>CM070633.1:74290601-74934992 GCA_036346255.1 Ampelocalamus luodianensis | reverse complement strand
GGGTTGGACTCGAGTCAATGAGCAGTGCCAGCTGGTTTGGTCTAGGGTTTGTTGAGATTTCAATTCAAATCCTACTTTGTTGGAGGTTTAAGAAAATAGAAATAAAATTTGAAAAATCATGAAATAATTCAAGTAGGTTCTGAGGAAGGTCTAGTGTCCATAAAAATTCTTAAACCCTACATGCATAAAATATTTTGTATAATATAAATTCAAACTTAGTATAGGTTATGGACATGTGTTTGAATTTTTCGTGGTTTGAATTTAGTCACAAAAATTTGGGAAAAATTATGTTAATTCATGATAATTATTCTAGTATTTGAATAAATTGTTTCTGAGATGTATTAATCATCATTTATTTTAAATTTCTTTTGTAGCTTTAGTTTGAGTTAGATGTTTGCATTTGATTTTAAAATTTTCAAATGCATAATTTATGCACATGCTCTAGAAATAACAATAAATGATATGAAATGCATATAATTCACATTTATTAAAATTAGGGCTCTTACACTATCACTTTGAAAAAGGTGATTGCCCGATCCCTTCGACTAGACCAGTCGATTTCGATGTGGTTGGACCCACCATCAACAATTGTCGAGTAAATTGGTATTGGTTGATGGTGGTAGCTCGTTAAACATCACATTACTGCGAGTACCACGGATGAGAATCACGAGTTCCCGGGACAAAGGTAAGACCGGTTTAATACTCTTTCCATGGACTCGTGCGGGTCTTGACCAAACCAATTGGCCAAGTTTCTCTTCCTTTAACATTTGGTTCACCAAGTAATTTTGAGAGAAGATTTCCTTTGACGTGGTTGATTTCGATACGGCATATAATGCTATACTCGGATGACCAACTTTGGCAAAATTCTTAATAGCTACTCACTATATCTTAAGATGCCAGGTCCCAAAGGAGTAATCACAATTTATTGTGACAAGAAGATGGCGCATTCCTGTGACCCTCGGTCCCTCGACATGGTTGGACAAATTCCCGCTCGAGACGAAAGTCAGCCTTCGACTAGTAAGTTGAAGCCTAAAGTGGACCAAAGCTGAGCGACCAAGTCAAGGAGGTTCTTCTCGGCGGAGGAGCCCTCGAAGACTATTCGCATCAGGATTCTTCCAACCCCAAATAGGAAGATGTCCTCATCACTTTCCTCAGCAAACAGCAGATGTCTTGCGTGGCAAGCATCCGATGTGCCCGAGTCCCGTGGAAGTGATCGAGCACGAGCTAGCCTGCGCCTAACAAAGTATCCATAAAGAAAAAGTGATGGAGATTTGCCCTGATCGGCGAGATGCTATTAGGTCGAATTGGACAAGTTGCTTAAGGCGGGCTTCATAAGAGAAGTCAACCACCCAAAATGGTTGGCCAACCTCGTAATGGTTAGGAAGTCAAGCGGCAAATGGCGACGTCGTAGACTTCTATCGATCTTAATAAAGCTTGTCCAAAGATGATTTCCCTTTGCCTCGTATCAATCGGTTGGTTGACTCTCTGCTTTGGTGTGAAATGTTAAGCTTTCTAGATGCATACTCTGGTTACCACCAAATCAATATGTGTCGAGAAGATGAAGAAAACACCGCATTCATTATTGTTGCATCGTCAGTCGATTCTTGGTCTAGTCTAGTTAGAGTCTAGTTAAATCGTTGTCTAGTTTGCATCATGTTTCTTTTGCGTAGCTTCATCTTTGTGTTAAGTCCGCGCGCCAACCGCCATTGACTACGCCACCGCCACCACCACGAAACCACCGTCGCGTCCCAAAACCCTACCGTGCCCCACATCACTCCTTGCATGACCACCCCATCCATGACCACCTTGTCGCGGCACCCCACTCGTGGCCACCTGTCTACCATTGCTACTTTGCACCGCCACGGTTTGGCCAAAGAGATTAAGGTTTGAGAGAGAGAGAGAAAAAGAAGTTTGATTTGGTGATTTAAAAAAAAAAAAAAGAAGGAAAAAAGGAGAGAAAAAAAAAGCAGAAAAAATATAGAAAAGGCCCTCTCTTCCGAAATTTGAAATCCTATCAAAACTTGGCCAAATCAATTGCAAATTGGTGGGTCCCTTCTTCAGATAACCACAAGATACCACAACAAAATTGGGCATGTTTGGCCCACAGGATCAAAAGATATAGTAGTTTGAATTTGAGGTGAGTACGTTTCGACACACCTTGATGAAAGCAGGCATACCTTTTGCATACGAGTCGATTTTGATGTTCTTGTGCTCGTTTGAAGCTATCGATGGCGCGCATTTGACAATTTGATAGGCGAAATTCTTGTTGACATCCAAGACCCCCAAATCGGCCATCTTTAGCCTGAAATCGCGTCACAAGTTTTCGTCTTCTGTTTTTAGCGTTTCTTTTGGTCTTCCTTTGGAATTTGGGGTTCGTCCAGGTTGAGAAAGTTGTAGATCTCGTCGAAACCTTTCAAACAAGTATATATAAGCTATATAAAACTTTGACTTTTCATCGTTTGAGACTAGCTGTTGTATCTGCTCAATCTAAAGGGTTGTTCGTGTTTTACCGATATCGCGATTTTGTACTCTACATCGTGCGAATAAACTTGTGCCCTTAGAAACAAGTTTGAGTAGTGAGCTAGCGTCTCTCCTAGCACTTGTTGTGAGGTTCGCTTTTGCACATCAAGTCACATTGATCGTTGCGTGTGCGTACATACACTTCTTTGCATAGGACTTTGATTAGCTAGTCGTGATTAGGCTAGGATCGGCAACTTTTGACGAGTACTTTGAACAATCTTTCAACTTGCATTTCTTGATCTAATTATTGCTGATCCTTTTGCTACATATTGTGCCCTCAGAGCTCCATACTCTTGATCGTAACATGTCCCCTCTTGCGATCGTACCACGCCACGACACGGTATCACGAACCAGCCACCGGCTGTACCACCTACTACTTGCTTTGGTAAGAACACTTGTAAGAGTGTGGTAAGACGCTTGAGAGTGTGTGATTCCACCTTCCATCACCTAGTAGTTGATAGGGATAATACCTTTGTGTTGTCCTTTGTTTCCTACTAACCATGGCAGGTGAGACGTTTGATGAGAAAGAGTGTGTGTTAAAGGGGGAACTCATGACGCTTTTGGATGAACAACTCGCTACCATTAATGAGGACATTGACAGAAAGCTACAGGCTACTACAACCGCATTACAGCGCTCAATCAACGATAGTATTACAGCGTTCACCACACGCCTTGAAAGAATGGTAAATCAGCCCCCAAACAATGGACGCGAGTATGAACATGATGCAGCCCAAGATCTTCAGGTGGGAGATGATAATGAGAGGCGAAACCGTGATGCTCAAGATGCACGTCTACGACACCGCCTACAACACAACCGTCACGGTATGGGAGGTAATAATTTTCAGCACCACAATGTTCGTGTTAATGATGACCCATTTGCTAAAGTTAAATTTACCATACCATCTTTTGCGGGTGTTTATGATACTGAAATTTATCTAGATTGGGAGATGACAATTGAACAAAAATTTAATGCCCATCTAATTCCTGAAGTGCATAGAGTTAGGCAAGCTACTAGTGAATTTAAAGATTTTGCTATCAGTTGGTGGAATCAAGTAGTTAATTCTGGCTTAACACCTGATACATGGGATAGATTGAAGGTAGCTATGCGAGCTAGATTTGTTCCTCCTGCTTTTAAACGTGATATGCGAAAGAAATTGTAGCGCTTAGACCAAGGTAATAGATCTGTCAAGGAATATTACCAAGAATTACAAATAGGCATGCTGCGTTGTAATGTTGTTGAGGATGAGGAGGATAAGATGGCTCGTTTTTATGGGGGCTTAAGCCGTGAAATTCAGGACATAATTGATTACAAGGAGTATAATGATATCAATAAGTTGTTCCAGCTTGCTTATTTGGCAGAAAAAGAATTGCAGGGAAGACAACAAAGGACTAGGAGCAACTTTGGACGTACGTCTGCATCGAGATCGATGCCGGGGCAAGCCAAACAGCCACACCTCCTGCTTTCTGGTCTACTGCCCCCTCCGTGAGTAGGGCACGTTCAGCAGCACCACCACCACTGTCACGCGCACCCAAGACGAGCAAATCCACTAGTATCGTGCACGGTACAGAGCTCTTCATCGATTGCTTCACAGTGTCGTACAGCGGGATTATATGCCACCGCTGCAAAGGGATGGGACACGTTATGAAAGATTACCCCAGTCAGCGAGCATACATTGCAACAGAAGACGGTGGTTACGTAAGTGCTAGTGATGTTGAGGATGAATATGCTCTTGCAGCTAACCTTGCAGGTAATGATGATGATCAAGAGGAAGAACATAGCGATATGGAGGAAATTTTAGGTACCGCTGCTACGGTGAATTATAGTACCATAATTGTGCAACGAGTGTTGAGCACTCAAAGGGAGCAAGCGGAGAAGATACAGTGCCATAATTTGTTTCAGATGTTCCTCATCGTCAAGGATTGTCGTGTTCGTGTCATAATTGATGGTGGGAGTTTTAATAACTTGGTAAGTTTAGATTTGGTCAAGAAGCTTGGCTTGACCACACGTGCACATCCTCATCCATGCCACATTCGGTGGTTCAACAACAGCTGTAAGGTGAAGGTAACACAATCCGCGACAAAGACATTTTTCCATTGGTTCCTATCATGATCTCTTGATTTCGACGTAGTGCCTATGCAAGCTTGCTCACTTTTATTAGGTCGTCCATGGAATTTGATACTCGATGCAACTCATCATGATAGAAGTAATAAGTACTCTCTTATGCACAAAGGAAAGAAATAATTTTGCTATCTTTGACACTCTTTGAAATTGTGCAATGTGAAAAAGAGATAGCTGCAAATGAGAGGAAAGAACATGAACATGAATCTGAAAATCAGCAAGTAGTGAAGAACATTTTCCCACCAAAAAGAGAAGTTGGCACCTAGTTCTAGAACTGGGGGAATTAAATTAAAGGGTTGTGTCATGCTTGCAACCAAATCGATCTTGCTGAAATTGTCGATAATGATATGCCATGTTATGCTTTGACATGCAAAGAAGATTTATTGTCACTTGATGATATATCCAATTCTTTGCCGTTCATCATCACTAACCTTTTGCAAGAGTGTGAGGATATGTTTCAGTGAATCGCTCACAGGATCTTTGTGAGGACCCCCGTTAATGGAAATGTTACTAATTAAATTCATCTTTGTAGCACAATTGTTAATGAAGGAACAAGATCGCCTTTATTAAAAACCATGCTAAAGATATAAATTTAACAAGTGACGAGATCCAATAAACAGATTCTGATATATATGATTCACAATGGTTCCCGTGATCAACGACCATTGCATATATATCCTTCATCAACATTGCATCAAACACATACAAGTCATACATTGATATAATTAAACATAAGGTTACATCATTGTTAGTACTACAATATTAAGTGACTTGGTCACTCTAAAGATACAAATGGAAGCAAAATAAACGGAAAATGTCCACCAATGGCCTCATCCACCGCAGCAATTGTGTGGAGGAAAGAAGAAGCGTTACTCGTTAGCGCCACCCCGATCGGCGCTAACGGTACTTCATAAAGAAAACCGTCCTCACTGCAACAATAGGTGATAGTACCTTGAGTACGGAAGGTACTCAACAAGTCTTACACAAACTAACAAAAGGAAGTGGTAATTAGGGCCTATTCAAAGGAGTAGAGTTTTTACATGCATAAGGTTACATCAGGAAGGTATAAAGGTTCAAATTTGCATAAAGCGATACATCTTAACCTACAAAGGCTAAATTTTGATAAAGCAATTTAATAAATCAAAGTTTGCTTAAAACAAGTAAGTAAATGACATAAAAGTAATGCATGATGCAAAGGCATGATTCCTCATGCAAACCGAAAATAAACCAAAACAGATTTTTGAAAATTAAAACTTCTATACAGTGACATCAATTCAAGTTATCGTCCATGACCGTGGACACGGCTATTCGAACGCTTTATACCTGCGCAGGTGTACATCTTTACCCACATGACTTAGTTAGCCTGCTGCCTTGGATGCCTCCGAATGATGACACACTTCCTTTGGTATGCCGACCGGGAAGCTAAGATTTGGTATTTTTCAACAAGCCAACACTATTGAGTTGGACCCCATGTGTGAACCGATCCCGCTTAAACAACGATCGATAGCATCCGCTAACGGGGGCACACATGTTGCGTCGAATGCCGATCCAAACAATTTAATGCGAATTGGGTTCCTACCCATAGTAGAATGCTATCGGCACTATTAAGGTATCGATATGCGACGAGGCACATATACGCCTCACCCTCCTAAGAACATCCGACATCGACATACAAAGCTCACATGGCATAAAACGCAGTCCTCGGACCTAAGCATCTATGCCATACAAGGTCAATACACATATCCTTACTCTCCTGTTTCCAACTCAATAGTCTCAACATTTTACTTAACCAAACAAATACCATACACCGCATGTGGAAGTACGTGGGGACTTGAACCGAATAGTCGAGTTCGGTCCTTAATTAACCCTGACAAGTCCACCACAAACCCAATCTCGTGCATAAAAGCACCATCACTAGCTTCCTCTTGTCCGCATCAATTTGAATTTCAAATACAAGACTGATTTAAAGAAACTGACAAAGAGTTTAAAATAACAAGAGTTCGCTTAGGATTCCCATGTTTGACAAGATATGCTTGTCAAACTCTACAATCTCTAGATCGCATGTCTAAGCCAAATCTGAAAATAAAGGTTATAATATACAAAGATCTTGAGCTAGGGATAAGTGTATGGTGACAATTTGAGGTAATCCATCATGTTTGGTCATAGCTAACTACTAACAGATCAAAATTTGTATTTTCAGAGAAATTAGCATGCACATTGTCACCGAATTTAGACAAATCTAATGTATAAAATTTGGGATCAATATGGTGCAAAGAGGATGCTTGCCTTGATAGTAATAGACCCCATTGTGCTCAGGTTGTTGAAGTATGATCAAAAGCTTCAGCAGAATCGATTCTAAAAGAAGCAATAAAATCCAATAAATACCAAAACGACAACTAGTATAGATTATCAGAAATTGCATGATCAATAAAGAAATGCATGATTAACAGCATGCTTAAGTTATATTTACCCTAATAGTGATAATAACCCATAATATAGCTTACTGTTTTCAAAAGACAGAAACTAGAGTTTAGTGTAAAGTCCCAGTTTTCAGATTTGAAAAGAGTCAAAACAGACACATTGCAAATTTCGAAAAGGAATATAGAACATGCAAAAGTTCATAAATGAAACTTAGCATGATCTTTTAGGTAATTAATATCCCAAACCAACCTTAGTCTAACCCTAACTAGTTAGATTACATCAACTAAGAAGAAATTCATTTTGCCTGCTAAACCGACAAAAGAAACAGACAGATCTCAACTAGAAGTCAAAATAGATGATGACAAGAATGGAAAGATCAACTTGTCATGTGCTAGGGTTTAGTCAAAACCTAAATAAGATGGTAAGTTGACAGAAGAACCCTAGGTTTTGAGAATGACATGGAAACCGAAAGGTATAATATGAACTTTTCGTTTAGAGCAAGTTGAAGCTACTGATGTTCAAAAGAATGATTCACAAAGACTTCTAAGGTTCCTAAGATGCTCGAGATATCATAACTAGGGTTTTAGCTTACCAAGATAGGAAAGATACCTGTATTCGAAAAACTCGAAGTTGATCGACAGAGAGATAAATTCTGATTTAACCTGCAAAAGATATCAAATCTTTAATGCAAGGTAAAATCAGTGCGTAAGGATGGATAAGCAAAGGATAGGAGCAAGAACTCCACCGACTGACAAGGAAGAAAATGAGCTTGGTGGTCAACAATGGTCGCAATTTGCAAAAAGCTAGGGTTTATATATGGATGTTGAGCTACAGAGCAAGAGGAAAGATCTAGAGTTGATGAGGTGTCCATTTAGGCTAATTATCCCAAAAATTAGTTGCAAAAACTTTGGGATAAATCCTCTCCTCTGCTGAGAGAGATTTGCGTACCGAGAGAGAGGAAGAAGATAAGCATACTCTTACATGTGGGTCCCATTGTCATTCTCAGCCCCGCGCGCTTCACAAAAGCTCAAACGAATGTCAGCCGTCCGATTGGAAATGGGCGGCTGTGATAAATAGATAGATTAAATGATTTGAATCGGTATCGATTAATATGGACCGCACGATCTAGATCGACCGATCGGGATTAAACGGAGCTCAAAGGAATCTCGAGATCCATTTTCAAATTTGGTCGTTGGATTGAAATCCAACGCCGGCTAAAAGAATACACGCCACCTCCTTTAGGTGCGATGGCGCAACACCGTTGGATTTTATTTCTACGGTCAGGATGGAAAGTTGAACCGATGGTCCGATTGCATACACTCATATGGACCTTACGATTGAAATCCAACGATCCACCGATTTTGGGCTTTAAAGGCCCACGGTCAAAAAGAAGTGCCGTGAGATTGAAATCAAAGGCCGCATAAACGCGCCTCGATTTCAAATTGGGATAAGCGACACCGTTAGATCAAGAATAAACGGTCACGATTGTGCGGGATCCGAGTCGTCCGAATGCATACACAAATCGGGACCACACGATGAAGATCCAACGGCCGCAGGAGCGGGCTTTATAACACGCGCAGAAAGGAATAGCCGAGGATTTAAATCCAACGGCTCGGATAAAAGCGCCTTTAAGTTTAAAACGAAAGAGGTGCGCTGTTGGATCGAAACGAACGGTGGAGATTGAATAGGGATCCGGAGTTGTCCGGTGCACACGGATCTCGCCGTTAGATCAAGATCCAACGGCGAGATTAAATTGCACACGTGGACAGCTCGCGGGGTGTTATAGCCGCCCGCTCGATTGAAGATCAACGGCTCATATCACGCTGTGGATGTTGGGCTCGCGCAACGTGACCGAACCGTACCAAGACGATTGGGTTGGACCAAAACACGTGGTTCGAGTCGCTACGATGATCGTGTTTGATTCAAACCGGTTTAGTTGACCAGAACCTTATTCAAATACTCCAAGGTTTGACTGGGCTTTTAAAAATTGCAAATAAATTTATAAAATCACGAAAATTTTACTGTAAGCTACTGGGATGATATATTTCCCAGATAAATTTTTATAAGCCACATTTTCACTTTGTAAAATACATAAATATTCATTTCAGGCCGAAAATATTTATTTAAGGACAATAAATTTTTCTTTAAGCCCAAATAATTTCTAAAAATGCAACAAAACATTTTTAGCCAAGATAATTTATCTAGGCTTTAATAAAAATACTTCCCAGTCATAATACAAGTTTTATCTTGTATTCCTTTAAGACTTTGAATGGTTCTTTAGGATTTTGACTAAAAAGGAAGGTTTTTAACTTGTAACATGCTGCCCAAAGTGTAGAAATGAACAGTAATGCTATGAACAGCACCTCATTACTGTTCATAAAGCATTTTATTACTGTTTATAAACTTGGGGCTATTACAAACCTACCCCCCTTAAGAAAATCTCGTCCCCGAGATTTGGAACAGGTTAAAGATTAGAAGAAAGTGAAGTGAAACTGATTTATGGGGAAATTCAACATCTGTTGCCTTGATTTTCCTTCAAGGATAACAAAGAAGAACTTTACATAACAACCTAGTGTTATTATTACATCCTTGTTTACATTGCTTTGTTTAAACTTTCCTTTCTTGATCCAAAGGAAAGTACTAAACAACAAAAAGATGGGGGTGCTCAATCTGCATCAGATCTTCACGCTCCCAAGTGGCTTCATCCTCGGAATGATTAGCCCATCGAATTTTCAAGAACTTGACAAGACGATTTCTTGTCCTGCGTTCCATTGTGTCGAGGATACGACCGTTGTTCTTGATAGGAAAGATCAGGTTGGAGATTAAGATGCTCATAAGCAGTTGCCTCAATAGGAACACAAAGGCATTTCTTCAATTGAGACACATGAAAAGTATCATGCACTGCTGAGAGTGATTCAGGTAATTCCAATTGGTAAGCTACAGCTCCTCGCTTAGCAATTATTCGGAAGGGTCCAATATAACGAGGTGCGAGCTTTCCTTTTACCTGAAAACGATGAGTACCCTTCATGGGTGACACTTTAAGATAGACATGGTCATCCACCTCAAAGCTCAATTCACGACGGCTATGATTAGCATAGCTCTTCTTACGAGACTGTGCAGTTTTCAAACAATCTCGAATCAGACGAACTTGCTCTTCTGCTTCCTTTACCATGTCTGGGCCAAAGAATGATCTTTCACCCGACTCGGACCAATTCAATGGAGTCCTACAAGCTCTCCCATACAAGGCTTCAAAAGGTGACATTTGAATACTTGCTTGGTAGCTATTATTGTAGGAAAATTCCACATATGGCAAAGATTTCTCCATCCTTGCCATAAGATAGCACATAGGCTCAAGAAGATCTTCCATTACTTGATTCACTCTTTCGGTTTGACCACTAGTTTGAGGATGATAAGCGATCTTGAAAGAGAGTTCACCCCATAGTCGATGAAGGCTACTCCAAAAATGGGAAGTGAATCGAGGACCACGGTCGAAACAATGACCTTAGGAACACCATGAAGACAAACAATTCTAGCCATATAAAGCTCGCTAGTTGCTTGCCATTGAAATCGGGTCCGACCGGGATAAAATGGGCCACTTTAGTTAAACGATCGATGATTACCCAAATGGCATCGACCCTTTGGAAGTCTTGGGAAGACCGGTCACAAAATCCATACCGATCTCTTCCCACTTCCATCGTGGAATAGGCAAAGGCCGAAGGGTACCGGTGGCTTGGATGTTCGGCTTTAACCCTTTGGCAAATATCACATTCAAGAACATCTCGAGCAATTTGCCTCTTCATTTGGCTCCACCAAAATATTTTCTTCAAATCTGGTACATCTTGGTACTCCCGGATGCAAAGAAAACTTGGAATTATGAGCTTCTCGAGAATTAGACTCTTCAATTCGAATCGGCAGTACTACCAAACGATTGCGATATCGAATCGCATCGCGATCATCTTCGTAAAATTCGTTGGCTTTACTCGCTTTCATATTCTCCTTGATTTCGCCACCTCGGCATCGGTTTTACGGGCCTCTAATCTGATATTCTAATGTAGGCTCCACTTGCAACGCAATGAGGAAACCCGCTCCCACCAATTCAAGACTTAAGCGCAAAAATCAGCACACAAGTCTTTTTCAGTGTAGAGAAGATATGCGATTGCATTGTGACTTTCGCTAAAGCGCCCGCCACAACATTGGCTTTACCAGATGATAATGAATACCTATGTCGTAGTCCTTGATCAGTTCAAGCCATCTTCTTTGTCTCATATTCAAGTCGATTGAGTGAATATGTACTTGAGCTTTTATGATCGTGTAGATCTCACAACGATTACCGTAAGGTAATGCCGCCAAATTTTCAATGCATGGACCACGCAACCAATTCTAAATCATGAGTAGGATAATTAACCTCATGAGGGCGAATCGCCGAGATGCATATGCCACAACTCGCCTTCTTGCATAAGCACACACCAAGCCCATGGCGAGATGCATCGCAATAAATGTCAAGCTCTTAAGAACATCAGGAAGATTAAGAATCGAGCTTTAGTCAAGAGAGTTCTCAAAAGCCGAAACTCTCTTCACACTTAGTGACCATTCAAATTTCTTCCCTTTCGCAAGAGCCGAGTCAAAGGTTTAGCAATCTTGGAGAAATTTTCAATGAACCTACGGTAATAACCCGCAAGTCCAAGAAAACTCGAATCTCGGGACACTTTTGGGAGGCTTCGGTTTAGTACATCTTGTACCTTGCTTGGATCGACAAATGATACCTCCTTCGGATAACACATGCCCCAAAAATGCAACCTCTCCGAGCCGAAAGCACATTTGTTGAACTTAGCATATAGTCGATGCCGACGAAGTGTTTCAAAGACGAGTCTCAAATGTTGTTCATGGTCTTCATCGACTTGAATAAATAAGAATGTCGTCAATGAACACGACAACGAACTTATCCAAGAATTCCATGAACACAAAATTCATAAGATTCATGAAATAAGTGGAGCATTGGTCGGACTAAAGGACATAACAAAGATACTCGTATAAACCGTAACGAGTAGAGAAAGCTGTTTTAGGAATGTCCTCACTCTAACCTTGATTTGATGATAGCCCGACCGCAAATCAATCTTTGAAAAGACGCGGGAACCAACCAACTGATCAAAAAGATCATCAATTCGAGGCAGAGGATATTTGTTCTTGATAGTGACCTCATTTAACGGACGGTAATCCACACACATCCGTAAAGTGTTGTCTTTCTTCTTAACAAAGATTGCCGGGCATCCCCAAGGTGAGGAACTCGGTCGAATGAAACCTTTGTTAAGTAAGTCTCCAAGTTGTGTCTTTAACTCAATCAGCTCATTGGCAGGCATTCTATAGGGAGTCCTGGATATGGGAGCAGTTCCAGGAACTAGTTCAATTACGAACTCCACTTCCCGGTCTGGAGGCAATCCGGGAAGGTCTTCAGGAAAAACATCAGCATACTCACAGACAATTGGTACTAACTCCAAAGGAGGAGTGGTATCAACTTGGTGAGCACAAAGATGAGAGCCAGCTGTTTTGGAATAGTAAACAACTCGAATACAATCGCATTGGTCATGGAAATAGACCGTTGGGAACAATTGATTTGACCACGGTTCTTGGACACCAATCCATACCCAAAATGACGCCCAAACCTTTAGAGTCAATCACAATTAGATTTGCTAAAAACTTTACCCCAAGGATTGTTATGTTGACCTCAAGAAGAGATCGATCGGTTTTAAAACCGACCAGGTGATTGAATAATGAAAGATGGTTGGAGGGTATGCATAACTAATCGTGTTGAGCAACAAAATTATTGCTAACAAAAGAATGAGATGCTCGAGTCAAATAAAACGAAGAGTTGGACTGAAATTAACTAGGAGCATACCCATGACAACCGGTGTATCGGCAACCTCTTCAAAGTTGATCTCGTTCACATGCCCACTGACCGAGCCGGATCGGCTTTGATAGGTGGCCTCGCGAAGGGCTGGCGCATGTGCACGGATATGGTCGAACAGAGGCAATCCTTGCCGCTTTGCCACACACTTGTTGGCATAATGCCCCGACGACAACAATGAAAGCAGATAACTCTGGGTTAACATTGTTAACAGACGGGCTGATTTCCACTTGGTCCGATCGACCGTGGAGGAGATGGACGAGGCAAACACCGCCGCCTTGGTGAAAATGGAGCTGGTGCTCGCGGTGGTCTAGGCAACCACATGCGAGGCCTTGGTGAGCGCCACCGTGAGCAAAGCGTGAAGTCGGCCTGCCGCCGCGCGACTCCTCCAACGCCTTACTCTTACTTTCGCCACAATGGCTTTATTGACCAAATGAGAGAAATTTCAAGTCATGCAAAGCCACCGCCATCGCAATTCTTGAGATAGCCCATTCAAGAACGGTTTCGACGACGAAGGTCGATCTAAACGTCATCGAGCATATCGGCAAGGAAATTGAACTCATGAAGATATTCGGTCCGCGCACTTTCGCCCTTGCTTGAGAGCGAAATTCTTGTTGCTTGATCATCATGACCCCTTCAGAATATGAGCTTCGCGAAAGCTTCCACGAACTCATCCCAAGTAGGGACATGTCCAGCAGTGAATGGCAAGAAGATTATCCCACCATATGCTAGTGGCCCATCGGTGATAGCGGCAAAGAACCTTTTCCTCTCGGAGCATTGAGCAATCAAAGCTTCTTCTCAATGGTCGAAGCCAATCCTCGCTTCCATAGGATCTCGAGAATCGAGAACACCGCGGGTTAGTCCGTGAAAGTCGACAAGACCGCCTCGCACATGGTGGCCTCCGGCTCGGCGATTGGTGCAATAGGAGAAGAAGTATTGCGCGCAATCTGCTCCAAGATGCGCGTCTGGTCCATCCGGTTGCGCTCAATTTGCATGAGCACGTCGGCCATTGAAGGTGGTGGAGGAAGCTCCTCTTCTTGAGGACCACCTTGCGGACCTTGAGAGCTAGAGGGTTCATCCACCCTCCCCGAGAATGAGGCATGGAGTCAGATGCCCCTCCCTTGTTGCGCTTTGACGAGTAGTAGGTCTGTCATCTGTTACCACACCATGGTTAACAACACAACAAGGACATACTCGGCAAACACAAACAAGGTTGCAATTAGAAAAGAAACAAATCTTTGTATATATAATGCATCATGGTATGTTATGCATTCAAGTTAACACCAAACCAGAACTTCATATATATACAACAAAAATTTGGTTCTAGTCTTACATTATAGTCGCCATAATGTCGATTACAAACCAAAGTTACACTTACATACTTTGTGCAGAATACTACGCCCTATTACATCCAATTTATTTAAGGGCAACTACTAGACTAAAAGACACTCAACCACGAGGATTCATCGTCGAGGTGCTAGCGTAAAGATCGGTTAAAGTTCACGGAAACTCATTCAAAAGATGAGCTCTGGGGCAGTATCAACGAGATCCAACGGGCTAATGAGACGCTCGGAACCTAACGGTGGTGATGACCTCGAGAGGTGCGATCGCAGAGTGCGAGAAAGCTGCGATCATCCGGCTTGGCGCACTTGTCCATAAGCAGTACGCACCGGCCACTACGGAAGTCGGTAAAGAGGTGGTGCGGCGGCGGGGACGCCTCGTTGTCACCATAAAGCACGCACGAGAACGCGGTTCATGTTGACTCAAGAAGCGGTACTCTGGGCCTCATTAAAGCGATGCCGAGTTTCCCAGACTCCCTCACAAGACAATGATGGATTTGGTCCATGATGCGGACCATCCTCGCCAACTGCCGCACCGAGGGTCTTCGCCAAATCGTATCTCGTGAACATGCTCACTTCGAGGTAGGACCTTGATTGGGAAGTGGTCGTAGGGTGGTTGAGACAATTCCGTCAAATCATGACGAAGAAGGCTCATCATCCTACTCGCGACTTCTGAACCGCCATAGCCTCGAGAGGTGGCAAGTGCTTGGACACGAGGGAACACCGCACTACATGCCTAGCGATGACGTTGATGAAGGCACGGTACTCCTCCATCCTCGGTCCTCGACCTCGTCGATAGATGGCGACTCTACCGATAAGTGAAATTGAGCGCCACATCATGTCTCAAGTAATCTTTGGGAACCCAGCAACATCTTCACTCGAGTCTCCTTGACCAAGTACCAACCGCTCATCTATAGGCCAAAAAGACAAGATAAGAAACAATTCACTTTTAGATAAACCAATGTAAAGTTGGGCAAGAAGTGACATTAAGGAGGATAAGAAATAAAAGATGTCATACTTAAGCTTTCAAAATTATACTCTTCGCTTGAAAATAATTTTATTAGAAGACTCTCTAACAACTTCGGCCATGCTACTTCTAACCTACAGCAACGTATGCTCGATACCAACGCCTGTGAGGACCCTGGTTAATGGAAATGTTACTAATTAAATTCATCTTGAGCACAATTGTTAATGAAGGAACAGATCGCCCTTTATTAAAAACCATGCTAAAGATATAAATTTAACAAGTGACAGATCCAAGAACAGATTCTGATATATATGATTCACAATGGTTCCCGTGATCAACGACCATTGCATATATATCCTTCATCAACATTGCATCAAACACATACAAGTCATACATTGATATAATTAAACATAAGGTTACATCATTCTCGTTAGTACTACAATATTAAGTGACTTGGTCACTCTAACGAGATACAATGAAGCAAAATAAACGGAAAATGTCCACCAATGGCCTCATCCACCCGCAGCAATTGCGTGGAGGAAAGAAGTAGCGTTACTCGTTAGCGTCACCGATCGGCGCTAACGAGTACTTCATAAAGAAACCGTCCTCACCGCAACAATAGGTGATAGTACCTTGAGTACGGAAGGTACTCAAGCAAGTCTTACACAAACTAACAAAAGGAAGTGGTAATTAGGGCCTATTCAAAGGAGTAGAGTTTTTACATGCATAAGGTTACATCAGGAAGGTATAAAGGTTCAAATTTGCATAAAGCGATACATCTTAACCTACAAAGGCTAAATTTTGATAAAGCAATTTAATAAATCAAAGTTTGCTTAAAACAAGTAAGTAAATGACATAAAAGTAAACAAGATGCAGTGCATGATTCCTCATGCAAACCGAAAATAAACCAAAACAGATTTTTGAAAATTAAAACTTCTATACAGGTGACATCAATTCAAGTTATCGTCCATGACCGTGGACACGGCTATTCGAACAGTTTATACCCTGCAGGGGTGTACATCTTTACCCACATGACTTAGCTAGCCTGCCTTCTGGATGCCTCCGAATGATGACACACTTCCTTTGGTATGCCGATCGGGAAGCTAAGATTTGGTATTTTTCAACAAGCCAACACTATTGAGTTGGACCCCATGTGTGAACCGATCCCGCTTAAACAACGATCGATAGCATCCGCCTAAGGGGCACACATGTTGCGTCGAATGCCGATCCAAACAATTTAATGCATTGGGTTCCCTACCCATAGTAGAATGCTATCGGCACCATTAAGGTATCGTATATGCGACGAGGCACATATACGCCTCACCCTCCTAAGAACATCCGACATCGACATACAAAGCTCACATGGCATAAAACGCAGTCCTCGGACCTAAGCATCTATGCCATACAAGGTCAATACACATATCCTTACTCTCTTGTTTCCAACTCAATAGTCTCAACATTTTACTTAACCAAACAGCGCCCATACACTGCATGTGGAAGTACGTGGGGGACTTGAACTGAATAGTCGAGTTCGGTCCTTAATTAACCGGACAAGTCCACCACAAAACCCAATCTCGTGCATAAAAGCACCATCACTAGCTTCCTCTTGTCTAGATCAATTTGAATTTCAAATACAAGACTGATTTAAAGAAACTGGACAAAGAGTTTAAAAATAACAAGAGTTCAGTTGTGATTCCCATGTTTGACAAGATATGCTTGTCAAACTCTACAATCTCTAGACTGCATGTCTAAGCCAAATCTGAAAATAAAGGTTATAATATACAGTACTGAGCTAGGGATAAGTGTATGGTGACAATTTGAGGTAATCCATCATGTTTGGTCATAGCTAACTACTAATGATCAAAATTTGTATTTTCAGAGAAATTAGCATGCCTGATTGTCACCGAATTTAGACAAATCTAATGTATAAAATTTGGGATCAATATGGTGCAAAGAGGATGCTTGCCTTGATAGTAATAGACCCACATTGCGTGCTCAAAGTTGTTGAAGTATGATCAAAAGCTTCACAGAATCGATTCTAAAAGAAGCAATAAAATCCAATAAATACCAAAACGACAACTAGTATAGATTATCGAAATTGCATGATCAATAAAGAAATGCATGATTAACAGCATGCTTAAGTTATATTTACCTAATAGTGATAATAACCCATAATATAGCTTCATGTTTTCAAAAGATGAAACTAGAGTTTAGTGTAAAGTCGGTTTTGATTTGAAAAGAGTCAAAACAGAGACATTGCAAATTTCGGAAAAGGAATATAGAACATGCAAAAGTTCATAAATGAAACTTAGCATGATCTTTTAGGGTAATTAATATCCCAAACCAACCTTAGTCTAACCCTAACTAGTTAGATTACATCAACTAAGAAGAAATTCATTTTTGTCGGTTAAACCGACAAAAAGAAACAGAGACAGATCTCAACTAGAAGTCAAAATAGATGATGACAAGAATGGAAAGATCAACTTGTCATGCTGCTAGGGTTTAGTCAAAACCTAAATAAGATGGTAAGTTGACAGGAAGAACCCTAGGTTTTGAGAATGACATGGAAAACCGAAAGGTATAATATGAACTTTTCGTTTAGAGCAAGTTGAAGCTCGATGTTCAAAAGAATGATTCACAGACTTCTAAGGTTCCTAAGATGCTCGAGATATCATAACTAGGGTTTTAGCTTACCAAGATAGGAAAGATACCCAGTTTCAAAAACTCGAAGTTGATCGACGAGAGATAAATTCGATTTAACCCGCAAAAGATATCAAATCTTTAATGCAAGGTAAAATCAGTATGTAAGATGGATAAGCAAAGGATAGGAGCAAGAACTCCACCGACAAACAAGGAAGAAAATGAGCTTCATGGTCAACAATGGCTGCATGTTGCAAAAAGCTAGGGTTTATATATGGATGTTGAGCTACTGAGCAAGAGGAAAGATCTAGAGTTGATGAGGTGTCCATTTAGGGCTAATTATCCCAAAAATTAGTTGCAAAAACTTTGGGATAAATCCTCTCCTCTGTTCTGAGAGATTTATTGCTTGAGAGAGAGAGGAAGAAGATAAGCATACTCTTACATGTGGGTCCCATTGTCATTCTCACCGCGCTCTTCACAAAGCTCAACGAATGTCAGCCGTCCGATTGGAAATGGGCGGCTGTGATAAATAGATAGATTAAATGATTTGAATCGGTACCAGTTAATATGGACCGCACGATCTAGATCGACCGATCGGGATTAAAACGGAGCTCAAAGGAATCTCGAGATCCATTTTCAAATTTGGTCGTTGGATTGAAATCCAACGCTCAGCTAAAAGAATACACGTCACCTCCTTTAGGTGCGATGGCGCAACACCGTTGGATTTTATTTCTACGGTCAGGATGGAAAGTTGAACCGGATGGTCCGATTGCATACACTCATATGGACCTTACGATTGAAATCCAACGATCCACCGATTTTGGGCTTTAAAGGCCCACGGTCAAAAAGAAGTGTAGAGATTGAAATCCAAAGGCCCGCATAAGCGCGCCTCGATTTCAAATTGGGATAAGCGACACCGTTAGATCAAGAATAAACGGTCCACGATTGTGCGGGGATCCGAGTCGTCCGAATGCATACACAAATCGGGACCACACGATGAAGATCCAACGCCCAGGAGTGCGGGCTTTATAACACGCGGTAAAGGAATAGCCGAGGATTTAAATCCAACGGCTCAGATAAAGCGCGCCTTTAAGTTTAAAACGAAAAGAGGTGCGCTGTTGGATCGAGAACGAACGGTGGAGATTGAATAGGGATCCGGAGTTGTCCGATTGCACACACGGATCTCGCTCGTTAGATCAAGATCCAACGGCGGAGATTAAATTGCACACGTGGACAGCTCGCGGGGTGTTATAGCTTCGCCCGTTCGATTGAAGATCAACGGCTCATATCACGCGTGGATGTTGGGCTCGCGCCCGAACGTGACCGAACCAGACCAAGACGATTGGGTTGGACCAAAACACGTGGTTCGAGTCGCTACGATGATCGAGTTTGATTCAAACGGTTTAGTTGACAGAACCTTATTCAAATACTCCAAGGTTTGGTGGGCTTTTAAAATTGCAAATAAATTTATAAAATCACGAAATTTTTATCGTAAGCTTTGGGATGATATATTTCCCGAGATAAATTTTTATAAGCCACATTTTCACTTTGTAAAATACATAAATATTCATTTCAGGCCGAAAATATTTATTTAAGGACAATAAATTTTTCTTTAAGCCCAAATAATTTCTAAAAATGCAACAAAAACATTTTTAGCCAAGATAATTTATCTAGGCTTTAATAAAAATACTTCCCAGTCATAATACAAGTTTTATCTTGTATTCCTTTAAGACTTTGAATGGTTCTTTAGGATTTTGACTAAAAAGGAAGGTTTTTAACTTGTAACATGCTGCCCAAAGTGTAGAAATGAACAGTAATGCTATGAACAGCACCTCATTACTGTTCATAAAGCATTTTATTACTGTTTATAAACTTGGGGCTGTTACAACTGCCACGTTTTAGAGGGATTGAACACCAAATTGACTTAATTCCGGGAGCGACTTTGCCAAATCGTGCGGCGTATAGAACCAATCCGGAGGAGACTAAGGAAATTCAACGACAAGTCCAAGATCTTGGCAGTCTTTGTCTCCGAATGGACAAATCCTGAACCTGTTCAGGATCCCCAGTACGATTCCCATGACCAGTGGACGATGTACTTTGACGGGTCACTATAAGTGGCTGGGGGCTGGGGTGGTCCTAGAATCTCCTACTGGAGAGACCTTAAAGTATGCCATACAATTAAACTTTCAGGCCACTAACAACGTGGCAAAGTATGAAGGTTTGCTAGCTAGCATACGAGCCGCGAAAGCGCTCTCAATTCGCCGACTACTCGTGAGAGGAGACTCTCAACTAGTCGTGAATCAAGATGGAAAAGAGTACCAGTGCTCTAATCCGACTATGTCTCGGTATTTATCGGAAGTTCAAAAGCTAGAAAAGCATTTTTTAGGCTTTGAGGTACAATTTATCCCTCAAAAGGATAATTTCCTCACAGACCAACTTGCTCGTATAGCTTCTTCCCGATCCATAGTTCCAAAAGGAATTTTTTGGAGCAACTCTAGAAACCATCCTTGGTCGAAGAACCAGAGACACCTCCTATTGAGACAGCCTCTCTAGAATACGAGGATACCTGGATGACTCCCATCTACGAGTATCCCGAAAGGCCAAAATGTATACTTTGGTCAAAGGTGTCCTCTATAAAAGGGGCACTCAAGGGGTGCTCATGCGTTGCATTCCGCAGAGCAAAGGATTAAAACTCCTTCATCACATACACGGAGGCATCTGTGGGACTCATGCTTCCTACAGAACGCTGGTCGGTAAGGCCTTTTGACAAGGTTTCTATTGGCCAATAACCCTCTACGATGCCAAGGAGCTGGTTGAAAAATGTGTACAATGCCAGTTTCATAGCAGGCAAATACACCAACCGGCTCAAGCATTACAAACAATCCTTCTATCTTGGCCTTTTGCGACCTGGGGTCTTGATATCCTAGGACCATTACCTAGAGCTCCAGGTGAATTCGAATTCCTTTTTGTGGCTATTGTACGTTCACAAAATGGATAGAAGCCGAACATGTGACTAGGATAACAACGGAAGCAGCAAAAGGGTTCATGATGAGATGCGTGATAACTCGATTTGAGGTACCTAGTCGAATAATCACAGACAATGGTAAGCAATTTTTGAGCGAAAAATTTCAAGAATTTTGCAATGAGTTGGGTACCAAATTGTGTTATGCTTCTGTCGCCCATCACCAAAGCAATCGCACGATCGAAAGAGCGAATGGCCAAATCATGTAGGGAATTAAAACTCGAGTCTTCGACCAGCTTGTCAAGTGCTCGGGGACTTGGGTACAAGAATTACCCTCAGTATTATGGGCAATTCGTACGACTGCTAGTCGGGCTACAAGTGAAACACCTTTCTTTCTAGTTGTTGGTGCCGAAGCCATGCTTCTGCCAGAATTAAAGATCAGGTCAGCACGAGTCGAAAATTTTAACGATTCTGTCCAAGAGCAACTTCGAGCGGACGACATCAACGGCTCGAAGAGAAGGGGAACCAGACCTTAATCCATTCAGCAGTCTACCAACAAGCCTTGCGCAGATACTACGATCGTAAGGTCCAACCTCGCAGCTTCACTGTAGGTGACTTAGTATTGAGGGTTATCCAATCCTAGTCTAATCGGAATAAACTTTCCCCCAAGTGGGAAGGTCCTTACACTATGGTCGAAGTTACACGCCTAGGTTCAGTATGACTAGCAATGGAGGATGGCCGCGTTCTCTCCAACTCTTGGAACATCGACCAGTTACGCAAATTTTACATGTAACGAACCTCCACGACAATAAAGTATCAGGTTCTTTCTATCTTTATTGTCTTTCTTTGAGTAGTGCTTTTCCAATTTTTCGACCATATTTTATACGGTCACTTCTTCTTTACGCTGGTCGAAGAAAGGACACAACAACTAGTTGAAGTCTCTCATGTCTACATGTGGTCCTGCCCGCTAGAAGGATCATCCTAGTATCGTCTTGTTCCTAACTTTTGCTGCCAATACAAAGGTTTTGGGCTTAGAAACATGGTCGAAAAGTTTTTAAGCAGACTCTTATCACCTTAGTTTATTCCTTTCATTTTGAAAAATACTCTAAGAAGAGTGCACTTTTGAGGTTTGTTCGACTGCTTTTGGTAAACTTGGTCGGTTTTAACTGGTTGGAGAAAGAAACACACCTAGTCAAAGCTTCTCCTCTCTGCACGTGGTCCTGCCCACTAGAAGGAACTTCCTAGTGTTGTCCCGTTTTCTACTTTTGCTACCAGGACAAACTTATCGAGTACACTGAGAAAGGTCGAATAAATTTTTAAGGTCCTCTAGATGTTTGTTTCACTCAAGTTGTCGTTCTTAATTTGATTAATCTGGTCGGAGATGGTAATATCACCTAGTCGAAGCCTTTCCTATTTGCACGTGGTCCTGCCCACTAGAAGGAACTTCCTAGCGTCAATTCGTTTTTACTCTTTCGACTAGTGTGAGATAATCAAGATCGAAAACTATAAGTCGAACAAACCTTTATGTTTTCAGAAACCCTTTTTCACTATTTCCTTAGTTTATTCAAATAAACTAAGTAAATAGTCGGGGGCTAGGATAAAGTTATAAACATGACTTGAATTCTTAGTCTTGGTTTATTTTTCTGTTCATTATCTTACGAGTTACTAACTATTCTACAAGATGGTTTGCAGGAAAAAGGGAGAAGGAAGGAAGGATCATAGATATCTGGTCTAATTATCTTTTTCATTTATTATCTTATGAGTTAGTAACTACTCTACGAGATGATTTGCAGGAAAAAAGAAAAGATCATATATTTATACATCAATAAAAGGCTTGTCTTTACAGGTTCCTACTATAGACTACTCTGACGAAGGAGATGTTATTTGCATCTCCTCTGCGACATTTTCGCCTACCGACTGCATCTCCTCGATCAACCGCTCCGCTTCGGCTTCAGTGCAGTCGAAGTTGGCTTCAATTGATTGAGTATCAAGGTTAGGGCCACGAGCTTTAAGTTTTGCTAAGACGTAGCTTACAACCCCTTTGACCGCTTCCTTTATCGAGTCGGTCTAGTTGGTCTTCAAAGTAGTCACCAACTCTTGCAAAGTACCGACTTGCTCCCCAATGGCACTTGTGTGGGCGACTATCGTGTCTTCATGAGGGGTGACCTTTTCAGCACGTAGTCCACCAAGTACATTGTTCAAAAGTGAGATGTTCTCTTGAAGATTGACCTTCATTTACTTCATCTCCTCCTAGGTGCAAGTCAAAGCCTCATGGAGTTGTTTTATTTCAACTAATCTCTCTGAAAGGAGTAAGGTTGGTTAGATAAAATGACTCTACAAGATGAAAAGAACAATTTTATAGCAGGTAAAAGATTACTTACCCGCTAATTGAGAATATAATTTCTCGATTTCTTGATCTTTGTCCTTGGCAATACGGGTGATCTCATGAACGACCAGGGACTTTTCTTTGACATCGATCTAGAGAGTCCCCACTTCGGCTTGAAGGGCCCTTGTCTTGATTTCTTTTTCTGCAAAAGAACGAGAAGTTAGGAAGGTAAAGATCAATGTTATAAGCAGTCGTAACTTCAAGGACGTACTGTTTATTTCTTCCTGCAACTGCTGGGTCACAGAGTTGGCCTCCTGAAGCTTCTTCAGAAGGTTTGTTACTTCATCCCTTAACTTTTTCGTCTCGGATTTTTTGAAGTCGAGCGAATCAGCTAGGGTCTTTTCGTCGCTCCTAAACCTGAAAAAGTTAAGGGTAGACATGAACATAGAGGCAAGTAGTCGTAAGTGTTTCTGCGACTATCACGTGATTGTAAGTTCTTCTACGATCACTCCTGGTCGTAAGTTTTTCTACGACCAGTACCAAGTCGTAAGGATTTCTACGACAACCTCCACAAGTACTGTACGATTAGTCGAAACACAAAATGATTACGAGTATCAGTGACTCACCACCTCTCAGATTGCTCGTAGAGTACTGCTTTTTCTTGTCGTAGCTTAACAAGTTGCTGGTTGTACTCACAAACCATGGCAATTTGTTCCAAATCTTTCTGCAAGAAAGAAAGACAATGAGAAGTGAGGATAAAACCATACTTATAGGTATCGACAGATACTTACATTCATGCTCGTCCGAGCGAACATGGAGACTACCCTCGTCGGATCTTTTAGCCCATCCATCTCCTCGACACGTCTCCACCAAACCCTTTCGAGATGTTCGTAATCGAAAACTTCCCCACAAGTGGGAATGCTACTGGGGTGAGGGACTCGGTCACAAGATCTGTAGGCGGAAGATCCTACGATGGAAGTAGGGCCAAAGAAATCAGAGCAGAAGTTAAAGTACTCCTCTTCCTCTGACTCTGTGATGGTAGCACCGCCTTGAGGACCGGAAGGAATGTCCTCGACAACCTCCTTACCAGCGCGGTGGTCGAAGCTCTCACCACCTTCTCCTGGTGTTTCCTTCAAGGCCTCCCCTATCTCTGCCTCCATCTCTACGACTGCTCCAGCAGTCGTAGCGACTTCAGCAGCGACAGCTTCTTCTACCATGGGAATGGTGTCTAGTACTTCAGCCACTACCGCTATCGCCCCCTCATTTGTTGAAGAAGTAGCAGCGGGCTTCTCGAGAGAAGCATCTATGAAATTTGAAGGAATTGGGCTAAGATCACGAAACAAAGAACAAGTTAACTCGTGAAAAACATAGGGTAAATGACCAGAATTTAGAAACAACCTTCTCAAGGAATTGTTTTTCACATACCTATATGTCTTGGACCTAACCAGAATTTAGAAACAACCTTCTCAATGGAAGATTTCTTCGACTTCTTCTCGACTACTTTTGGTCGAGATTCAATTAGGGGAAAAAGAGTCACCACTTCGTTACCCTCCTAACTCCCCGAGTGACCGAGATCTTTCTCGACCACTTCAAGAGCACTCCTCTCCTCGATCTCAGGCTCTACTGGAGCAGCAGTTTCCTTCACAAAAGACATGAAGCTTTTCTAGTTCTCCTTTTCTAGCCGCTTTACAAAAGCCATGAGAAGAAAAAACTACGAAAGTCTTGTTGTCGTAATAGAAGGGTACCTTGGCCTTCGAGGCTTTGTGCTTAAGGGCTGTGGTAGAATCATCCGCCCTTGCCTTCACCGCAGCAGCCATGTCTGCGGCGAATTGAGCGAAGGGAGCAGCAGGAGTCAAACTCACACCACCTTTGTCGGCGACCTTTACAAGTCGACGCCTTTTGGTTGGAGGAGCTTTTACTTGCTCCGCTTGTGCCGTTGCCCCAACGACCACCAATGCATCCTCTGCCTCGTCTTGGCGATCTTCCATGCCTACTTTCTGTTATAATCAGAAAAAGAGAATATTAATAAAGTGGTCGTAAGTTTTTCTACAATCACTCGCTGGTCGTGAGTTATTCTACGACCAGCCCATAGTCGTAAGTTTCTTCTATGACGAATCCTCTAGTCATAAATCTTTTTACGACTATAAGGGACTAAAGATGAAGTCGGTTTTCGATTACCTTTAGGCGCTCCACCTTTTCCTCTGCGGTCAAAACCGCAAGAATTTGAGGAGCCACCACATTTGATGGAGTTTTCTCACAGATGAGGAGTCTGTGAAAGATCTGTGCAAACAAATAGCATGGTCAACAGACCAGATCAGGACTAACCAAAACCAGAGTCAAAATTAAGAATTTTACTTACCCTCCTTGTATTCCCTGGCCGGGTCCTCTTTCCCCGAGTACCTCCACATGGAAGGAACTCGTTTTTTCAGGGGACTAATGCGGCGCGTGATGAAGTCCTTCACCACGTGCCATCCGGTAAGTCCCCTTGCCTTCAAGTCTTTGATAGCTTGAATATAGGGGGAGATCCGGTCAAGATTCCTGGGAGTCAAATCCCAGAAAGAAATCCTCTCAGCAGCATTTCCAATAAATGAAATGATGTCTTCCTTAGTGACCTCCTAGTAGAACCACTTCTTTTTCCACCCTAGACATGAAGACCGCGTGAACATCTAAATGTACTCCTTCGACTTCCTGTCGTGGAGCTTTAGACCGTAACTCCCAGCAATTCTGACTTGTCGTGCCATCCCGTAATAATACTGGAAAAGCTCAAGGTCCACCGGAATCCCCAGGTACGCCTCACAGAGATACACGAATACGCTTAACATTGTGATGGAATTAGGACCAAGGTTCACTAATTCCACCCCCAAAGTGCTCGAGCGAGTGTGAGAAAAGGGTGGGCGGTGTCGGAGGTCTGCACTCACGATGCGCTGGAAGGCAGGATTTGCCCATCCTCCCCCGACGGCCAGTGTTGTCCAACTGCTGAGATCCACTTCACGAGTACCTTCTCGGGAATCTTCTCGGCAGCAACCAAAGCGTCCATCTTCGTCGTGTCCATCTCCGATTTGGCCCACTCAGAGACGATCTTGGCCATTCTTCCTCACGAAAAGGAGATTCGAATTTGGAAAAGCTTCAAGAAAATGCACAGTTTTTGCTGGTGGCGGAGGAGGCGAGGACTTGGTGAACTGTCATGGTGAATTGGGGAAAGGTAAGAACCCTAAAATCACCTGTGCGGTCAGTTTTATAACCGCACATTTGAAATGAAACGCCGTGAAAACTCAACGGTTCCCACCGCTTCGGGAATTGCTCTAACGGACAGATCTTTTTAAATCTGTCTGTTCGAGAAAACCGAGGCTCTTTTCACACCTCAAGCGAAATTACCTTTTCGGCCAAGTATATTTCTGGTCAAAAGAAATACCACTCGAAAGTTTTACTTCCGATCATCGTACCACGATTACTCCGTAGTCGTAAGATTTTCTACGATTGCCTCGTAGTCGTGAGATTTTCAACAAACTTCCATGACTAAGTATATTTCTAGTCAAATAAAACACGTGTTGAAGAGTTTTTTCTTCAACCTTTACCCTACAACCACGTAGTGGTCATAAGAACATCTATGACTCCTTTCCCAAGTAAGTTATTTTCACTTGAAGTTGGGGGCTAGATGACGAGGATCTAATAATCTTCATTTTACTATTTATCTATAATTAAGTATTATGGGTAAATATGACATCACATAGCTAGTGAGTATACCCCTTACAATAGTAAGGGAGAAGTCAATCAGGTGGTCGTAAGTTCTTCTACGACCACCCCCATAGTCGTAAGTCCTTCTACGGCTACCACGTAACCGCAAGTCCTCCTACAATTACCTCTGGTCGTAAGTCTTTCTACGACCAGTACCTAGTCGTAAGCTTTTCGACGACTACCCCTGGTCGCAAGTCCTTCTACGACCAGTCCTGCCACGACTTCTCCACAGATAACTGGGTCCACTCGCCTGTAGGCCCTATTAACTGTGAGATCTAAGCAGTCAATATACGTAGTTATTCTCTGGAATAACCGCAGATAACTCACCATTATCTCTGATTGATAACCGTCAGGCAACACGGGGAGGTTACTACTCCGGTAATTACTCCCATTATTACGGAATAATGAGGCACCTCCTAACATGGAACGACTACCTCCCCACGTACTATAAAAAGACTTCTTTCAGAGAGAAAAAGAGAGGACTTTTGAGAGGTAACCAGGAGCAGTATTAGTGCAAGTCTTTTCACTGATTGTACCTAGGATACCCAATACAATACACACAGGAGTAGGGTTGTTATTCTCTCTAGAGAAGGCCCGAACCTATATAAAAATCATCGTGTCTTTTTTCGTCTACGTGATCAATTGTGGAAACCCCCCGAATCAAACAATCTTTACGTAAGATTAGTTCTAAAACAATGACAGTATCTTAGTTTTATCTCGTTATATTGCTAGTTAGTAGCATTTAGCTTTCCAGGCTCATGTTGGGCTGGGGTGTTACAGTTGGTATCAGAGTAGGCTGTAGGTCCGTGGTGAATGGATTAACAACTTAGGCAACTTAATTTGCTAAAATTTTGTAATGGTTAATGAACTTAAAAACCTGACACACTGGTGCACAGTAGGATGAGATGGGTCGAGCATTGCATTCTCGCTTCTGTTATTATTATGAGTGATGGTAGCGTTTGTTGAGAGGTTGAGGTCGTGGCCCTGGGCTTTACCAAGTCACACCATCTTTCGTGGTATGAGAATATGGAAGTGGTTACCTCGGATGTCTTAGTACAGGCGTCGATAGTAAGTATCTTTAAAAAGTTGTTCTCTTCCTTGAGTTCGAATTTGGTCAACTCTTGTCCAGTAGTGGTTAATGAGTTTCTTTTGGGTTAGTAGTTCATTGCAGTTGATGGGTTTCTTTGAGAATGGTTGATGTGTTTTCATTGGCTTAATTTGTCCCTTAAAGCAATTACTGTTTTCCCAACTGTTGAGTTACTCTTACGGCTGGTGGACTTGGTTAGTTGTCAAGATTGACCTTTATATTGGAGTTTTGTCTTTCTCGTCGGGAAACATGACCCATTTGTGCGCTTGATGTTTTTGGATAATGAAAGTTTTCTTTTGCAAGTCCTTAATTTAGTAGTGGAAGTTTTGACTCAATGTAACTCTTTTGGGTATTTTGAGTGCTGAAGTTGAAAGGTTCTTTTTATGAAAGAAAATGCTAAACCCTTTAGCGATGTCTTCTCGTGGTTAAGTGAGAGGTTATAATCAAAGAAATTAGTGGATATGATATGGGTTATCAAGTTGGGTCTGTAATGTGGTGTATAATCGATCTTAACTAAGATCCTTGGAAGAAAAGTTGATTAATTTGATGATCCCATGTAGTTCTTGACGAACTATGGTTAAGGGTATAGCTATACCTAATTGGAATCAATAAAGTTATTAAGAAGTGTGGAACATTGGTGAGAAGGTTGATCATTAGAATTGTTTAGTTTGCTAAACTGGTTAGATTATTTGGATCTCAATGGATTAATCTAACTGTGTAGGAAGAGAAATATAATGATGTGTTCGACTGTTGTCTCAATAGATGATAATATGGAATTTTGTTTAATTGGCTATTTGACGATCTTATTTCTGCTCGTGGGAATACAAATAGAGAAAGGACTATCAATTCGTCCATGATTGAATGATCGTCAATGGTTTATGATAGCCTTTAGATTTGTAACACCCTGGCTATTCGGAAGCCAAGATGTCACCTAAAACATCTAACATACATCCATAATGCAGAAGAATTTGAACTAAGTATTTCAACTAAAGACAGCATTAAATTAAACGGGACATGGTGAAGGTATCATTCCTTCACCTTCTAAGTTATTTAATACTGATCATCAATAAAGAAGGTTCACACGCAGTAATAAATCAACATCTATGTGGAGAAGGTATCCTTCCTTCACCAATTATAATTTAATTATTACAGTTCATCATTAACGAATGTAAGATAGAACTAAATTTAATCTTGAACATGAATAGGATGATGTGAGCAGTAGTGCGTGTCTACTCCCTCCCAAGTGAGCCAACATCGGGGTTACCTAAAATAAACAAACAACGCAAGAGTGAGTCCATGACTCAGCAAGTACAGATGAAAGAAAAAGAACACATATACAAATAGGACATCACCATTTAAGAATGCGAACCTTGCATCGAGTGAACACTTATGAAAACATGAAATGAATGAATGTAATCAAGGATGGACTGCACACATGCATATCTCGCGGTATAGTGAGTGACACACCGTCGGTGTTCACTTAAGCCCGCACCTTAACAAAAGTGCGGGGATCCAAGTCCTATATGAAGAACGTTTCATATAGGTGTCCAAAGCTGCCCATCTTTGGAATTGATGGGTCTTACGTGCCCATCTTTGGAATTGATGGGTCTTTCAATCCACTCCGTGGGCGGGACATGACAATGTCCAAATTTGCCCACATTGGAATGGTGGGACTTACAATCCACTCCGTGGACATAACATGAATAAAAGGATGCATGATATGAACATGAGCAGTGATAATACCATCTCTCGTATATACTCCACATAATGAAAGAACATAACCAATTCCGCATCTCGGGTAACACAATATGTCACACTATAATCATGAAAACATTCACAATCACAGCACTCAAAAGCAACAAAGTACTTGCCTTCGCGTTGCGGCGCGTTAGCATGCAACGATGGCGCTCCCAAACCCGTAGCCTCGTGGCCTAAACAATTAAATAACCGAAATAAGAACAACATAGAATCCAACCCGAATTAATAGTCTTCAATACCCCCTTTGAACTCCCAAGGAATCGCCATAAAACCTAATCTGAAAAACAGGCTACAACCCAAAAACGTGTCGGGACAGCAGCACGAAAATGACAGTAGTTAATGACGTGGGACTCGAAATGAGATGAGTCCAGATCCTACCTCATCTTAACGAACATATCTATAACATTCAAGTTGATGAGATTTCCCAATTCGGCCAATAAACTTCTCTAATAAAGAAAACAAAACAGCAGCACAGCTTCTGTCTGAACAAACAGGACAGCAATACTAAAACAACCATAACTTTTAATCTACAACTCCGAATTGAGCGTTCTTTAACAATCTGAAAAGGTTATGAAATTACCTACAATAAACTAGTTGGCACGACATTCAAATTTTGCCTTTCACAAAAAGTGGCACACGGGTCAAAACTAAAGATAGAAACTGACATACAATCTGGACAGACTGATCTACAATCTGGACAGTCACAAAGAAAAGTGCATAACTTTTGATCTATAAATCCAAATGAGGTGTTCTTTATCAATCCTGAAAGCTAGTGATATCACCTTCAAAATTTGTTATGGGCAAGACCTCTGAATCACCCTCTAACTAGGCCATATATCAACCTAAACAGAGACTGCTAATTCTCGTCAGGATTCTGGACAGCAGATATTAAATCTATCATAACTTTTGACTCGAAAGTCGGAATTAGGTGATCTTGGCGGCCACCGAAAGCTAAGAACAAGACCTACATATCTCTAGGAGATGGGAAACTCAGATTCGGCCTCTAACATCACGAAAAAGTCCACGCAACAATCTGGACAGAATCGAATTTCTACCGCAGCAAATCGATCTAATCAAAATTGAACCAAAACACATCTACCACTAATCAAGCGATGAGGATCGGCACTCGTTACCCTTGTAGCAACCAGGACGTAGGTGGGAGAACCTTGGAGAAGATGATCTTCCTCCTCCTTTCTCCTTCTCCTTCTTCTCCTTCCACCATGGCAGCGGCACCTGAGCTTCTTCCTCATCTTGGTAGAGCAGCACGGAGGGGGCTGCTACAGTACCGCGTGCTACAGTGCGGCGCGGTACTGTAGCAGAGGGTAGGGTTTTGGGAAGGAGACCCCTTCTTGACTCCACTACAAGGCCGGCCCACTTGGCTAGGACACCTTGGGCTAAAAGCGAAGGTCCAATCCTCTCTCAAATCCTGAATTTTCTTTCAATTTTCCTCTAAACTTTAGTGCATTCAAATTTGAATAAATTTCTCTTCCGAATAATATGTTCTCTCTATTTGATATTCGAGGTATTACATTCTACCCCCCTTAACAGAATTCGACCTCGAATTCTAACCGTCGAAATAAACGAAAGAATAATTGCCACCGAAAAGAAACATCTATTAACATATGCCCGGAGCAAACATGTCTGGATAATACTCGCGCATGCGAACTCAGTCCCAAATGACCTATCTCTCGGTGACAAGACCACAAGACATTGGCGTAAACTACATCGACCTAACACTCAATCCGACATTGCCAAGTACACTCATCGAAGAGATTCAAAGGTAAGATCCTACTCGATGGTCAATGGCGTTAACGAATATTCAAACTCTAGTTCTCACGGTACTCACTCGGCACCAAACATGCTAAATGTAGTACACACAAATGGACCGAGGCGGTCCTTGCGATACGCCAACTTCCGAATTCCGTAGCTACGAAAACAACCCAAAGTACCTTGGCTAACCTTCCAATTGATACTGAACCACACAACATGCACATAGAACACGAACTCTTGTTCCACCTCTCAATTGAACTCTTCACTAAAACAAGGATCACCTCCTTTAACCAGAAACACAGAACAGAGCTCTCTTTAAGCAAACTCTTTTACCGACAAAACCCATCTGAAAAAGAAAGATTCACATCGCATCTATGCGTTACCAGCTCAGTACTAAAGAGTCAAACCCAGAAATCGGAATTTCATCACGAAAAACCTTTCCACGTTCCAAGTGGCAGTTTGCGAATAAACGTCACGAAATCCAAAGGAGAAATCACTTGAATGCCCAAAAAAAAATCATTTATTCCGTCGAGCTGGAAAGAATCACACATATCAACATAAATGTCGAGCTCGACTTGCGAAAGACATCTGTCAAAACACATAGCTCAAACAAGAATCAAGCGTGTCTCTACTTTAGGAAGCATCAATTTCTCGTTTCTCTTTCAGAATAAAACTTCTCTCAAACTTTGGAATTCCAATTCATCGCATAACACCTAACTCATCTCTCTTAACTTGGCATTCTCAACGCTATGCTCAAGTGAAATACATCATCCACACCTCGGTATAGAGGCTCTATCGACTACACCTGAAACTTTCTCTCAACAACTCCTCTACCGTGAATTAATTTGACAGATGACTTCCAATGCATCTCAAAATGGATATCACATGCAATCACATCACCTCAATGTTTTAAGAATAAACAACTCGAAATTCCAGCACACACATTCATATACTTCCTCAAAAGGGTTCTATCAATGACCATCCCATTGTTCGAATCCACCCTTATTCTACTTTCTCTACACATAATAATTGGGATACTCAAGGTCCTAGCAAAAGAATGTGAAGCCCAAAATTAAACTCCAAGACTCCTACCATGAACTTCTCATATAGAAGATAGAGGAAGCCTCAAATTAAATCCCTAAAATTCTCACAATCCAAACATACTCGCGCATTGACATCAACACAAAAACATTTCTTGATCCAATTATCTTTATCAAGATTCTAATTCTTAGAGAGTTACTTACTACGTCCAAGTCATTCATGGCAATAATCCAACAATCTCGGCTATCTCTTTAATCTCTTTAACGATCAGATCACTTTGCTAATATTACTCCCATTACAACACCATCATATTTCATCTACACAACCACGCAAGGTACTCAACGCGACACTCTAATACATTGATCAAGATTTTCATACTTTGGATAATTCTATGTTCCATTGAAATGAACAAAAGAACTTGGACTACGTCTCGCTATAGATTCTACTAGTTGTAACCATGCAATCAGTTTAACCTCCAAAGGCAACCTTCTAATGAGATAAACTCCTCTTAAATAACTATATTACGAAATTATTTCATCCTCCAATGCTCATCGAATAATTTCCAACCCAAAGTTTCACAACTACAATCATTAAACACCTCAAAAGACTCGTGAAACGAATAGATTGATTCTTTCTCAAAAGAAAGATGAATGAAATCAATTTTCTTCAACTAGGAAAACATGTGCCACCCATGATGAACAAAGGATCAAGAAAAAATAGTCACTTAGGCAAAGTACTCGGAAAACATAAGGGAAAATCAATAGTGAGGGCTCAAGCCCTATTGAAAGCAAATACCAAACCACAAATGAGAAGAAGGTAATGCCCTTTGAAAATTTGATAAACTCTTATGGAACAAATGCATAAGGTTTAAGCACACCCAAATAAAGCGCAAGTGGCGAAACGCGACTTAAATCTCAAATACTTTTACTTCACTCCTTCCTTTAACTAGGAAAGTTATTTTCGTGATTACTACATCACTTTGCCGGCTTAAACAAGATAAGCTCTTAAGACCAAATCATAAGAACCACTTAGAACCAATAAAATCTTTCAACCCGTCTCTTTGCTCAAAGCAGACAAAGTTACCACATAACTCATGAGGTCCAAAGATAACAAGCATAAAACTCGAAACACTTTCACTAAAACGATTATCATGCAAATGATTTTTAGTTGAACATTATCATCACAACCACGATCGACAATCACACTAATCAACGAAATAATATGCTATTGGCGAGAATCATCAAATCTCTTAACACTCCATGAACTTTTGAAAAGAATCACAATGAACTACTTCATCATGTCTCTAAAATCTAAATAAGGTTACATATACTTGATCTAGGAAAACCTAGTGCAAAAACCTTATAATTGAAACAAACTCTTTCAACAAGATGATAATAGAACATGACAATCTCACCAATGTACACCAAGAAATCTACGATTAGCTTTCATCCATTTAACTCTTAGTGACACTCGATGCCAAGATAGTACACACTAAATGCTCTCTAGCCACACATGGCACAAACATGATCCTACCTCTGTTTGCAACCTCAACAACGATTAAGATGATATAATCGACATTCTAACTTATGATCGACAATTAGAATAAAATGTCCTTAACTTCAATAATATAGGACACATAAGTCAAGGTTTCACAAGGCGATACATCATCGTTCATCTAGTCATTTAAACATGTTTCAATAATTTTTAGCATGGCAAGAATCAAGTAAAGCTATCATTTAAATAAGATCATCAAGATCCAAATAGAAGACAAATTCAAGATTAATATTTATCAAGACAACATTCGAACACATCCTTAACTTAACCATCACTAGCGGTTAGAATAAGCGAAAGAGGACCTAGATTTCAACTTATCTAACAAATTTATCAGATTATCCGATCGTAAAGATCAACACGATACATCCACATTTTTTTTCCACAATTCTTAACAACAATAGCTTCTTGAACAAATATGAACAACCTCTTATCTAAAACTCATCCTGTACCAAATACAACGACATTTCACTTTAAGCAATTCACTTCCACGGATACTAGTTAAGAATAGATTGTTTGCACAAAGCTAATAACCCAAATCGATAACTCATACCATAATAATTAATTCATTTAATTAACACCTCGTACTTAAGCATGTCAAGACATCACTTAAAGATTTTAACCTAATCTTTCGAGAAAAAGAGGCATTACATTCCAACACTGGAACTAATCCAAAAGAAATACATAAAGTCAAAGCTTTCACATGTTAAAGAATTTGCATGAAAACTTTCGGTACCAGAATACTCGTGAATAAATGATTCACATTCTCCAATAAGAAGGCGAACTCCCAAGAAAAGATAAGTTTTTGCCGATATCCAACGATCCCAAGAACAACTTTAGACCAGCGATCGGAGGAGAACAAGTAGTCGACTTATGGAACCAAGAAAGTCAATGAGAACTCATCGGAAGAAATGTAAAACACTAACTCAAGAAAACTTCATCAAGCGCAACTATTGCAGAATCGCCACATACAGAACCAAGGAAGAGAATAATATTTTCTAAAGAATCTCACCCTCAACACTCCACTATGGTATTCGGGGTAGATACTACTCTATTCTGCTACCACAAATACTGGTGCAATCTGACAAAGTCCAGGGCCACAACCACGGCCTCCACTTCTTAACCTCCATCATCGACACGTTTAAACAATATAATCAATTATGATTATACATGATCATATCATGACAATCATAGAATAGATTCATAGATATGGAATATCATAACATATCATATATTAACAACAAGAAAGATAATACAAAAGCAATTCAACAATTGCTCAACGAATGAAACATAACAATAGAAATACGAAACAATGGATTTCCCAACCCCACCCTACGTGCACGGTGTGTCAATTTAATATTCAATTACCACGGACCTAAAGCCCGCTCGATACCAAGCTGTAACACCACGGCTATTCGGAAGCCAAGATGTCACCTAAAACATCTAACATACATCCATAATGCGAAGAATTTGAACTAAGTATTTCAACTAAAGACGACATTAAATTAAGCGGGACATGGTGAAGGTATCATTCCTTCACCTTCTAAGTTATTTAATACGATCATCAATAAAGAAGGTTCACACGCAGTAATAAATCAACATCTATGTGGAGAAGGTATCCTTCCTTCACCAATTATAATTTAATTATTACAGTTCATCATTACGAATGTAAGATAGAACTAAATTTAATCTTGAACATGAATAGGATGATGTGAGCGAGTAGTGCGTGTCTACTCCCTTCCAAGTGAGCCAACATCGGGGTTACCTAAAATAAACAAACAACGCAAGAGTGAGTCCATGACTCGGCAAAGTGCGATGAAAGAAAAAGAACACATATACAAATAGGACATCACCATTTAAGAATGCGAACCTTGCATCAGTGAACACTTATGAAAACATGAAATGAATGAATGTAATCAAGGATGGACTGCACACATGCATATACGGTATAGTGAGTGACACACCGTCGGTGTTCATAAGCCCGCACCTTAACAAAAGTGCGGGATCCAAGTCCTATATGAAGAACGTTTCATATAGGTGTCCAAAGCTGCCCATCTTTGGAATTGATGGGTCTTACGTGCCCATCTTTGGAATTGATGGGTCTTTCAATCCACTCCGTGGGCGGGACATGACAATGTCCAAATTTGCCCACATTGGAATGGTGGGACTTACAATCCACTCCGTGGACATAACATGAATAAAAGGATGCATGATATGAACATGAACAGTGATAATACCATCTCTCGATATATACTCCACATAATGAAAGAACATAACCAATTCGCATCTCGGGTAACACAATATGTCACACTATAATCATGAAAACATTCACAATCACAGCACTCAAAAGCAACAAAGTACTTGCCTTCCGCGTTGCGACGCGTTAGCATGCAACGATGGCGCTCCCAAACCCGTAGCCTCGTGGCCTAAACAATTAAATAACCAAAATAAGAACAACATAGAATCCAACCCGAATTAATAGTCTTCAATACCCCCTTTGAACTCCCAAGGAATCGCCATAAAACCTAATCTGAAAAACAGGCTGCAACCCAAAAACGTGTCGGGACAGCAGCACGAAAATGACAGTAGTTAATGACGTGGGACTCGAAATGAGATGAGTCCAGATCCTACCTCATCTTAACGAACATATCTATAACATTCAAGTTGATGAGATTTCCCAATTCGGCCAATAAACTTCTCTAATAAAGAAAACAAAACAGCAGCACAGCTTCTGTCTGAACAAACAGGACAGCAATACTAAAACAACCATAACTTTTAATCTACAACTCCGAATTGAGCGTTCTTTAACAATCTGAAAAGGTTATGAAATTACCTACAATAAACTAGTTGGCACGACATTCAAATTTTGCCTTTAACAAAAAGTGGCACACGGGTCAAAACTAAAGATAGAAACTGACATACAATCTGGACAGACTGATCTACAATCTGGACAGTCACAAAGAAAAGTGCATAACTTTTGATCTATAAATCCAAATGAGGTGTTCTTTATCAATCCTGAAAGCTAGTGATATCACCTTCAAAATTTGTTATGGGCAAGACCTCTGAATCACCCTCTAACTAGGCCATATATCAACCTAAACAGAGACTGCTAATTCTCGTCAGGATTCTGGACAGCAGATATTAAATCTATCATAACTTTTGACTCGAAAGTCGGAATTAGGTGATCTTGGCGGCCACCGAAAGCTAAGAACAAGACCTACATATCTCTAGGAGATGGGAAACTCAGATTCGGCCTCTAACATCACGAAAAAGTCCACGCAACAATCTGGACAGAATCGAATTTCTACCGCAGCAAATCGATCTAATCAAAATTGAACCAAAACACATCTACCACTAATCAAGCGATGAGGATCGGCACTCGTTACCCTTGTAGCAACCAGGACGTAGGTGGGAGAACCTTGAGAAGATGATCTTCCTCCTCCTTTCTCCTTCTCCTTCTTCTCCTTCCACCATGGCGGCGGCACCTGAGACTTCTTCCTCATCTTGGTAGAGCAGCACGGAGGGGGCTGCTACAGTACCGCGTGCTACAGTGCGGCGCGGTACTGTAGCAGAGGGTAGGGTTTTGGGAAGGAGACCCCCTTCTTGACTCCACTACAAGGCCGGCCCACTTGGCTAGGACACCTTGGGCTAAAGCCGAAGGTCAATCCTCTCTCAAATCCTGAATTTTCTTTCAATTTTTCTCTAAACTTTAGTGCATTCAAATTTGAATAAATTTCTCTTCCGAATAATATGTTCTCTCTATTTGATATTCGAGGTATTACAAGATTGGAATTAGTGTGTACTAAAGTAGTGTGAGCATTCCGAACAGGAGAAAGGTTGAAATTTGAAAGTGATTTATTTACGTGTATCCCCTGAGGATGTATTGTGGCTGCATGTCCTTGTTAAAAGAGGTTTGCTCTAACAGTGCGGTTGGTGTATTAGATACACTCTAGAACAGGTTGACTGTGCAATCTTATTGAGATAACAAAATGCTAGAAAGTAATCTACTATGTTCCTTTTAGAAATGTTTATGATAGGATTAAATAGGTGACCTGCGTTTGCATGATGGTAAAATTATCGGATAATAGAATGTCTTTGATGAAAGAGTTTTGGTGTAACCTTTTAAATTGTGTAGCAGTTTTCCCCTAAAATAGAGTGGTTGTTGCAGTGAGGGTGTAAGAGATTTGTATATACTGAATTGAGGATGAGATGATAAAGGGATATGTAACATTTTGGTAAGCCTTTGGGGACTTTATAAAGGAACAATTGACATTAACGAACATTGTGAAGAGGGAATTATTCTTGATGTTAGTAGTATGGTCTATAAGAGATTGTGACGTGTTGGAGTGGTGATGATTCTTCTAGAGATGAAGTAAGTTGATTGCTTTTCGTAATATCGGATAAATGAAATGTTTGGAGTTTTGCATTCGAGATCCTTTGGGGAGTTCATGATTTATGTAGTAGATAAAATTAGTTTGAGCAATGTGACATTTTGGAAGGTTCTATTTGGTTCCTAAGTGATTAAGGTGATTAAGTTTTGAAGACACTTCTTGTTTGGGTTGACAAGTAATGATATAATCAAACAAAATTGCTTTATTTGCTGACGGAAAATGAGTACCATAAGTATTTGATGTTGGAGTTAAGAACTGTAATCTGCAACTTTTCTGTCGTTACAGCTTAAGAGTTTCTTGGGTTTCCATAGTAATGTTTTATTATGATTTATGAGGGTTGAAAATTCCTTCTTGTGGGACTTGTGCCCTCGACTTCGGACTCGTATTCTGTTTTCGGAGATCATTTCTATTTGACTATTTCTCTTGGTCTCGTGCCCACTCCGGCGAGCGAAGTTTTCTTGTGTGTTGAACTTGTATTTGTTCGTTTCTTCCCTTTTGAGAAACAGATTTAACCTTCTTGTGTTGCCAAGTCTCACAGAGTGTAATATGACGTCTGGTTGGTGCTGGACAAGTATATGGTAGTAGTGAGATTTTGGGAACCAGTCTATGTGAAGAACAGTAGAAGGTGAATTGGTTTCGACCTATAACTTCTTTGAGAGAATTCTATGGAATGATTATCATTGGAATACAATTGATTAGTGCTACAAGTAGTGGAACCTATGGCAAATTATAATCCAAGAACTCTTGTCCATGTTGGAATGATGGCATTACTGAAAGTATGGAATCTTCATAAATTTATAAGAGTATCGCAATTGGGTAATTAACTTTGCGAGGTTGTGTAGGTGATTTATGATGGTGTGGTTTAATGAGAGGGAATTCGCAAAGTAATCTAATCATTACGACAATTAAAGAGACAACAAGGGTTGTGGAGTTGTTGTCAAGAATGACTAGGCTCTACTAAGTAATCCTTGGAAGTTAGAATCTCTCTAAAGATAAGTTGGTCGATAGTATGTTTACATGTCGGTGCTAATGATTGAGTATGTGTGGATTGTGTGAATTTTAGTTTTTAGATTTTAGTGTTTCGTATCAGCTACACCGGATTTTTTTATGGGAGCCTTGGGGATTGAATTCGGGTTTGGCGATCTATACTAGACCCTTAGTGGCTCAATGACTACGTGTAGAAGTAGTAGAATAAAAGTGAACTCCAATAGTGTGATGATCTTCGATAGAACTCTTTTGATGTATTAAATGAGAGTGTGCGCTGAGAATTCCAGTTGATTACCCGTAACAGAATGAGATGATGGGGTTGTGGGTGAAAAACCTTTATTGAGGTGTTGGAAACCTTTTGTTAAGATAATTCCTTTGGTATAGGAGTGGACTAGAGAATCCTTTTGTGGATTAGTACGATCCCTCTAAATAAGTATGGTTGTCCTTTTGGTTTGAGGATCATTTTGGGATTGTCGGTTAAGAGAAAGGAGTTAGTGTGATAGTTCTGGACACCCATGATTTGGGAAAGGGTTTATTTCTTAAAATAACATCTGAGAAAAGGATGTTCTCTCGAGTAGAGAAGTGCTCTAGTGGTTCTTGGATGAGTTCGGTTTTATGATGGAGAACATGTACAATTTGAGTTGCCTTCTTGTTGGCGAGGTGGTTCTTTCTTGTTCAGGGAAATAAATGAAGTGTTTGATTTGTGCATTCGAGCGAATTCTCTTTTGGCTTATATGGTGCTTAGTTGCAAACTACCGAGTTGGAAGGATGGAAGGGTTTCGTGAAGAATCTCTGATTTTGGATTTGAGTGTTTTGAAGGAAAGTTGGAATTACATTGTGAATCATTTGTTTTCAGTTGAACCTGATCATTAAAGTTTGACTAAAATAAGTTGTGTTGCGTGTCCCTACTTTAGGGAGGATCTCCTTGTTATGATGAAGAGGCCGACTGAGAGATGGAATAAGAGTTCCATATGTGTACGTCAAAGTTTTGTGGTTTGGTCCCAAAGAGATAGATAGCCTAAAGTACATTTGGTGGCTCTAGAAGTTGCAGGGATTTTTGAAGGTAGCCATTCGCTAGAACCGCCTCGAGTCTGGGAGCGGGGTATATAACATTTTGGATGAACTGGTGTTAAGAGAATGCTTGAGCTATTCTGGAGTGTGAAGATTCATTAGAACTGGTGACCTACGAGTAAGATCGTGCCCTCGAGTCATGTCCGATGAGTGACTCTTGAAAGGTTGGGGAAAGTAACAAGGCGTAACACGTCAGTTACGTCAAGGTGCGGAGGTTGCAGCAGACAGAGAGAGAGGCTACCTGGGAATTGGAGTCTCGCATGCGCGAACAGTATCCGAGTTATTCACAGCATGTACGTGATATTGATGGTAAGCTTGTAGCTGTGTTATTCCTTGGCATTAAGTGTGGTTCGAATTCGGGGTCGAATTCTGTTTAAGTGGGGTAGAGTGTAATACCCCAAAAGTATTAGGAAGAGTTATCGGGAGAGAGTTATCTGAGTTAAGAAAAGGACCAAATAGAAAATAGTTAATTCAGCTGTGAAAGAGGGGTGTTTCTGCTAAAGCCTGGCAACCTGGGCCTGGGCCTTGGTCCATTAGGCCTAGAGGTGGCCGACCATAAGGGGGGAGGCGCCACCCTCCCCAAACCCTAGCCGCCCCCACTCCTCCCCTCCTCTCCCCCGTGGCCGCCACCCCCTATTCCCCTGTCCCCCTTGGCTGCCACCCCTAGCTCCCTACACCTCCTCCCTCCCTAACCAGCAACCATGGCTGCACATCCTCCCCATGGTGTGTCTCTGTAATACCCCAAAAGTATTCGAGAATATTCGAAAGAGTATTCGGGAGAGATTATGTGAATTCGGAGAAGGACCAAATATAAAATAGATTTAGCAGCAATTAGATAGAGGGGTTTTCTGCAGTTTTTCAGCAACCTGGGCCTCGGGCCTTGGCCCAGGAGGCCCATGAGGGGCCGGTCACCAATAAAAAGAGGGGAGGGGAACCCTAGTTGCTATAGTACCATGCCACTGGTACTGTAGCGCCACACTGTAGCACCCCCCTTACTGCTATGCAAAGAGGAGAAAAGAATGAGAGAAAGGAAGAAGAAGAAAGAAAGAGGAAGGGGAGAAGGAAAAGAGGAATGAAAGGAAGGAGCTTCGCTGGGTCTCCTCATTCGTCATCTCGTTATCCAAGGGTAACGTTTATCGAATGTCGTTGTTTGATTAGTCGTAGAAGGGAAACCGATTAGTTTTGGTTGGATCGAAGTCTGCCTGCTATAGATTCAATTCTGTCCAGATTATTGTGCGGTCAGTTTCATGTATTTAGAGGCCCAATTAGGAGTTTTGATCTCCTAGAGTTATTTAGATTATGTTCTTAGCTTTCGGTGGCCGCCGAATTCACCTGATTCTGACGTACGGATCAAAAGTTATGATTTGTTTAGTGTCGCTGTCCTGCTAATCTGTCAGCATCCAGACAGTTTGTAGAAAACTGGGTTAAGACGTTAGTTAAGGAGGAAATCAGAGGATCTTGATATAACAAAAAATGTAGGTAATCTCTATACCTTTTCATAGAGATAAAGAACTCAAGATTTGGACTTTCGTAGCAAAAGTTATGATGGTTTTAGTGTACGGTCCAGAGAACCCGACGTGATTATTGTTGTTCTGTAGATTGGCTTGGTAGGGGCAGTAAATGGCAGAATCAGAAGGGCTCCCCAACTAAGTTTATTTAGGTAATTTAATTACCTTTCCAGAAAGTAGTAGAACATCTTATTTGGACTCCTGAGAAGAAAGTTATGTATTTTAGAAGTTGGCTGTCATAGCGAACACCAAATCTATCGCTAGAAATTGGAAGATTGGCAACGTTTGGAAGTTTAGTGAGATCAATTGTGTTGTTCTTTATGCTTTTGGTCCAGTATGGTGGTATTAGATTGGGTTATCTTTATGTTCAGGTGGGAGTGTGATCCCAGGGGCAGCGCCCTCTTCGCGTCCACCGTTCTCGCACGGTTGAGGCAAGTATTCGGGTTGAAGAATAATTATGATTGTTTGCTGAGTTTGATTGTGTCTTGTTCGTATTAGCCATGCATGGATGTTAATGTAATGAATTACAATATATCTTGGTAAATGTAAGTTATGGTTAAAGCTTCCTTTGTATGTTGTTAATGCTTTCATGCGATTATGTACACGTTGAATTCATATGTTTGAAAGATGATGTCATAGTACATATGCATGTTTTAAGCATGTTTGAGACTTGGTCACGTGGTGACCAAGTATGAATAGTTGAGGTCCCGTCATGTAAATGACGGGCTTGAGGTCCCCACATTCGTGGAATGTGGGCAATGAGTAAAGAGGTCCCCATCATGAATATGATGGGCAAAGGTCCCTATACTCGTGGAGTATAGGCTCTTGGTCCCTGTGCCAGAGGGCACAGGCAAGGGTATGCATCGATGGTTGTATACCCCGCATTACCGGTAAAATGCGAAAAGAGATAAAGTTTAAAAGGTGCATTGCATTGGTCGCATTACATAAGCATGAAGGTTATGTTTAGTGTAATGTTAATTTTGGTATAAGCCTTGTTGATACTTGCTGAGTCTTTGGGCTCACTCTTGCTTTGATATATTTTAGGTACAACTGGCAATAACGGCATGCATGACAGGGAGTAGATGTTTGGATGCACCCACTACCACTCATCCTTAAGGTGACTACTATTTAGTTTCATTCCAATAATAAGTAAACTGCTTGATAATCACTTATGGATGGTTTTGAGTTTCAGATTAATTGTAATAATGAGAATAGTACGTTTTGTTTATGTTATATAGATTATCTTGCATGCTTGAATGAACTTGAATATGGATTTTATTGTTAACTGCTATGATTAATTGTTGGAACCTCGGTATAGTTAACTATACAATGGAGATTTTGCTGAAAATTGGTAATTGGTCTTAGTTTAATTTAATTTTAGTAGCATTCCAGGCTCAATGCTGAGCTGGTGTGTTACAGTTGGTATCAGAGCGGGCTGTAGGTCCGTGGTATTTGAATTATTAAACTTGACACACTAAGCATAGTAGGTGGGTTTGGGTTGTTGCATTGCATTTGCGCTTCTGTTATGTTCTATTGATCATTCCTACTATGAGAAGATTTGATATATCTATATTATAATACTATGGTTATTATGTGTGGGGATAACCCATGTTGAGAGGTTGAGGTCGTGGTTGTGGCCTGGCTTTACCAGGCTACACCATCGTTCGCATGATATGATAATAGTGAGTATCTTTGGAGAGGTTGTTCTCTTTCCTGGATTTGATTTGGTCAACTCTTGTTCAGTTGTGCTTGATGAATTTCTCTTGGATTAGTAGTTCATTCCAGTTTATGAGTTTCCATTGATTTAATTGGACCCTTAAAGCAAACATTTTTTTTCTACTGTTGAGCCGCTTACGGTTGATGAACTTTCTTTGGATAATGGTTACAATGCAATTGATGGGCTTCAATTGGTTTGTATTTTTTTTATAGAGTAAAAAAAATTGGTTTTTTACTCTTGAGCTATTCTTGCTACTTGTAAATGTAGTCATTGGCAATATTGTTCCTTGTTATAAGAGTTTAACCTTCTTGTTGGCAGACTTGACCCATTCATTCGCTTGGTGTTTTAGATAATTGAAAGTGTCATTTACAAGCTTCATTGAAGTACGTTTCGATTTTATGCACCTCTTTTGGAGTAGTTGGAATATTGAAGTTTAGTGCCTCTTCTTTGAGACAGAAGGTATCAAAACTCTTTTGAGATGTTTTGTTGTGTTTTGTGAGAGGTTTTAAGCATAAAGGATAGATTGATAGTGTATGAGATATCAAGTAGGGTATGTAATATGGTGTGTATTCGATCTTAACCAAGATCGTTGGAAGTGAAGTTGATAGATTTGATGTTGTCATGGAGTTGTTACATGATGAACTTGTTAAATGGTATGACCATTCAAACTAGGAATCCAAGACTTACTAAGAGGTGTGGTGTATCGATTACTTGGTTTGATCATTAAGACGATGGAATTCGATAGATTTATTGGATAATTCGGAGTAAAGTATCTCAATGGATTTGTCTACCCATTAGTGATGATTATGTTAAGGATGTGTTTGACGTTGCCTTAGAGGATATTAATCTGGAAATTTTCATACACTGACTACTTGGTGATCATACATAATTGCTATATTGAAACATGTATATCGGATTAGATGGATGTTGAGGTAGTACCTTGTGAAGCCTAGTGATTAAAGGAGATGATGTTATTAAATATTTAATTGAACTCTGAGCATAAAGTGGAATGATGACTCTGTGTTTATAAATAGACATGTGACTATAAATAGCAGTAGGACCCCATTTGCATAAGTGATAAATACAATTGTCAATGATAGTTGAAGTGTGTGTTGAGCAGCACAAATGGTTGAATGGATGAAAGAATAAGTGATATCTGAAAACATGCATGGCGAAGTTGTTATTTGATAGTATGGTCTTGTTAAAATAGGTTGGTTTCGACCTTGTGGCTGGTGCTTCTTTTGGAGAGATTTATGATGGGATAAGAGGCTATGATGATTTTCGCTAGGAGTGTATTATTTCTTTGTTAGTGTGATTGTCAGTAAGAGATTATGATGATAATATTGAATGTTTTGTATAAAGGAATTGGATCGCTCGCCTGATATTGATTAAGTGAAAATGTTTCTAGTTTCGCAATTGTGATCTTTGAGACCTCATGTTGATGTGGTAGCTGAAATTCTTTTGAGCAAAGTGACGTGATGAGAGGTTTTATTAGTTTCTAAGTAGTTTTTATGTGGTAGTCTTCAAATCTCTTTTTGTTTTAGTTGGCATGGTGATGCTGTAACCAACGAAAACCGTTTTCTTTGTTAAAGGTAAGAGTGAAGTAAAAGTATTTGAGATCGAAGTCAAGTTTTGTAATATGTAGTTTTTCGAATTTTGCTTAAACTTTCTGTTTTGCCCATCAGAGTTTCCTGAATTCCAAAAGTAATGTTCTATTCTCGTTTGAGGTTGGCTATTCTCTGCTCGTGGGACTTGTGCCCTCATCTATGATCTCATCTTTTGTTTTCCAAGATCATTACTATTTGATTATTTCTCTTGATCTTCTAACTACTGTAAGTAGTAACGTTTGCCGATGTGTTGAAATTTACTTCTATTTGTCGCTTCTTCTAAGAAAGGGTTAACCGAATTGTGTTGCAAAGTCTTTTCAGTTGTATTTTGGCAACTAGTTAGTGGTGGTCTAGTAGATGACTTTGTGAGCCCTGGGGTGTCAAGTTGTTCGAGAGGCATTGAGTAATTAAATGATTTATTAGAATAACTCTTGGAGAGGATTTTATTTAAATCGAGTGTTTGACTTTGGAGCTAGCAGATTTCGTTGTCGCAACTAGTAGGGCCTATAGCGAGATGTGGCCTAAGATCTTGTGTTCATTTTGACAGAACATTAGAATTAGCAAGTATGGAAACTTGAACAGTTTTTTTAGAATATCGCAACTCGGTACTCGGTAAGATTGTGTAGAAGAACTATGATAGTGTAGTTTAATGAGACTAGCAGTGTAGAGAAATCTTGTAGTCGTGTTATTTAATGGGATAGCAGGAATTGTTGAGGTATTGTCAAGTATGACTCGGCCTCAGTGAGTAACACTATGGGAGTTAGATTATCTGTAAGGTTAACTTGATCAAGAATATATTTATTTATTGACGTTAGTAATTGAGTATGTTTGAATCCTGATCAATCAGTTAGGGTAATGTGAATGGGTATTTTGTGGTCGAGTAGCTGCATTTGATTGGTGTGGGTTGGAGAAGGTCTATGATTGGTGAATCGAATCGCCTTAGGTGCTCACTTGGTTAGTGAGCGATGTTAACAATAATGATTGAAGTTATTGTTGAGTTGTGTGAAATTTTAGTCATCAGATCTGAGGTATACCAGACATTCTTTGTAGGATTCTCAAAGGTTGAATTTGGGCTTTTGTCGAACCCGGGAACGAAGGATCCCAAATTCTCTGTGTTCATACACTAGTCCCGGATTGCTAGTGTACACAGTTAAACAAAAGTGATAGCACAATCATATCACGCATTTATTGATAATAATTCAGAGTTTATTACAAAAAGGGCATGCGGCCAAAAGAAAAGAAATAACACAGCAGAAGTAAAGCAGTAGTAGGCCACACGACTTGCCACAGGCAATCGTCTGGGGTATTCGTCAAGATCCTCACCGTCGGGGGAAACGTCTTCTCCTGAATAAGATTTATTCAGCAATAGTGAGCACAACTTCCGTGCTCGCAAGTCACACCCAATATAGAAAGTTCAATGCATGCATAAAGTAAACAAAGGTAATGGCAGGGTGGTTTTGCATAAACAGCATTTTCAGATTACATATTATTAATACTTTTCTAAAGCAGTTTTAATATTGTGCTGAAATCGATGTGAAAATAGCGATGATTAGTGGATGACCTCCACTAGTTGAATGGTGAAGGATATCCTCCTAACACTTGGCTAACCGCCCAATTTTTACCATATGATTATCCATCCTAAAACATCTGTTGAACTCATTTTATAAATAAAAAACAATTCTAACATAGAGTGGCTTTGCTAGCATGTCCATGACCGCGGACGCGGCTATTCGAATAGTTTTACACTCTACAGAGTTTGTACAGCTTTACCCACACGAGATAATATGCATATAATGTCGGCCAATACACGCTTCCGAGGGCGCGCGACTAAGCAATTACCATGAGGCCTTTACAAAGTAGTGTCTTAATGTATTCATGCCCGCTAAGGTTTCGCTACCATTGGACTAACCATCCTCCGGGAGCCCCCTCTTGCGTCAGGTGGGACTAATGTCTAACCAACACCCACACATACAACATAGCACAAATAACACTAAGACCCACAAATTATTTAGCCAAATCCTGCCCATACAGGACATGTGGTGGTACGGTAAGGCGTAGCAAAATACGCTCAAAGACCGGTCCTTAACTGACTCGGGCGACTTCCAATTAAAACCCTGGGTCGTAATCCTAACCAGATTAGGCCCGTGCATGAACCTGCACCCACCATCCATCCATCTCGCCCAAGTCCAAACCCATTTCGTTTTATTTAGAGTAAAAACCTCTTTATAAACCTTTCGTGATAAAACAATACCACAGAAACACATTTTAAATTAAGTTGTAAAGATTTGACTAAATTCTCCCAAATTTGTAAATGTTATCTAAGCAAGGCTAAGCATTTGACAAATTTTATCTAAGCTGTCAAGGTATTCAGGTTTGATAATGAAATTGGCCCTACCAAGGAGTTTGGAACAACTATATACTGAAATCGGGATATTTAGACATTTTTATAAACATATGCATGCAATAGTAATTTGAAAACACATAAATAAATACTTTAAAACAATAGGAACAATATGATCAATAGTGTAACTTGCCTTCTTTGAAGTCTTGAAACTCTAAATCGTCGGAGGATCTAACTCTCGAGTCGTGAAGTCTATACATAAAAATACGATAAATCAAATTCAAATTCAAATAATTTCAAAAACTCAGCTCAAATGAACTCTAAACTGAATTATTTTGGTTTAAATAGCTAGATTATGATTTTAGATAAATTTTGCAACTTGAATCACCCAATTTGGAGTTAGTATGCAAAAGTTATGAATTTTAGAAGTTTTAAACTAAATTAGAAATTTATTGAATTTCTTGAATTATTTTCTCTGGAAATTCCATTTATTGCGCAATGCTGACGCCAGCGAGGAATTTCCAGGAATTAAAAGAAATGAATTAATTTTTCTGACATGTGGACCTCACTAGTAAGTGACTTGGTCCACGTGAACCCAGTCTATGAACTTTCGGCTCAGGGAGGGTGGGCGTGGTGAGGTGGCCACCGTGGGCAGCCACGCGGCTTTGGCGCCGAGGTGGCGCTGACACGGCGCCTACGTGGTCATGCCACGAGGTCGGTGGCGGCGATGGCGTGGGCTCGGGCTCGCCGGCGTTCTACGCCGCGGCGAGTCAAATGAGTGTGTGCATAATGTAGATGTAACATCCCAATTTTAGGCTTGTGTTTCAAATGTAAGAAAATGAGTAGAAATTAAAACTTTTTCTTACATCTTGTATTTCCTGTTTGTACTGAACAGCTATTGTACAAGAAGTTATGGAAATACAAAGTCACAAGTCTTTGATCCAAATCTTGATCCTTCAAAAACATTCTTGTTCCATCTTGTGATAATCTCCTGGAAATATTTTTCCTAAGTTCTTGGGTTGGTATGTGACTCCTCTGAAAAATCCCACAATTTTTAGAAATTGTTTGAATGCTGTTAGAGGAAAGTCAACCCAATTCAAAATCTGGTCAAACCTTGGACCAGTACCTTGTGGAATTTTTGGAGGAAAAAGTATTGCATGAAAACCTCTGGAAATTTTATACAAGGTCAGCAACTCAGCTAGCAAGCCTCTGTAAAAATTTCATAATTTTTGGAGTTGTTTTGCTACCTCAAACAATTCTCCAAATGTCAGCCCTTCTAAAACCAGAAAAATTAAATCTGGTTTGAGTCGGACTCGGGCTCGGACCCGAGCCCAACTCAACCGACTTGGTTGGACCGCGTCGCCAGGCCGCAACCGAGCTCGATTCCGTGCACGCGAGTGGTGAGCCGTTGGATTTGAATCCGACGCCCACGACCTCCCTTGGACCTCCTGGTCGGAAGGACCTCCTCTACCTCGGCAAATCTCGGACGTCCAGGACCACCCAAAGCAAATCTGGGACGTCCAGGACCTCCTTGGCACTGTGTTTCTTCCTCACGACCTCCCTGAGGTCTGAGCACCATGGTTTTTTGCACCCCTGTGCATGTGTCAGAACCAGGGCAGTTGGGAGCAGTGAGATGTCACCTTTTTGTCCTTGTCAGCGACTCCTTTTGCTGCCATGCATTCAATGCCTTGCAGTTTAACCCTAAAGTCTTCACCTGCTCTGCCACTAGTCCTGTCGTGCGTGCCGTTGGCAGGGGCATGGTTCTTGCTCACAGTAGGTTGCCCTAGCCCTTGTCCAAGCTCCCTGGCTATGTATAGCCTGAGACCTTCCTTCTCCTTTCTTTCTTCGTTCTTGGCTGTGCTTGAGCTCCCTCAGTTGAGCTGGTTCCCAAACTCAAACACCTAAAAACACACCCTCTCTCTGTCACCATTGTTTGCTTTGGAGCTCTTTGAAGGCCTCGAGCTCCAGTGGTTCCAGCGAAATTCTTAGCTGTCACTTTGTCATCTTGATCACCTTGAGCCTTCTCTAACCTTCTGTGGTTAACCATCGCAGTGGTGGATGAGTTGGGGAGCTGTTCGTGGTCGGGACCACTTCCTTCCTCGCCTCCGGCGAAGTTCCTGGTCACCGGAGCGTCTCCTTCGGCTTCCTTCTCTCCTCCGGCTTCCTCTGGACCTTCCCTACACTCGGGTGAGTTCGTTTTAGTCCCTTAGAGCTCTAGGTTTAAGTAGCTTAGCTCGTAACACTCGATTTCACCGTTTTCGGATTTTGCCGAAAACCTGTCCTCCGCCTCGCTCTGGCTCGCCGGCGTTCAAGGCCGTCGCCGCCCACGAGGTTGCCACCTTTAGCTCCGTGTTGTTATTACGGTTCCATTCCGATGTTAGTTGGCGCCGCGTGGTCCTGTCGCGGCAAGCCGTTGAGCCCGCTCGGGATTTTGCCGGTTCAAAACTCCCGTTTTCGTCATTTTCTTAGGACATCATTAATGCCCAATTATTACTAATCATTGGGTGCATTAATCGTGTCTTAGCTGTGCCGTTGTGTCGCTGACTTGTGGGCCATAGGCCTAGAATTAAAGTCTGGAAGTCGTTAGAGTCTCTTTCAGATTCATTTATTACCAATCATCAGCAGCATTAAGTTTGTCTTAGCCGCCACCTTTTTGTCGCTGTCCGGAGGTCCCGCTCCATTAAAAGCACCTTGGACCTCCTCGGGTTCATCGTGGTCTTCCACGACCTCCCCCTCGTTTAATCACAGCCGTTAAGACCACCCTGGTCGTGTTGTCAAAACCACACTCTCGGACCTCCTCCGAGGTCCTCTTTGCAAAAGACCTCCTCGTGGTCTTTTGTAAAAACCACCCCTGGACCTCCACCGAGGTCCTCTTTGCAAAAAGACCTCCCCTCGGTCATTTTGTAAAGACCACCCTCAGGGTCCTCTTTGTAAAAAGCCACCCCTGACCTTTTACAAAGAAAACCTCGTTCAGACCTCTTAGGCTCAATGCTAGCCGTTCCCGACCTCCCCGGTTTAGACCTGAGTGTTAGATCTCATTTTGTAAAATCCTTAGCGCTCAGACCTCCCTCCGCGTCGATTTGGACCGTTCAAGACCTCCCTAGGTCTAATCCGAGCCGTCCAGATCTCCTCCTATTAAAACCCTATCGCTTAGGACCTCCCCGAGAAGATCTTGGCCATCCAAGACCTCCTCGTGTCAATCTCAGCCGATCAAGACCTCCCTCTGGAGATCTTGACCGTCTAGGACCTCCTCCTTTAGATCCGTAGCGTTAGGACCTCCTCCTCTGGTCTAAACCGTTAGATTTAGATCTAACGGGCTAGACCTCCTTCCTCAGATTTACAGCCTTAGGACCTCCCCTAGTGCTCGGGACCGCTAGATCTCGATCTGACGGTGACGACCTCTGTTAGGCGCTAGGACCTCCTTTGCGTGCGCTGTGCATGCACTGGTCGTGGCCGTTGGATCAGATCTCAACGGTCTAGACCTCCCCAATGCGGGAGGAGGTCTTCCCGTGCGCTGTGCTTCGAGGTCTGTGGCCCTGCGATGCAAGATCAACGGCCCACGACCTCTCCTTTGTTTTCCAGTTCATTTGGACCTCCCGAGAGCTCAAATTTTCTAAGTCTTTTAAGGTTTCAAATTTCAAAAGTGCATAACTTTGTCATTTTAATTCCTTTTTGAATGATTCCAGTTGCTGTAGCTCTGTTATAGTATGAACTTTAATTTGAGAATGAATTTAGGCACTGTTATATAGTAGAAAATAACTTTAACTACATGATCTTGTTAATATGAAATGGTTGTTTAGAAATTCTTTGAAAATGTGTAAATTGCACAACTTCTTCTCTGTAAATCCTTGCTGAGCAACTCAACTTGGTAAAATTGGTCTGTAGACATGCTTTAATTTGAACTAGACCTTGTCTTTATTTATGTTCCTGAGAAATGATATAGGCTAGTTTTAGAACTTAGAAAAATCATAACTAATTCATTATAACTCCAATTTGTGCAAACACCTACCATAAAAATTTCAAGTTCCAGATCATTCTAGAAATTTTCACCATGAACAGTAACTCTAATTAATTTAATTAGGATTTTTCAGGCTGAGAGAATTTAATTTGGCCATAACTTTTTCATGCTAAGTCCAAATGAAGTGATTCTTGTTTCTAAAATTGTCTAAAATCAACCTCTAGCTGCTGTAGAAATTTCATGGGATTTGGATGTTCTTTGCTGTTGAGTTCCTTTTTGGTGTTCTTCGTTCTTATCGGTTTTATCGCCTTTTCGCATTAGGTTCCGAAGAAAACTTTGAACCTGAGCACTCCCCTCTGCAGCAAGAAAAAATCGAGCAAGGCAAGCAATTTGATCATGTTAATCCCAGTATTTTAAATATTTATATTGATTACAACTTCTATGTATGCATTGCTACTTTGTGTTAAACTACTGTCGTTAGTTGGCCTAGTAGATGCATTTCCTTAGCAAATGATTATCCTCTACTACCATGAGCCTAGGCATTGCTGTGATTTAGAGTTCGTGGATGAGCACTTGTCACTTAGTAGTTTGCGAATTAATTGCTTAGCCATGCTTAGCTTCGGTAGAAATGGGCGGTTATCGACTTGTCGATAACCTTGATCACATAAAACTTATTATGATTATGATTTCCACCTTGTGCCATGTCTACTTATGAAAACTAAAACTAAAAAGCAAAATGATTTAGACTTGGACACAATGGTAAGATGGTGTGATTTTCGGGTGTGACTGGAATGGTTCCCGAGTCAATTAAGGACCGAACATCTTGTGAGTACACATTATCCGAGCAATTTGTGCGTGCTAACCACACTAGAGGGTATGGGACCTCTCTTGACTTAGTACTTTGGAGTGTATTGGCTTGGTCGCAGGAGTCGCGGGAGGGATGGTGTTGGGAGCATTGTAGTGTCGAAAGACTTCACCGTGATGAGATTTGTTGTCTTTCGGCTTGCAATGTAAGCGTATGGGTTTCTATCCATACGAGCGGCTCGTAGTTAATACACAATATTGGAAAACGTCTCGTAGGACTTAGCCGTGCCGGCATACCTTCGGAAGTGTGCTTTGTGGCTTAAAGGCGGTCTAAAGTGCGGGTACATTGGTACACCCCTGCAGGGTTAAAACTATTCGAATAGCCTTGTCCTAGGTTATGGACACGCTTGGGTAAGCTTTCAAGAGTTAGACTACAACCTTTTTAATTAAAACTTGATGGGTGGTACGAATTAGGGATTCGTGCTATGTTGTGGTGGCTATTGGGATAGTCACTTCTAGGTTGTTGCTTGTATTTATCATTATTTTCGCTGTTACTTTCAACATTAAAATTGGTTTGTAAACTTGCTTTTAAATGTATTACGTTATTGCAAATAAAGTTGGCTTTGTGCAAAATGAGACATACAACCTCCACCCAAATGAGCTTGCATGTAGTTTATGAATAGGTGCGCTATTCCACACGTCGATCTTGCGAGTACCTTTGTGTACTCGATTATCTTGCTTAAATGTAATTGTTGCAGAGGAAGAAGGTGAGCTTGAGGGCCTCACTTACGTGAGTTGTCTTTGTGGTAGCTTGAGGCGTCTAGCTTAGCGGCCCGGTCGGTTGCCTTGTGGGTGGTGTGGCTAACCAGTCGACTTTTGTTCTAGCCATCTTATGGCACCTTTTGCTTCCGCTGTTATTCTTGTATATTGTTCTCTTTGGCCGGTCGGCTCTTTTATAATAACTTTACTTTATGTATGTCGTTGTTGAACTTAGTGATGTATGTTGTATGGAAATGATGTGTAATTTTGTGATGATGTGCATATCTTTGCAGTGCAGGAAGCATATGTCCATCGAGGCTTAGAATGTTTAATTACTAACGCTAGAACCCTTTGGAGGTTAAGTGTTACTAGTTAAATATTCCGGGTCCTCACAGTAGAGGGGAACAATGCGAACTCAGGGACAACCAAAACGGCGGCGGAGTGGGGCGGAAAGGTCATCGGCGACGGGGTTTGGCGGCGGTGGCGTACGGTCGTCGACGAAGAAGACGTTCCCGTGGTCCTTTGGCGGAGTAGGTGGTAGCGGCGCCGCGCGGGTGCGGTGATCTTGATGGTGCCGACGGCGAGTCGATGGAGCTCCGGTGGCGTCGAACGGAGAAGAAGCTCCGAGGTCGCCGGTGAAGAAACTCAAAATCTGGGCGCTCTGGCGAGGTGAAGGGTACCGGGTGGTGGCGGCGTGTTGGTGAGTCGAGGGCACCTCGTGCTCCCTTTATAGGGAGGAGGCCGGGTGGTGGAGATCGTGTGTGCGCGGCGCGCGTAGTGGCGAGATTCCGCGATCGTGGGCACGAAAAGGGAAAACGGCCGGAAGTGGGCGGCGTGATGAGGGTCTTCAATGCGTGTGATGGCGAGGGGAGTGGGGAAGAGAAACGGGCGGAGTTGGAGCTCGGTTGTGCGGTTAATGGCGGCGGTTACTGGTGCGGCTGTGTGGGGACGAAGGTGAGGAAGACGATGATGCTGGGCCGTCCGATTTGCGTGGTGGGCCCATAACCCACAGGTCCCAGGATCGAAACCTGGCAGTGATACCACTTTTGTCGAACCCGGGAATGAAGGATCCCAAATTCTCTATGTTCATACACTAGTCCAAGATTGCTAGTGTACAAAGTTAAACAAAAGTGATAGCACAATCATATCACGCCTTTATTGCTAATAATTCAGAGTTTATTACAAAAAGGGCCTGCGGCCAAAAGAAAAGAAATAACACAGCAGAAGTAAAGTAGTAGTAGGCCACACGACTTGCCACAGGCAATCGTCTGGGGACGCAGCCTATTCGTCAAGATCCTCACCGTCGGGGGAAACATCTTCTCCTGAATAAGATTTATTCAGCAATAGTGAGCACAACTTCCGTGCTCGCAAGTCACACCCAATATAGAAAGTTTAATGCATGCATAAAGTAAACAAAGGTAATGGCAGGGTGGTTTTGCATAAACAGCATTTTCAGATTATATATTATTAATACTTTTCTAAAGTAGTTTTAATATTGTAACTGAAATCAGTGACGAAAATGACAGTGATTAGTGGATGACCTCCACTAGTTGAATGGTGAAGGATATCCTCCTAACACTTGGCTAACCGCCCAACTTTTACCATATGATTATCCATCCTAAAACATCTATTGAACTCTTTTTATAAATCAAAAACAATTCTAACATAGAGTGGCTTTGCTAGCATGTCCATGACCGCAGACGCGACTATTCGAATAGTTTTACACTCTGTAGAGTTTGTACAGCTTTACCCACACGAGATAATATGCTTATAATGTCGGCCAATACACGCTTCCGAGGGCGTGCGACTAAGCAATTACCATGAGGCCTTTACAAAGTAGTGTCTTAATGTATTCATGCCCGCTAAGGTTTCGCTACCATTGGACTAACCATCCTCCGGGAGCCCCCTCTTGCGCCAGGTGGGACTAGTATCTAACCAACATCCACACATACAACATAGCACAAATAACACTAAGACCCACAAATTATTTAGCCAAATCCTGCCCATACAGGACATGTGGTGGTACGGTAAGGCATAGCAAAATACGCTCAAAGACTGGTCCTTAACTGAATCGGGCGACTTCCAATTAAAACCCCGGGTCGTAATCCTAACCAGATTAGGCCTTTGCTTGAACCTGCACCCACCATCCATCCATCTCGCCCAAGTCCAAACCCATTTCGTTTTATTTAGAGTAAAAACCTCTTTATAAACCTTTCGTGATAAAACCATACCACAGAAACACATTTTAAATTAAGTTGTAAAGATTTGACTAAATTCTCCCAAATTTGTAAATGTTATCTAAGCAAGGCTAAGCATTTGACAAATTTTATCTAAGGTGTCAAGGTATTCAGGTTTGATAATCAAATTGGCCCTACCAAGGAGTTTGGAACAACTATATACGAAATCACGATATTCAGACATTTTTATAAACATATGCATGCAATAGTAATTTGAAAACAGTAAATAAATACTTTACAACAATAGGAACAATATGATCAATAGTGTAACTTGCCTTCGTTGAAGTCTTGAAACTCTAAATCGTCGGAAGGATCTAACTCTCGGAGTCGTCAAGTCTATACATAAAAATCGACAAATTCAAATTCAAATTCAAATAAATTCAAAAACTCAGCTCAAATGAACTCTAAACTGAATTATTTTTGTTTAACTAGCTAGATTATGATTTTAGATAAATTTTGCAACTTGAATCACCCAATTTTGAGTTAGTATGCAAAAGTTATGAATTTTAGAAGTTTTAAACTAAATTCTGAAATTTATTGAATTTACTGAATTATTTTTCTACTGGAAATTCCATTTATTGCGCAATCGACGCCTTGAGGAATTTCGGGAATTAAAAGAAATGAATTAATTTTTCTGACATGTGGACCCCACTGGTAGGTGACTTGGTCCACGTGAACCCAGTCTATGAACTTTCGGCTCCGAGGGAGGGGTGGACGTGGCTGAGGTGGCCATCACGTGAGCAGCCACGCGGCTTTTGGCGCCGAGGTGGCGCTGACCTGGCGCCTACGTGGTCATGCCACGTAGGTCCGGTGAGCGGCGATGGCGCGGGCTCGCCGGCGTTCTACGCCGCGGCGAGTCAAATGAGTGTGTGCATAATGTAGAGGGGAACAATGCGAACTCAGGGACTACCAAAACGGCGGCGGAGCGGGGCGGAAAGGTCGTCGGCGGCGGGGTTTGGCGGCGGCGTCACGATCGTCGGCGAAGAAGGCGTTCGGGGTCCTTTGGCGAGTAGGTGGTAGCGGCGGCCGCGCGCGGTGCGGTGATGCGATGGTACCGACGGCGAGTCGATGGAGCTCGGTGGCGTCGGGCAGGAGAAAAGCTCCCAGGTCGCCGCGAAGAAACTCAAAATCTGGCGCACGGCGAGGTGAAGGGTATCGGGTGGTGGCGGCGTGTTCGGTGAGTCGAGGGCACCTCGTGCTCCCTTTATAGCGGAGGAGGCGGGTGGTAGAGATCGTGTGTGCGCGGGCGGCGGCGTAGTGGCGAGATTCGGCGATCGTGGGCACGAAAAGGGAAAACGGCCGGAAGTGGGGCGGCGATGATGGGGTCTTCAATGCGCGTGATGGCGAGGGGAGTGGGAAGAAAGCGGGCGGAGTTGGAGCTCGGTTGTGCGGCTTAATGGCGGCGGTTACTGGCGCGGCTGTGCGGGGACGAAGGTGAGGAAGACGATGATGTTGGGCCGTCCGATTTTGTTCGGACGGTGGATATAGAACATGCGAACCGGTAAGCTGGGGTCGGCCGCAGCCGTTCGATCTCGATCTAATGGTTGAGATATAACGCGGGGGTACGGTAAGTGGGGATCGGGCGCAGCTGTTGGATTTTAATCCAACGGTTGGGGACGATGGCGCGGCAATGCGGGCGTCTTGCGCTGTGAAAGGGCGTGGGCGAGTGGGTTTCGGCCCAAACACTGTTGGAAGATTTTGTTTCGATTTCTGATTTAATTAATTGCTGATAATTCATTTAGGCTTTAGAATATATTATATTAAGTCCAAAAATTTTGAGAAAATTCACAGAAATTCTCTGGAGCATTTATGACTTAGGAAAAATATTTCCAGCTATTATCTGGTTATAGATTTTGCACATAAATTTGTTTTAGCTTTAATTTGGTTAAGGAAAAGCTTTAAAAAATCCACAAAAAAACAAATAAAATAATTAAACCTTAATTTCAACTGGAATTTGAAATTTGGGCTGTTACAAACCTACCCCCCTTAAAGGGAATCTCGACCCCGAGATTCAGACTTGGTTAGCAAACAGAACAGGGTAGTTGGCCTTGAGTTCTTCTTCACTCTCCCACGTGGCTTCGCTTTCTGGATGGTGACTCCACTACACCTTGTACGATCTGATGATTCTGCTTCTTGTAACACGTTCTGCGACATCCAGAATTTTAATCGGTCGCTCCACGTAGGTGAGATCTTCTTGAAGGTCAAAGCTTTCCAGAAAGGTATGGTCTTAGGTTTCATGAGCTTTTCTTTAATTGCGACACGTGGAAGACGTTATGTATTGCTGACAGGGCTTATGGCAGCTCTAGCTGATAAGCTACTTCTCCACGCTTTGCCAAGATCTTGTATGGCCTGATATACCTGGGTGCAAGTTTTCCTTTTGTCTGGAATCGCCTTACACCTCTGAGTGGGGTAACTCTGAGGTAGACAACATCTCCTACCTCAAAGCTTAGTTGCCTCCGACGGTTATCGGCATAACTCTTTTGTCGGGATTGGGCTACTTTGAGACGCTCCTGTATGGTTTTCACTTTACTTTCAGCTTCTTTGATCAATTCTGGTCCAAGGAGCTGACGTTCTCCTACCTCATCCCAAAGGAGCGGGGTTCGGCATTTCCTACCATACAGAGCCTCGAATGGAGCCATCGCAAAGCGGCTTGGTAGCTATTATTGTATGAGAACTCCGCATAGGCAGATCCTTGTCCCAACCTTTTAGAAGTCTAATGCACGCGCTCGAAGCATATCTTCAAGAACTTGGTTGGTGCGTTCGTTTGACCATCGATGCAGGGTGATCGCCGTCTTTGAAATTGAGTCCGGTCCCCAAGGCTTCATGCGGACTTTTCGAACCGAGAGGTGAGCGAGAACCTCGGTCGGACACAATCTTTTGGGTACTCCATGCGAGCGGACAATTACGGCCATGTACAATTCGCTAGCTTGCACGCTCTGGTAGGTGGTCTTGCGGGAATAAAGTGAGCTACTTTAGTTAATCGGTCAATTACTACCCGGATGGAGTCATATCGATTGGGTCTGGGAAGTCGGTGATGAAATCCATACCTACTTCTTCCCACTTCCACTCGGGAATTGGCGATGTTTGCAACAAACCAGTGGGTCTTTGGTGCTCTGCCTTGACTCTTTAGCAAACATCACAACGGCGGCGAAATCAGCAATTTCACGCTTCATGCTGACCACCAATATTTTTCTTTTAGATCTGGTACATTTTGGTGGTGCGGGATGAATGGAGTATGGCGACTCATGAGCTTCTTTCAAGATCGAATTCTTTATCTCCTGCTGGTTAGGTACACAGATGCGGTTCCCAAACCACACTGTTCCTTGCTCATCCTCGGAGAAACCTGAAGCTTTGCCTCTTCTCATATTCTTCTTGATTTCTTGGATGTCTTCATCTTCTAATTGTGTTGTTCTGATCTGATCTTGAAGAGTCGGTTGAATCTCTAAGGCGTATACACAACCTTGATTGACAATTTCTAGGTTCAGGCGCTGCAATTCCTCATACAGCTCTGGTTGATTTCGTTGTACCGTGATGGTGTTGCAATAGGCCTTCCTGCTCAAGGCGTCTGCCACAACATTGGCTTTGCCCGGATGATAATGGATTCCGAGGTCATAATCCTTTATTAACTCCAGCCATCTTCTTTGTCGGAGGTTGAGCTCGGACTGCGTGAAAATGTATTTCAGGCTTTTATGGTCTGTGAAAATATCACAGCGGTTACCAATGAGATAATGTCGCCAGATTTTCAGAGCATGCACAATTGCGGCTAATTCCAAATCATGAGTCGGATAATTCCCTTCATGCGGCCTCAACTGCCGGGATTCAATTCTGTCCAGATTATTGTGCGGTCAGTTTCATGTATTTAGAGGCCCAATTAGGAGTTTTGATCTCCTAGAGTTATTTAGATTATGTTCTTAGCTTTCGGTGGCCGCTGAATTCACCTGATTCCGACGTACGGATCAAAAGTTATGATTTGTTTAGTGTCGCTGTCCTGCTAATCTGTCAGCATCCAGACAGTTTGTAGAAAACTGGGTTAAGACGTTAGTTAAGGAGGAAATCAGAGGATCTTGATATAACAAAAAATGTAGGTAATCTCTATACCTTTTCATAGAGATAAAGAACTCAAGATTTGGACTTTCGTAGCAAAAGTTATGATGGTTTTAGTGTACGGTCCAGAGAACCCGACGTGATTATTGTTGTTCTGTAGATTGGCTTGGTAGGGGCAGTAAATGGCAGAATCAGAAGGGCTCCCCAACTAAGTTTATTTAGGTAATTTAATTACCTTTCCAGAAAGTAGTAGAACATCTTATTTGGACTCCTGAGAAGAAAGTTATGTATTTTAGAAGTTGGCTGTCCGCAGCGAACACCAAATCTATCGCTAGAAATTGGAAGATTGGCAACGTTTGGAAGTTTAGTGAGATCAATTGTGTTGTTCTTTATGCTTTTGGTCCAGTATGTTGGTATTAGATTGGGTTATCTTTATGTTCAGGTGGGAGTGTGATCCCAGGGGCAGCGCCCTCTTCGCGTCCACCGTTCTCGCACGGTTGAGGCAAGTATTCGGGTTGAAGAATAATTATGATTGTTTGCTGAGTTTGATTGTGTCTTGTTCGTATTAGCCATGCATGGATGTTAATGTAATGAATTACAATATATCTTGGTAAATGTAAGTTATGGTTAAAGCTTCCTTTGTATGTTGTTAATGCTTTCATGCGATTATGTACACGTTGAATTCATATGTTTGAAAGATGATGTCATAGTACATATGCATGTTTTAAGCATGTTTGAGACTTGGTCACGTGGTGACCAAGTATGAATAGTTGAGGTCCTGTCATGTAAATGGCGGGCTTGAGGTCCCCACATTCGTGGAATGTGGGCAATGAGTAAGAGGTCCCCATCATGAATATGATGGGCAAAGGTCCTATACTCGTGGAGTATAGGCTCTTGGTCCCCTGTGCGGAGGGCGCGAGCAAGAGTATCATCGATGGTTGTATACCCGCATTCTTGGTAAAATGCGAAAGAGATAAAGTTTAAAAGGTGCATTGCATTGGTCGCATTACATAAGCATGAAGGTTATGTTTAGTGTAATGTTAATTTTGGTATAAGCCTTGTTGATACTTCTTTGAGTCTTTGGGCTCACTCTTGCTTTGATATGTTTTAGGTACAGCGCAATAATGGCATGCATGACAGGAGTAGATGTTTGGATGCACCCACTACCACTCATCCTTAAGGTGACTACTATTTAGTTTCATTCCAATAATAAGTAAAGCGCTTGATAATCACTTATGGATGGTTTTGAGTTTGATTAATTGGAATAATGAGAATAGTACGTTTTGTTTATGTTATATAGATTATCTTGCATGCTTGAATGAACTTGAATATGGATTTTATTGTTAACTGCTATGATTAATTGTTGGAACCTCGGTATAGTTAACTATACAATGGAGATTTTGCTGAAAATTGGTAATTGGTCTTAGTTTAATTTAATTTTAGTAGCATTCCAGGCTCAATGCTGAGCTGGTGTGTTACAGTTGGTATCAGAGCGGGCTGTAGGTCCGTGGTATTTGAATTATTAAACTTGACACACTAAGCATAGTAGGTGGGTTTGGGTTGTTGCATTGCATTTGCGCTTCTGTTATGTTCTATTGATCATTCCTACTATGAGAAGATTTGATATATCTATATTATAATACTATGGTTATTATGTGTGGGGATAACCCATGTTGAGAGGTTGAGGTCGTGGTTGTGGCCCTGGGCTTTACCAGGCTACACCATCGTTCGCAGTATGATAATAGTGAGTATCTTTGGAGAGGTTGTTCTCTTTCCTGGATTTGATTTGGTCAACTCTTGTTCAGTTGTGCTTGATGAATTTCTCTTGGATTAGTAGTTCATTCCAGTTTATGAGTTTCCATTGATTTAATTGGACCCTTAAAGCAAACATTTTTTTTCTACTGTTGAGCCGCTTACGGTTGATGAACTTTCTTTGGATAATGGTTACAATGCAATTGATGGGCTTCAATTGGTTTGTATTTTTTTTATAGAGTAAAAAAAATTGTTTTTTTACTCTTGAGCTATTCTTGCTACTTGTAAATGTAGTCATTGGCAATATTGTTCCTTGTTATAAGAGTTTTACCTTCTTGTTGGCAGACTTGACCCATTCATTCGCTTGGTGTTTTAGATAATGGAAAGTGTCATTTACAAGCTTCATTGAAGTACGTTTCGATTTTATGCACCTCTTTTGGAGTAGTTGGAATATTGAAGTTTAGTGCCTCTTCTTTGAGACAGAAGGTATCAAAACTCTTTTGAGATGTTTTGTTGTGTTTTGTGAGAGGTTTTAAGCATAAAGGATAGATTGATAGTGTATGAGATATCAAGTAGGGTCTGTAATATGGTGTGTATTCGATCTTAACCAAGATCGTTGGAAGTGAAGTTGATAGATTTGATGTTGTCATGGAGTTGTTACATGATGAACTTGTTAAATGGTATGACCATTCAAACTAGGAATCCAAGACTTACTAAGAGGTGTGGTGTATCGATTACTTGGTTTGATCATTAAGACGATGGAATTCGATAGATTTATTGGATAATTCGAGATAAAGTATCTCAATGGATTTGTCTACCCATTAGTGATGATTATGTTAAGGATGTGTTTGACGTTGCCTTAGAGGATATTAACTGGAAATTTTCATACACTGACTACTTGGTGATCATACATAATTGCTATATTGAAACATGTATATCGGATTAGATGGATGTTGAGGTAGTACCTTGTGAAGCCTAGTGATTAAAGGAGATGATGTTATTAAATATTTAATTGAACTCTGAGCATAAAGTGGAATGATGACTCTGTGTTTATAAATAGACATGTGACTATAAATAGCAGTAGGACCCCATTTGCATAAGTGATAAATACAATTGTCAATGATAGTTGAAGTGTGTGTTGAGCAGCACAAATGGTTGAATGGATGAAAGAATAAGTGATATCTGAAAACATGCATGGCGAAGTTGTTATTTGATAGTATGGTCTTGTTAAAATAGGTTGGTTTCGACCTTGTGGCTGGTGCTTCTTTTGGAGAGATTTATGATGGGATAAGAGGCTATGATGATTTTCGCTAGGAGTGTATTATTTCTTTGTTAGTGTGATTGTCAGTAAGAGATTATGATGATAATATTGAATGTTTTGTATAAAGGAATTGGATCGCTCGCCTGATATTGATTAAGTGAAAATGTTTCTAGTTTCGCAATTGTGATCTTTGAGACCTCATGTTGATGTGGTAGCTGAAATTCTTTTGAGCAAAGTGACGTGATGAGAGGTTTTATTAGTTTCTAAGTAGTTTTTATGTGGTAGTCTTCAAATCTCTTTTTGTTTTAGTTGGCATGGTGATGCTGTAACCAACGAAAACCGTTTTCTTTGTTAAAGGTAAGAGTGAAGTAAAAGTATTTGAGATCGAAGTCAAGTTTTGTAATATGTAGTTTTTCGAATTTTGCTTAAACTTTCTGTTTTGCCCATCAGAGTTTCCTGAATTCCAAAAGTAATGTTCTATTCTCGTTTGAGGTTGGCTATTCTCTGCTCGTGGGACTTGTGCCCTCATCTATGATCTCATCTTTTGTTTTCCAAGATCATTACTATTTGATTATTTCTCTTGATCTTCTAACTTCTGTAAGTAGTAACGTTTGCCGATGTGTTGAAATTTACTTCTATTTGTCGCTTCTTCTAAGAAAGGATTAACCGAATTGTGTTGCAAAGTCTTTTCAGTTGTATTTTGGCAACTAGTTAGTGGTGGTCTAGTAGATGACTTTGTGAGCCACAGGGTGTCAAGTTGTTCGAGAGGCATTGAGTAATTAAATGATTTATTAGAATAACTCTTGGAGAGGATTTGATTTAAATCAGTGTTTGACTTTGGAGCTAGCGATTTCGTTGTCGCAACTAGTAGGGCCTATAGCGAGATGTGGCCTATGATCTTGTGTTCATTTGTGAGAACATTAGAATTAGCAAGTATGGAAACTTGAGCAGTTTTTAGAATATCGCAACTCGATTTTCGGTAAGATTGTGTAGAAGAACTATGATAGTGTAGTTTAATGAGACTAGCAGTGTAGAGAAATCTTGTAGTCGTGTTATTTAATGGGATAGCAGGAATTGTTGAGGTATTGTCAAGTATGACTCGGCCTCAGTGAGTAACACTATGGGAGTTAGATTATCTGTAAGGTTAACTTGATCAAGAATATATTTATTTATTGACGTTAGTAATTGAGTATGTTTGAATCCTGATCAATCAGTTAGGGCAATGTGAATGGGTATTTTGTGGTCGAGTAGCTGCATTTGATTGGTGTGGGTTGGAGAAGGTCTATGATTGGTGAATCGAATCGCCTTAGGTGCTCACTTGGTTAGTGAGCGATGTTAACAATAATGATTGAAGTTATTGTTGAGTTGTGTGAAATTTTAGTCATCAGATCTGAGGTATACCAGACATTCTTTGTAGGATTCTCAAAGGTTGAATTTGGGCTTTTGTCGAACCCGGGAACGAAGGATCCCAAATTCTCTGTGTTCATACACTAGTCCCGGATTGCTAGTGTACACAATTAAACAAAAGTGATAGCACAATCATATCACGCATTTATTGATAATAATTCAGAGTTTATTACAAAAAGGGCATGCGGCCAAAAGAAAAGAAATAACACAGCAGAAGTAAAGCAGTAGTAGGCCACACGACTTGCCACAGGCAATCGTTTGGGGTATTCGTCAAGATCCTCACCGTCGGGGGAAACGTCTTCTCCTGAATAAGATTTATTCAGCAATAGTGAGCACAACTTCCGTGCTCGCAAGTCACACCCAATATAGAAAGTTTAATGCATGCATAAAGTAAACAAAGGTAATGGCGGGGTGGTTACGCATAAACGACATTTTCAGATTACATATTATTAATACTTTTCTAAAGCAGTTTTAATATTGTGGCGAAATCGATGTGAAAATGAGTGATGATTAGTGGATGACCTCCACTAGTTGAATGGTGAAGGTTATCCTCCTAACACTTGGCTAACCGCCCAATTTTTACCATAGGATTATCCATCCTAAAACATCTATTGAACTCATTTTATAAATAAAAAACAATTCTAACATAGAGTGGCTTTGCTAGCATGTCCATGACCGCGGACGCGGCTATTCGAATAGTTTTACACTCTATAGAGTTTGTACAGCTTTACCCATACGAGATAATATGCTTATAATGTCGGCCAATACACGCTTCCGAGGGCGCGCGACTAAGCAATTACCATGAGGCCTTTACAAAGTAGTGTCTTAATGTATTCATGCTCGCTAAGGTTTCGCTACCATTGGACTAACCATCCTCCGGGAGCCTCCTCTTGCGTCAGGTGGGACTAATGTCTAACCAACACCCACACATACAACATAGCACAAATAACACTAAGACCCACAAATTATTTAGCCAAATCCTGCCCATACAGGACATGTGGTGGTACGGTAAGGCGTAGCAAAATACGCTCAAAGACCGGTCCTTAACTGACTCGGGCGACTTCCAATTAAAACAATACCATAGAAACACATTTTAAATTAAGTTGTAAAGATTTGACTAAATTCTCCCAAATTTGTAAATGTTATCTAAGCAAGGCTAAGCATTTGACAAATTTTATCTAAGGTGTCAAGGTATTCAGGTTTGATAATGAAATTGGCCCTACCAAGGAGTTTGGAACAACTATATACGAAATCAGGATATTCAGACATTTTTATAAACATATGCATGCAATAGTAATTTGAAAACAGTGAATAAATACTTTAAAACAATAGGAACAATATGATCAATAGTGTAACTTGCCTTCGTTGAAGTCTTGAAACTCTAAATCGTCGGAAGGATCTAACTCTCGAGTCGTCAAGTCTATACATAAAAATACGATAAATTCAAATTCAAATTCAAATAAATTCAAAACTCAGCTCAAATGAACTCTAAACTGAATTATTTTTGTTTAACTAGCTAGATTATGATTTTAGATAAATTTTGCAACTTGAATCACCCAATTTTGAGTTAGTATGCAAAAGTTATGAATTTTAGAAGTTTTAAACTAAATTCAAATTTCTTGAATTTCTTGAATTATTTTCTCTTGGAAATTCCATTTATTGCGCAATCTTGGCCTTGAGAATTTCAGAATTAAAAGAAATGAATTAATTTTTCGACATGTGGACCCCCTGGTAAGTGACTTGGTCCACGTGAACCCGATCTATGAACTTTCGGCTCAGGAGGGTGGGCGTGGTGAGGTGGCCACCACGTGGGCGACCACGCGGCTTTGGCGCCGAGGTGGGCGACACGGCGCCTACGTGGTCATGCCACGTAGGTCGGTGGCGGCGATGGCGTGGGCTCGGGCTCGCGCGTTCTTCGCCGCATGGCGAGTCAAATGAGTGTGTGCATAATGTAGATGTAACATCCCAATTTTAGGCTTGTGTTTCAAATGTAAGAAAATGAGTAGAAATTAAAACTTTTTCTTACATCTTGTATTTCCTGTTTGTACTGAACAGCTATTGTACAAGAAGTTATGGAAATACAAAGTCACAAGTCTTTGATCCAAATCTTGATCCTTCAAAAACATTCTTGTTCCATCTTGTGAGAATCTCCTGGAAATATTTTTCCTAAGTTCTTGGGTTGGTATGTGACTCCTCTGAAAAATCCCACAATTTTTAGAAATTGTTTGAATGCTGTTGGAGGAAAGTCAACCCAATTCAAAATCTGGTCAAACATTGGACCAGTACCTTGTGGAATTTTTGGAGGAAAAAGTATTGCATGAAAACCTCTGGAAATTTTATACAAGGTCAGTAACTCAGCTAGCAAGCCTCTGTAAAAATTTCATAATTTTTGGAGTTGTTTTGCTACCTCAAACAATTCTCCAAATGTCAGCCCTTCTAAAACCAGAAAAATTAAATCTGGTTTGAGTCGGACTCGGGCTCGGACCCGAGCCCAACTCAACCGACTTGGTTGGACCGCGTCGCCAGGCAAGCGAGCTCGATCGGTGCTTGCGAGTGGTGAGCCGTTGGATTTGAATCCAGCGCCCGACCTCCCTTGGACCTCACGGTGCAAGGACCTCCTCTACCTCGGCAAATCTCGGGCGTCGGGACCACCCCAAGCAAATGCTGGACGTCCGGGACCTCCTTGGCGCCTGTGTTTCTTCCTCACGACCTCCACGAGTCCGAGCACCATGGTTTCGCACCCCTGTGCATGTGTCGAACCAGGCGGTTGGGAGCGATGAGATGTCACCTTTTGTCCTTATCGACTCCTTTTCTTTGCCATGCATTCAATGCCTTGCGATTTAACCTAAAGTCTTCACTGCTCTGCCACTAGTCACGTCGTGCGTGCTGCCGTTGGCGAGGCATGGTTCTTGCTCACGATGAGGTTGCCCTAGCCCTTGTCCAAGCTCCACGGCTATGTATAGCACGAGACCTTCCTTCTCCTTTCTTTCTTCGTTCTTGGTGTGCTTGAGCTTCCTCAGTTGAGTTGGTTCCCAAACTCAAACACCTAAAAACACACCCTCTCTCTGTCACCATTGTTTGCTTTGGAGCTCTTTGAAGGCCTCGAGCTCCGGTGGTTCAGTGAAATTCTTATTTGTCACTTTGTCATCTTGATCACCTTGAGCCTTCTCTAACCTTACGTGGTTAACCATCGCGGGGTGGATGAGTTGGGAGGCTGTTCGTGGTGGGACCACTTCCTTCCTCGCCTCCGTGAAGTTCACAGTCACCGGAGCGTCTCCTTCGGCTTCCTCCTCTCCTCCGGCTTCCTCTGGACCTTCCCTACACTCGGGTGAGTTCGTTTTAGTCCCTTAGAGCTCTAGGTTTAAGTAGCTTAGCTCGTAACACTCGATTTCACCGTTTTCGGATTTTGCCGAAAACCTGTCCTCCGCCTCGCTCTGGCTCGCCGGCGTTCAAGGCTGTCGCCGCCCACGAGGTTGCCACCTTTAGCTCCGTGTTGTTATTACGGTTCCATTCCAGTATTTAGTTGGCGCCGGCGTGGTCCCTGTCGCCGGCGGCAAGCCGTTGAGCCCGCTCGGGATTTTGCCGGTTCAAAACTCCCGTTTTCGTCATTTTCTTAGGACATCATTAATGCCCAATTATTACTAATCATTGGGTGCATTAATCGTGTCTTAGCTGTGCCGTTGTGTCGCTGACTTGTGGGCCATAGGCCTAGAATTGAAGTCCGGAAGTCGTTAGAGTCTCTTTCAGATTCATTTATTACCAATCATCAGCATCATTAAGTTTGTCTTAGCCGCCACCTTTTTGTCGCTGTCCGGAGGTCCCGCTCCATTAAAAGCACCTTGGACCTCCTCGGGTTCATCGTGGTCGTCCACGACCTCCCCCTCGTTTAATCTCAGCCGTTAAGACCACCCTGGTCGTGTTGTCAAAACCACACTCTCGGACCTCCTCCGAGGTCCTCTTTGCAAAAGACCTCCTCGTGGTCTTTTGTAAAAACCACCCCTGGACCTCCACCGAGGTCCTCTTTGCAAAAAGACCTCCCCTCGGTCATTTTGTAAAGACCACCCTCAGGGTCCTCTTTGTAAAAAGCCACCCCTGACCTTTTACAAAGAAAACCTCGTTCAGACCTCTTAGGCTCAATGCTAGCCGTTCCCGACCTCCCCGTTTTAGACCTGAGTGTTAGATCTCATTTTGTAAAATCCTTAGCGCTCGGACCTCCCTCGCGTCGATCCGGACCGTTCAAGACCTCCTAGGTCTAATCAGAGCCGTCGGATCTCCTCCGATTAAAACCCTATAAACTTCGACCTCCCAGAAGATCTTGGCCATCCAAGACCTCCTCGTGTCAATCCCAGCGGATCAAGACCTCCCTCTGGAGATCTTGACCGTCTAGGACCTCCTCCTTTAGATCCGTAGCGTTAGGACCTCCTCCTCTGGTCTAAACCGTTAGATTTAGATCTAACGGGCTGAACCTCCTTCCTCAATTCTGACCTTAGGACCTCCCTAGTGCTCGGGACCGCGGATCTCGATCGGCGGTGGCGACCTCTGATGGCGCTAGGACCTCCTTTGCGTGCGATATGCATGCACTGGTCGTGGCCGTTGGATCAGATCTCAACGGTCTAGACCTCCCCAATGCGGGAGGAGGTCTTCCCGTGCGCTGTGCTTCGAGGTCTGTGGCCCTGCAATGCAAGATCAACGGCCCACGACCTCTCCTTTGTTTTCCAGTTCATTTGGACCTCCCGAGAGCTCAAATTTTCTAAGTCTTTTAAGGTTTCAAATTTCAAAAGTGCATAACTTTGTCATTTTAATTCCTTTTTGAATGATTCGATTCTTTGTAGCTCTGTTATAGTATGAACTTTAATCGAGAATGAATTTAGGCCTTTGTTATATAGTAGAAAATAACTTTAACTACATGATCTTGTTAATATGAAATGGTTGTTTAGAAATTCTTTGAAAATGTGTAAATTGCATAACTTCTTCTCTGTAAATCCTTGCTGAGCAACTCAACTTGGTAAAATTGGTCTGTAGACATGCTTTAATTTGAACTAGACCTTGTCTTTATTTATGTTCCTGAGAAATGATATAGGCTAGTTTTAGAACTTAGAAAAATCATAACTAATTCATTATAACTCCAATTTGTGCAAACTCAGTTTTTTGTTGTTAGGATAACCATATCTACCTACCATAAAAATTTCAAGTTCCAGATCATTCTAGAAATTTTCACCATGAACAGTAACTCTAATTAATTTAATTAGGATTTTTCAGGCTGAGAGAATTTAATTTGGCCATAACTTTTTCATGCTAAGTCCAAATGAAGTGATTCTTGTTTCTAAAATTGTCTAAAATCAACCTCTAGCTGCTGTAGAAATTTCATGGGATTTGGATGTTCTTTGCTGTTGAGTTCCTTTTTGGTGTTCTTCGTTCTTATCGGTTTTATCGCCTTTTCGCGTTAGGTTCCGAAGAAAACTTTGAACCTGAGCACTCCAGTCTGCAGCAAGAGAAAATCCAGCAAGGCAAGCAATTTGATCATGTTAATCCCAGTATTTTAAGTATTTATGTTGATTACAACTTCTATGTATGCATTGCTACTTTGTGTTAAACTATTGTCGTTAGTTGGCCTAGTAGATGCATTTCCTTAGCAAATGATTATCCTCTACTACCATGAGCCTAGGCATTGCTGTGATTTAGAGTTCGTGGATGAGCACTTGTCACTTAGTAGTTTGCGAATTAATTGCTTAGCCATGCTTAGCTTCGGTAGAAATGGGCGGTTATCGACTTGTCGATAACCTTGATCTATAAAACTTATTATGATTATGATTTCCACCTTGTGCCATGTCTACTTATGAAAACTAAAACTAAAAAGCAAAATGATTTAGACTTGGACACAATGGTAAGATGGTGTGATTTTAAGGTGTGGTGGAATGGTGCCCGAGTCAATTAAGGACCGAACATCTTGTGAGTACACATTATCAGAGCAATTTGTGCGTGCTAACCACACTAGAGGGTATGGGACCTCTCTTGACTTAGTACTTTGGAGTGTATTGGCTTGGTCGCGAGGAGTCGCGGGAGGGATGGTGTTGGGAGCATTGTAGTGTCCGAAAGACTTCACCGTGATGAGATTTGTTGTCTTTCGACTTGCAATGTAAGCGTATGGGTTTCTATCCATACGAGCGGCTCGTAGTTAATACACAATATTGGAAAAGCGTCTCGTAGGACTTAGCGTGCGGCATACCTTGGAAGTGTGCTTTGTGGCTTAAAGGCGGTCTAAATTGTGGGTACATTGGTACACCCTGCGAGGTTAAAACTATTCGAATAGCGTCGTCTAGGTTATGGACACGCTTGGGTAAGCTTTCAAGAGTTAGACTACAACCTTTTTAATTAAAACTTGATGGGTGGTGCAATTAGGGATTAGTGCTATGTTGTAGTGACTATTGGGATAGTCACTTCTAGGTTGTTGCTTGTATTTATCATTATTTTATTTGTTACTTTCAACATTAAAATTGGTTTGTAAACTTGCTTTTAAATGTATTACGTTATTGCAAATAAAGTTGGCTTTGTGCAAAATGAGACATACAACCTCCACCTAAATGAGCTTGCATGTAGTTTATGAATAGGTGCGCTATTCCACACGTCGATCTTGCGAGTACCTTTGTGTACTCGATTATCTTGTTTAAATGTAATTGTTGCAGAGGAAGAAGGTGAGCTTGAGGGCCTCACTTACGCGAGTTGTCTTTGTGGTAGCTTGAGGCGTCTAGCTTAGCGGCGGTCGGTTGCCTTGTGGGTGGTGTGGCTAAGCGGTCAACTTTTGTTCTAGCCATCTTATGGCACCTTTGCTTCATTGTTATTCTTGTATATTGTTCTCTTTGGCGGTCGGCTCTTTTGTAATAACTTTACTTTATGTATGTCGTTGTTGAACTTAGTGATGTATGTTGTATGGAAATGATGTGTAATTTTGTGATGATGTGCATATCTTGCAGTGCAGGAAGCATATGTCCATCGAGGCTTAGAATGTTTAATTACTAACGCTAGAACCCTTTGGAGGTTAAGTGTTACTAGTTAAATATTCGGGTCCTCCTGATGAGGGGAACAATGCGAACTCAGGGACTACCAAAACGGCGGCGGAGTGGGGCGGAAAGGTCATCGGCGACGGGGTTTGGCGGCGGTGGCGTACGGTCGTCGACGAAGAAGACGTTCCCGTGGTCCTCTGGCGGAGTAGGTGGTAGCAGCAGCTTCGCACGGGTGCGGTGATGCTGATGGTACCGACGGCGAGTCGATGGAGCTCGGTGGCGTCGAGCGGAGAAAAGCTCAGGTCGCGGTGAAGAAACTCAAAATCTGGGCGCTACGGCGAGGTGAAAGTGCAGGTGGTGGTAGCGTGTTCAGTGAGTCGAGGGGCACCTCGTGCTCCCTTTTATAGGGGCGGAGGAGGTCGGGTGGTGGAGATCGTGTGTGCGGGCGCGGCGGCGGTAGTGGCGAGATTCCGGCGATCGTGGGCACGAGAAAAGGGAAAAACGGCCGGAAGTGGGGCGGCGTGATGAGGGGTCTTCAATGCGTGTGATGGCGAGGGGAGTGGGGAAGAGAAACGGGCGGAGTTGGAGCTCGGTTGTGCGGCTTAATGGCGGCGGTTACTGGCGCGGCTGTGCGGGGACGAAGGTGAGGAAGACGATGATGCTGGGCCGTCCGATTTGCGTGGTGGGCCCATAACCCACAGGTCCCAGGATCGAAACCAGCGGTGATACCGATTTTGTCGAACCCAGGAATGAAGGATCCCAAATTCTCTATGTTCATACACTAGTCCAGATTGCTAGTGTACAGATTAAACAAAAGTGATAGCACAATCATATCACGCATTTATTGACAATAATTGAGTTTATTACAAAAGGGCTGCGGCCAAAAGAAAAGAAATAACACGAAAGTAAAGTAGTAGTAGGCCACACGACTTGCCACGGGCAATCGTGCAGGGCGCGACCTATTCGTCAAGATCCTCACCGTCCGGAAACATCTTCTCTGAATAAGATTTATTCAGCAATAGTGAGCACAACTTCCGTGCTGCAAGTCACACCCAATATAGAAAGTTTAATGCATGCATAAAGTAAACAAAGGTAATGGCGAGTGGTTTTGCATAATGACATTTTGATTATATATTATTAATACTTTTCTAAAGCGGTTTTAATATTATGGCTGAAATCGTGTGAAAATGTGAGTGATTAGTGGATGACCTCCACTAGTTGAATGGTGAAGGATATCCTCTAACACTTGGCTAACCGCTTAATTTTACCATAGGATTATCCATCCTAAAACATCTATTGAACTCTTTTTATAAATCAAAAACAATTCTAACATAGAGTGGCTTTGCTAGCATGTCCATGATGCAGATCGACTATTCGAATAGTTTTACACTCTGTAGAGTTTATGCAGCTTTACCCACACGAGATAATATGCTTATAATGTAGCCAATACACGCTTCGAGAGGCGTGCGACTAAGCAATTACCATGAGGCCTTTACAAAGTAGTGTCTTAATGTATTCATGCGCTAAGGTTTCGCTAACATTGGACTAACCATCCTCAGGAGCCCCTCTTGCGCCGAGTGGGACTAATATCTAACCAACATCCACACATACAACATAGCACAAATAACACTAAGACCCACAAATTATTTAGCCAAATCCTGCCCATACAGGACATGTGGTGGTGCAGTGAGGCATAGCAAAATACGCTCAAAGCGGTCCTTAAGCGAATCGGGCGACTTCCAATTAAAACCCGGGTCGTAATCCTAACTGATTAGGCCGTGCTTGAACCTGCACCCACCATCCATCCATCTCGCCCAAGTCCAAACCCATTTCGTTTTATTTAGAGTAAAAACCTCTTTATAAACCTTTCGTGATAAAACAATACCACAGAAACACATTTTAAATTAAGTTGTAAAGATTTGACTAAATTCTCCCAAATTTGTAAATGTTATCTAAGCAAGGCTAAGCATTTGACAAATTTTATCTAAGGTGTCAAGGTATTCAGGTTTGATAATCAAATTGGCCCTACCAAGGAGTTTGGAACAACTATATACGAAATCACGATATTCAGACATTTTTATAAACATATGCATGCAATAGTAATTTGAAAGCATAAATAAATACTTTACAACAATAGGAACAATATGATCAATAGTGTAACTTGCCTTCGTTGAAGTCTTGAAACTCTAAATCGTCGGAAGGATCTAACTCTCGGAGTCGTAAAGTCTATACGCAAAAATACGACAAATTCAAATTCAAATTCAAATAAATTCAAAAACTCAGCTCAAATGAACTCTAAACTGAATTATTTTTGTTTAACTAGCTAGATTATGATTTTAGATAAATTTTGCAACTTGAATCACCCAATTTTGAGTTAGTATGCAAAAGTTATGAATTTTAGAAGTTTTAAACTAAATTCTGAAATTTATTGAATTTACTGAATTATTTTTCTACTGGAAATTCCATTTATTGCGCAATGCTGATGCCAGCGAGGAATTTCCGGGAATTAAAAGAAATGAATTAATTTTTCTGACATGTGGACCCCACTGGTAGGTGACTTGGTCCACGTGAACCCAGTCTATGAACTTTCGGCTCCGAGGGAGGGGTGGACGTGGCTGAGGTGGCCATCACGTGAGCAGCCACGCGGCTTTTGGCGCCGAGGTGGCGCTGACCTGGCGCCTACGTGGTCATGCCACGTAGGTCCGGTGAGCGGCGATGGCGCGGGCTCGCCGGCGTTCTACGCCGCGGCGAGTCAAATGAGTGTGTGCATAATGTAGAGGGGAACAATGCGAACTCGGGGACTACCAAAGCGCGGCGGGCGGGGCGGAAAGGTCGTCGGCGGCGGGTTTGGCGGCGGCGTGCGATCGTCGGCGAAGAAGGCGTTCGGGGTCCTTTGGCGGAGTAGGTGGAAGCGGCGGCCGCGCGGGTGCGGTGATCTTGATGGTACCGACGGCGAGTCGATGGAGCTCGGTGGCGTCGGAACGAAGAAGAAGCTCAGGTCGCCGCGAAGAAACTCAAAATCTGGCGCTCTGGCGAGGTGAAGGGTATCGGGTGGTGGCGGCGTGTTGGTGAGTCGAGGGCACCTCGTGCTCCCTTTATAGGGCGGAGGAGGCGGGTGGTAGAGATCGTGCGCGTGCGGCGCGCGTAGTGGCGAGATTCCGCGATCGTGGGCACGAAAAGGGAAACGGCGGAAGTGGGCGGCGTGATGAGGGTCTTCAATGCGCGTGATGGCGAGGGAGTGGGGAAGAGCGGGCGGAGTTGGAGCTCGGTTGTGCGGCTTAATGGCGGCGATTCTTGGCGCGGTGTGCGAGGGCGAAGGTGAGGAAGGCGATGATGTTGGGCCGTCCGATTTTGTTCGGACGGTGGATATAGAACATGCGAACGGTAGGTAGGGTCGGCGCGCACCGTTCGATCTCGATCTAATGGTTGAGATATAGCGCGGAGTGCGGTAAGTGGGGATCGAGCGCGTTTGTTGGATTTTAATCCAGCGGTTGGGAACGATAAGCGCGGCAATGCGGGCGTCTTGTGTAGAAGGAAGGGCGTGGGCAGTGGGTTTCGGCCCAAACAACGTTGGAAGATTTTGTTTGATTTACGATTTAATTAATTGCGATAATTCATTTAGGCTTTAGAATATATTATATTAAGTCCAAAAATTTTGAGAAAATTCACAGAAATTCTCTGGAGCATTTAGGACTTAGGAAAAATATTTCCAGCTATTATCTAGTTATAGATTTTGCACATAAATTTCTTTTAGCTTTAATTTGGTTAAGGAAAAGCTTTAAAAAATCCACAAAAAAACCAATAAAATAATTAAACCTTAATTTCAACTGGAATTTGAAATTTGGGCTGTTACAAACCTACCCCCCTTAAAGGGAATCTCGACCCCGAGATTCAGACTTGGTTAGCAAACAGATCAGGGTAGTTGGCCTTGAGTTCTTCTTCACTCTCCCACGTGGCTTCTTTACGGATGGTGACTCCACTACACCTTATGCGATCGATGATTACGCGCTTGTAACACGTTCTGCGACATCCAGAATTTTAATCGGTCGCTCCACGTAGGTGAGATCTTCTTGAAGGTCAAAGCTTTCCAGAAAGGTATGGTCTTCCGGTTCTCGCAGGCTTTTCTTTAATTGCGACACGTGGAAGACGTTATGTATTGCTGACAGGGCTTATGGCAGCTCTAGCTGATAAGCTACTTCTCCACGCTTTGCCAAGATCTTGTATGGCTTTGATATACACAGGTGCAAGTTTTCCTTTTGTCTGGAATCGCCTTACACCTCTGAGTGGGGTAACTCTGAGGTAGACAACATCTCCTACCTCAAAGCTTAGTTGCCTCCGACGGTTATCGGCATAACTCTTTTGTCGGGATTGGGCTACTTCGAGGCGCTCTGTATGGTTTCACTTTACTTCGGCTTCTTTGATCAATTCGGGTCCAAGGAGTCGGCGTTCTCCTACCTCATCCCAAAGGGCGAGGTTGGCATTTCCTACCATACAGAGCCTCGAATGGAGCCATCTGCAAACTGGCTTGGTAGCTATTATTGTATGAGAACTCCGCATAGGGCAGATCCTTGTCCCAACCTTTTCCGAAGTCTAATGCACACGCTCGAAGCATATCTTCAAGAACTTGGTTGGTGCGTTCTGTTTGACCATCGGTCTGGGGGTGATACGCCGTGCTGAAATTGAGTCTGGTCCCCAAGGCTTCATGCAGACTTTTCCAGAACCGAGAGGTGAACTGAGAACCTCGGTCAGACACAATCTTTTTGGGTACTCCATGCGAGCGAACAATTACGGCCATGTACAGTTCGCTAACTTGCTTCGCTCGGTGGCGGTCTTGGCGGGAATAAAGTGAGCTACTTTAGTTAATCGGTCAATTACTACGGATGAGTCATATCGATTGGGTCTGGGAAGTCCGGTGATGAAATCCATACCTACTTCTTCCACTTCCACTCGGGAATTGGCGATGTTGCAACAAACGGCGGGTCTTTGGTGCTCTGCCTTGACTCTTTAGCAAACATCACAGCAGTGACGAAATCAGCAATTTCACGGTTCATCTTGACCCACCAATATTTTCTTTTAGATCTGGTACATTTTGGTGGTGCAGGATGAATGGAGTATGGCGACTCATGAGCTTCTTTCAAGATCGAATTCTTTATCTCCTCTTGGTTAGGTACACAGATCACGGTTCCCAAACCACCTTTGTTCCTTGCTCATCCTCGGAGAAACACGAAGCTTTGCCTCTTCTCATATTCTTCTTGATTTCTTGGATGTCTTCATCTTCTAATTGTGTTGTTACGATCGATCTTGAAGAGTCGGTTGAATCTCTAAGGCGTATACACAACCTTGATTGACAATTTCTAGGTTGGTATTGCAATTCCTCATCTGACTCTGGTTGATTTCGTTGTATGCCGTGATGGTGTTGCAATAGGCCTTCTGCTCAAGGCGTCGCCACAACATTGGCTTTGCCGGATGATAATGGATTAGAGGTCATAATCCTTTATTAACTCGGCCATCTTCTTTGTCGGAGGTTGAGCTCGGACTGCGTGAAAATGTATTTGAGCTTTTATGGTGCGTGAAAATATCACGTGTTACCAATGAGATAATGTCGCGATTTTGAGCATGCACAATTGCGGCTAATTCCAAATCATGAGTCGGATAATTCCCTTCATGCGGCCTCAGCTGCAGGGATGCATAAGCTACAACCTTGCCTTCTGTATCGAGTACTGGCGAGGCCTTGATGGGATGCGTCACGAATATCTCAAAGTCCTTGCGGATGTCGGTAATATTAACTGCAGTGCTGAGACTAGCCTCTTTTTCAGCTCTTGGAAGCTTTCTTCACAGGCGTTTGACCATTCAAACTTCTTTTCTTTCTTTAGAAGTTGAGTCATGGGTTTTGCAAGTTTAGAGAAACCCTCGATGAACCGATGATAATAGCCTGCCAGTCCCAGAAAACTTCTCATCTCGGTGACAGATTTGGGCTGTTTCCAGTCCATTACTGCCTCCACCTTGGCGGGATCTACTGCAATTCCTCCTGCGGATACAATATGTCCAAGGAATGCAACTTGACTTAGCCAGAATTCACTTTTGCTGAACTTGGCATAAAGTTGGTGCTCCCTGAGCTTGTCAAGGATCATCCGGAGATGCTGTTCATTATCTTCTTCATCCTTTGAATAGATGAGGATGTCGTCGATGAAGACGACTACGAATTTATCCAGGAATTCCATGAACACTTTGTTCATCATATTCATGAAGTAGGCAGGGGCGTTGGTTAGTCAGAAGGATATTTCGTAAATTCATCGATCCATATCCGGTGGTGAAGGCGGTCTTGGGATATCTTCCGGTCGATCTTGATTGGTGATAACAGGATCTCGAATCAATCTTTGAGAAGACACTTGCTCCCTTCAAGCGATCGAGCAGATCATCAAATCGGGCAGCGGATATTTGTTCTTGATTGTTACCGTTGAGTGATGCATAATCGACGCACATTCTCATACTATTATCTTTCTTCTTGACAAATAGTCTTTGGGCTCCCCATGGTGAGGCGGGTCGAATGTACCCTTTGCCGCAACTCTTCAATTTGTTTCTTTAGTTACGCTAACTTTCGTTGGTGGCATTACGTAGGGCCGCCGAGATCGGGTGTCCCGAGGACTAGATCAATTAGGAACATGATGTCCTATCCGGTGGCATGCGGGTAGATCATCTGGAAAGACGTCGGGATACTCACGTGCCACGGGTATATCTTCAAGTTTCACTTCCTTCAAGTGGTGAGTATGGAACTTCCTCCGGTTCGAGTCTTGGGTTTGAATTCAGAGATAGGCCTTGATCATTTGTGAGGGTGATGGACCTATTAGCGCGATCTATTTGGCCGTGGTTTTGGCTAGCTTGATCCATTCCAAGTATTACATCGGACCTTGGGAGTGTAAAACTATCGGATCTGCTAGAAAGGATACTCGGATATCTCAAGAGTAAGATTTGGGCATAGAGAATTGGTTCTCATTTAGAGCAGGGAATGAATTATCATGGGAGTAGCTAAAGAGGATATAGGTAACCCATATGTTCCCACAAATTTATATGACACAAAAGAGTGTGAAGCTCGAGAATCAAATAGGACGAGATCTTTGTATCGAATTAACTAGGAACGTCTCGAGAACAACATGCAGTCTTTGCTGAGCTTCCTCGGCGGTGACATGGTTCACCGTCCCTTAGTGAACGGCTTGCTCGTGCGGTGATGCCGTGGCGAGGACTCGAGGTTGGCCTTGCTGGTGCTATCGTTGTTATACGTGGGCATTTATTGGCATAATGCCTGTCTCGTTGCGATGGAAGCACGTGACTCGGGGCGAGGAGGTAAAGTGCTTCTGCAAAAGCTTGTCCTCCCGATGAAGTGCCACGAAGTTGGAGGGTTGGAGCGGTGTGGCGGTGCGGAGTGCGTGGCGTGGAAGATTGAAACTTCCACGTTGCTGCGGTTGCGGTGTGGAGATGCGAGGTTTGGGCGGACCTCTGCGTTGAACCTCTGGCGACCATTCTCGCTGCGGTTCTCCATTTCCATGTGCTTGGCCTCTGCTGATTACTTTATCCACCAAGCTGCTGGAAGTCGGTGAAATTACGAAATAAGTTGGGCGAGAGATATCGTCATTCAATCCCTCCGGGAACCTTTCTTGTCTTTCCTCATCTCAGCTCGTCGGGTGGGCATAGCGGGCGAGTTGAATGAAAGCGGTGAAGATACTCATTCACGAGCGGTTGCCTGGCGGGCGCGTGGAATTCCTTTTCTTTAATGTCATCATCCTCTTTGGAATGTGTGCATGACGGAAGGCTTGCACAAAGTTGTCCCATGAAATGGTTTGAGCATCATTATGGCGATCAGAATTATCCCACCATTCGGATGCGGGACCATGGAGTTGGTGAGAGGCAAACAAAACCCTCAAGATCGAACACCGCATGATGTCCAACTTCTTTCCGATGGCTCGGGCGATCATCGGCATCCATCGGTTCGATCGCTTGAGAAAGTCGGCGGGCGCATCCTTATAAACTCCGGCATGGTCAACCTGCGGTTGTGCGGGGTGGGGCGGGGCTGCTGCCGCCTGTAGCGACACGAGTGTTACGAGCGTTCTGCGAGTATGCGGGCAAGAAGGTCAATCAGATGGGTCTGATTTGCCATCATCTGGCGCCAGTCGGGTCCTTCTGCCGGCGGTGGTAGTGGCGAGATTCCGGCGATCGTGGGCACGAGAAAAGGGAAAAACGGCCATAAGTGGGGCGGCGTGATGAGGGGTCTTCAATGCGCGTGATGGCGAGGGGAGTGGAGAAGAGAAACGGGCGGAGTTGGAGCTCGGTTGTGCGGCTTAATGGCGGCGGTTACTGGCGCGGCTGTGCGGGGACGAAGGTGAGGAAGACGATGATGCTGGGCCGTCCGATTTGCATGGTGGGCCCATAACCCATAGGTCCCAGGATCGAAACCTGGCTCTGATACCACTTTTGTCGAACCCGGGAACGAAGGATCCCAAATTCTCTGTGTTCATACACTAGTCCAGGATTGCTAGTGTACACAGTTAAACAAAAGTGATAGCACAATCATATCACGCATTTATTGATAATAATTTAGAGTTTATTACAAAAAGGGCCTGCGGCCAAAAGAAAAGAAATAACACAGCAGAAGTAAAGTAGTAGTAGGCCACACGACTTGCCACAGGCAATCGTCAGGGACATGACCTATTAAATCAAGATCCTCACCGTCGGGAACGTCTTCTCTGAATAAGATTTATTCAGCAATAGTGAGCACAACTTCCGTGCTCGCAAGTCACACCCAATATAGAAAGTTTAATGCATGCATAAAGTAAACAAAGGTAATGGTAGGGTGGTTTTGCATGGACTTCATCACCGGATTGCCCCGCTCGTCCAAAGGGAATGATGCTATTTGGGTCGTGATCGACGAGGTTGACTAAAGTGGCACATTTCCTTCTGTCAAGACGCGACCGTGTGGGGCCTTTGGCCAAACTTTATGTCTCGAGGATTGTGAGTCTTCACGGTGTCAAGTCGATTATTTCGATCGTGGTGCACTTTTCACCTCGCGGTTTTGGCATAGTCTACAAGAGGCTATGGGGACCGCCTTCACTTGATCTGACCTTTCATCCTCGGGTGATGGCGGACGGGCGAGTCAACCAAGTGTTGGAAGATATGCTCGTGCTTGTGTTCTTTCCTATGGGAAGAAGTGGGAGAAGTGCACGCCATTTGCGGAGTTCTCCTACAACAACGACTTTCAGCCGATCTTGGCATGGCACCATTTGAGGCTTTGTATGGAAGGAATCAGAACCCCATTGAAGCTGGCGAGGCGGCGGCGGCGGTTTTGGCCCGATTCGATCAATGAGGCCGAAAGTCGAGTTCGATTGATCGCGAGCATCGTACACGCCCAGATCGGACAAAGAGCTATGCGGATCGTCGTCGCCGTGAGTTGAGCTTTGAGCCCAATGATTTTGTGTATCTCAAAGTCTCACCCTTGAAGGGCCATCAGCGCTTTGGCATCAAGGGCAAGTTGGCTCCTCGATATGTTGGGCCTTACCGCATCGTCGAGAGAGTTGAGGCGATTGCATCTGATTGGAGCTACGGTGCGCTTGAGGGTGTGCATGATGTGTTCCATGTTTCACACCGAAGAAGTGCCTCCGTGTCGCGAGGAAACTCCGTTGGAAGCTCGATGTGCGGGAGGATTTGACCTACCGCGAGCATCCTGTTCGTATTCTTGAGGAATCGAGCGGAGAACAAGGAACCGTGTCATCAAGTTCCTTAAGGTTCGAGTGGTCAAACCATTCGAAGATGAAGCAACTTGGGAGCGAGAAGATCGCCTTCGTGCAGATTTTCCTTCTTTCTTCTCGAGTAAACGGAATCTCGGTCGAGATTCTTGTAAGGGGAGAGTTGTAACATCCCAAATTTTGGGCTTGTGTTTCAAATGTAAGAAAATTAGTAGAAATTAAAACTTTTCTTACGTCATGTATTTCCTTTGTGTCTTGAACAAGTATTGTACAAAAGGTTATGGAAGTACAAAGTCACAAGTCCTTGATCCAAATCTTGTTCCTTTGAAAACAATCTTGTCAAATGTTGTGATCATCTCCAGGAATATTTTTCCTAAGTTCTTGGGATGATATGTGACCCCTCTGAAAAATTTCACAATTTTTAGAAATTGTTTGAATATTTTAGAGGCGATCAAACTGTTTGACTCTCAGTCAAACCTAAAACCAGTACCTTGTAGAATTTTCGGAGAAAAATACAATGCATAAAAACCTCTGAAAATTTTACACAAGGTCAATGTCTCAGTCAGCAAGCTCCTGTAAAAATTTCAGAATTTTTGGAGTTATTTTGCTACCCCAAATAAATCCTCAAAAGTCTCGCATAATTAAAACCTAAAACCAATTTCACTATTCATTGGGTTGAGTGGGCTCGAGTCCGAGCCACTTGACTTGGTTGAACCACCTAAGCGCACCGAGCGCGTTTTAAAGCGCGCGTGCGATATCAGCCGTTGGATTCAAATCGCTCGCCCACGTTCATGTGAGCTTTGGACCCTCGGTTGCATTAGCCAATTGGGACCGTTGGATCTCTATCCAACCGTCCCGTTTCCGTGAGCAATCGGATGTCCGCGAACTCCTTTAAATCACGACCGTCCATCTAAAATCCAACGGTCGTGGTTTGTCTTCTCTTCTTCTTCCTCCTCGGCTTCTCAGTGCGCTGGCGGCAATGGCGAGCGAGAAAGCGAGGCGGCGTGATGTGTCACCTCCACGTTTGCTTTTGTCAACGTCTCTCGCAATGCATTTAATGCGCACAGGCTTTCTCCTCCATTGTCACCATGCTCACTTGCTCCCATCTTTTCTTGGTCTACAACCGGAGCATGAACCGAGCCCACCATGGACTCGGGTTCTCGCTCGAAACCCTAATTCCTTTCCTATAAATTGGCCCTCTAGGTCCTCCCGGTGTTCTTTTGCACCACACCTAGCTACTCTGTGTTTGAGCTCAAAACCATCTCAAACCTTCAATCCACCATTGTTGACCGTAGAGCTCCCATGGCGGCCTTGGTGTCCGAGTGGTTTATCTTCAACATTTCTTGCACCCTTTTGAACTCCTCAACCTCCCTTGTATTTCCCTAACTTGATTTTGGGTTGCATTCACAGAATCACTCAATTTTAAGTTTGGAGATTTTCGATTAGTTTCACCCTTTCTTCTCCACTCAGTAAGTGGTTCTTTTGCAATTATTTGCTTTGGAGCCTCTTTGAGCTATAATGAAGCTGTGGTAATGATTTGGTTCCACTCATTTTGCTCGAACCTCATCTTCCACTTCGTCTTCTTCGCTCAGGTGGACTTCATCGTGTTCAAGTCTTCCCGCCATCTTTGAAGCTCCTCTCGGTTAAGGTAGCTTCTATGTAGTCCCTAGAAGTCATGGCACTCGCTTCCTTGGACCGCATGTGAGCATCTTGCTATTTTCATGTTTTGCCGTGTCGGCTTCTTTCTTGTTTTTCCGGCTTGCACCTCCACCGGCGAGGTCACCACCATTGGGTCCGCATGCACTATTGCGAACCTATTTTGATAGTTTGTGGCGCGCTGCATGCCGAGTCGCCGCGACAAGCTCAAAGCCACTCGGTTTTGTCGGTTGAGAAGCTCCCATTTTCGTCGAGATAATTAGGACACACTTAATGTTTAATGATTGCCAATCAGTAGAGCATTAATGGTGTCTTAATCTGGCCTAATGTCTCACTGACATGTGGGTCCAGCCCCCTTAAATCACCCGCTAGCTTTTATCCGTGCGTTTAGGCATCATTAATGCTAATCATGGGTTAATTAAAGTGTCGGCACTATTGGCTGTCGGAAATAACCCCGTGCCTTTGCGGGTGGGCCCATTAGCTCAAAACCGAAAACCAGAAGTCATTAGGGCTGATTTTGGGTTATTTATTGCTAATCATTGTTAGCAATAAATGTGTCCGAAATTACCTTTTTGAGTCAGCAGCAGTGGGTCCACGTGCCTTTGTGCGTGTGTTAAGACTTCGCATGTGTGACTCTCGCCACCGACATGCGGCCCCACGTGTCGGCACTCTAAATGCACTTCAATCTTGGACCGCCGTCCATTTTGCGTCTGCGCCCGGATCTTGTATGCGTCGGACCATCCGGTTCCCTCATCATTCTTGGCCGTCCATCGCTTGATCTGCGGCCACGATCATGCGGCTGTCGGTCCTTCCGACGGAAGTGCTCTCGTGCCGTTCATCTTGAGATCTACGGTGTGGCGGCCAAGGCAACCGCTGCCGTCGGTTGCATTCGTCCTCGTGAGCCGTTGGATCTTGATCCAACGGTGGGCTCTGTTGAATCGCGGCGTGCTGCTGTTCTCCGTCGCGTGTGGCTCGTTGGATATTGCATCAACGCCCCGAGCGTCCGTCATTTATCTCGGTTGGGTTGGTTTTATTTCGTAAGTATTTATTTATCAATGAAAATTGTATCAAAACTTTAGAAATTCATAACTAATTCAAGATAAATCCTTTTACATGAACCCAAGCTGTAATAAATTTGTAAATCACTAAAGTTTAATATAAAAATGCTTTTAGCTATGCTTCAGTAGTAGAAAATTCTGTAATCTTTTATAGCTTGTTTTACGCTATTTTTATATATTCGAATTGTATTAAAACTTGGAAAATGCATATCTTTTACGTATATCTCTGAATTGTATGATTTTAACTTTGATAAATTTGTTATTAACTAAACTTTAATCTAAAAATGGTGGTAGGCCTAAATCAGCACCAGAAAAATATGTTAGTAGATTTAACCTTATTAGTAGCACTTAAAAAAAATTCATTTAATGATGTAATAGACACCAGTAATTCCCTGTAAATCCTAAAAATAGAAATTTGATGTTAGGAAATCCCTCTATTATCATACTATAATGTGAAATAGGTTTTGCACATGTTTTTATTTCTGGAGAGTGCATTATGCTAGTTTTGCATCTTAGGAAAATCATAACTAAATCATTTTAACTCCAAATGACCTGAAATTTTATATGGGTTACCTCTATACCAGTAGGTAGCTACCATAAAAATTTCAGCTTCAAAATCTTTCTAGAAAATATTTTTGCTACTGATTGCTAATTATGGTAGAAAATGAGTTCTTAGGTAATATCTTTTGCATCACAAATCCAAATTAGGTTTTTCCAGTTTCTATGTCTTGGTATATTCGTATTTCACCTTGTGTATAAGTTTCGTCGCATTTGGATAATTTTTGCTTGCTCTTTTGTTAAGTGTTGCTAGTCTTATTGGTTGTTCTTGGTTCTTTTTGCCTTTCGCTTAGGGTTCGACATTTGCGGTAATCCCGAGAGTGACCCTCCACAATAGTTTGAGCAACAGCAAGAAGGCAAGCAGTTTGATCATGTTAATCCCAGTATTTTAAGTATTTATGTTGATTACAAATTCTATGTATGCATTCCTACTTTGTGTTAATAGTTGGCCTAGTAGATGCATTTCCTTAGCAAATGATTATCCTCTACTACCATGAGCCTAGGTTACTTGCTGTGATTTAGAGTTCATGGATGGGCTCTTGTCACTTAGTAGTTCTGAATTAATTGCTTAGCCATGCTTAGTTTGGTAGAAATGGGCGGTTATCGACTTGTCGATAACCTTGATCATAAAACTTATTATGATTATGATTTCCACCTTGTGCCATGTCTACTTATGAAAACTAAAACGAAAACAAAAGATTTAGACTTGGGCACAATGGTATGATGGTGTGATTTTTGGGTGTGGTGGAATGGTGCAGAGTCAACAAGGACCGAACATCTTGTTACACTAAACCAAGCATTTTAGCGTGCTAACCACATTAGAGGGTATGGGACCTCTCTTGACTTAGTACTTTGGCGTGTATTGGCTCGAGTCGCAGTGGAGTCGCGGAGGGATGGTGTTGGGAGCATTGTTGTGTCGAAAGACTTCACCGTGATGGGATTTGTTGTCTTTCGACTTGCAATGTAAGCATATGGGTTTCTATCCATATGAGCGGCTCGTAGTTAATACACAAGATTGGAAATGTCTCGTAGGACTTAGCGGGGGGCGGCATACCTTCTGTAGTGTGCTTGTGGCTTGAAGGCGATGCTCAAGTGTGGGTACATTGGTACACCCTGCAGGTTAAAACTATTCGAATAGCCTCGTCTAGGTTATGGACACGCTTGCAAGGTCTTTCAAGAGTTAGACTACAACCTTTTAAATTAAAACTTGATGGGTGAGTGCGAATCGGGATTCATGCTATGTTGTGGTGGCTATTGGGATAGTCACTTCCGGTGGTTACTTGTATGTACCTTTACTTACATTACTTTGATAACAAAACAGATTTGCAAACTTGCTTTTAAAATGTATTACATTATTGCAAATAAAGTTGGCTTTGTGCAAAATGAGACATACAACCTCCACCTAAATAAGCTTGCATGTAGTTTATGAATAGGTCTGCTATTCCACACGTCGATCTTGCGGGTACAAAGACAATCTTTGTACTCGGTTGCTACGCTTAATTGTTTTGTTGCGAGAGGAAGAAGGTGAGCTGAGGGCCTCACTTTTGTGAGTGTGTTGTGGTAGCTTGGGCGACTAGCTTGGCGGCCCGTCGGTTGCCTTGTGGGTGTGTGGCTAACAGGTCAACTTTTGTTCTAGCCATCTTATGGCACTTTTGCTTCATTGTCATTCTTGTATATTGTTCTATTTGGCCGGTCGGCTCTCTTTTGTAATAACTTTACTTTATGTATGTCGTTGTTAAACCTAGTGATGTATGTGTATGGAATTGATGTGTAATTTTGTGATGATGTGCATATGCTGCAATTCTGGGAAGCATATGTCCATCGAGGCTTAGAATGCTTAATTAGTAACGCTAGAACCATTTGGAGGTTAAGTGTTACTAGTTAAACATTCCGGGTCCTCACATTTATGCCTTTGGTCCAGTATGTTGGTCGTAGATTGGGGTTATCTTTATATTCAGGTGGGAGCGTGATTCCAGGGGGCAGCACCCTCTTCGCGTCCACTGTTCTCGTACGGTTGAGGCAAGTATTCGGGTTATCGTATAATTATGCTTGTATGCAGTGACTGTTTGTGTTTGGATCATAATAGCCATGCACGGATATTATTGTGATGAGTTCCAATTTATCTTGGTGAATGCAAGTACTCTGATTGAGAGAGTAATTATGAATGTTTGATAGAGGGTGCTAGTACTTTTATGCGTAATAACTATGCATGGTTGATAGTGTGATATGTATGATTAAGGATGTTGAATACTTGAGATATGATTAATTGTTATTCATGGGGATTTGCGCATGTTTGCTAGTATTATGAACATATGTGCTATTCAAGATGATGGGCAAAGGTCCCTATACAAGTGGTGTATAGGCTCTTGGTCCCTGTGCCACGAGGGCACAGGCAAGGGTATCCATCGACGGATGTATACCCCGCATTACCGGTAAAATGCGAAAAAGAGATAAAGTTCAAAAGGTGCATTGCATGGTCGCATTACATAAGCATGAAGGCTATGTTTAGTGTAATGTTTATTTTTGTATATTGATGCTATGACTGTGAGTTTAGCTTTAGCCTTGTTGATACTTGCTGAGTCTTTTGGCTCACTCTTGCTTTGATGTGTTTTAGGTACAACTGGCAAGAACGGCATGCATGGGAGGGAGTACTTGTTGGATGCACTCACTACCTCACAACCTTAAGGCGTTTGCCATTTAGTTTCGTTTCAAGAATAAGTAAACTGCTTGAGAGTCATTCATGGATGGTTTTTATTGAGTATCAGATCAATTGTAATAATGAGAATAGCAAGTTTTGATTATGTTTTACCATTATCGTGCATGCTTGAGTAAACTTGAATGTGGAGTTTATTGTTAATTGCCATGTTTAATTATTAGAACCTCGGTATAGTTGACTATACAAAGGAGGTTTTGCCGAAAATTGGTACTTAGTTTTAGTTTAATTTATTTTCAGTAGCACTCTAGGCTCAATGATGAGCTGGGGTGATACAGTTGGTATCAGAGCGGGCTTTAGGTCCGTGGTTAATAGAAAAATATTAAATTGACACACTGTGCACATTACTTGGGGTTGGGAATTACATTGCTTCCGCATTATCTGTTGTTATGTTTCATTGTTGAGCAATTGTTGAATTGCCTCTGTACTATCTTTCTTGTTGTTAATCTATGATATGATATGTTATGATATTCTATATCTATGAATCTATTCTATGATTGCCATGAGATGATCATGTAGAATCATGTTTGATTATATTGTTTATGCGTGTCGTTAATGGTTGTTAAGAAGTGGAGGCCGTGGTTGTGACCTTGGACCTTGTCAGGTTATACCACTGTTCGTGGTAAACGGATAGAGTAGTTACCCCGAATACCATAGTTGTAGGAGTTGAGCGTGAGCTGCTTGGAAAGTTGTTTTCTTTGTTGACCTCAATCTTGGCAACATTGATAATTCCTTGGTTGTTCCTTCTTTCTCTTTGGGAAACAATGACTCATTTATTCGTTTGATAGTTGGGTATTGAGAGTTTTATGTTGCAAGTTTGTTAGCATGAGAAAGCTTTGGTTCTATGTGTTCCTTTTGGATTATTCCGAGTGTTGAAGTTTAATGCATCTTTTTTCTAGTGTAAATTGTTAAAATCCTTTTGTTATGCCTTGTTATGATTAAATCGGAGATTGTAATCAAATAACTCGATATGGTATGGGTATTAAGTTGAGTCATTGGTGTGATGCATAATTAATATTAATTAGTAACCTTGGAAGTGAAATGGATTAAGTTCATGTTGTCTTCTTCTAGTTCTTGATGAACTGTATATGAGTAGTGACTGAGAGTATGTCCATACCTATTTGGGGTCAAAAGAGATATTAAGAAGTATGGAACACTAATGAATTGGTGTGGTCATTAAAATCGTTTAGGTTGCTAAATTTGTTGGGTTCTTTGGTTCCCATGGCTTAATTTAAATATGTGGAAAGGGAAACTAGAGGAAATGCTAGATTTACATGTTCTCTAGTATGATTAGTTACTGGAACTGTGTATAATCGGTTGAATGGATTGAATATCGGTGGATCTAGAATTTATGGGAGGAGTTCTATGTAGTTCTTCTGTATAGAATAACGCGATGAATTTGGTTGTAACGTTGTTGAGATTTTTGATCGATAGAAGATTTTGATTTTTGAAGTTTTAGTGTTTTTTTTTTGCCGAAAACCAAATGTGAAGAGGAACAGTTGGATATATGTATGTTAATATCCAAGTGATTTGGGAAGGAAAGTTGGTAGTAACTAGATTTCATAATGAAGCTAGTTGATAACAACAATGATTATGGTATAACTGTTGTGTGTTAAAGTTTGATGATGAGCATTGCTAAAAGTTGAACCGATATGATATAATAGGTGGCTTATGCCCACATGATTGTGAAATAATCGGATGATAATGTGTCCTTGATGAAAGGGTTTTGGTAAGAGCTTGCCGATTGTGTAGTAGACCCCTTCTAAACTTAAGAGGTCGATGTAGTGAGGTTGTATGGTTTTGGGTATACTCTCATTCTGAAGATGGGATGAAAAGGAAGTATGGAACAATTTGGTGAAACTTTGGGACTTTCTAATGGAATAGTTGATGGTAAATATTCGTGTTCAGAGTATATTATTCTTGATGTTAGTAAGATTATCTGCAAGAGATTGTGACCTGTGTGTGCGATGATGATTCTTTTAGAACTAAAGTAATTTGATCGTCTTTCGTAATTTAGATTTTGTAAGAGTGTTTCGAGTTTTGCGATGGTGATCATTTGGACCTCTTGAGTTATGTGGTGATTTAGTTGCTTTGAGCAAAGTGACATGTTGAAAGATTTTATTGGTTCTTAAGTGGTTCCTATGATTTGGTCTTAAGAGCTTGTCCTGTTTAAGTTGGCAAAGTGATGTAGTAATCACAGAAAATAATCTTCCTTGTTAAAGGAAGGAGTGAAGTAAAAGTAATTGAGATTTAAGTCGCGTTTCGCATCTTGCAGTTTATTTGAGTGTGCTTAAACCTTATGCAGTTGTTCCATAAGAGTTTATCAATTTACAAAGGGCATTATCTTCTTCTCATTTGTGGTTTGGTATTCGCTTTCAGTAGGGCTTGAGCCATAGACTGTTGACTCTCCCTTATATTGTGAGGACCCGGAATATTTAACTAGTAACACTTAACCTCCAAATGGTTCTAGCATTACTAATTAAACATTCTAAGCCTCGATGGACATATGTTTCCCAGAATTGCAACATATGCACATCATCACAAAATTACACATCATTTCCATACAACATATATCACTAAGTTCAACAACGACATAAAGTAAAGTTATTACAAAAGAGAGCCGACCGGCCAAATAGAACAATATACAAGAATGACAGCGGAAGCAAAATGTGCCATAAGATGGCTAGAACAAAAGTCGACCGGTTAGCCACACACCCACAAGGCAACCGACCGGGCCGCCAAGCTAGTCGCCCCGCAAGCTACCACAACACAGCTCACAAAAGTGAGGCCCTTCGGGCTCACCTTCTTCCTCTGCAACAAAACAATTAAGCATAGCATCTGAGTACAAAGATTGTCTTTGTACCCGCAAGACTGACGTGTGGAATAGCAGACCTATTCATAAACTACATGCAAGCTTATTTAGGTGGAGGTTGTATGTCTCATTTTGCATGAAGCCAACTTTATTTGCAATAATGTAATATATTTCAAAAGCAAGTTTGCAAATCTGTTTTGTTATCAAAGTAACAGTAATAAAGATACATACAAGTAACCACCTGGAAGTGGCTATCCCAATAGTCACCACAACATAGCACGAATCCCCGATTCGTACCACCCATCAAGTTTTAATTTAAAAGGTTGTAGTCTAACTCTTGAAAGACCTCCCCAAGCGTGTCCATAACCTAGACGAGGCTATTCGAATAGTTTTAACCCTGCAGGGTGTACCAATGTACCCACACTTGCATCGCCTTTAAGCCAAAAGCACACTTCCGTAGGTATGCCGGCACGGCTAAGTCCTACGAGACGCTTTCCAATATTGTGTATTAACTACGAGCCGCTCGTATGGGTAGAAACACCATACGCTTACATTGCAAGCCGAAAGACAACAAATCCCATCCCGGGTGAAGTCTTTCGGACACTACAATGCTCCCAACACCATCCTCCGCGACCTCCCGCGACCGGAGCCAATACACGCCAAAGTACTAAGTCAAGAGAGGTCCCATACCTCTAGTGTGGTAAGCACGCTAAAATGCTTGGTTTAGTGTAACAAGATGTTCGGTCCTTGTTGACTTAGGCACCATTCCGATCACACCGAAAATCACACCATCATACCATTGTGCCCAAGTCTAAATCATTTTGTTTTCGTTTTAGTTTTCATAATCAAACATGGCACAAGATGGAAATCATAATACATAATAAGTTTGTGTGATCAAGGTTATCGACAAGTCGATAACCGCCCATTTCTACCGAAGCTAAGCATGGCTAAGCAATTAATTCGCAACTACTAAGTGACAAGAGCCCATCCACGAACTCTAAATCACAGCAAGTAACCTAGGCTCATGGTAGTAGAGGATAATCATTTGCTAAGGAAATGCATCTACTAGGCCAACTATTAAAACAAAATAGCAATGCATACATAGAATTTGTAATCAACATAAATACTTAAAATACTGGGATTAACATGATCAAACTGCTTGCCTTCTTGTTGTTGCTCAATTTGTTATGGAGGATCGTTCTCGGGATTACCGCAAATGTCGAATCCTAAGCGAAAGGCAAAAGAACCAAGAACAACCAATAAGACGAGCCACAAATAAACAAAAGAGCAAGCAAAACTTAACCAAATCGTGAAATTCACACATAAGGTAGAATACGAATATACCAAGACATAGGAACTGGAAAAACCTAATTTGGAATTGTGGTGCAAAAGATATTACCTAAAAATACATTTTTACCATAATTAGCACTGTAGCAAAAATATTTTCTAGAAAGATTTTGAAGCTGAAAATTTTATGGTAGCTACCTACTGGTATAGAGGTAACCCATATAAAATTTCAGGTCATTTGGAGTTAAAGTGATTTAGTTATGATTTTTCTAAGATGCAAAATTCGCATGATGCACTTTCCAGAACATAAATATGTTCAAAACTAATTTTACTGATGAAGTATACCAACAGAGGGTTTTCTAGAATTTATCATATATATTTTGCGATTTACAGAGAATTACTTGTGCATTTTATAAGCCTTCCGTAATTTTCTAAATCTTGAAAATAGGTACTAAATCATTAATCCAGTTCCTTACAATCTTGGACTTACCATCATTTTTACATTAACATTGGGTTGATAACAAATTTATCAAAGTTGGAATCATTCATTTTGGACATACGAGCAAGATATGCATTTTCTAACGTTTTATCCATTTTTGGAATATTCAAAATGACAGAAACCAAGTTATTCCTAGTTATACAATTTTCGCTCTTTCGAACATGCTTAAATCCATTTTTATAATGAGCTAAAGTGACAACATAATTTATTACGATTGGAATTAACTAAAAGCGATTAAAATGAATTAGTTATGAGTTTCTAAAGTTTTATATCATTTTCGTTGATAAACAATTGCTTACCAAATACGAACAATCCATTAAAAGGAAATGACGTGGACAACCCTCAACCCTTGATCTAACATCCTACGGCTCACGCGCGCCGAAAATAGCGCACGCGCGCGAAACCCAAATGAAACCCACCGTTGGATCAAGATCCAACGGCTCACACGAGTGTATGCAACCGGACGGTGCGGTTGCTTGGGCCAATCCCAGCCGCAGATCGACAGATGGACGGTCCAGAACGCACCAACAACCGGATTGTCCGATTGCACACACGATCTCAGCCATTGATCGCAAGATCGACGGCCCAGAACGACGAGGGGAACCGGATGGTCCGAATGCATGCAAGATCTGGGCCGCAGATCACAAAATGGACGGCGGCTATAGATTGAAGTGCAAAAAGAGGTACTGACGAGTGGGACCGCATGTCAGTGACTTCGAGTCACCCACGCACTGGTTTAACCCACGTGCACAAAGGCAGGCCCACTTGTCGACGAGAGTGGCGGTTAGGGACAGATTAATGCTTCTAATGATTACCATTAATTTAACACTAATGACTCACGAGATTTGATCTTAACCCTTGGGCCCACAAGTCGACGACCGGAGAAGGTTTCAGAGAGGATTAAGTGCGACATTTTTATTAATCAATGATTAAGCATTAATGATGTCGAACGATGCGGATTGAACCGTAGAGTGATTAAAGGATGTTGGGCCCATCGTCGCTGGCTCAATAATAACGATTAAGACACGATTAACGGCTAATGATTGGTAATTAATGTGTCCTAATGATCCGACAGAAACGGAGCTTCTCGGTGACAAAACCCGAGTGGCTTTGTGGTGTGGTCGCCGCGATCGCATGGCGGCGCCCACAAACTATCAAAATGGGTTCGCAATAGTGTTGCGGACCCAGCGGGTGACCTCGCCGGTGGAGGTGCAGAACGCCGCGAGCCGGAAAACAAAGATGAAGGCCGACACGGCAAAACACGAAAATAGCAAAATGCTCCGCTGCGGTCCAAGGAAGCGAGTGCCATGACTTCTAGGGACTATATAGGAGCTACCTTAACCGAGAGGAGCTCCAAAGATGGCCGGGGAAGACTTGAACACGATGAAGTCCACCGGAGCCGAAGAAGATGAAGTGGAAGATGAGGTTCTGAGCAAAATGAGTAGAACCAAATCATTACCACAGCTTCATTATAGCTCAAAGAGGCTCCAAAAGCAATTAATTGCAAAAAGAACCACTTACCGGAGCTGGAGAAGAAAGGGGGTGAAACCACACGAAAATCTCCAAACTTAAAATTGAGTGATTCCTGGGAACGCAACCCAAAATCAAGTTAGGAGAAATATAAAGGAGGTTGAGGAGTTCAAAAGGGTGCAAGAAATGTTGAAGATAAACCACTGGACACCAAGGCCGCCATTGGAGCTCTACGCCAACAATGGTGTTTTGAGGGTGAGAGGTGTTCTTGAGCTCAAACACGAGAGAAGAGCAAAGCGTGGTGTAAAGGAACACGGGAGGACCTAGAGGGGCAATTATATAGGGGAAGGATTAGGGTTTCGACCAAGGACATGAGCCCATGGTGAGCTCGGTTCATGCTCCGGTTGTAGACCAAGAAAAGATGGGAGCAAGTGAGACTCGGGACAATGGAGGAGAAAGCCTGAGCGCATTAAATGCTCCACAGAGAGACGTTGCCGAAAGCCAATTTGAGGTGACACATCAAAGCCACCCCCTCAATCTCTCTCTTTCTGCCATTGCCGCCCGTGCGCTCGAAGAAGCAGAGGAGGAAGAAGAACAGAAAGACGAACGGTGACCGTCGGATCGAAAATGGACGGTCACGATTAAACAAGTTCGCCGGACAGTCCGATTGCTCTCAAGGATCTGGACGGTTGGATTGAGATCCAACGGTCCCAATTGATTAACGCAACCGGATGGTCCGAATGCTCACACGAACGTGGGCCACGCGATCACGAATCAACGGCCGAGATTGCACGCGTTTTAAACCGCGGCTCGGTGCGATTAGGTGGTTCAACCGAAGTCAAGTGGCTCGGACTCGAGTCCGACTCGAACCCAATGAATAGTGAATTTGGTTTTTAGGTTTTAATTAAGTGAGACTTTTGAGGATTTATTTGGGGTAGCAAAATAACTCCAAAATTCTGAAATTTTTACAGGAGCTTGCTGACTGAGACATTGACCTTGTGAAAATTTTCAGAGAGTTTTATGCTGCGATAAATCTCCAAAAATTCTGCAAGGCTCTGTTTTAATGTTTGACTGAGAGTCAAACAGGTTTGATCGCTCTAAAAATATTCAAACAATTTCTAAAAATTGTGAAATTTTTCAGAGGGTCACATACCACCACAGAGACTTAGGAAAAATATATCCAGAGGATGATCATAGGATTTGACAAGATTGTTTTGGAAGAACAAGACTTGGATCAAAAGACTTGTGACTTTGTACTTCCATAACCTTTGTACAATACTTGTTCTTGACACAAGGGAAATACATGATGTAAGAAAAAGTTTTAATTTCTACTCACTTTCTTACATTTGAAACACAAGCCCAAAATTGGGATGTTACAACTCTCCCCTTACAAGAATCTCGACCCGAGATTCCGTTTACTCGGAGAAGAAAGAAGGAAAATCGCACGAAGGCGATCTTCTCGCTCCCAAGTTGCTTCATCTTGAGAATGGTTTGACCATCGAACCTTGAGGAACTTGACGACACGGTTCCTTGTTCTCCGCTCGATTCCTCAAGAATACTGAGCAGGATGCTCGCGGTAGGTCAAATTCTCCGCACATCGAGTTTCCAATGGAGTTTCCTCAGTTGGGACACGGAGGCACTTCTTCAGGTGTGAAACATGGAACACATCATGCACACCCTCAAGTGCAGCTGGTAGCTCCAATCTGTATGCAACTGCTCCAACTCTCTCGATGATGCGGTAAGGCCCAACATATCGAGGAGCCAACTTGCCCTTGATGCCAAAACGCTGATGGCCCTTCAAGGGTGAGACTTTGAGGTACACAAAGTCATTGGGCTCAAAGCTCAACTCACGGCGACGGCGATCTGCATAGCTCTTTTGTCTGGACTGGGCCGTGCGCAGATGCTCGCGGATCAACTGAACTTGACTCTCGGCCTCATTGATCGAATCTGGGCCGAAAAACTGCCGCTCACCAGTCTCTGACCAGTTCAATGGGGTTCTGCATCTCCTCCCATACAAAGCCTCAAATGGTGCCATGCCAAGACTGGCCTGATAGCTGTTGTTGTAGGAGAACTCAGCAAAAGGTAGGCATTTCTCCCACTTTTTCCCATAGGAAAGAACACAAGCACGGAGCATATCTTCCAACACTTGGTTGACTCGCTCCGTCTGACCATCAGTCTGAGGATGAAAGGCTGTACTGAAGTGAAGGCGGGTTCCCATAGCCTCTTGCAGACTATGCCAAAACCGCGAGGTGAAAAGCGCACCACGATCAGAAATAATCGTCTTCGGTACACCGTGAAGACTCACAATCCTCGAGACATAAAGTTCGGCTAAAGGCCCACACGGCTGCGTCTTGACGGAAGGAAATGTGCCACTTTAGTCAACTTTGTCGATCACAACCCAAATAGCATCATTCCCTTTGACGAGCGGGCAACCCGGTGATGAAGTCCATGCCAACGGAATCCCACTTCCACTCGCACGGCAAAGGCGAAGAAGACTGCTTTGACGCCGATGCTCGGCCTTCACACGACAAAGACACGCCGCATTCAAGAACGAACCTAGCAATCTCGCGCTTCATTCGGGTCCACCAGAACCTCTGACGAAGGTCCTGATACATCTTGGTAGCCCCGGGATGGATAGACAAAGGAGAATCATGGGCTTCGCGGAGGATCAAATTCCGCAATTCCATGACCTTAGGAACCACAAGGCGCTGCCCAAACCACACAACGCCATGCTCATCCTCTGAAAAGCACTTGGCCATCCCATCCTTGATGTTCGCGCGATCCGCTTACACCGGCAGCATCTCATTGCCGCCTTAATTTGGTCCACCAAGGTTGGTTGCACAACCAACGTAGCAAGAGAACCGTGCTCGATCAAACCCAAATTGAGGCGCTGGAATTCTGAAATGAGGTAGGTCTGCTCTTGGAGCATCAACATGTTGCAATACACCTTCCGATTGAGTGCATCCGCAACGACATTGGCCTTGCCCGGATGGTACTGAATGCCCATGTCATAGTCCTTGATCAATTCCAACCATCTTCTTTGCCCGAGGTTCAGATCCGTTGGGTAAACAAGTACTTCAAGCTCTTGTGGTGGAATACACCTCACAACGGTTACCAATCGATAATGCCGCCAAATCTTGAGTGCATGGACCACGCGACCAACTCCATCACAAACTCGGATCTCGAGCAGAGGCCTCCACGGCAAATCTTCAGAAAGACATCGCGAAGTCACACACCGTGGGGACGCGTGAATCTGCGGGCTTCGCTTCAAGGACATAAAGATGGGGTTCTAGCAATGCGGTGAAAACCCAACCTGTTCACTGAAGAAAGTGGTGAGGTAGACAATCTTCACGCTGTCGATTTGCCCCAAGTGTTGGGACAACCAATCCATGCCAAGAATCACATCCGCACGCGCCGAGTCGAAAGAGGATAAGATTCGCCAAGAATCCCACTCCTTCGATGTGGATAGGAACATCCCGGCATACTTGGTCGCTCTCATTTCCGAACCGGAGGCGGATGAGCGATGGAACCCCAAAGGAACACGGTGAAGCCCACAATCAACAGCAAAAGACCTCGAAATAAACGAATGCGAGGCCCGAGTCAAATAAAGCGTAGCAGTGCAAATTAACAAGGAGCGTACCCAACACCACGTCGGGCGCCTCTGTGCCTCCTCACCAGATATGGTTGACTCGGCGCTTCCCAAGCACCGGGTCTTACGGTCGTGGGTGACCACTCCCTTGCGCGTCCTCCATTAGGGCGAGGGGCGCCCATCTTCTTAGGACAACTACTCGTAGTGGCCCTTGTCGTGCGATAGAAGCGGTGGCGTCGGCGCGGGGTTACTGGAACACTGCTGGCTTGGTCGCGGCGCGACGTGGATCGAAGCCACGGCTGCGGAGGACGTGGAGCTGGTGCCGAAGGCCTCGGCGGTGGTGAAGCCAAAGAACGGGCCACCGGTGCGGAGTCCAACACGGACGAACGAGGCCACTGCGCATCATGGGCCTCCCACTTGCGCTTGCGGGACTCGCCGCCGCTCGCCTTGTGCTCGGCGATAATGGCCTTGTCCACCAAGGTGCGGAAGTCGGGAAGTCCACAATAGAGAGCTTGTCTCAAGCTCCTCGCACAAACCCTCCATGAACTTCTCCTGCTGGCCTCATCGGTGGCCACCTCGGCGAGAGCGTACTCGCCAAATGGTTGAACTCATGGAGGTACTCGATCCACGCACTGCGCCCCGCTGAGCGCAAGGAACTCCTTCTTCTTGACTTCATCGGTGGCGGGGACATGGGCCCGACGGAAAGTCGGCGAACTCCTCCACGAGACCACGTGTCCCGCAGTCGCATGGCGAGGAAATTCTCCCACCATGAGAGTGCCGCGCCCTCCAACCGATGGGATGCGAAAAGTGCGCGCCCTGCTCCGGCATCGAGCAACGTTGAGCTTCCGCTCAACCAGACGCAGCCGCCGATCTGCGCCCAAGGGATCTCGGACCGGAGAAGGTAGGAGGTCGATACGGAGGAACTCCGCAAGTCCCCACGAGACGGGAACCACCTCCGGATCCGAGGCACGAGAGGAGTAGAGGTGTTCCTTGCGATAACCTCCAACACCTGCGGTCCTCCGGCGATTGCGCCGATTTGCATGAGGACTTCCGCCATGGTCGGAGGAGGGGAAGCTCCTCATCGGACTACCCGGTGATTCCGCCGCCACGTGTCCCACCACCATCACGATTTACTAAGACAAGTTAGATACCGTTCAAGACCCAAGAGCGCGTAAATCCAAACTTAGTTAAAATGACCATCGAACAGCCACAAAAAAACACGAGATTATAAGTCACCGAATCCACTTCCCGAAACGACTAACCCGTATGGAAGAACGAGTGATCGTTTGAGAAGGCCCAAAATTTCAGCACTAATTTCTAGCTCAAAACAGTCCAAAAATCAGGGTATAACCACCTAATAGAGTATAGGCATTAGCTAATTTCATATCACTTCTTACCCCTTTCATTCCCACAAGTTTTAGTTGTATTTACCTCTCATTATCTACCTTCTTTAGAACCTTTGAGCTTGCTGTCCGGAAATTGACGCTTGCTGTCCAGATTTTGCATCCAAGCTCCATCGATGAAATTCTCCATTCGAAACTTCAAAACCTTGTAGAAGGGCAGCCAACACTTCAATTTGCCAAACTCGTTGGTTCCCAAAACCCAAATTAAACGATAAGGACTATCCTTTGGAAGAAGATGAGAGGAAAACAATTTTCAAAACTCAAACTAGAACAAGATGAGAGAAGAAAACTAAGATAGATAAGGAGTAAAATCAGATAACTTACTTAATTTTCATAAACCATTTGACTCTTGAAAATAGGTTTTCAGAACATCCTACAAGGCGACCAAGCTAGGGGTTTCTACGGTCAGTATGGCTCTGATACCAACTTTGTGAGGACCCGGAATATTTAACTAGTAACACTTAACCTCCAAATGGTTCTAGCATTACTAATTAAACATTCTAAGCCTCGATGGACATATGTTTCCCATTGCAACATATGCACATCATCACAAAATTACACATCATTTCCATACAACATATATCACTAAGTTCAACAACGACATAAAGTAAAGTTATTACAAAAGAGAGCCACCAGGCCAAATAGAACAATATACAAGAATGACAATGAAGCAAAATGTGCCATAAGATGGCTAGAACAAAAGTCGGCCAGGTTAGCCACACACCCACAAGGCAACCGACCGCCGCATAAGCTAGTCGCCCCATAAGCTACCACAACACGACTCACAAAGTGAGGCCCTTCGGCTCACCTTCTTCCTCTGCAACAAAACAATTAAGCATAGCATCGAGTACAAAGATTGTCTTTGTACCCGCAAGACTCGACGTGTGGAATAGCGGACCTATTCATAAACTACATGCAAGCTTATTTAGGTGGAGGTTGTATGTCTCATTTGCATGAAGCCAACTTTATTTGCAATAATGTAATATATTTCAAAAGCAAGTTTGCAAATCTGTTTTGTTATCAAAGTATGTGATAATAAAGATACATACCAGTAACCACCTGGAAGTGGCTATCCCAATAGTCACCACAACATATACGAATCCCGATTCGTACCACCCATCAAGTTTTAATTTAAAAGGTTGTAGTCTAACTCTTGAAAGACCTCCCCAAGCGTGTCCATAACCTAGGACGAGGCTATTCGAATAGTTTTAACCTGCGCAGGTGTACCAATGTACCCACACTTGGATCGCCTTTAAGCCAAAGCACACTTAGTAGGTATGCCAACACGGCTAAGTCCTCTGAGACGCTCCAATATTGTGTATTAACTACGAGCCGCTCGTATGGGTAGAAACACCATACGCTTACATTGCAAGCCGAAAGACAACAAATCCCATCCGGGTGAAGTCTTTCGGACACTACAATGCTCCCAACACCATCCCTCCTGCGACCTCCTGCGACCGGAGCCAATACACATAAAGTACTAAGTCAAGAGAGGTCCCATACCCTCTAGTGTGGTTAGCACGCTAAAATGCTTGGTTTAGTGTAACAAGATGTTCGGTCCTTGTTGACTTAGGCACCATTCGGTCACACCAAAATCACACCATCATACCATTGTGCCCAAGTCTAAATCATTTTGTTTTCAGTTTTAGTTTTCATAAGCAAACATGGCACAAGATGGAAATCATAATACATAATAAGTTTGTGTGATCAAGGTTATCGACAAGTCGATAACCGCCATTTCTACTGAAGCTAAGCATGGCTAAGCAATTAATTCGCAACTACTAAGTGACAAGAGCCCATCCACGAACTCTAAATCACAGCAAGTAACCTAGGCTCATGGTAGTAGAGGATAATCATTTGCTAAGGAAATGCATCTACTAGGCCAACTATTAAAACAAAATAGCAATGCATACATAGAATTTGTAATCAACATAAATACTTAAAATACTGGGATTAACATGATCAAACTGCTTGCCTTCTTGTTGTTGCTCAATTTGTTGCGGAGGATCGTTCTCGGATTACCGCAAATGTCGAATCCTAAGCGAAGGCAAAAAGAACCAAGAACAACCAATAAGACGAGCCACAACTAAACAAAAGAGCAAGCAAAACTTAACCAAATGCGTGAAATTTACACATAAGGTAGAATACGAATATACCTAGACATAGAAACTGGAAAAACCTAATTTGGATTTGTGGTGCAAAAGATAATGCATAAAAATACATTTTCGGCCATAATTAGCATCTGTAGCAAAAATATTTTCTAGAAAGATTTTGAAGCTGAAATTTTATGGTAGCTACCTACTGGTATAGAGGTAACCCATATAAAATTTCAGGTCATTTGGAGTTAAAGTGATTTAGTTATGATTTTTCTAAGATGCAAAATTCGCATAATGCACTTTCAGGAACATAAACATGTTCAAAACTAATTTCTGATGAAGTATACCAACAGAGGGGTTTTCTAGAATTTATCATATATATTTTGCAGTTTCAGAGAATTACTTGTGCATTTTATAAGCCTTCGAATTTTTCTAAATGTGAAAATAGGTACTAAATCATTAATCCAGTTCTGCTACAATCTTGGACTTACCATCATTTTACATTAACATTGGGTTGATAACAAATTTATCAAAGTTGGAATCATTCATTTTGGACATACACGAGCAAGATATGCATTTTCTAACGTTTTATCCATTTTGGAATATTCAAAATGAGCGAAACCAAGTTATTCCTAGTTATACAATTTTACGCTCACTTTGGAACATGCTTAAATCCATTTTTATAATGAGCTAAAGTGACAACATAATTTATTACGAGTTGGAATTAACTAAAAGCGATTAAAATGAATTAGTTATGAGTTTCTAAAGTTTTTATATCATTTTCATTGATAAACAATTGCTTACAGAAATACGAACAATCCATTAAAAGGAAATGACGTGGACAACCTCAACCCTTGATCTAACATCCTACGGTTCACGCGCGCCGAAAATAGCGCACGCGCGCGAAACCCTAACGAAACCCACCGTTGGATCAAGATCCAACGGCTCACACGAGTGTATGCAACCGGACGGTGCGGTTGCTTGGGCCAATCCGCCCGCGGTCGGCGGATGGGCGGCCCGAACGCACCAACAACCGGATTGTCAGATTGCACACACGATCTCAGCCATTGATCGCAAGATCGACGGCCCAGGACGACGAGGGGAACCGGATGGTCCGAATGCATGCAAGATCTGGGCCGCAGATCACAAAATGGACGGCGGCTATAGATCGAAGTGCAAAAAGAGGTACTGACGAGTGGGACCGCATGTCAGTGACTTCGAGTCACCCACGCACTGGTTTAACCCACGTGCACAGTGCACTGGGCCCACTTGTCAGCGACGGAGAGTGGCGGTTAGGACAGGATTAATGCTTCTAATGATTACCATTAATTAAACACTAATGACTCCTGAGATTTGATCTTAACCCCTTGGGCCCACAAGTCAGCGACCCAGAGAAGGTTTCCGAGAGGATTAAGTGCCGACATTTTTATTAATCAATGATTAAGCATTAATGATGTCGAACGATGCGGATTGAACCGTAGAGTGATTAAAGGATGTTGGGCCCACCGGTCGGTGGCTCAATAATAATGATTAAGACACGATTAACGACTAATGATTGGTAATTAATGTGTCCTAATGATCGACTGCAACGGAGCTTCTCGGTGACAAAACCCGAGTGGCTTTGCCGGTGGTCGCCGGCGACTCGATGCGGCGGCGCCACAAACTATCAAAATGGGTTCGCAATAGTGTTGCGGACCCAACTGTGTGACCTCGCCGGCGGTGGAAGTTCAGAACGCCGGCGAGCGGAAAACAAAGATGAAGGCCGACACGGCAAAACACGAAAATAGCAAAATGCTCATTGCGGTCCAAGGAAGCGAGTGCCATGACTCTAGGGACTATATAGGAGCTACCTTAAGCAGAGGAGCTTCAAAGATGGCCAGGAAGACTTGAACACGATGAAGTCCACCTGAGCGAAGAAGATGAAGTGGAAGATGAGGTTACGAGCAAAATGAGTAGAACCAAATCATTACCACACTTCATTATAGCTCAAAGAGGCTCCAAAAGCAATTAATTGCAAAAGAACCACTACTGAAATGGAGAAGAAAGGGGGTGAAACCACACGAAAATCTCCAAACTTAAAATTGAGTGATTCACGTGAACGCAACCCAAAATCAAGTTAGGAGAAATATAAAGGAGGTTGAGGAGTTCAAAAGGGTGCAAGAAATGTTGAAGATAAACCACTGGACACCAAGGCCGCCATTGGAGCTCTACGCCAACAATGGTGTTTTGAGGGTGAGAGGTGTTCTTGAGCTCAAACAGAGAAGAGCAAAGTGTGGTGTAAAGGAACACCGGGGAGGACCTAGAGGGCAATTATATAGGGAAGGATTAGGGTTTCGACCAGGACATGAGCCCATGGTGAGCTCGGTTCATGCTCGGTTGTAGACCAAGAAAAGATGGGAGCAAGTGAGACTCGGGACAATGGAGGAGAAAGCCCGAGCGCATTAAATGCTCCACAGAGACGTTGCGAAAGCCAATTTGAGGTGACACATCAAAGCTACCCCTCAATCTCTCTTTCGCCATTGCGTCTTCGAAGAAGCGAGAGGAGGAAGAAGAACGAAAGACGAACGGTGACCGTCGGATCGAAAATGGACGGTCACGATTAAACAAGTTCGCCGGACGGTCAGGTGCTCTCAAGGATTCGGGCGGTTGGATTGAGATCCAACGGTCCCAATTGATTAACGCAACCGGATGGTCCGAATGCTCACACGAACGTGGGCCACGCGATCTGAATCCAACGGTGAGATTGCACGCGCGTTTTAAACCGCGGCTCGGTGCGCTTAGGTGGTTCAACCGAAGTCAAGTGGCTCGGACTCGAGTCCACTCGAACCCAATGAATAGTGAATTTGGTTTTTAGGTTTTAATTAAGTTTGAGACTTTTGAGGATTTATTTGGGGTAGCAAAATAACTCCAAAAATTCTGAAATTTTACAGGAGCTTGCTGACTGAGACATTGACCTTGTGAAAATTTTCAGAGAGTTTTATGCTGCGGATAAATCTCCAAAATTCTGCAAGGCTCTGTTTTAATGTTTGACTGAGAGTCAAACAGGTTGATCGCCTCTAAAAATATTCAAACAATTTCTAAAATTGTGAAATTTTTCAGAGGGGTCACATACCACCACAGAGACTTAGGAAAATATATCCAGAGGATGATCATAGGATTTGACAAGATTGTTTTTGGAAGAACAAGACTTGGATCAAAAGACTTGTGACTTTGTACTTCCATAACCTTTTGTACAATACTTGTTCAAGACACAAGGGAAATACATGATGTAAGAAAAAGTTTTAATTTCTACTCACTTTCTTACATTTGAAACACAAGCCCAAAATTGGGATGTTACAATTACCCTCTGTCATGGCCACAGTGAGACCCACAAATAGGAATTATCAACTCCAATAAAGCATGCATAACCTCTCCGTTAGAGGGTGGCGAAACTCCATTGGCACGAGTGACCGTCGAGCCTCTGCACCACGTGTTTCACTCCATTCGGCACGTGTGCTCACTTCTTCTTTAAAGCGACCCCGATCACGGCCACGGAAAAAAATAACCTATCCCATTAGTACTTTTCCTAAATAAGTAGTCGACGGCTAATGTTTATAATTTGTATAAGGTCTAAGCACTAGGTGTTTTCACAAGAATGGATAATAGCAAACATTGTAGGAACTACCTTGAAGATTAACTTAGTTGCGTTTTGGTTAAGGCTATTTGCTTGTTGTCGACCGGGTTTTCTAATCCGAATCCTCTGTGAAAACGCTTGTGCTATTCCTCGGATCGATGAGATAGCACTCACGAGCATTCTTGAATCATTCATACAAGGCGTGAACTAAAGTATCAATATTACAATCAACAGAGTGACATAGACCACGTCGGTCGAGTTTTACAACAAGGGCGAGCAGGCCAAAGGATTACAATACAGTAACACCAAAGCGATAGCGGAAGCAAAAAGGTAGAGCTCATCTCTTCACGAGTAAGCGGCCCAGGGGCAACTTTGTGATCGATATTACCCAAGGACCGGATAATATCGGTTGTGCGCAAGTACCAACGAGTCAACTTAGATCGCGTCGAGGCCTGAACTACGAGATCCTAGACTACTCTTCATCGTTTCCTTGTCCATCAACTTCGGTTCCTCGTGATGCGCATAGTCTCCTCCATCGGCGTCATCCAAGGGTTTGGGGAGAGCGAGGATGAGCACAACTCAGTGCTCATGAGCCAATACACAATGCAATGATATACATGCAAGGCTTACAAGGATGGCTCGGTTCTTTTATTTGCGAAAGCAAAACTTTTAAATATCATAAGTACAAATTCCTAGCACTTAGCATTTTAACAATTTCATTTTAGATAAAGAGAGAAATTGTGCAATATTTATATTAGCAGAGGTTACCTCCACCTTCATGCTTATTTTGATTGTGGTTACATCCACCACTAAACGACACTTGGTACAAAGACCGTGAATAACCAATCTCGAGGGCTAGGTGAGCCCGCCACAATTTTCATACCACCCACAAGATTTTTGAAATAGAACTAACTCAAGTTAAGTTCCCATGTCCGCTTTTGACCGTAGAGCACATTTGTTTAAACAGTTTATAACTCTGCAGAGATTGTACACTTTACCCACAAGAGACAATTAACTCGTTGCCCTACACGATTCCGTAGTCGTGTAGTCGAGAGGTTGTCACAATAACTTTTCTAAATATCTCGTCCCTTCCCTCGTCTCACCCATATGGGGTTTTGCCCATAAGTTGCGCGGGATGTCCACCTCAGCGACTGGCGTAGCGTGGCTACACCTCAGCGACTGGCGACTTCACCCTTGACTCGGTGTCCCATCCAAGCCCGACATGCCCAGAGCTTGTGCCTCCTTTAACCCTCCAGTGAGATGATTTTCAGGATTTGATAAATGTACTAAGCCAAGTCGCAGTTTGTTGCAGACTTGTGGTTGTACTTGTTATACACAGGAGGTCGTGACAAGATTAAGTCCTTAGGTTGTGCGGGCGGCTCAACCACATTCCCACCATTCTCGTGCTACATCCGCACCCACCATCTTACCATCCGTCGGGCGGGTATTAGCGATTTAGGGTTTTGAGATGTAAAATACAACAATTCAACCATCTCGGTCATTTACCCATAATGAGCGCCCAAATCATTTTATGTTTGAAGTGATGATGATTAGGACATTTTAATGTCCGGTATTAAGCAAGTCTAGCATGTCGCTTAAGTACAACCTATAACTAGTATTACCATATAATTACTAGGGTGACAACGAATTAAGGGATTCAAATTATCAAGGATGACATAGTAATTAATTAATCATCAAAGCGGGTATTAACTACCTTAAGCTTTAACATACATTTGATTAAAGAATTAACGCATGCAGTTTGCTATTTTAAAAGAATATAATTTGCATAAAATGTAGGCTCAATATGATCAAAGTATTGACTCGCTTGGTTGTAGGGAGAGAGTCCGAGTAGTCTTGTCCTTGATCGGCGTGGAGGTCTCGGCGTCTCGAAATCTACGCTGGCGAGGTGCAAAGCAAAAATAAGCGACAAACAACGAGAGCAATTAAATACTCAAGAATACACAAATGAACTCCAAATTGAACAAGACCTATGCCATTAGCAAGATCTTGATTTTAGAAATTTTAGAAATTTAATTCAAAATTTTTGGAGTTGAAATGGGAGTTATCAATTTTAGAAGCCTCACTTTAAATAAAAAGGAAAAAGAAATGAAAACAAAAAAAGAAAAATGCAAATCGGCCCAAAGTGGAAAAAAGCCCGGCCCAAGGCCTCAGTGAATCGCGCTGCCCAGCGCTGCCCCCAGCGCGGAGGCCTTGCGCGAGCCTTGGCGCGCATAAAAGGCGGCAGCGCGCGCGCGAGAGAAGGGAGGAAGCAGGCGTGGCGGCTTCGGAGAGGAGGCGGTGGCGCGTCTTTGAGAAAAAGGCGGCGGTGGTGCTCGGCGCCGGCTCACGGGGAAGGAGGCGGGGCTCGGGCGGCGGCTTGGCCGGGCGGCAAGCCACGGGAGATGGGCGCGACTTCGAGCGGCGGGCACGAGAGAAAGAAGGGGCGGCGGTGACAACGGCGCGCGGCCGAGGGTCCGAGCTCACGGCGGAGGAATGGAGATGGAGGCGCGCGCGGCGGCACGGTGATAGCGGCAACGGCGGCGGCGGCGCAGAACGAGGAGGTAGGCCGGCTCCTCCCTTTTCTTTCTTCTTTCTTCTTCTTGCTTGGGAAAAAGAAGGGCGCCGGGGTCTTTAAAGCGCGCGCGAGGAGGGGGTCCGTGAGCGGCGGCGCTTGGCGTCTTGCACTGGCGGCATCATTGCGCGAGGCGTGCGGGAGGGCGCGAGAGAGGTGGCGTGTCTTGCGGCGAAGTTCTGACGCGAGCAGGGGAGGAAGGGAGGAGAGGGGGTCCGTGGCGTCCGTTTGTGGAGGAGGGCGAAGGGCCCCGCGAGGTTGACCGGGAAGGGGAAAAAGGGCTTCACAAAACCTACCACCTTAAACGGAATCTCGACCCGAGATTCGAGCTGCTCCGAGAAGAGGGCGGAAATCCGGCAAGTTGATCTTCGCTCCCGGTGGCTTCTTTGGTGAGTGATGGCTCCATCGAACCTTGCAAAGGCGGATGACTTGACGTCTTGTCCGCTTCGACGGCGTCGAGGATCTTGATAAGTGCTCGGATAAGTCAAATCTTTCTCAAGTGCGATGGCCCGTGAGTGCGCTCTTGGTACTCGAGACATTTCTTTAGTTGAGAGGCGTGGAACACGCTGTGGACGTCGACAAACTTCGGTAGCTCTAGGCGATGGCAACTTCTCCACGCTTAGCGGTGATCGGGAGCGGGCCTATGTATCTTGGTGCGAGCTTGCCTTTAACTTTGAATCTTGGGTTCCACGAAGGCGATACCTTGAGATACAGCATCTCCAACTTCGAAGGTTAAGTCTCTTCGACGGTTGTCGGCATAACTCTTACGTCTGGACCGAGGCTTGAAGGCGATCTCGATTAGTCGAACTTTCTCTTGACTTGCTTGAGAGTATCGGTCCAAAGACATATCCTTCACTGATTCGACCAATGCAGAGGAGTTACGCATTTTCTTCCATAGAGTGCTTCAAATGGGGACATTTTCAAACTTGGTGATAACTATTATTGTATGCAAACTCGGCATACGGTAGACATTTTCAGTCTACGGTAAACTCCAAAGCACAAGCTGAAGCATGTCTTCTAGGATTTGATTTGTTCTTTCCGTCGACCATCGGTCTGCGGATGATAGGTCTTTGAAGGTAAGGTGTGTTCCAAGGGCATCATGCGAGACTAGCCCAAAATGCGAGGTAAATTGAGAACCTCGATCGGAGACTATTCTCTTGGGTACTCCATGCAAACACACGATACGAGCCATGTATAACTCGGCTAACTTGTCTCCTTGTAGGTTGTCTTCACGGGGATGAAGTGGGCGACTTTAGTCAATCATCAACTATAACCCATCTTGAGTCACATCCGGACTTAGTTCGAGTAGACCGGTAATGAAATCCATTCGATTTCTTCCCATTTCCAACGAGGATCTGTAAGGGTTGTAGCAATCCTTTGGTCTTTGATGTTCACCTTGATTCACGACATACATCACAACAAGCTACATACTCGCGATATCTCTTTTCATTCGTGGCCACCAATACAAAATCTTCATGTCTTGGTACATCTTGGTGCTGCTGGAGTGCAGAGTGTGTGTAACCGTGAGCTTCCTTTAGAATCAGATCTTTGAGTTCCTTCTGGTGGGGAACAAAGAGACGTTTCCCATACCATAGGATTCCCTGCTGATCTTCTGACATCTTAGGGGCCTTTCCTTTTGCCATGAGGTGTTTGAATCTCTGGACTCCAGGATGTCCCTCTTGAGCGGCCTTGATCTGCTCTTCTAGAGTTGGATGGGCCTCTACAGTGGCTAGTGTGCCTTGCTTTATTAACTCAAGGTTGAGGGCTTCAAATTCCTTGCAGAGCTCAGGTTGATGTTCCTGAATCATGACATTCTGCGAGAGGATTTACGGCTTAATGCATCGGCAACTACATTAGCCTTTCGGGATGATAATGAACATCAAGTTGTAATCCTTTATTAATTCTAACCATCTTCTTTGTCGAAGGTTGAGGTGCGATTGGGTGAAAATGTACTTGAGACTCTTGTGAGTGCTGTGTAGATATTCTGTGATTTCCAATCAAATAGTGTCGCCAAATTTTAGGGCGTGCACTCTGCTGCTAACTCCAAATCATGGGTTGGATAATTGTCTTCGTGAGGACGGAGTTGTGCGGAAGCATAAGCTACAACTTTTCCTCCTTGCATGAGTACGCAACCAAGACCTTGGCGCGATGCATCACAATAGACTTGAAGTCTTGATGTATGTCCGCGGGATTAATCTTCGCGAAGTTAACTTCTTCTTCAATTCTTGGAAACTCTTTTCACAAGCTTCGTCAATCATACTTCTTTTCCTTTTTAAGCGGATGGGTCATTGGTTTGGAAAGCTTAGAGAATCCTTCAATGAAGCGTCGTAGTATCCGCCAAACCGAGAAAACTCGCACTTAGATTCTGCGATGTGGGTTGTTTCCATTCCATTACACCGCTACTTTGGATGGATCAATGCGCAATTCCTCCAGTGGATACAATGTGTCAGGAAGCTGATTTCATGAAGCCAAAATTCACATTCTTGTACTTGGCATAAAGATGATTCTCTTTAAGCTTTTCTAAGACCAATTGCAAGTGTTGAATGTTCTTCATCGGTCTTTGAATAGATCAAGATGTCGTCTATGAACACGACAACAAACTTGTCTAAGTATTCCATGAATACTTTGTTCATGAGTTCATGAAGTAGGTCGGCGCGTTGGTCAAGCCAAAGCGGCATGACGATGAACTCATCTGAGCCATGCAGGGTGGTAAAAGCCGTCTTAGGAATATCCTCATTCTGATCTTAAAGCGATGGTATCGACCTCGGGTCTATCTTGAGAAAAGCGATGCTCTGTCAACCGATCGAGCGGTCATCAATGCGAGGTAAGGGATACTTGTTCTTGATGGTCACATCATTGAGTGCTCGTAGTCCACGCACAATCGGCGGTGCCATCTTTCTTCTTCACAAAGAGAATGGCGAACCCGGGGAGAAGAACTAGGTCTAAGAAACCTTTGTCTTGCAAGTCTTCAATTTGTGTCTTAAGTTCTTCAAGTTAAACAATGCCATTCAGTATGGTCTCTTAGCAATTGGGGCTGTCCACGGCTTCAAGTTGATGACAAACTCAACATCTCTGTGCGTGGCATGCTGGTAATTCTTCCAGGAAGACATCGGGGTAAGCTTGAACTACAGGCGTTGTCTCTAGGGACAACTCTCCAAGGTGGTGGATTGTTCTATTCAGAGGAGAGGAACGATCCACACTAACTCTTATTGTGGTCTCTGGGTTCTTGGTGAGCACCACTTTCCTGTTGGCACAATCTATCAATCCTTGATATTTGGCCAACCAATCCATCCCTAGGATGATATCCAGCGTTTGAGATTCTAGCACCAGAAGGTTTGCTAGGAATCCGGAATGTTCCATAGCAATTTCTACCAGGGTGACCGAGAGGTAGCGAAAGGGTCCCCGGGTGAGCTAAGTACCACGGGTTTCTTTAACTTATAGGTTGGCAACTTAAGCCTTTCAACAAACTTTCTTGAAATAAAGAGTGCGAAGCTCTGAATCAAACAAAACTTGTGCGGGTGCGAATTAACGAGGACGTACCCATTAGTACTCTGAGGCACCTTGAGCTTCCTCGGTGTGGCGTGGTTCACACGCCATGGCTTTGCGTTGGTGTAGACCTTGATGCTGCGGTCCGGTGACTCTTGCTTGAAATTTGGGGTCTGCCTTGAACTGGCGTTACTCTGTGTTGAGTCTTTTGGAGCATTCGACGGTAGGACAACGATTGGCGAAGTGTCCTCTTTCTCCACAAGCGGCGATGGAGGTTATTCTTGGGTTGATCTGCTTTGGCGTGGTTGGGCCGCGGCGGAGAGCACGAATCCACTTCCTTGGGGCGGGTGGAAACTTGGGTTTTCGAGAAGAGGTCGCGACGATCCGAAAGATGTTTGCCTTGGAATGTAGGCTTCGGGAAAGCTACCTTGTGGCCTTTGAAATGACATCTTCCTTTTTGCGGCTAATCTCATGATCTTCTTCTCATTTTCACAAATGAGGGCTTTATTAACTAATCTTTGGAAGCTAGCGAGTCATGGAGGATAAGTTTGTCCTCTCATGTCTTCCGCATTCCTTCAACAAAGCGGTCGATTTTCTCTTCTTCATCGCCTACATCATTGGGGCGAGCGAGCAAGTTGGTTAAACTTGGTTAGATACTCATTTCTCGACATCGACCCGCTTGAGAGCTCAATTCGTTCTTCTTCAATCTCATTGTTCAATTGATACGGTTGGCCGAAGCGGCCTTGAATTCCTCGGAGAATCCCGCCATGCGGGTTCAACTTCACTTGTTGTATTTCCGAACTTCTTCTATTGCGCGTGGCGGCGGGATCTTGTGGGGCTCCAATCGTAGATGCTACGACTTCCGCTATTCTGCTTCTTCTTCCTCTAGAGTCTCATCACCTCGGCGGCGAGGTAATTCTCCCACCAGGGAGCGGCGGCGCCTTTCAGCTGATGGGTGGCGAAATCCACCTTGTCTTCATTTGAGCAGCGGGCAAGACGGAGTTTCTTCTCAGTGTCCACGAGCGATCTTGACTTCTAGCGGTTCATTGGCGCGAGAAAGGTGAGAGGTCTTGTCCTGAGGAAGTCTGCTAGCTTGGAGTTGCGACTGGCTGGTCCAGTCTGCTGATTGTTTAGTAACGCCTGGAGAATCTGAGTCTGCTGAAACATGACTTGGGTCATTGTCGGGTTTCTTTGGTGGTGGAGGCGGTTCTGTCCTCGGCCTTGGCCACGACCACGGCCATGGCCTCTTCCTCGACTCGGCGAAGGCTCCACTGATTGGGCGGCGGCTCTTCTTGGCGGCATCTGAAGAAACTCAAGCTAGAACTTAGAGGAGTATATGAGGTTCACTAGCCCTCTAAGGCACACATGAGACAAGAACAAAACCAACAAAAGAACAAAGCAAGTACAATACAAAGCCTAGGCGGCTACACTATAATAAGGGGGGTTAAGTGTTACATGACTCTCGAACAAAGCTTATACACTAAGCTAAGTCATGACACAGAATACAAACACATCGTCTACAAAAGAAAAGAAACAAAAGTGCTTGCAACCCAAAAGAGCGCTTTCGGCAATCGCTAGCTAACCTAAACTAATCGGCAATGCTCTGGGATCGACCAAGTGCGTCTGATTGCGGGAGCGAAGCGAAGCAGCTCGGCGAAGCTCGCGAACGGGAGCGAGAACGTGAACGGCCGAGTGGCGTCCACGACCGACTCGTCAACCCGGGCGGTGGGTGGGCGCGTCCACGGCCGGGCTCTCTAGGCGACGGCCGGACGGCGGCGCGCACTCGCTGCGTCTTGTGAGTCGAGCGGGTCCTCAGGGCGGGAACGTCGGCTCGGCCGGAGGGCGGGGCGGCGATAGGTGCAACGAAGTGGGCGAGGGCCGTGAGCGGCGGCTCGGGCGTGCCAACTCTGCAGAGCGGCGTCCTCTCTGCATCGCAGCATCCTCTCTCAGATCTGCAGGTGGGTGAGCTTCATCACTCCTGATCATGTTGCTCCGAAGGGTGTCGGAGTGGGCATAGCTGCCGGTGAGGAGTGTCCGAAGCTGCCTGATCTCATCCATGGCAGCGGTGATGGTGGCTATCATCGCCTGCGTAAGCTGGACCTGCTGCGTCAAGCGAGGGTCGTCGTCTCTGGTGTCGAAAATGGCTGGGACACGCTCCTCGTCTGGGAGGTACGGGTAGAAGCAGAAGGGTGACCTCAGCAAGAGATCCTCGTACTTCCAACACAAGCGGGTGGAAGCGACGCGTGCGGCGTCCTGAATGGCGTCATGACGGCTACGCCGGGGTGCCTCGGCCCTGAAGAGGAAGGAAGTGAACTCGCCAACCCTGGCGGAGAGGTACACCTCCATCGTCCAGGACTCGCGGGTCTCGATCCTCGTCATCCTACCACAACGTGGTGACGGGAAAACCAAGGCGACATCGGTGGCGAAGTATGTCATGAAGCCTCCTCGTTCTCTCCGTGAGCGAGGAGATCCCACGGGCCATCCGACGCACGGGTAGCCATCTACAAATTTTGAAAACAGGAAAAGGTCAAGACAGGTAAAACTCAAGTGAAATAAAGATAAGTGCAGGACTAGGAGGAAGAGTAGGAGCAATAAATACTCTATATTTTTAGCAAAGCTTTTTCTTAGTTTTGGAAATAAGATCCAAGTCCTTAAGGCAACGACCAATCTAACTAAGACTCTACATCGTATGCTCGATACCACTCTGTCGGACCGGGTTTTCTAATCCGAATCCTCTCAGTAAAACGCTGTGCTATTCCTGGATCGTAGATAGCACTCACAGCATTCTTGAATCATTCATACAAGGCGTGAACTAAAGTATCAATATTACAATCAACAGAGTGACATAGACCACGTGGTCGAGTTTTACAACAGGGGCGAGCAGGCCAAAGGATTACAATACTGAGAACAGCGATAGCGGAAGCAAAGGGTAGAGCTCATCTCTTCACAGCAAGCGGACTGGGCAACTTTGTGTAATGATCGATATTACCCAAGGACCGGATAATATCGGTTTATGCAAGTACCAACGAGTCAACTTAGATCGCGTCGAGGCCTAGACTACGATCCTAGACTACTCTTCATCGTTTCCTTGTCCATCAACCACGGTTCCTCGTAATGCGCATAGTCTCCTCCATCGTCATCCGAAGGGTTTGGGGAGAGCGAGGATGAGCACAACTACTCGTGCTCGCGAGCCAATACACAATGCAATGATATACATGCAAGGCTTACAAGGATGGCTCGGTTCTTTTATTTGCGAAAGCAAAACTTTTAAATATCATAAGTACAAATTCCTAGCACTTAGCATTTTTAACAATTTCATTTTAGATAAAGAGAGAAATTGTGCAATATTTATATTAGCAGAGGTTACCTCCACCTTCATGCTTATTTTGATTGTGGTTACATCCACCACTAAACGACAGGTACAAAGACCGGGAATAACCAATCTCGGGGCTAGGTGAGCCCATACAATTTTCATACCACCCACAAGATTTTTGAAATAGAACTAACTCAAGTTAAGTTCCCATGTCCGCCTTTGACCAGTAGGCACTTTTGTTTAAACAGTTTATAACTCTGCAGAGATTGTACACTTTACCCACAAGAGACAATTAACTCGTTGCCCTACGATTCCGTAGTCGTGTAGTCGAGAGGTTGTCACAATAACTTTTCTAAATATCTCGTCCCTTCCCTCGTCTCACCCATATGGGGTTTTGCCCATAAGTTGCGCGGGATGTCCACCTCGGCCGATCGCGTGGCGTGGCTACACCTCGGCGATCGCGACTTCACCCTTGACTCGGTGTCCCATCCAAGCCCGACATGCCCGAGCTTGTGCCTCCTTTAACCCTCCGGTGAGATGATTTTGAGATTTGATAAATGTACTAAGCCAAGTCGCAGATTTGTTGCGAGACTTGTGGTTGTACTGTTATACGGAGGTCGTGACAAGATTAAGTCCTTAGGGTTGTGCGGGCGGCTCAACCACATTCCCACCATTCTCGTGCTACATCCGCACCCACCATCTTACCATCCGTCCAGACGGGTATTAGCAGTTTAGGGTTTTTGAGATGTAAAATACAACAATTCAACCATCTCGGTCATTTACCCGCAATGACCGCCCAAATCATTTATGTTTGAAGTGATGATGATTAGGACATTTTAATGTCGGTATTAAGCAAGTCTAGCATGTCGCTTAAGTACAACCTATAACTAGTATTACCATATAATTACTAGGGTGACAACGGAATTAAGGGATTCAAATTATCAAGGATGACATAGTAATTAATTAATCATCAAGCGGGTATTAACTACCTTAAGCTTTAACATACATTTGATTAAAGAATTAGCATGCGGTTGCTATTTTAAAAGAATATAATTTGCATAAAATGTAGGCTCAATATGATCAAAGTATTGACTCGCCTTGGTTGTAGGGAGAGTCCGAGTAGTCTTGTCCTTGATCGACGTGGAGGTCTCGGCGTCTCGAAATCTGCTGCGAGTGCAAGCAAAATAAGCGACAAACAACGAGCAATTAAATACTCAAGAATACACAAATGAACTCCAAATTGAACAAGACCTATGCCATTAGCAAGATCTTGATTTTAGAAATTTTTAGAAATTTAATTCAAAATTTTTGGAGTTGAAATGGGGGAGTTATCAATTTTAGAAGCCTCACTTTTAAATAAAAAGGAAAAAGGAAATGAAAAACAGCCGAAAAAGAAAAATGCAAATCGGCCCAAAGTGGAAAAGCCGGCCCGGCCCAAGGCCTCACCACCGAATCGCTTGTGACCAGCGCGCCCACGCGCCTGTGCTGGAGCGCTGCCCAGCGCTGGCGCTACAAAGGCGGCGCGAGCGGGCAGCAGAGAAGGAGAGCAGAGGCGGCGGCGCTCGGGAGAAGAGCGGTGGCGGCGTCTTTGGGAAAAAGCGGCGGCGGTGGTGCTCGGCGCCGCGGCTCACGGGAAGGGAGGAGCGGGGCTCGGGGCGGCGGCGGCGGCGGCGGCAGACGGGAGATGGGCGCGACTTGAGCGGCGGGCACGAGAGAAAGAAAGCGGCGGTGACAAGCGGCGGGAGGGTCCGGGCTCACGGCGACCGAAGGGGAGATGGAGGGCGGCGGCGCGGCGCACCGGTGATGACGACACGCGACGGCGGCGGCGGCGGCAACGAGGAGGTAGGCCGGCTCCTCCTTTTCTTTCTTCTTTCTTCTTCTTGCTTGGGAAGAGAAGGCACCGAGGTCTTTTAAAGCCGCGCGAGGAGAAGTCCGGTGGCGGCGCTGCGCGGCGCGGCGCGCGCGCAGCGGCATCATTGCGGCGGGCGTGCGGGAGGCGCGAGAGAGGTGGCGTGTGCGTGGCGGTTGCAGCGCCACGCGGGAGGAAGGGAGGAGGAGGGGGTCCGGCGGCGTCCGTTGACGGGAGGAGGGCGAAGGGCCCCGGCGAGGGTTGACCCGGGAAGGGGAAAAGGGGCTTCACACTTGTATAACACACAACCGAAAAAATCGAGTATCTAAAGGCCCAGTTGATGATATCATCTCATCATGGATAAACGATTTTGGTTAGAAAAAGGGTACACGTACATGTGGGAGCGCTACACGCATGGGCCACCATTCAAAATCACGCAAGTCAGGATCATCACTAATGCTGCATTGACATTGATACTGACACGTGGGTCTCCATGCCCTTGTGTCAATGCGTTGGTCGATGTTGAAATGCCAACTTCAATTCTCTCTCATGCAAGCCTCTACATATCTTCTCCTCTAAAGCACTATGGTACTACTACTAGCTAGTACTAACAACAGAGAATAGATACCCGTAAAAATTACATAATGGTTCATGGTGTCTCACTCCTAGCCTTCTAGGGGCTCAAAACACCTAATTATGCCTCTAAAAATCAAATTACTCATCAGTTGGTTCATTAACTTGTCTTTGTGTATGCATGTTCCTTTGTAGAGTAACAGTAGTAGAATATATAGGTTGCGATGGCCGATGATACCAATCTTTAAAGAGTATCCAGACAAAAAGTAGTCATGAATCATGATGAACAATATGACTTGGAGTGAAGTGTTTATAAGGATTAATTATATCCATAAGTGCGTGTTCAAGCGGAAACAACAGATTGATTTCCTTTTAGGTTATCTTGTTAAGGTTAAATCAAGATGACACTTAAATGCCAACAAACATTATGGTCATAAACATACTCTAGGCATCATTGTCATAGTTCTTCCACTCACAAAATATAATTAAGTTGCTCCATAACTCGGAAGGATAACCCGGAAGGATAGTATTTCAACTCTCCCAAAAAGGATTTACTGCCATTAAATTTGCAGGCTTATCAGCATTAAAAATCGAAATAGTTCCTTTACTACTTTAATACTACACATCCTCAGTTATTGCCCAGTGAGATATAAATATTGCAGCATTAACGATGCAAATTGTTCCTTTTGATACTTTAATACAACATCCTCACTTATTGCCCGGTGATATAAATATTGCATTTATACACACAAGTATGGTAGTACTGAAAGTTGCAGCAATGAGGTTGGAAAGAAAAACACATACTCATGTACTAACCCTGTTACTTAAATCCTGGGGGTATTTGGATCATTAGCTAGCCCTCCGATTTGTGCGGTCTGTTTATGTGCTGCCTGTGCATCAATCACTAGTCCAACGTAATTAAGGTTCATGTCCTACAAAAACTGGGAGTAATCATTATGAAAGCAAACCGGATATTCTTCCTAAGCTACAAAAAAAAAAGAAAAAAAAAAGAAATGAGTAGTCTGAATGGGACATATAGATTTACATATAGGAAGAATTGAAGGGGGGAGAAGAAAAATGTATTATGAACAATATGATTAGATTCATGTGCTGCAACCAAGTATATATCAACCGGAAGAAAACAAAGTGAAGTGAGTTGCAGTAAGCAGCTAAGACCACAAGACAGTCTAATCCAAATCAGTTAGCAATGGCCCTGTTTGGGACGGCTTCTGCTTCGGTTTTTCCCTCAGAAAAGCAAAAAGCTGCCTCGAACAGCTGGCTTTGTGAAGCTGCTTTTCAAGAAGCCACTATAACTAAAATAAGCCATCTCGAGACAGCTTCAAGGGGCTTTTTGGTTAGAAATTATCCACCATGCCATCCATAAGTGGCATACCTATTTGTTCTAAACTCGAGAAAAATAGATCCGGCCCCCTTCCGCCTCCTCCACGCCGATGTTGCTCCGCTACCATCACCCCGCTTCGCTGTCGCTAGTAGGACACCGAAGACGCCGACACCTCCCTATGCATGCCACCTCCCTCCACACCACCTCCTTATGTGCCGGTTCCCTTTGCGCCGCTCCCCTCTGCGTCGTCATCCCTGAGCTATTCCTCACTGCAGTCGGCCTCGTCGCCGCTTCCTATCGGCTCCGTCGATGCTGCCAACTCGGGCTGCCTTCCTTGACGTCGGGTCGCCGACTCCCTCCGTCGCCTGGATGACACCACCTCCCTCCACGCCACCACCTTCCTCAATCCCGGGCGCCACCGCCTCCTTCTGGATTGACGTCGTTGTCGATTGCCAGATCTGTGGAATCCAATCGCGTCACCTCATGTTCCACCATCCATTTAATATTTTGCCTCAACAAATTTCATGTTTTGTGCCACCATTCATCGGAATCGATGCATCTTCTTCCTCACAGTCTGTGTGCTGCTGTCATCAATTGCGCCATCACCAGTGAGTAACTGCCATCTTCGTCAGCACCATCTTGTTCTCTGCGCTATGTTTCACCTCGTGCTAACCTCTCCTTCATCGGAATTCCGCCGGAACACCGTCATCGCCGTTCGCCTGCGTCTCCAGTCGCCTCTGCCCGTCACGAACGCCGCCGCCGCCGCCCTCCATCTGCAACGCCACCTCCCGTAGCCTCCCTGGAACCTCACTGATCCATTCTCTCGATGCCCACTAAAAAGTCAGACTGTCAAACAGTCTCTTAAAAAAAGCTACAGCCACTTTTCACATCAAAAAGCCCAAAAGCAACTTTTGGCAGAAGCTACAACAGTGCCAAACATGGCCTATGTTCTAATCCAAATACTACTATCCAATACCAGCAACAGAAAGTTATCACGATAAAAATGATCTGAAGTCAACTTGTCCTGGATCTGGGGTATCAGAATCACTTGCAATAGAAAGATCAGCTCCAATGAATCCTGGTCCATTCTGCATGGATTGCAAGCAAGCAAGCAAGCAAGCATCCTCCTCCATGGTGGGCAAGGGAGAAGGTGAGAAGTAAATAGCAAGGCAAAATACAGCAAAACAACAGTGTGCATTTATCTGGTATTGGTTCTTGTGTGGGGAGTGGCTTTATACCTTGTCTTGAATAGTGGGTCAGCTCTTTCCAGCGCATGCAGTGGCAGAGGAACACCTCTCATGGTCCCTGGGGGCGTAGTAGTATTTCCACTGCATTGGGTATAGTACAAGAGTGGCTCACATGCCAGCCTACCATACTGCGTGTAACAACGCACACATCAGAAGATTCAGATAACTCTCTGTCAGCTTCTGCTAATCAAGATGAATACTCATCTCAGCAGGTGTTTTAGATGGAGGATACTGAAGTACTTTGGCATGAGTTTGAGAAAGAAACTGCGTTCTCGTTTAGGCATTAAGCACTGAAAAACTAACTGCTATTCCAAAATCAAACCGATTTTAGTGGCACAATAGCTTGCATAATTACAAGGTAGGACAAAATTACAATGTGACAAAACTATGTAGTGTATTGGCAGTATATTTTAAGGGAAAAGCTTCGATACTTTAGACAAAACAAAGTAATTGCTTGTAAAACAGTACAAGGCATAGAAATTAAATGTAAATCTGTGGTACAGCAAGGCTATATTTATGGTACACCATATTATAATCTTTTTCCAGTATGCATGAACAATGGGGCATTGGACCCGATGTTTAGAATTTCGGCCGAAAATCGAAAATTTCATCCATACCAGTGAGGGCCGGTAGGAATACAAACCGATCAAAAAACAAATCAGTTTGGTTGAATTTTGGTCGAACTTGATTTTTTTTAAAAAAAATCCGAAAAATTTTAATTTTGATTTGAAAATTTCGGCTAAAATTTCCCGATTTTCGGCCTTACCGCCGACCCACCCCCCAAAAAAAAAGTTTATAGTATTGAAAACCCCGGTTGGACCACCAAGTACGCCTTGCACTAATGGAACTACACTATTGAGGCATCATTGCCTCCAGCTATGCAAAATGTGCGTGCCCGTCAGCATGATTCAAAAGTTAAGACCGCCAAATATATCCTTTGATAATAATCTCCAAAGTGTCCATGCAACTAATTTATGGTTCATGTAAAAACAAAGATCCACAAGATAATGTCTTAATCTATTCACAGTGTTTCAAAAAAGCTCACTACTCTTGATGCTTCTACTTGTATTTTGTTATTTGATTTATCAACTTGGATGACAAATAGATGATGAGAGTTTCAATTCATCCTGTAGGATTCATTCTTCATCTTATACAATGCGCTGGAGTCTTCCGTTAGACACCAGAGAGATAAAACATGCAAGGGAATAACACAGGTGATTTTCACGATGACACCGAAACTGCAAATAAAAGGTAACTCAAAGCAAAATGAACAATAAGAACAGCTAGCTAAGCTACTAGACATAATGCAGCCTAGTGAGTGTCAGAACGAAGGTGCATCAAACATGGTTACAAACAAACACGATATATCAAAATCATGCAGCTCTTTTCTTAAGAATAATGCTCTTTTCCGTTCCAAAAAAAAAGAATTATGCTATCTCTCTTTTAGAATAAGATACATGGATGCTGTTGATCATGCTATGTGAAAGAGGAAGAATTGATCAACCGCTTCGATGAGATGCCACTTGCCGGTGCGCTCCGCCGTCGGTGTCTGCGACCGGACGTGCGCCGTGAGACCGAACTTGCCAAGAACGGAGTCGAAGAAGCATCGCCATTGGGAGTAGTTGCCGTCGTCGAGGTCGAGCGTGACAGGGACGTGGGAGCGGATGTTGACGGTTTGGAGAACAGCAGCAGCAGCGGGTTCTGGTGGAATGAGGTCAGAGTCGAAGGAGGCGTCGGAGTGGGAAGGGGAAGACGCCATGGGTGCGGAAGCTGTGGCGAACGGATTGAAGGAGGATCCGTCGGTCTCTGATACTATGAGAGAGGAAGAATTGATCAACCGCATATCTTCATTGATCTCAGGGTGTACATTTTATACAGATACAGTACAACGTTAGTCTAACTAACTGTGCAGCGATCCTGCGGCATGGCGAGCGCTGCGCCGAGAGACTGGGTCCATCCCTTGCATTACGGCATGCAGAGACTGCTTCTCTAACACTATGGTTAGGTGGGCAGCAATAGATTAAAAGGATGTAACAGTAACATATACATAAATGAATAAAATAGATAGCACAGCATAAAGACAACTAGTAGGACATAAAGGTACCTGAAAAGTTGGCGCTCCGGTACGATTGTTTCAACTTTCCACAAACCATCTACCTGACTGGAAAAGATCTCTCCCCAAATCTGTATATCATCTTGCTCTTCTTTGTCAACTTGAAGATTCAGGTGAACATACAACTGACCACTGAGATATGTCAGACACTGAATAAACGACCAGAGGGTTTCACCACCAAACAGCAAACATGACTGAATGCATCAAAAACAATAACCATGAGACTCCATAATTGCATAAATACTAATAGTGAGCACAAGAATAAGACATTCAGGCAGCAAATGTACTTGTACGTTCCTGACAGAAGCACCACATTATCTTTACTATCCAAAACCAGCAGTAGCCAATGCAAATGGAAGAAAAACGCAGAGAAATTACTGAGCTTACATCAATGGAGAAGATCACCCCACGTTTCTCGTGGGAACCTTGTTTTGGTAGATGAAGAGATAGTAGTATATTTGTTCTCGACAGGCAGATATGCGGCAACAACTTCAGCAACCAAAGGCCAAAGCAGTAGTGCGATGACCGGATGCCTTGCGGAAGTGGAGGCGTCAGATGATTTAGTCACCGTCGTCGCAAAAAGGTTTCAGATAGGCGGCAGCGGCGGAAACCGTGGAGATCGGCCGTCGCAACGCAAATCGCAGGAGGCGAGCGAGACGCCGCCGCACGACGAGAGTTCCGAGTTGGGGGGGGGGGGGGGATGAATTTATGGCCCAGATTGGATCGCGCGCCACGCACATATTTGTACCGAATCTCAATTCAAAGAAATTAAATCCTACGATAGTGTTAGCGATGGACCGGATAAGTAAAAAATAACTGCTTCCGTTTTGAAATATACTAACATATTTGTAAGAATTTATGAGATTAAAATATTAAGACGAGGATCTTTGACCAGATCAAAACTTTTAGTCAAAAGAGGTCAAAATAGAATTACATTTATCTAAGCCCACTTGACCAAGGCTGCTTGCGACCATGGAGAAAAAGGCGTTTTATTCCTCTATTTAATATAACACTCATTGACAACCAACCATGGATAATAACAACTAGTCCCTGCCTAGTAGCTATGTGTTCTCTAGAACAGACTATAGTTGGTCGGAACCATGACGATTTAACATGTGAGAGCAGTTAACGACGTATACAACAACTTACGATGGTTAACGAAGGACATGACAGTTTAAGGCACAATGAAGACACATGCGTGAAGGCATGAGACACCTGTTATGACATTAACTGTCACCCCTTAGATATAAATTAGCGGACCTGCGTGCCTCCCAGAACACAACGAAATCATTGGCACTATTTGTAGCACACTCTTGTAACTCTTTGTCCATGGCAATAAAGTCTCCGGGTGATTAGCGTCCCGTGTTTATAATTCCTGTAAGTTCGGTAGTGGGGCCCTTCAACATACTAGTAAGGATTGCTTTATGATTATAGCAAAAGTACATGCTGTAACAGCCTAAAATTGGCTCTAATATAAAATTTTCATGAATTTCATAAACTTTGGTTGCATTTCAAAATTTCCAAAAGCTTTGGCTTGCAACTTAAAATCAAAAACAATTTCCTTGCCTCACAAACCGGATTTGCAAAACACTAAAATTTATTTGTGTGCAAACTAAAAATAATTAAAACCTGGTTATTCCTAAATATTTTCAAAATACAAATCCAAACCAAAGTTTGTAATGCAAATAAAATTCAAACATTTTTCCTTCCCTCTTCCTCAGTTGGGCCGCAGCCCAACCACCGGCCCAACCGCAAACCCCTTTCCCTCTCCTTTACCCTTCCCTTGAGGCCCACGAGCCACTTGAGGCCTAGTAGCAGCCAGCCCAACTCCCTCCCTCCTTTCATCCTTTCTCAGGCCAGCAGACGGCCTAGCCTGCAGCATCAACCCACTTCTCATTTTTTTTTGCTCTTCTCCAGCCCACGCCGCAGCCACCTAGCCCACGTCGCCCTTCCATCCCTTGCCTCACTGCCAGTGGGCCACGGACCCATAGGTCAGCCCTACTCCTGTTCATATTCTTCTCCACGCCTCCTCTCTCTCTCTCTCAACCCTTTTCCAAAACATCAAACACAACGATGTTTCTGCTGTAAGTTATCGAATCTCTACTATAAAGGCACCAGTACTAAATTTCCCTACAGCTACACCAACTGCTCACCCACGCAGTCATGAGTTCTCCTACATGCACCAAAAAAATTGCACCCAGAAAAAACACACCTTTCAAACAAACGCACCAGATCAACTCTAACCTCTCCTTCCTCTTACTCACTCAAATCCAACAGTCTAGATTCTTTGGATCAAACCTCATTAATCATTCAATCATCCCGCGCGCGACTCTCCCTCTACCCAACTCCTCGACTCCTCCTCCGTCTCTTCCCCACCCACAATCTCCAGGGCGTCTCCAGGGCGCCGCCGCCGCCGCCGACTCCGCCACCCGGCCGTCGCGCCGCCGCCTCGAGCCGCCACCGCGTTTCTCTCTTCTTTGTTGTTTCCGTGCTGCGGTGACTTTGGGTGCTGTGCGTTTCTCTGCTTCTTCTGCTTTGTTGCACCACCGGCCGGGGATCACGCCGGCGATGTTCGGCGCTCCGGTGAGCGAGCAGAGGCCAAGATCGAGCAAGAGGTAAGATCTGGGTCCTCCCGCTGCGCATTTCGTCCCGATCTGCTCGATCGTGATTTCGTTTTCGCTTCGATTTGATTAACCCGATCGATCTAGCAATGCATGCCTGCTCTGTTTGGATGTGTGGCTCACTGTCGATGTTTCAAATTTGACGTCTGGTTGGGTTGCTCTTGTTTTGCGAGAAGTGGCAGTTGGAAATTTTCATGCTTGCGACGCCTCCTCATGGTGGGTTCTTTGGAGAGTAGTCGCCGTGCCGCGCGTTGGTTCATGTCATCATGTGAGGTGGACATTGTGTTTGTGGTACAATACAAACATGTGATGTCGCTAATGTCCAAATTTGTGGTATTAGTCTTGGATTATGGGTGTTGCTAGAGTCCAAGTTTCATGATCTTGGTAATGATGCACGAAAGTGATTTGGGGTGATGCAAGCGGTAAATGTCGATTCAAAATTTGGATATTTATGCATGGTGCCACAAGCAGACCATAAATTATCCGAATAAGTCGAGTCATGTGGTGGTGACTATGTGTACTAACTTGCGTTGTGGTCGTGTCATTGTCTGCATTTTCTATATTATTACAGTAATTGTTCAAAAACTCACTATCGTGCAATTTTGTTGTCTTGTTGAGTACGATGAGCCTCGTAGATCGGGGACTCTTTAATGTGTATGTTTTACAAAAATCAGTTTTTGAGAATTAGGTGGAGGGCTTCCCATGATAGCCAAATCATATGAGATATTCTTGTTTATTTACCTTGATCTTGCTTTTGAAATTTATCTCTTGCATAGGTTGAAGGCCTGCTTGAAATTACCTAGGCTTGCATGATAAAGTGTAGTTGGGTTTCTTACAGAGATAGTAGTAGTTGAAATTGTTCAAGATATGCATTTTACGAATGTGGTGATATTATTGTGGACTAGGTGATACTTGAAATTGGAAGTATCAAAAGTCCGCGATCGATGATGTCTTGGTATGTGACGGCCGTCTTATCTCTCGGCTTCATTGGTTTATGTACCGTAAAATAAGTCGATAAGCAACTCATTTGCTTTCGGTGGTAACAAAATCAGTCAAGTTTTCTTTTATTCATATGCCATACTTATTTGAAGATAGGATACATTGAACTCTAACCTTATTGACTTATTATAGTGAAAGGAAATTTTGCTCGGGCTCAAGTTGAAAGAAATGATTGGGAGTGGGATATTTGCTTAAAAGAGTGAAAATGGTGATTCAGAGGCTTCAAATCCACGCTAACAAAACTTACGTGAGGATGTATCAGTACTTATCCTGTTTAGAAACATGTCGATCCCCCTTTTGTTGAGGAGTATGTCTTTCTCCACTTGTTATTATTGTGGTGGCTTAGGTGGTATAAATATTATATTATCGTTGATGGATAGTGTTACGAGTTAAAGACACACTTCATACCTTTTCATTAAGAAAAAGCGCTATTTGGTTTGAGACTTGAAAAGAAGCACATTTGCAAGAATATTTTATTATGTTTTAGTTGGTGTAATTTTAAGTTTGTAACCCTTAATGTCTCTCTCAGTATATATATTTCCAACAATATAATGGACTAATGAACCTTTTCATGACAAGAAGCTAGAATCGAATAAGTCGGATCTCATTTAGTCTTTGATGGAAGTGTTTCCCCAAAGAAGCCATCATCATTGCACGAGGTGGCTAGCGGCGAGAGCTTAGTGGTACATTGAGAGTGATCTTGAAGCTAAAATCAATAAGCACCTTTCTGAAGCCAGAGCAAGGAGCTCAGGGAGTGATATCTTTGGTCCACCTCACGAGATCTCTGCAAGGCCGTTGGCTGCTCGTAATATGGAGCTACAAGGAAATCTTGAGTTTGCACTTCCACAGTAGAAGCGTCCACACATCGGTGAAAGTCTCCAACGTAGGTGACATGGGAGTATGACCTTCTGTTTACATTTTGATTCCATTTTCTTGTACATATCATGTCGATTAACCAACAAAAGACTGTTATAGAGAATTGCCACTCGTGCCTTGACATGTGTCTTTAGGATGAAAAGATAAATTTCAAGTTTGACCATACATAGCTGAACATGCACATTATGTTATTAATCTTGTATTTCATTTCATGCTATTCTTTATATGTTTTTATTTATTTTAGTGTTCTCCAGTGGTGCAAATATTTGAATTCCCTGCTAATGTAATTCGAATTTTCATTGTGCGTATGCCTACTTCTGTAATGCACACACCATTGGTCGCCATTTGATGTGCTTGCATGGTGCTGATTTGAATGCTTCAATACTATATTAATTACGTGCATCGATTCCTTACATGCTAGATGTTGCACGGTGATTTGATATCTGTTTGTGTTGACATGTTGGCCAATGGGGAATTTCAAGTTAAGGTTTGGGAGTATTTCATCTGAATCTTGGAACATAATAAAGAGCTTAACCGAGTCAAGTGGAAGAACCTAGATGTTTGAACATGGCCTCTTATTGAGGAGATCCAAGAGCGAATGCAAACAGATAGGTACATGTCATGCGACTTGTATTTTACAAAACTGATTATGTTTGATTTTACATACTTAGCAACTCCGTGAGATTTTTAATTATTAATGTACAGGACATCATGCGGTGCGTGGATGGTAAACTTCATGGAATATTGATTTGGATCTTCCCTCTCGATAAAGTAACTCGGTGATTCATAGTGGACTTGCATACCGCTATATATCATCTCGAACATATTATAAATTTTTATAATAACTTATACTACTTTGCAGGTTGATATAAATAATTTCAGGTTTAAGCTACCTGATATTAAAGATTGCAGCACTGTAAGATATGTTCTGTAAACTCCTTTAAAAACATATTTTATTTTGCACTTATAGTCTGGGTGTTTGTTTACAGGTTCTATTGCCATATTATCGAGATAGGTTCTACACTTTATTCATAATAGACAGGGGTAACAAAATTGTCTACATTATGGATCCGCATTCTCCAAATCTGTGGTATCATGGTACATGGGTAATGATCCAAGTATGCCATATATAACTACATTACATAATATTTTCAATCATTTCAATCTCGCCATGAAATTGGCGAATCCTGCATGGAACGACAATATTTATGGCTGGCGTCGTGAATTCAAAAAAGGGGTTCCAAAAACTGGAGACTGGTAAAAACATATAATATGTTTCATCTTTCTTATCAAATAGTCATTTGATTTATCTACAACAAATAAACACTTGCTCTTCTTCTCCAGGAAATTGGCAGGCTTCCTTGTATACAACTTTCTAAAGTCGTGGAATGGCGAAAGATTGTCGTTTATCAACACTGTGAGCATATATATTCTCTATGTATATTTTGTAGACTACATAGCAAATTAATAAGTTAACTTATTATCTGCCATCCACAGATATCACATTCATCGAGGACGGAATTCTTGGTGGACATTTTGAAGAAGCGATGCAAATGAATGTACAGATATTATCCCTGGAGAACTCCAAGATCTACTTAAGCAATTCATGAATTATTTGTAGCATGCGAGACATGACTTTATTATGCCTTGTTATACATGAGTGTTTTCCGGATTATATACATGGTCATATACAATTGCGTGAGACTTAAACTATGGAAAAATATTGTCGTTTGGTTGTTTTCATGCGCATCCCTGAAATGAAGCCGTGGCGTTAGCACGAGCACTATACTATTATTTGTAGTATGCGAGACATGACTTTATTATGCCTTGTTATGCATGAGTGTTTTCCGGATTATATACATGGTCATATACAATTGCATGAGACTTAAACTATGAAAAAATATCGTCGTTTGGTTGTTTTTATGTGCATCCCTGAAATGAAACCGTGGCGTTAGCACGGGCACTATATTAGTACCATAAAGCCTTGGGTATTTACTGGCAAGAGAGATATCCTCATTCCAACAATCCTCTCAAAATCTAGTTCTTTTTTCCATTCCCTGTTTATTTTGTATAAAATTTGTAGAAATATTCTTTAACTTTCATCAACCAAACCAGAAATGCGAGCCTTCATTTTTGTAAATAACTTGAGACAAGATGAGCTTGTTGGCCGAAACCGAAGATGAACACACGCGAATACAATGGAGCCCTAGAACACGAACGCAAGAGCACAAGAAATTTTTTTTTGTGCCTCCGGAACGACAGCAACTTTTCTGATTTTCTCTTATCTATTACTCTTGTTCACAAAAGCTGATTACAGGGGTGCCCTTTTATTGATAGCAAATGACTATTCGTATCCAGAAAAGATTCTACATATTCTGAAGGGATACCACATAAACTCTATAATCTATTTTGAATACTGTCTAAATATTGTAGAACTACGAAAAAAAACTTTACATATATCATATGCACAAAGATTACTAGCAGAGCTTATCTAAATATTTCTTTCTCAGGAACGTACTTATCCCTTATATGCTGTGCAAAGACATCATATATCCATGACGTGCTTGATACATAAGTTTTTGGGGTGTCTAGGGTGCGGATGCGCCAGGAACGCCGAGGATGGTGAGGGATATCCCGATCAGGAGCAGCGCCAGGAGGCCGAGGCAGATCGCTGGGCCTGCCGCGGCGGCCGACGAGGACAGGGCGATCCCTACGACGGCAGGGATGCGACGCAGGCACGCCGTGAGCGGAGCTTTGCTGGGGGAAGCGGTGGGGCAGGAGTCTGTCGGCGGGCCGTCGGTCATCCAGACGCCGAGGGAGATGAGGTTGACGCCGGCGAGGAGGCCCAGGAGGCTGACGAGCGGGCCATAGCCGCCGACCGTGTTGGCCACACCGCGCGAGTCGACGCCCGCGCTGACAGCAACCATGGCGACGAGGAGCCCGGTGGCCATCACCCAGCTGCCGTCAGAGCTCATCGGTGCTGGCCGCCTGGACCTGTTGCTGCCAACCGTATCCGTAACAAATTAGTACCGAAACAGCGACACAGAAAACAAGGGCAGTGACGCTTTAAGTGGAGTTGATGTATACAAATACAAGATCAAATGATCACTGGCCTTGGAAAATAACCGAAGAAAAGGGATGGGCAACGAGAAATTGGGCAAAGTAAATGGATTCTTAACTCTTAAGAGCAGAGTTGATGGTTGATCTCAGTTTTGTATGCTCCAAAAACAGGGGAGTGTGCAGTGCAGTGAAGAAGCAGGAGGACGAGGAGACCGACCAGGATGTTACCTGTTGCCGTGGTCCTTGCGAGGACTGGAGCGGTATTTATCGACAAAACCCAAAGCCACAGCTTTGAGTTGGTCTGCATAATTGGGATATTGTCACAAAACGTCGCTGACATGTAGACCGAGCTAGGTGAATGACAGCACACCAGAGGGCTATGGGGCCATGGGCTCCAGCCCAATTATGGTCACTGTTAAGTGCTGCCAGTAGCAGACTATCAGGGGTCCGGATCGGCTGCATTACTACAGAGATCCACAGTGTGAACAATGTTTTACGAGGAGGTGAATGGTGATATGCAGTGCACTGTAGCAAATATTTTGTAGCAACAGTGGAATATGCGACGCAACGCTGCAGCGAAGATCACTATAGCAACCCGCTTGTTCAGACGGTGAAGATCGCTCCTAATGTTATCCCACTGTAGATTATCCGATTAGCAGTAGCTTCTTCACACAGCAACTGGAGTGCGTACTCTGGGTACTGAGCAGTTCTATCGCAGAATGAAATGAAAGAAAAACGAAGAGGATGCCAATTCCCGCTCGGCAACTCCCAAACGACAAACGAGTCCTTTTCTTTTTCGCAAGAACAGACAAAGTTTCTTCCTTTTTTATACTGCTACGGATCTGAAGTGCTAGCAGTTTGGCCATCTGATGTAGCGAGAGCAACGGATCGCCTCAAGGAAAAAAGTAGCGAAAAAACGCAGCACATCTTGCTACCAATTTAGTAGACCGTTGCCACCCAATGGGGCGCATTTGTGTGGCTGGACTTTGTCACCTGCTGGCCAACCGGTCAAGTCTCTGCTGATAAGTTCCCTGTCACACTCGGCCCCTGCATAATAGCAAACCAGGAGATCGTATCATGAGCCATTGCGTAGTCCATATGATATTAGATTCCGAATCGAAATTGGCTTCGTGTTGAGGATCTATATAGTACTGACGTATGGATATGCATACATGCCGGCCGATGTAGGGACAAGGAGTCCATCCATCAATACAGAGCGGATAATTTTCGACCGACCGAAAGGTTGTAAAGTGAATACAGAAGAGATAAACGGTTATCCGACACTATCTGTGTTCGGCTCCAACTACAAGGAAAAAACGTAGAATAGGATATGGGACGAGCGATATCCGTCCGTATGTATCCTATATCAGGTGGTACGAGGAAAACGTGTTCTTACTTTTCTTAGGGATAGGTGGGTTGTTGCATTTGAGCAGACAGGGGATACTGAGTGTTTTTCCTTCGATATCTCAGCGATTAGTCTCTCCATGTTCGCTCTGTTCTATGTAGAGGTGCAAAATAAGCAGATAATATCCTTCTGACTGACCGACCGAAGGCTCACGGAGCGAATACGGGATGAAGAAACGGGTATGCGACACTATCCGTGTCCGACTCCAACTCTGAGAAAAAAATACAGAATATGACACATAATGAGTGATATACGTCAGCATCTGCTCCGATTGCACCCCTAAATGCAGGAGCAGACTCAAAACAAAAATTGAGTGGAGGTATTATGTATACATGCAAGTTAAGACAATTGGAGGCACCAACGGTGAAAATTATTTCAATACCATCGTAGGCCAAAATTGAGTGGGCAAAATCAATATAATTACTGATTCTTAGAAAGGTTTTCGGTTTGTTTTTCAGACTATTGCCAGTAGGACTAGTGGTTGAGCTGTAACTTGCAGTTTTGCCCCTGCATGATTTCTTGGATAGCAGCGTGACGCACCTTGGTCATTCCATTTGTTTTTTTCTCAAGGTTAGGTCATTGCGTAATTGGCCCACGTACACTAGATCGGAAGTAGCAACTGTAGCGGTACACGGGGCGGGTACTGCTCAAGCAAGAGAATCATCACAAGCTAGCCGCTAATGTGTAATCGTACGGACTCGACCTCTTGTGTCATTGATAATCAACACCCTTCTTAGCTTTCTATGATCCCCCCCCCCCTCGTCGAACGATGCCGTACACGCTCTTCAAGCGAAGTCACTCTACGTGAGTCACTCAACTTGTCGAGGAGTGACGGCGACGGCGAAGTATTATTAAGCCCTTAAGAGTATTCATAGAAACAGTTTTGCCCTTAGAGTATTATTAAGCCCTGCATGATTTCTTGGATAGCAGCGTGACTTCGCTTGAAGAGCGCACGGGAACACTTGAATCTGAATACAGAAGAAGAATTATCCTTCCCTTAATGCGTCCTGACATCACTTGCATTCATAAAGTCATGCCAGCGCATGTGGTAGCCGGCGTATTATTTAGGTTCCAAACAGTAGCCCGCGTATTACCGAGGTCCCGTTTGGAACGCTCGAATTCTTCAGAAACAGTGCGGTGTGTGCATTCGCTGCCATGCATTTCCAACGGTTTGGACAATAAAAAAACACTCAAATGCTTCTCTTAGCAAATATTATGCTCATGCTCAGCATGCATGGCCGTGTCATGTCTCACGGCGAGTCCATGCACAGTCCACACCTATGCGTAATGTATGACTGGAATGATTAGCGCTTTGCTTTGCTCTGCTCTGGTGGTACCACTCCGAAAGGATCAGCAGCTGACCTCCTCGACAAGTGGACATTTCCCAGCACCAAGACAGCGTTCTTTTCTACCAAGTTAACCTTTTGTATTTTGCAAGAGATCGACAGCCACTGGCGTGTCATCCGGTCTCGTCAGACAGTGTAGCAGTATGTGGAGAATTTGCTTAGTTCATAAACGTTTGTCGTCTCATCCTGTACAAACTAAAATCGCAAAGTGCAAAGCTAGATGAACCGCAGCCCCGGCTGTATATAAATCCACCTCTTCTTCAAGTAGACAATTAGACATACGCCTCACAGTTCACTTCTTTCTCTCAAGTGCTGCACCATAACGTACGTAGCTAGTCGCACCCAGCATATATCCAGGTAGTACACTTGCGTGATTCCGTCCGTGCTTCAAGCCTCTCAATTATTTCTCCATAATGTCTCTAAAATTAACGCTGGTTTTCTTTTTGTCGTTTCAGTCGAGCCGGCCTCTGCTCTCTACACAAATGGATTACGCAAAGATCGGGCTATGCATCGCCTCCACGGCCACCGCCGTCGCCGTCGCTGTGCAGCCTCCGGCGAGTGTCATGCTGACCCTGTTCATCGCATTTCAAGGCGGCATCGCATGCATTGACGCCGCGCGCCATCTCCGCAAGCGGGGGACGTCGACCGTGAAGCCCCTAGAAGATAGCCAGCGCGGTGGCTTAGTCAGCACCATCGATCGATCTCTGACTAAGCCTAGGTAGGAAGGGCTCTTCTGCATCTGCGATAGAATTCATCAGAAAAAATGTGTCTCTAATTGTAGTTTTTTCTTATGGATTATGTGGTGAATGCAGAGGAGCCCAAGCCCCACTTAGGGCATGTGCAATGAAGGAGCTACTAGATGGATGTTTCAAGAAAGAGAATATTGACATATCATTGAGCATCTTTATAAAAAGCTCTTTCTTCCGTTGCATAGCCCCTCGGGAGCGTCCGTCTCCTAACCAAGCAGCGATGCTATAGTTTTGGTGTCTTTCTTATCCGACGTGCCTACAATAACTAACTTTCTCTCCTCAAGCGCCCCTCCACGCAGGAGCATTGGACATGACCTTAGGCGAATGGTGCTCCTCTAGTGTTTTGGATGGTCCGCCGCTCACCCGCGGTTCAAGACCGTCGCCGCACGATTTGGAATCCAACTGCCCCGTCACCTCGTCTGCCCTCACCCATGCTATCTACCCGTTGACACCTCGGCGCCTTGTCGATTTCTCTCACGTGAATACCCTATCTACTTAAGCACTAGAGCACACATTGTCATCCTCGGCTCGCACACATTCCATTTTGCGTAAACCCAAGCTTGATCGCTCCTTAGTTTCGAGGGAACGCTTGCGTCGTCTCCGACGTTGGTGAGCATGCCTTTGCTGCTTCACCGCTCTGGTGATCTTTCTTGCCCACAACGTTCGCGTCATTTTGACCCTCGTCTATCACTTGCTTATTGCAGCTTCGGGGGCCTTGTAGCTTGATCGTTTTCGTCTTCGTCTCCGCGCACCCGATCCATGTCTTAGCGTTGCCAGATTTGCAACAGTGTTGTCTGGCACAGTATATATTATATAACCATGCGGTAGCGCTGATTTGCGCGCTTCCAGTTGAAACCAATCTGTCGCTTCTTCAGTTCTTAACCTCTTGTTTCTTCACACTACGATCACACACCCAGCTCTTATCTCACAAAACGGAAGTACTGAGGTCTGAGAGACTGTAAACTGCTGGGGATATATACCAGCAAGCAACACAAAGATTCTAGAACACATGGCATCCATCTAATCAAACAAGTACCAGTCCAGTGCAAGACACTAGAGAACGACCCTAGTTCAGAAGTTCACACCAACTTGCACAAAAGACAAACTGATAGGCCGTTTGCTCTGAAATAACTAATACAACATTACTTTCTAGTAAATTGCTTGCTCTGAAATAACTAATACAACATTACTTTCTAGTAAATTGCTTGTGAGACATGGAGTGTGGGATGCAAAATCTTTTGGAGTACTCCCTGTTTGCGTGCTGCATGCTGTCATGTCAGCAGCACAAAAGTCATACTTGTGATGTTTTTTTTATCTGTAGTACATGTAGTAGGAATAGAAAGGGACAAACGAGATGTAGTACCAGTGTTTCTAGTTCCTATTTCCTTGATGTTTATGCCTGATGGAACGGACGGACGGGAGGAGAACGGCAACCCGTCCAACCTCCCAACCGATGGCTCACGTCACGCCACGTCAGATACCGCGCATGCAAAACCCGCATAAATACCCCCCATCCACTGCTCCACCGGCTCACCCCCATCCATCCCTGCCCCAATACCAAGCAGATAAGCAACCAACTCCCAAGACATGGCGGCCGAAATGGCAACGTTCGTGGAGGGCCACGGCGCCGAGCATCTCCCCAACGGCGCGGCTCCAGTGCAGGCGGCGAGGGCGTACATGACCATCCTGGCGCGCGGGCAAGCGGGGTACGGCGACTTCCAGGAGCTCGGCGCAGTGGTGCGGCTGGCCAGGGCCCTGCGCGAGGCGCGCGCGGACTACCCGCTCGTCGTGGCCGTGCCACCCGATGTTCCGGACGACCTCCGGCGCCGCCTCTCCCGCGAGGGCTGCATCGTCCGCGAGGTGTACCCGCTCAATGACAGCCAGCCCGGCCACTTCGCCGATGGCTACTACGAAGGCAACGACATCAAATACCACTCCAAGCTCTGCTGCATCTTTCAGGTACGTACGAAGTGACAATCGTACGTGCCGCTCGTGATTAAATTGGCTTTTGCTAATTGATTTCTTGATAGTTCGCGGAGTACGAGAGGGTGGTGTGCCTGGACGCGACCCGCATCCGGGCGCTCGAGAACATGGACGACCTTTTCGAGCTGGACAAGGGCTGCATGTACGTTTGGATGGAGTACTACTCCGCCGGCGACAAGGCTTGGAGCTGCGCCCCGCGGTACAAGATCGCCTACGGGAACGAGGAGTCTCCCGACATGGTGGTGTGGCGGGCCGCCGTTGGCGAGCTGGCCGCCGGGGAGGCGCTCCACGCCACGCCCGCCGCCCCGTACGCCGTGCAGGTAAGCTAGCTAGCCTTGTCGACGTATGCAAGCACTTTATTTTTTTTCCCTTTCCTTTTTAAGACTTGGTTTTTGTACGCTTATGCAAGCACTTTAATTATTGCTGCCTCGTGAATCGTGAGAAGCCGCAGTTTCAGCGCAGCAGAGCTTACTAATCGCTCAGTAACAGGTGCCATGAACTAGTCTACTACAAATCCTTACTAGTAATACGCGCGTGCAGGTTTCCATTGATGAGGCTATGGCCAACGCCGGTGGTCCGATCGCCGTCGAGGCCAACGCAGCCGGTGCAGACGCTAGAGACGTGCGCGGCCGTGGAGGCAACCTTTCAGCTTTCGTGGGGATCGTTGCCGCATCATCGGCCGTCACCGCGGTCGCCGGCGCCGTCAGCCCGGCGGTGGCCTTCGGGTTCTTTGTGGTTCTGCTCGGCGGCCTCTGTCTGGTCGTGTCCCCGGTTCGTCGTGCGTAGATTGATCACGAATTGGCTCTGCACTAGCTACCCTCTCTCTACGTCTATCACTGTTTGCGGAACTTTTTTATTAATTAATCTATTTTAAAATTTATTTTTATTATTAATCTTTCGTCAACTTTATTTTCAAATATGACATTTTTTACCACACCACCATTTGTGACGTGGCAACACAACACTGCCACACCATAAGGTAAGTCTAGATAAATAGTACTTCTTGTCACGTCATTTGGTAGTAGAGTGGGCTACCCCACCACAGTGGCGTGACAGGATTTAGCCACATCATGATTCTAGTGTGATAATATTGTTTTGTCACGCCACGAATAGTGGTATAGCCAAAAGAGTCAGAATTAAAAATAAAGTTGGCGAGAGATTGATAATAAAAATAAATTAAAAATAGGTTAATTATTATTATTATTAAATTTCTGTTTGCGACATGCTAATAATATTGGTACAGTTCTGGTTTGCCTATATAAATTGTTGTTCTAGAGCTATCATGAGGCAATAAAAAGGATCAACACTTGCTTGATTACATTTGCCCCCTAAGAGCGTCTATAATAGTCCATGTCACTTGTTACTAAGAGATAGGCACATCAACATTTAGGTGATATAGAGCAAAGATGATGAGGGGAGAAGGTAAACTTGTTTCTAGATAAAGAAACAAGCAAATTGTTGCTATCAAGATATAAGAAACAACAAAATAGTTATTAGAGACTTGTTTGTTACCTAAAAAATTGTTTTGTGGGTAGCAATTAAAGTAACAATTAAAATCTAAGATACAAGTTTAAAAAACAATCTACTAGAAGACTTGTTTCTTTTTAGAGCATTTATACTAGTTTGTTTCTTAATTTGTTTCTAAGAGAATAGAGAGTAATCAATCTAATAAAAAGAAATAAGTATTCCAATGGATTATTTCTTGAGTTTGTGTCTAAGACTTTAATTGATACAAGTGTGCATGATTCTTAATGATCAATAATCAAGTACAACTTTGTGGACTACATGTTTTGGCTCATTTATCATATCAATAATGAAATTGGGCTGCACAAGTGATCCGATGGATATTTTACTTAGAGACAGTGGGACCCACAAAACGCGTTTTTAAGTAACAAGTAAATCTCTAATAGAGTATTTAATTGTTTTTTATGTTTTGGTATTAACAATTTGTTGGTTTCTTCATCTAGAAATAACTTCACCTTCTCTCCTACACATCACCTAAATGCTGATGTGGCAACCCCTTAGTAACAAGTGACGTGTAGATGCTCTTATTAGATTGAGTGCCCTCTCTCAATCTAACCGTTTGTGGCGTTGCAGTCACGTAAATTAGCAATGTTTCTCCCAATCTCGGAGAGACTAAGATTGGGGGACTCGTAAGGTACCGTTTTAATTCGTCAAAGGCGCTGCCTGCCTCTTTAGTCCACTCGAAACTCTCATGTTTCCGGAGAAGCTTAAAGAAAGGTAGTTCTTTTTCGCCTAACCGTGCTATGAAACGACTTAACGCTGCCATACAACCGGTTAGTTTCTGAACTTCCTTCTTTGTGGTCGGATCGTGCATCTGATCGATGGCGGCGATTTTCGTTGGATTTGCTTCGATGCCTCTAGCCGAAACTAGGAATCCAAGAAGCTTTCCCGATGAAACTCCGAACACACATTTCTCTGGATTTAACTTAAGGTTATGACGTCTTAAGTTATTGAAAGTCTCCTGTAGATCTAGAATATGATCGCCGGCGTTGATGCTCTTTACGATCAGATCATCGACGTAGGCTTCAAGATTCCGACCTATCTGTGGGCTAAAGGTCTTTTGCATCAACCTTTGGAATGTTGCACGGTATTTTTAGACCAAATGGCATCTTTACATAACGATAAGTACCATATGGAGTGATGAAGGAAGTTTTCTTCATCTTCTTTACTCATATTGATGCGGTGGTACCAGTAGGCATCTAAAAACTTAACAACTCACACCCAGAAGTAGAGTCTACAAGTTGATCGATGCGAGGAAGGGGGAAGTCGTCCTTCGGACAAGCTTTATTAAGATCTGTAAAGTCGATACACATTCGTCATTTCCCATTGGCTTTTCTAACCATTACAGGATTGGCGAGCCACTCTGGGTGGTCGACCTCACGAATAAACCCGGCCGAAGTTTGTCAATCTCGATGGATTGATTCTTTCGGTCGGTCGCGGCGCCGTAGCTTCGCTGACCGTTTTTGTTAGGTCAGAGCTAGCCTATGCTCGATCACCTCACGGGACTCGGGCATATCGGACGCCGCCGAGGCGAATACGTCTGGTTAGCTCGGAGGAAGGAGACGGCGACTCTTCCTATTTAATGTCGAGTCTGCCCGACCAATATCTTGGCACCCTCGGAGAAGCACTTCCGTCGAGTTGTACCTCTTTTATCTGGTGGAAGATTTGGTGTCATCTTCGCCTTGAATGTTTGACTGCATGTTAACGGTGTTAGTTCCCAGTGGAAGTTCATCGACCAGTTCTAAACTTTTCGATCGCATGCGTAGGCTATTTTACGATCGCCTCGGACCGTGATTACACCCTTTGGTCGGAGCATTTTCAAACTCGATAACCGTAGTGCGTGGCTATCGTGAACTTTGCTAAACACAGACGACCAAGAATTGCATTGTATGCGGTCGAAGTTTACCACATCAAATGAAATTTTTCTCGTCCGGAAGTTGTCGGGCTTTCGAACGTAACCGATGAGGACAAGTGTCCTATCGGCTTAGCGGTAGACCGGGAACTATGCCATGGAAGGCATATTTCATGAGTTTTACCTTGGATTTGGGAATCGCATGTCTTCCAAAGCACTTGCAAATAAAATATTTAAAGAAATACCCTATCTATCAAGACCCGATTAACTGCGATTATTAATAGTAGGCTCAACGACAATTGGAAACCTACCTAGTCGACTCGAAGGAATGGGGCAGTCTTCTTTGCTGAAGGAGATTATCGCCTCCGACCACCTTGAAGGTTTCATGGCGATCGAAGGTTGATGAAGGTTGACTTCTCGCTCCATGGCTTTCAGGTGATGTCTGGATTCGTACGAAGAAGATCCACCGAAGATCACATCGACGGTGTCTTTGAGGTTCTTGGTACTCCATTTTTCATCACCATCTTTGTCCTTCTTGGAGCTTGTTTCCGAGCTCTTGAATCGACGGAGTGGACCTTTACGCATAATAATCTTCCACTTCTTTTGCCAAGCGACAATTGTGCAGTCGTGTCCGCTTGCCGTGGAGAGGACACCATTTTTATTTTCTCATAATCATTGGTCTGAGCCTTAGCCTTGCCACGACCGTATAATCTTTCTTCCTTTGGTAAATTTTTCAAGAACGAGAAGAACCTCTTTGTCGTTGGCTCTACCATGCTTCTTTTCTTGAGAGTCTTCTTTGCTTTTTTTCCGTCCTATCTAAGCTAGGTTGGGAATTTATCCCTTCGATCAACGGCTTCGTTCCACTCGACCGTTTCACTGACCGTAGCGTACTTGTCAGCCATGTCGAAGAGCTCGATGGTTGTTTGTGGGGGATGTATAGCTAAATCCTCCGTAAACCTTCGATTTCTCAATCCCGCTTTGAAGGCTTGGATAACGGAAGATTCTGCAACCTCCGGTATTGAGTTACGAACTTGGCTAAATCTTTTGATGTACTGCCGGAGAGTCTCGTTTGATTTTTGCCGTATTCTATGGAGATCGTCTTCCTTTCCAGGGCGATCATACGTACCTTGAAAATTTACAATCAAAAGGCCGCAGAGTTGCTCCCAAGTATACACGGACCCGACCGGAAGGTTAAGCAACCACGATCGGGCTGATCCTTCTAATACCGTAAGAAGATAGTTTGCCATTACATTTTTCATCACCACCAGCAGCTCTAATAGCGGTGGTATATATCTGGAGAAATTCCAAAGGATTTTAGGTCCCATTGAATGTATCCAAATTGGCCGGTCGGAACCTATTTGGCCAACGTACAACCCGGAGCCCTACTGAGAAAGCTCGACAGCCTGTGATAGTTTCGTGGCGCCTTCTTTGAAAAGGTGCCGGATTGTAGTCGGTTGGAGACCGATTTCTAGGACCGGATTGCTGGTGCTCCAATGTCCCGATTCGGTCATGGACGTTACTAGAACGCCTTCGACCACTTGCCTGGTTTAGGTGATGTCGAAGATCACCAGGTTCAAGCGATTGCTCCTCTCGACGAAGCGAGGGTGAGAATTCCTGGGATAATCTCCTCCCCTCGTGACTTGTTGGTCGGAATCGTCGAGGTGGCCGTAGTGTCAACTGATCTTCAACACGACCATGCAGGCCCCTGCTTCGGGAAGAATGCTGCGATGAAGTCATGGTATGACTTTGCGGGTGCCTTCGTTCCCGATATGCTTCTGTGTGCTGCATCGTCTGTTGGATAATCTCTGATACTTGACCTACGAGTTGGGCAAAACCTGAAGTCTCTGCCAGGGCAGGGTCAGAAGTGTTTAACATATCCCTGACTCGCTGCAGGTTTTGTATTGTTACCGAAGGTCTTGAGGGATTTCTGCCAGAAGAAGGTGTTTGGTGGCTTGAATCCCCCGATCGATCTTGCCTGGTCCCTTACATTGGTTTGGGAAGGATCAGACGCATTAACTGGTGAACGTCCACCAGTTTTGTCACCTCCGGCATTTGGTGCTTGACCGCCCGTACCATCTCCATTATAATGTGGTGGCGAGGCAACGTATGGAGGACCGTACACGACATTCTGATCCGTATCTCCGATCGCATTTACCTCGTGCTTCCAGCGATGATCCTCCGATGAGCTTCCATCGTAATCGATGGAGAGCCTTTCGAGCTTGCGTGAAGCTTCCACGACGGAGAGCAGTCGGTGATCAGCACCTCCTGAGGTTTTTGGAAGGGCCTCAGCCTGATCCGGCGAATTGCCGATTGAATGCTGAGCTTTATCATCCCCACTGATGAACCCGAAGATCTGTTTGTTGGCCCGATCTTTCGATGAGAATGATAAGTTCGGTAGGCGTCGCTCAACTCTCACGATCCTGGCTACGAACACGCAAGGCCCAAAACCACGCAATCGTTGAATCGATTGACAAGTCGTTATCAACCGTGCACGAATACCGGATGACTGACCACGAAGGTCGATTCTCGCATACACCAAGAAGCACGCAAGAAAAGATAAAGCAATCTGAAATTGCAAATAGGAATTGAAATATTGAATTGAGTTGGGATTTTGAAGCGGTATTATGGTTGGTCTAGTCGACACAAGCCAATACACGAAGTTGGAACAAGGCTAACTTTTAACTAAACAAAATCCAAGTAAAACTAAAGGGGTGCGGCCTCCTTATATAGGGGAGAGGGAGCCGCAAATGTTTAAGCGCTAACAATGCGGTACTATTTATGGGTTACTGTTCACGTGAACAGTAATAGTGAACAGTGCATGTGAACAGTACACCCCCCGGTGGAGGCGGCCCAGGAGGTGGTCGGCCCAAATAGGCCAATTAGGAGGTGGCCTGTCCAGATAATCTAGCGTGGTGGCTGCCCTTTGGGCCAAATAAGTGATACAAATACAAGGCCCTCGGCCCAATGTGAGGTGTCGCAGCACCGGGTATAAGTGAAGTAAATTCGTCGGTACGTTGGAGTAGCGTTTGACGCAGCCGAATCGATGGCAGTCGAGTAGTATGGTTGGAGGTGGGGTAGCGGTCGTATCCGGCGGGTTGATGTCCTCATCACCCACTTTGTTTACGACCAATGGAGGTTTCATTGACACCGTCACCAGGTGTCGGTTGGCTCCTGGAATTGCTAGAAGCCGTCGGTGAGTACCTATCAACCATGACCGCATCAAAGTTATATTGAACCTCGAGTTGCGGTGTTGAATTTTCGTCACCTTTTTTGCCGGTCGAAAGACCCGGGCTTGTTGAGGCTTTAGGGTGTTCCGAACTGGTCGGAAGCACTTCCTCTGAAACCGCCACTGATCGTAGCGGTGTGTCTTCATCCATCCATGGGAGAACCGGCGGAGGAGGATGATGAAGAAATTTCGTTTTCCTCCATGGCGCGCATGCATGCATCCATATCAAGGTCGGCGTAGTCCGCCAAATCGAACCAGTTTTCTTCATCCCAACTTCCCGCCATAACCGCATCAGCGATCACAAACGGGGAATGGACAAAGATTTAATGAGCAAAGAAATTCTTTCAAGATTCCACGTCGCGTTCCCCACGGACGGCGCCAGCTGTCGACGATCAAGACGTCGATCTTACGAAAAGAAAAGAAGAAAGTGACGTGGGAAATCTAAGGAAATAATGTGACTGCTCTTTATTAATATGAACTGGGTTTTACAAGGTATGCTATAAGAACACTGCTTGTTCCCTTACAATCTCAGACCTATCACACGAATCTAAGGCTTGTGCTTTAGTCTGATGGCTCTGTTTTGTCTTCCTCTCCCTTGATCCGTCCAGATTCCATCTTTAAATAGCCTTCAAAGAGGCGGCAGTTACTTCCGGAGAAGACGTCTGATGCGAAGCGTTGCGTCTGGTCGGAGTCAAGTGACGGTTGATACGGAATCAACCGTTCGGCGGTTGTATGTCTATGAAACATATAATCGCATGGAGGTTGTTTGCTGGTGTGTCTAGATAAGATACGTCGTATGACATGGAATATGCACGTGCTCCATTCATCATACGGTAGAGAATATACCTGGAATCTGTTCCAAGTATCAGTTCATACCTTTACTAGCAGATTCTCACAGTGGGAGCTTGCAGGCCTTCTTCCGACTGGTACCCATTATGTAACCCCTGGAATCTCTACGACCAGTGAGGTCGTGCACCTCAGGGGTTAGGACCACGAAGACATATGGTCTTTTATATATATTAAAAATAATATATAGAGATTTTAATCCTCGTCACGTGTAGACCTACAGAAAAACATGCACCACAGAAAAACAAATATGGATCTCAGCCACCTGCTGCACGACAGAGGGAGCACAATATTTTCCATTCTAAATTCTTTATTCGACAGGATGTTTTTTTTTTAATTATAGAAATTACTATTCCACTGGATATTATACTATGTAAGTTTGTAAGGTGAAAGTTCTTTATCCGATCCATGCATTTGTGCACTAGAAGGACAAATAAAATGGTACTCCATGCGTTTATTTATACAGAATTGTTATACATATGTCGAATGATAATTTTTTTCGCAAATCATTCAAACTTCTAGCCTTGTGAATTGCTTGGAGATTCGTGTTCCAGCTAGTAAGCTCATCTTTTTTTTTTCCTTTCCATTTTAAGACTTAGTTTTTGTATGCCTGCATTCTTGAGACACATGCAAGCACTTTAATTTATTGCAGCCGCAGTTTCAGTGCGGCCGAGCTTTTAGCACCGTCAATATCACCTGGCTGAACTCCAAGCAAACGCCAAAGGGAGGCGGGGGATAATATTAATGAGTACCACGGCTACTAGCAGTAATAAGTGTATAACCCTCCTGTTCCCACAGCGGGGGGCATTTGAATTGCGTGTTGGACTTGGTCACCCGATCTCAAGTGTACAGTGAACCGTTTTGGAATTCAATCGAACAACTTGGTTGGAGCATAAAGCATCCGACGGGTACGTACGACCGACAAAACCTCCCTAAGCAGTACAGTATTGTGCCGTGCGGCTGCGGCTGCGGCCTTTGTGTCGATTTCACATAACGTTGCCGTCAGTATGCTCACCCGCAGGTGATGGAGTGAGGAGTAGTTACTCCGACGACCGGACACGTGGACGTCCACGCAGCCCTTTAATAGATAGGACAACTCCATCCACGGCAGGTAACCTCACCAGGGCTTCGCTTTGCGTTGCGCCGCTGTAACGACCCAACCGATTCACCGAAATGGATTCCCTGTACAGGTATATCAGTGGACAGACTGCGTTGCTCGAATCCGGACCACTCACGAGGAGCGGACGGCTGTGATTCTTCGAGCCCATGTTCGCGTCGAAGAAATTATGTAAGCAGCAGATCGAGCTCTTCCTTCCTTCAGCACCGTCTCTCTCTCTCTCTCCACCTACAGCTCTTAGCACGCGCGCGCAAGGAAGAAGAAGAAGAAGAGAGAGAAAGAGAGCAATTTCAAGGTACGCGATTCAACACCCTATAATCTCGATCCTCGCATGGTTAATCTCTCTTGCTACCTTGTCTTGATCTGATGCAGATGAGCACCATCAAGTGCGACGGCGCCGATCGGCTTGCGGATGGCCGGACTCAAGGTGACTACTACGACAACAGCCCGGTGCTCCGCCACGGCCGCGTCGGGGGCATGCAGATCTTCGTAAGGAGCCTGGACGGAAGGCTTGCCCTCGAGGTGGACCCCTCCGACACCGTCGAAAAGGTGAAGACCATGATACAGGCCAGGGAGGGCGTCCCGGCTGACCAGCAGCGCCTCGTCTTCGGCGGCAAGGACCTCGAGGACAACCGCACCCTCGCCGACTACAACGTCAAGAAGGAGTCCAACCTCCAACTCGTCCTCCGCCTCCGCGGTGGGAGCCGCGGCGGCGGCGGCTACATGCCGGAAGAGATGCTTGACGTGGAGGAGGATATCTTCCGACAGAGCCGCGTTCTTGCACTCAACAAGGTTGTCTTGCCAAACGCCAACCTTTCGTTCGTAATATTAATCAGATGCTTCTTGAATGATTGACAAGTGCAATTAACTTGTTCCTTCATCAAGGTCCGGGCCGACAGGATGCGCGCCGGCCGCTGGGCGACGACCGTCGGCCTCTTCATCACCGTGATTGCAAGCGGGACTGAACTCGACTACCTACTTGGAGGAGGAGGCTCCGACGGCCTCAGCGCCGCACTCCTCTTCCTCCAGACGATCCTCGCTGTGGCCGGGGTGAATATGATAGCCGCCGGCGTCTTCCTGACCTGCACGGCCAGGCCCATCGCCCTCACCGCGCTGATCACGAAGGCAGCAGCCTTTGGCCGTCAGAACCTCGTCGTCGTGGGTGTCATCGCCGCCTCGTCAGCTACCACGGGGGTCGTCGCCAGCGCCGGACACCCGGTGCTCTGTTTCGGCTTCTTTGCTTTGTTCCTCGTCGGCGTTTCCCTGGTCACGATTGGCTTAGGGAACCGCATTCCCTGACGGATCGCTGGGAATAATAGATCAAGGGAGTAGAGACGTCGAGTCTCTCAAGTAGTCAATTAATTCTCGTTCTTCAGTAATAATAGATCGACCCAGGAAGAGCCTACATGAGCCTACTATCTACGTTCCATGCTGAGTATGAATGTGTACAAGCGGTTATGATTCTATGATGAACAATATTTATGCTTTGTCTTAAATTCTCTCATCAGTTATTATTCTTTTGAAGTTCCCTCTTGTGCGATACTATTATGTAATGTTTGCTTCTCCATGTGGATTAGACCTAATTCTCTTCCATCCAAACAAGCCCCAAATAATGCTTTCCAATCCATAGGAACTCGTTACACTAATACCAATGGAGTACACTGGTGAAAGGTTTCCTTCATTTCATACATGGAAAAGCCTACGAGGTCCAATTAATGTTACACAGTGGCCCGTCAATATCACCTGGCTGAACTCCAAGCAAACGACAAAGGGTGACGAGCAGAGACGGGGCATAAGATTCCAGCGAAAGCCCGATTAACGAGTACCACGACAACTAGTAAGGACATCTACAATGGTATAGATAGTTGCTGTTTATAATAACTCTTTATGTCACTTATAGATAACACTAAAGACAGCTCATACAATGGTACAGACAGCTGCTGTCTTTTTAGTTATCTTTATAGAACACACAATCATTTAATATTTTTCTTGTTTCTGGTGCTATAGTCGACTACAGGATTGTAGATATCATCTTTCTCTCTCTCCATTCTCTTTCATCCACGTCAGCAAAAATCCTATGTAACAATGACTATAGACGGCTGACATAAGCCCATTGTACATACTCTAAGTGTATAACCCTCCTGTTCCCGCATTTGAATTGTGTGTTGGACTTGGGGAAAATATTTCGTTGTTTTTTTTTTGGTGGGCAACAAAATGACCGAAATTTTGGTAATTTCGGAAGAATTTCGTTCGAACGGTTTGGATCAATTTTGAATTTAAAATTTAAAATATTTACAAAAATCAACGCCCTGAGGGGAGTCGATCCCTGGTCTCTAGGCGGAAACAGCGAGAGGGCCTTGCCACCGGGCTGTCCTCGGTTCATATATTCTTTTTTGTTTTTACTCTTATTAATCCTTCGAATCCAAACAAAACGAAAAAAACCTCCGAATTAATTTTCTTTCGGAGGGTAACAAAAGAACCGAAATTTCGCCGAATTGATTTGACCTGATTGACTTTTCTCTCTCTCATATCTCTCACCAAAAATTCGCTTTGCTGAATTGATTGAGAGATGAGATGAGAGAGAGCGCACGAAGGAATCGTTTTTGGTGACTTTTCAAACACCTGCTTGTGTGCCGGCGTAAAGATTTGACCTCTTTCTTGGTTCTTTTTTTAGTACCATACTTTCTTTGGTTCTTTTCAAACACCTACTTGTGCGCCGGTTCAAGATTTGACCTCTTTCTTTGGTTCTTTTCAAAAAAAAAAAAAAACTTTCTTTGGTTATAATATGGCCCGGAAAGCTTTAGGGATCAGGTTGTTAGGTCCTTATCATCATGCACAACACATCATCCCACTAGTCTAGCATCTAGAACACCTAGGCTTAAGGGGATTTAGAGTTGGACTCACGGTCGCCGATGAACGCCATGAGCGAAGACCCGTGCCTGCGTGATGCAGGCGTGAGGAAGAGTTGGTGAAGGTCCGAAGAGCTCGCTGTTCGGGATCGCTGGCGTCCTCCTGCAGTAGCGGTAGATGGCCTTCCCGTTGCTAGCAGCGTGCAGTAGATCGGATCGCGTTAGAGTTTGTATGGGGTTTGTGACTCACGGAACGCGTCGGTCACGGAGAGGTGAAGCCCTTGCCTTTTATATTGCGCTGTAGCAACGGGAACCGTAACCATAATTTGGTAAGGCACCGATCGATACTGAAAATCGAGGATGTGGGTTTCCCCGTCTCCTTATTCTCGGCCGCTTGGCACGAGATCGATATCCAACATTCTCCCCTTGATCGTAAGGCTAAACATCATAAGTCTCTCTCAATAAAAGTTCACACCAAAGCAATGCTTCACAACGATCCAATTAAATATCGCTGGACATCGTGCTTATAGTGCTCCCTTCTATATCGAACATAGTACTTCATGGGAGTTGGTTACTTTATATGGTCCTCTTATTCCAGGATCACAGGCTCTCCAATAAACCCATGCCGGCAACATGATCACGAAAAATATTGGGTGGTAAGCCTTTTGTGAGCGGATCCGCGAGCATAAATTTAGTTCCAATATGCTCAATCTTAATTGTTTGATCCTGGACTCTATCTTTCACAACATGATACTTTATGTCAATGTGCTTGGCAGCTGCACTTGACTTGTTGTTACTCGAATAGAAAACTGCGGGTTGATTATCGCAGTACAAAATGAGTGGTCTCGAAATGCTGTCTACCACTCTCAATCCCGGGATAAAGTTCTTAAGCCATACAGCCTGCCCGGTAGCCTCATAACATGCCACAAATTCAGCCTGCATTGTTGACGATGCAGTAAGTGTTTGCTTTACACTTTTCCATGATATTGCTGCTCCTGCGAGGGTGAAAATATAACCTGATGTAGACTTCTTAGTGTCTTTACACCCCGCAAAATCAGCATCAGAATAGCCGACGACCTCAAGGTTATCGCATTTTCTGTATGTGAGCATGTGACCTTTAGTGCCTTGCATATAGCGCAGGACTTTCTTAACGGCTTTCCAGTGGTCCGGTCCTGGATTTGATGATATCGCCAAGCATCCGGTAACAAAAAGCTAAATCGAGGTATGCGTACATACTTGAGCATACATAATACTCCGACTACAGGCGTAAGGTATAGCCTTCATCCGATCAGATTCATAGTCATTCTTTGGGCATTGAAATTTCCCAAACTTATCGCCTTAACAATAGGAGCAAAGCGAGGTGAGCATATATGCATATTGTATCTCTTTAGTACTCTGTCAATATATGCCTTTTGTGATAAACCTAATATTCCTTTGGACCTATCTCGGTGAATTTCAATACCAAGAACATAAGATGCTTCACCGAGATCCTTCATATCAAAATTGGATGAGAGAAATCTTTTAGTTTCCGTAGCATGTCCACACCGCTCTTGGCCAACAATATATCGCCCACATAAAGAATCAAGAAGGTATAATTACTCCCTTAACTTAACATAAGTACAATTATCAACATCATTCTCCTTAAATCCAAAATTCCTTATGACTTCATCGAACTTAAGGTACCATTGCCTAGAAGCTTGCTTTGTGCCATAAATGGATTTCTTTAGTTTGCATCCCAAATGTTCCTCACCTTCCACAACAAAACCTTAGGTTGTGTCATGTAAACGCCCTCATACAAGTCTCCATTCAGAATGCGATCTTGACGTCCATTTGGTGCAACTCTAAATCAAAATGGGCTGTGAGCGCCATTATTATTCTAAATGAATCTTTAGTTGAGACAGGAGAAAATGTTTCATTATAGTCAATGCCTTCTCTTTGTGTAAACCCTTTCGCCACAAGTCTCGCTTAAACCTTTCGATGTTCCCTTTGGAGTCACGCTTTGTTTTGTAGACCCATTTGCGCCCTCTGCTTTGGCTCCATTAGGAATCTCTACTAAGTCCCATACACCATTATCGCCCATAGACTTAATTTCATCTTTCATGGCATCTAGCCATTTAGAAGAATCCTTACTCTTCATAACTTCCTTATAAGAGCTAGGATCATCTACCTTCCCAATATCATCTTCATTCAAATAAACCTCATAGTCACTTGGGATAGCAGATCTCCTCACTCGTTCTGATCTCCTGACAGGTGCATTAGTAGGCTCATTAGGCTGTTCATTAATTGTCACAGAAGGCTGTGAGGGCTCATCATTAGGTACTGCACTTGTATTTTCAGAGCCCTCAATAGAAGGAGTAGCCACAGAATTAACTGGAGATGCAACAGGAGTTGCAACTACAGGATCAACTGTGGGCACAACCATTTGGGGCATGGGAAAATCGATCCGTCGGATTAGCGGTGAAGCAACATAAATCCGCTTCTCTTCAAGATCAATTTTCCTAGGCTCCAAGTCACCACTGATGCCAACATTTTCCAAGAACACAGCGTGCCTTGTTTCTACAAATTTTGTGGTACGATCTGGACAATAGAATCGATACCCTTTAGACCTGTCAGGATAGCCAATAAAATGACAACTCACGATCTTGGTCTAATTTCCCAATTTATGGGTTAAATACTTTAGCTTCAATTGCACAACCCCACACATGGAGGTAGTTTAAACTTGGTTTCCTCGATACCATAATTCATAAGGCGTTTTAGGCGATTCATCGGGAACCCGATTGAGTATATGTGCGTGATCTTTAATGCTTCCATCCACAACTACGGGCAAAGTGGAGTAACTTAACATACTTGAACCATGTCCATAAGTGTGCGGTTTCTTCTTTCCGCTACTCCATTTTCTTTGGGATCACCGGGCATTGAGTCTTGGGCGACTATACCATTTTCTTGTAGAAACTCGCAAAAGGACCAGAATCGCCCATAAGTTGCGTGTCGCCCATAATACTCTCCCCACGATCCGGCGCTTTACTTTAATCTTTAGATCGTGTTGATTTTCAACTTCGACTTTAAATATCTTGAATTTATCAAGTGCTTCCGATCTCTCTTTAATAGGATAGATATAGCCATAACGTGAGTAATCATCGATGAGCGTAATAAATGAATCATAACCGCTTCACCGATGTCACAGGGAAAGGACCACATATGTCAAGATGAATTAATTCCAAAATCCACGTAGCTTCGAGTAGCACCTTTCTTTATTTGCTTTACATACTTGCCTTTGATATACCAAGGCAATGATCATCCGAATCATTAAAATCTAAAGGGTGGAGAATTTCATTTTTAATGAGACGCTCAATTCTCCCCCTCAAATGTGGCCCAAACGACAAGTGCCACAATTTCGACAGTCTCATCAATTCGCTGCGCTTTTTATTCACATCACATACATTCATGGATATAGGAGAATCTTGCGGGGATAACATATAAAGCTTGTCGTGTCGGATGGCACGACCAACATTATCATTATTAAAATAAATCAAACACATTCGTGTCCAAAATTACAAGAATATCCATCATTATCTAATAATGAAATGGAAATCAAGTTTCTTCTCATCGAGGAACATAAAGAACATCATTAAGTTTCATTACAAAACCATTATTCAAAACTAAAGAAACCGATCCAATAGCTTGAATTTCGGCTTTCCATCCCATTAGCCACTCTTAGGTTTCTTTCCCTCCGAGACTTCTCAACATATGGAATCCTCGCAAGGAATTCGTGAACGTGCACATGATGGCACCGTAATCAATCCACCAAGAATTTATAGGAAAATCAAGCAAAAATGCTTCATCAACAAAGTAATTTCATAAGTACCTTTCTTGGCGAGCCATTTTAGCCATCCAGGCAATTATCTTTGAAGTGGTCCTTCGATGACAAAAATAGCATTCATCACTTTTCTTCGCCCACTTGAGCTCCCGGGACTGAAAGCGTTTTAGGCGCCTTAGGGTCTGTGGATCTGTGGCTTCCGATAAGGGAGTAGGCTTGCTCCTTCTTTCCTTTCCTTTGTAGCCACCTCTATTTCTAGAGGGACCACTTTATTTGAGGAGCCACTTGATTCACAAAATCGTGAGCCCCTCAAAGATTGAGCCTCTCTTCCTCTTGAGAAACATTAGCGATCACCTCGCTCATGGTCCACTTGTCCTTAATGGTGTTGTAGTTCACCTTGAAAGCTTCAAATTGCTTAGGAAGAGACATCATAATGTAATGGACAACTAAACCGTCGAAATTGCCATGTCCATTGTCTTAAGTCTAGCGACAATATTGATTATGGTCATAATGTGCTCCCGAACATTTCAGTACCATTGTACTTAGTGTTCATGAGCACGTGCATCGATGTGGTAGCATAAACTTTAGAGGACCCTTAAAGTGATCCTCGATGGAGGACAAATAGTCCTTTACCCTTTCCTTTTCGTGGATTGCTCTCTATGGCCTCACCGATGGAGTTTTTCATCACAAGTGAAACACAGTTAGACCGCTCCACTTCTCAAGTATTAGTTTTATATTCCTTCATTTTGTCATCATAATTGTCCTCCCTTCATGGGAGCGACGAGCTCATTGAATCAACGCGTAGTCCGATCCAAGAGTCAAAAGTCGTCATAAGTGTAAACTTCCATTTCGGAAGTTACTACCATTAAGTGGCTCAATTGCATTAACATGAGCGAAATGAGCGGTGAAAAAATTTAAAATTTACATTAGGAAAACGATAATTAATTTGCATGAAAATTAATCTTACGTTGGTATGATTAACAACATGCTTATAAAATTTTTCGCATCACCGCAAGCGGCGAAAATTTAACATAATTTATGTCATGCAATTACAATTAACGTTGGTCAAAGAGTAATAAACATGGCAAAATTAAACATAATAAGATAAACATAATTGATGACATGCAATTACAATTAACGTTGGTCCAAAAGTAATAGCATGTCAAGATTAAACATAACCCTCTAATTGAATTTCTCGTTGGTTCCATTCAATTAGGGGCAGAGCATCACGCAGCGGAAATTTTTTTTCATAATTATCCAGTAATAATTTCATAAGAGACATCAAATAATCATTAAAAAAAATAGCCGCGCACCTGCGCAAAGTGAATGCGGCAAACCGCCCAAAATACCCGCGCTGGCCCATCAAAAAGACGCGCACGTGTGTGCGCCCTTGGATCTGGCTCCAACGGCCGATCCAACATGGCCCCAGGACTGCCCGCTCCCTGCGCCGTCCGATTGCATCCAGCGGCCGAAATTTTCCACCCGAGACTTAAAAGCATCAAAAACCCTAAACCTAATGCCATTCAGCCCATCTCCTCCCGTAATACACGGAGCAGGCGACGGCGCAGGGAGAGGCGTGAGCGGCGGCGCGGCAGCGGCGGGAGGCGGCGGCGCGCGCGACGGGCGCTCCATCGGGGCGGCGCGGCGTGGCACGCTAATCGGGCGCTCCATCGAGGCGGCCGCGCGCCGGCGATTCCCGCGGAGCGGCTCCAGTAGCCCCGGCGGCGCGGCGGCTGGCATGAGGCGGCAGCAAAAAATGCGCGCGGGCGGCATGCGGCGCGCGTAGCGCCGGCGCGAGGCGTCGGCGGCGCTCAAACAGAGCAAAGAGACGGCGGCGGCGGCATCGCCGTAAGAACCCCTTTTTTTTGTTCTTCCCATTCCGATCCGAAGATCCATCATGATTTGGGATTTCTAGGGTTGGGATTCATCATAAACCGGGAAAAACTTTAGGATTTGCACAAAATTTTGATTCCTCCTTCTAACACGCTACCCGAGCCCAAAAGAACAAGATTAGCATTAGGTAAAACCCCAATCCGAAACGTGACCAAGCACATCAATGGACTAGGGTTCTAGGATGACTAGCAGGTGCTCTGATACCAAATGTTAGGTCCTTATCATCATGCACAACACATCATCCCACTAGTCTAGCATCTAGAACACCTAGGCTTAAGGGGATTTAGAGTTGGACTCACGGTCGCCGATGAACGCCATGAGCGAAGACCCGTGCCTGCGTGATGCAGGCGTGAGGAAGAGTTGGAGAAGGTCCGAAGAGCTCGCTGTTCGGGATCGCTGGCGTCCTCCTGCAGTAGCGGTAGACGGCCTTCCCGTTGCTAGCAGCGTGCAGTAGATCGGATCGCGTTAGAGTTTGTATGGGGTTTGTGACTCTCACGGGAACGTCGGTCACCAGGAGAGGCTGAAGCCCTTGCCTTTTATATTGCAGTCAGAGCAACGGGAACCGTAACCATAATTTGGTAAGGCACCCGATCGGCTGAAAATCAGGGATGTGGGTTTCCCCACGTCTCCCTTATTCTCGGCCGTTTGGCCTGAGATCAATATCCAACACAGGTGACTTTTTTTTAATAGATCCATTGAGAAATAAAGTCAAGTCGATCGATTGAGAAATAAAAAAGAAATCCTTCGCCAAGTCGATTATAATATGGCAAGGAAAGTAAAATGATTCATTCGTGCACCGTAAGAACCATCTGCTATCTTATGGGTGGCAAGCACAGAAAGTCAAGTCGATCCTTCGAGAAATAAAAAGAAATCCTAGTCGGATTTACGAGGGCGACCCGCGTGTACAATTGACCAAAGAAAATTTCTACAACGTTTCTTCAAACCATTTCTTTGTCAAGTTGCAAGAAGCAGGGAGCTTTAGAGGTCGACATGAAATGGACAAAGCCATATCAGATCAAGCTTCCATTGACTCGACAATTTCACTGAGAAAAGTTGTAAAGCAAGGCAACTGCTTGCACTAATAAAAATTGTCCGTTTGGACTTACTAGTTGAGCGGTTGATCACTCCTTCCGTGCCGGCGACGGAGCTCTCCATTCGTCGGTGCAGAGCAGAGGCCGTGTCCCTGCTTTCATGTTTGAAAAGAACTTATTGGAGACCAGCTCTTCTTCCTTTAATATCTTTTCTTGGAGCGCCATCTTATAGCTGCATATATTCATTCTCTTACGGATTTCTATCGGTAGATGCAAGAAGAGAGCCCCGTCCTACTAAGCCACCATGTTGGCTACGGACAACGTCAATGCGATGCGTAGCCCGATTTTAGCGTAATCCATTTCTGCAGAGGCCGGCTTGAGTGAATCTGAGGTGGGCCGGCTGTGTGCTGTGCCGTCAGATCGTGTCCCAACCGTTGAAAATTGCAGCGGTGCACTTCCTTTTCGGGCCAGACTTGATGCTGGTATTTTGCTGGGGTTGGGCCTATTAGTCTTATGCGTCTGGGTGTCGAGTTCCGGCCCATCTTCCAAATTAGGCCTAGACATGTTTGACTGTATATCCGTAGTTGCGTGTAGGCTTGCACAGTATGAGCGGTTGATTCAATTGTACTACGTACCATTCTTCGTTTTGTAAATCAAATCAGGCGTGCTGTTCTTTTGTACTATCTATCTGATCGGGGAGCACACGCACGGTCAGTTACAACCGTCAGATGAAAAAGGCAAGGCACAAGATCGAGAGATCTTGTCCGCCCGCCTAGTAAGCCCGTCATAATTCATTCACATAAAAAGAAGGCAAATGTAGTCCTTGCAGTTTATTATCATCACAACTTGCTACCCCTATCCCAGACGAGGCAAGCAGTCAGAGATCACCAAACCAACACAAAAGGCACGAAATCACACTTTTACGTTGGGTTCTGCAGTGAACGCAAAAACAGTCGAGCTCTTCTGAGCTAGCTCCACTCGACGGTTACCATCTTCAAGGCCGCGTGCGGATAGGCCATGCGACATAGGCAGCGACGGATGGCGAATTGGCGATGGCGACAGCTGCAGAGCTCAAATCGACACTCCTTTAAAAACTCTACAGACGGTGAGGGATGATTCTTCGGATCACCTTCAAATCCTCGCAAGTCGCAATTCTTGTCCTCTTAAGAAACTGCATGCCGACGTGTGGACCCGGCCTCGTCACCTCAGATCCATAGCGACTTCTTCTTTTTGTAAAAATTTATATGAGCGCAGCGCCGCCTCCCGAATCCCTCGCGAGTCTTTCCTCCTATTTTGCTACTTCTGATTGCGCAATCTCCCCCGCTTTCCTCGTCGCGATGCCCCTTCTGCCGGCGCCGGCGGCAACGGGGAGGGTGCTGAGTATATTGATGATGGACAAGCACCAAGTGTACTTGAGAAAACTCCTGCAAATTACTGTGATATCAACAATAATGATCTTGAATCTAGTGATACAGAAATGGTAAAAGAACACAAAACTGATTTGCATAGCAGCAATGAAGTTGGTGTATTACACAAACACAAAGATGAGAAAATAGTTACAGAAGTTCTGGACGTTTTGGAACCGGATGGGTGAATTGTTCAATCTAAGCAAGAGAAATCAGGATCAACAAGTCAGCGAGATGATGAATTTTCGGTCCTGGGTCAAGAATCCAGAAGGATTGAAGATGACATTTACGAGGATAATGTATTTAATCTAGATGAAGCATCAGAAGAAAGTGACAACAAATATTATCCACAAGCAACATTTAGCTCTTCCAGCAGCCTTGTAAGTGATAGCATTGCAATTGACAGATTCGGCAGCGCAGGGAGGTCTTGTAACTGTAAAAGCACTGAAGCCGGTTCGGCAGCGCAAGGAGGCGGCAGCCCCAGTGGCGGGCGGGTGCGCGCACCGCCAGCGACGGTAGCCTGAGGGCACACGATGCACACGGAGGAGCTTAGGGAACTTACCAGTGCATTCGGGGCAAGCCGGGGTGTCCGGAGACGGCCTAGCGACGCTAGTCGACGGCGGCGCAAGGAGGTCTTCCACGGCAGCGGTCCTGGGGAGAAGGAGGGCACAAGAGCATGTTAGGAGATGGTAGAGGAAGTCTAGGAGATGGTTACACAGGGAGGAATTGGATGGAGGTGCAATTATTGGCGGTCGGCGGAGACGGCGACGGTCTTAGGCCGGAACCGGAGAAGATGGTGGCGCGCGGCTTCCTGGTGGCAGGTAGCTACCAATTGGTGGAGGGGTATACTTCCTTGGTCCGTGGTACACCTTATGACCGCGGTCGCCGGCGCCGTCAGCCCGGCGGTGGCCTTCGGGTTCTTTGTGGTTCTACTCGGCGGCCTCTGTCTGGCCGGTCCACGGTTCGTGGTGCGTGGATTGATCACGAATTGGCTCTGCACTAGCTAGCCTCTATCTACGTCCGTCACTGTTTGCCACACGCTAATAATATTGGTACAGTTCTGGTTTGCCTATATAAAGCAGCCTGTTGTTCCAGAGCTATCATGAGGCAATAAAAAGGATTAACACGCTTGATTTCATTTGCCCCTAACATGGTTGATTTGGCAAAGTTACAGGTGGGCATGTGGCTGCGCCGGCCGGGGTGCGACCACTGACCGACTGTATTGTGCGCCCGTGCGGGCACAGAACCGAGTAAGGGGGGGAAAAGGCAAGCTCCTGAGTCCTGTCAACAGAGATCGGCAGGGTTACTGATGTGGCGAGGACAACGCGAAGCAAAGAGATGCCAATGCCATGGAGACCTGCGACCTGCCTAGAGACGTGTTTTTAGTAGGATGTAACTAGCATTCGAACGTACCATCTGAATGTTAGTATTGTACATTATGTTTCAATTTTTTTTGGGGAAAAATTAATAAATTCTCACTAAAATTGTATGAAAATCATCCTTATAGAACCTAGCTACGCTTTAAAACTAATTCAAATATCCCAATCAATCAAATTTTGATGTTACAACATTGGTATATTTAAAAATAATAGTGAAAATATTCGAAAATGATTGTTGCAATATCAAGAAATTTACAACATTTAAAACTAACTTATAAAACATTTTGATTTCATGTGTGCAACAATCGGCAATAATAGTTGCAACATCGAAAAATTCTTGAGGAAAAAATTCATTTCAAGAAATTGTTGCAACATTTAAAATCACTCATTGCAACAAAAAAAACTTATAATCAGGAGTGGTCGGAATCGGCTATAATCAGTTATTTCTAATTACAGACGGTTCAAATAAATAACCGTCCGTGAATTTAGTAGTATCACATACGGTTTTTGTTTAGAACGGTCCGTAATAGTTCACAAACGGTTTTTAATATGAACCGTCTGTGATATTACCTCTTCACAGACGGTTTTTAACACAGACAGTAACACAGATGGTCTCTAAACCAAAACCGTCTATGATTGTATGTAATACAGACGGTTTTAATCAACTATCTGTGATGGCGCCCAAAGATAATCTTTTTGTAGTAATGTGTGCGAAGCTCACCAGAGAGACGGTTGTGCACGGGCGACGCTCACGGCCGGTGGGTAGCAGAGGTTCTCCGAGCACTGGCGTGGCCGCCTCGCGCGGGGTGACGAATGCCGCCGACCGGAAACGAGGAGGTTAGCAGAGGCGCGCTATGGATGAAGTGGGCGTCCAGCGGCGTCATGTGGCGTGGGCGGCGTCTCGTCGGAGTGGGCGCAGCTGGTGACGCCGTGACATGTATTAACTTTTGCATGTTTAGTTGCTTAACTGGTAGTAGTTGCATTCTTAAATAAAGTGCAACTTGTAATTATTGGATAAAATTGCAGTGACCTTGGCATTTCCGATCGCCTGATGCATTGTAAAAGATTGGCCCTGGCAGGGAGCGGCCACTAGGTTTTGATTAACTTTTGGATGTAGTAGGCGTGTGAATCGAATTATTATTTCCTTTATCCTTGGTGCATGTTTAGTTGCTTACTGGTGTCGCATTCTTAAATAAAAAGTGCAACTTGTAATTATTGGACCCAAATTGCAGTGACCTTGGCATTTCCGATCGCCAAAAAAAATACATACATGAGACTCGACAACGTACAATACTATTATACAGCTGCTCCATCCAATTGTAAACATAAATTGATTTAGCCACTTAAAGTATTTCTCTCGATATATATATATATACACCTTTGAGGCATGTTTTAGCAATGTGAGGTATTACTCTTGTTGTACGGACCAACCGATTGACCGAAATGGATTCCCTACCCGGCAGGCGTATATCCTCTCGCTCTCTCCAGACCACACACGAGGAGCGGACTGCATCTGTCCTTATCCAGACGAATGGTTAGCCGCTGGTGAGACAGAGGTCGGCTATTAATAATAGGGAGGAGAGAGCGAGGTTTATTTATTTATCTAAATATTTATTTGTTCTCAGACTTTGTGTGCGCGGCTTCAGGGTTTTCCCACCTCTTTTGTTGGCCTGCGTTGAAATTTTTGATCTCACTGATCCCTTGCGTGTTCTTAACGATCACATAAAGCGAGAGATTAAGGGCGTACGAGTTGGTTCGAAAAAAAATCATATATGTGTTTGGTTATTTCAATGAAACCTTTCTATCCTAAATGGTGAATATAACTTTGTAGAATATTCTATCTAAATATCAAATCATCTCATTCATCCAAAATAATAAAATCACATGATACAAGACCATAAAATCTCATTCAACTTTATTCCACCAATCAAACGAAATATCAAAACTAACCCCTCGCGTCTGAAATAACAAAAATAGCATTTTTACAGTGCGATTTTGCCATTGTAGGCCACGTGCTCCGATCCCAGACAGCGACAGGGGTCATGGCACTGTCTAAGTGCATAGTATATGACTTTTGCTATAATTTAGCACGATAGAGATGTTATTTTTACTGGTTCAACCATAAAAGTGCTAATTTTGCTGTTTAAAAAGAGACTAAACCAGCCAACCCGGGCCGATGAAACCAATGCCCATGTTCTGACTAAACCAGCCAAAGACTCCCCCCGATGAAACCAATACCCATGTTCTGCCTGCCTAACAAGCTTTTAGTAGAACGTACATGCGGCCGTTATTGTGTGATGCTAATGAAAAGTGTTCGGCACATGCCATGCAAATCCAATGCACAATCACCTGTCAGCGGCACAAAAGTCCAGACGCACCACGGCCCAGCCACGCCAGATAGCACGGCATAAATACCCCACCATCGTTTCACCTAGGCCGCTACTTTTTACTTTTTCACCCATATAAATACCAAGCTCACCCGGCTCACCCCCATCCAGTAGAGCTGGGCATTGGGCGTCGCCGCGCCGCCCGCCCAAGCCCGTCGTGCCGGCCGCGTCGTGTCGCGGCCGATTCGCCTGGCCACCGCCGTCTGCGTCGTCTGCGCCACCTCACCTCCGGCTAGGCTGTGCATCGCCAAAGCCCGTCGTCTGCGGTCGCGTCTGCAAATTACCAAGCTCAACCCTAAGTAACTATAGAGCGTCGCGTGGGAAAGAGAGGAGTGAGAGGAGGTGGTTGGAGGAATGGAGGAGAGGGGCGACGCGCACGGAGGAGGGAGGCGCGCAGCGGCGTATGGAGAGGGAGGTGGTTGGAGCTAGAGGAGGAATCGAGAGAATGTGATTAGGGATTGTGAATTTGGAGCCGAGGCCGGGAGAAGGGGTTGGGGATGGGGTTGGGAGCTCAAGAGGAATGTTAGGCTAGGCCAGGGTGGCGAGAGGGTTATTGGTTGGGCCAGTAGGAATGACAGAGGAGGTTATTGGTTGCACCAGCCGAGATGGGAGTGATTGAGCCAGCCGAGAGAGGAGGGATTGGGCTAGAACAGGAAGGTTGGGCCTATTTCGTGTCGTGCAGCCCAAACACGCCCAACCGATCGTGCGCCGTGCCGCCTAACGGACGCATTCTTAGGCCCACCGGCCAGAAGTTCGCTGCGTGCGCACGCCCACCACCACGCACTACGCCGTGTCGTGCTTAGATCGTGCCGTGCCGTCCGTGCTTTGGACCGGCCCGAAAAAACACAACCCAAGTCCCAGCTCTACCATCCAGTCCTGCACTCCTGCCCCAATACCAAGCAGGCAAGCAACCCACTACCAAAGACCCAACTCCCAAAACATGGCGGCCGAAATGGCAACGTTCGGGGAGGGCCACGGCGCCGAGCATCTCCCTCTCAACGGCGCGGCGCCGATGCAGGCGCCGAGGGCGTACGTAACCATCCTAGCGCGGGGGCAAGCGGGGTACGGCGACTTCCAGGAGCTCGGCGCGGTGGTGCGGCTGGCCAAGGCCCTGCGCGAGGCGCGCTCGGCCTACCCGCTCGTCGTGGCCGTGCCACCCGATGTTCCGGACGACCTCCGGCGCCGCCTCTCCCGCGAGGGCTGCGTCGTCCGCGAGGTGTACCCGCTCAATGACAGCCAGCCCGGCCACTTTGCCGATGGCCACTACGAAGGCGGCGACATCAACTACCGCTCCAAGCTCTGCTGCATGTTTCAGGTACGTACGAAGTGACAGTCGTACGTGCCGCTCGTGATTAAAATTGGCTTTCGCAGTTTCGCTGATAGATTTCTTGATAGTTCGCGGAGTACGAGAGGGTGGTGTGCCTGGACGCGGACCGCATCCAGGCGCTCGAGAACATGGACGACCTTTTCGAGCTGGACAAGGGCTGCATGTACGGTTGGATGGAGTACTACTCCGCCGGCGACAAGGCTTGGAGCTGCGCCCCGCGGTACAAGATCGCCTACGGGAACGAGGAGTCGCCCGACATGGTGGTGTGGCCGGCCGCCGTTGGCGAGCTGGCCGCGATCCTCTGCAACGCCGCCGTGCTCGTGCACGAGCCCGGCATGTCGTTCGGCGAGGCGCTCCTGGGCAAGAACCGCGCCGCTGAGCTGCGCGCGCTCTACTCCAACGCGGCTGGGTTCGCGCCGCGCGAGCACGGCATGCCCTTCGGCGAGGCGCTCCTGGGCAAGAACCGTGTCGCCGGGCTGGCTGCACCCTACTCCAACGCCGACGCGTCCGCGCCCGAGCACGGCGTCGGCGTGACACTCGGCCAGCCGCTCCTGGGCAAGAACCGCGCGGCCGGGCTGGATGCAGCAACCGGATCCAACGCCGCCGTATTTGCGCAGACGCGCGGCATGGCTGCCGGTGAGGCGCTCCACACCACGCCCGCCGCCCCGTACGCCGTGCAGGTAAGCTAGCTAGCCTTGTCGACGTATGCTTATGCAAGCACTTTATTTTTTTTCCCTTTCCTTTTTAAGACTTGGTTTTTGTATGCTTAGATTCTTTAGACACATGCGATCGCTCAGTAGCAGGTGCCCTGGACTTATCTACTACGAATCCTTACTAGTAATACGCGCGTGCAGGTTTGCATTGATGAGGCTATGGGCGCCAACGCCGGTGGTTCGATCGCCGTCGAGGCCAACGCAGCCGGTGCACACGCCAGAGACGTGCGCGGCCGTGGAGGTAACCTTTCAGCTTTCGTGGGGATCGTTGCCGCATCATCGGCCGTCACCGCGGTCGCTGGCGCCGTCAGCCCGGCGGTGGCCTTCGGGTTCTTTGTGGTTCTGCTCGGTGGCCTCTGTCTGGCCGTGTCCACGGTTCGTCGTGCGTAGATTGATCACAAATTGGCTATGCACTAACTAGCCTCTCTCTACGTCTGTCACTGTTTGCGACATGCTAATAATATCGGTACAGTTCTGGTTTGCCTATATAAAGCAGCCTGTTGTTCCAGATCTATCATGAGGCAATAAAAAGGATCAACACGCTTGATTTCATTTGCCCCCTAAACAACATCTTGAGATATTTTGTCTGTCCCGAGGAAGAGTTCGTACTATGATGGTACGGAGGAGTATTTTTAATTGATCAGTCAGGTCAGGTTCATTGGTTGATTTAGAAAAGTTACAGGTGGGCAAGTGGCTGCGCCGGCCGGTGTCCCCTCATCCTTTTTGCTGTGCGACCACTGACCGGCCGTATTGTGCGCCCGTGCGTATCGTGCGACCGTGCGGGCACGGAACCGAGTAAGTCCTCTGGTGTTTGGGATGTACCTAACAGGTGTTCTTCTGAATCATTCGTCTAACCGATGTTGATCATGCTCGATTCGATACCGGTACGACGGATAATTTCAATCGAATTCCACCCTCGGATAAATCCGAAACGCCAACGGGGGCCGCCTATGTGAAATCACAAGCAGTATATTCTGTGTCCTTGTTTTCCTTTTTTTTTTGTCCTCCCGAGTTTTGCTTTTCTAATGCTAACCCCTAGTTAACCCACCTAATATAGCCTAACAGTAATACAGGCTAACTAGGCTAGTTGCCAAACACAAAATATGGGTTATGCTAACCTAACTAGATTAAAGTTAACTAATCCCGTTATCTTAACCCTGAACCAATCAAATTGCGTCCCCTGGTATTATAGATGCTTTCCTCACCAGGTAAAAACAGTAAAATCATTGGCACTGTGCATACACACACTGCACAAGAGGCCTCTAAGTCCTAAGCAAGTCGGGTAAAAAGCGGCGGCCACTGACAGTTATCCCCCTTCCTCCGACATAAATCATCATTAAACCATGCCGTAGTTATAAAGACAGTTTGATTAGTTGCTCGACAGGTAGTACTAATCATTGACTGTGCGTTGGGCCCCATTCGATCCCCTCGAGGTCAAATTCCGTTCCCTTTCGGAAACTGGTCGACGAGTGCAAGGTCGTCCGGTACTACAAGTCTACAACCCGGCGATCAAATCCAATTCAATTCGTGGATTTATGAGTTTGATCGTGTCCAGAGCAACAGTGCATCTCGGTGCACAATTCAATTTGGAGATTTTCTACGGTAATCCCCGTGTTTCTAACGAGGTCTTAATCTTGATTTATATCTTGACTATTATAAAAGATTGAAGTTTACACGGTGGTAATTGTCCTACCCCACCCACGCATTTACTAAAATACGGAAATTCTTAGATCGACCGCCCGCTCGCGCCACCTCCCTCCACGAGGTAAACCTCGATCTCCTCCCTCAATTCAGCCCTGGCGCCCCGCGCCGCCCCAATGACCTCCGCCAGCCGACCTCCGCCTCCTCCCTCTTATCAATGGTATATTTTTTTCCATTTGTTTTCCTATTTTATGGCATGTAACATGCACTTCGTTCCCGTTGCCCTCGCTAGGGCTCACGCCGCACCGCCCCCATCCGGCGTCTCCCCCCACCCTCTGACACTCGACTACCCCGGTAGCTGTGCCGCCGCAAGTTGAGCGCGAGTCCTTGACGGCCAAACCGCCTCCCTATCGGCCGCGCCGCCACCCCTGTGAGATTGGAGGGAGGTTTGGTTCCGCCTCTTTGGTCGCTTTTGATTTTTCACTACACAGACTTGAGATTTCATTTTTTTTTAACTAATTTAATTGCTGATATTGACAATGGCTCCATCTCCAACACTCCTTCACAGTGCAATGTCAATAATGCAAGTCCAGAACAATTTGAGATTGAAGGGAAGTTTGGTGCAGCTCCTGTCGGAATCAACTTGTCTTCTCCAACTCTTGCAATCAAACGTATATACATTTGAAGTGATTTAATTTCTTGGTTCATTTTTTTATGCAGATGTACTCATCTTACCATTTTTACATGTGAAGCAAGCACTTGGCACTCGGTGTGAGGTGAACAAGACATTAGCAGAGATGCATGAAAGGAAGGATGCAGCTGGTAGTTTCCTCGAGTAGTTTTGATACAAAATATCAAAGAAAATACATGAAGAGTGGATTTCTTAACTCAGACTAGGACGGAACACAAAAGAAAATTTGATTGGTGATACTGATCAGGGCTTAGCCGTTGTTTGGTTCATGGCTCCAATGAATGAAGCCAAAACTTTGTATAGCTAAAACTTAGGTAAAATTAAAATTTAGCAAAATAAACGTTGTTTGGACTGCTATCAAACCAAAAATATATTTAAGCACGCAGCAGTTCGGAATTCCGGATGGAGGCCCGGCCGAGACTGGATTTTCTGTTTGGCTTTTCTTCACCGTGGTGGTGGTCTCGGCCTCTGGCTCTCTCTCTCTCTCCGTTGTTTTGTTTTGATTTTTGATTTGGGGCTTCTTTTTCTAAGTGGGGATTTGGGATTGGTTTGGGTTAAAGTTGTTGACTTTCTACGCGAAATGTTGAAATAGAATACCTGCGTGCAAAAGTGGAGCGTTAACAAAACTAACCTCTCCGCTGCCCAACACGGACCGAAAAACCCCACATGATGTGCATATGACTTGTAGAACAAATTCCACAGCATCTATATCTTTAAATTTCATCCCTGCAGCAGGCTTCAATTCCTCCTCACGCTCAGGTGTAAATAGGAGCCTTGCTTTCTTTTTGAGGGGGCGGGGTTATCTCAGCAAAGAATGTTCATCCACGCAATCCTGCATTTGCAAGCTGTTGACTGATTCCATCACTGCGCATACGTGTACATGAGAAGCCTTTCGCAAGCATCAAGCATGCATTTCCAATGTACAGAGGGCAATGCAACAAAAACGCTATTGTCAGGCTATTTTCTTTTAATCGTCGTACAAAGTTTTTGTTCTATCGTGTTGTACTAATGTGATGTTCGTGTGTATCACCATCTTTTAATTGCTTGATTCACTTTATATATTAAAGAAAAATATTATTTCTATAAGATTTAGAGTTCTGTTACAACACCATTCGGCTGGACAAAAGGGAATAGAAAAGGACCTTGTTCTGCTAGTGACATGTGTGCCTTTAGGACATTGCTATACCAAATTTTTTGGTAATTCTATATGTTAATTCTGCGTGGGATTGGCCTCCTCTTGGCCTGGCCATGTCGACCGAAAAAATTCGACCATCGGATGAGCGCCGGAACGGCCGGGATCTTCGTGGGATTGGCCCCTGCGCTTGGTGCGAAGCGGTTGTGTCTCGGCGCTCGCGTCTGTGGGGCCGGGCGCCCGCTCGCCACGCTGGCCCACATCGCCGTGAAACACGCGCCGCGCCGACGCTTCTCGCGCTCGCCGCCCGCCGATTGGCCCGACGCCGTGTGAGCGCTTGGCCTCGCGTGCTCCACGCCGCCGGAGACAAGTGATCGCTCGATCGCGCGTGGATGCGCGCCGCCCCGCCGCTGCCGCTCGCCGACGTCGGCGTCGCCGCCGGCTCACGCCCACGCCATTACACGAGCATTGACCATTCGCTGGATGGCTCGCGCGCCGCTTCCTTATCCTCTTGCGCCGTATCCTACTCGTCTCTCTTCTCGCCGCTTCTCCGTAGAGCTCGGCGCGCCGCTTTTCACCCCCTTCCTCCGGCGCCGGTCCTCCTCCGACGCCATGGCCGCAACTCTCTCCTCCCCGCCTCCCGCTTCCTCCTCTCCTCTCCCTTCTCCGCCTCTCTCCTCTCCACCCCCGCCTTGCCTCTCCCTCCCCGCAGATCTCGAGCCCCGTGTTCCCCGGTCTCCTTTTCCCTTGGCCTCCCGCCTTGCCTCTGCCGCCGGTCGTCCCTCCGGTAGACGATGTTATCTACCATGTTATCTATTATTGGTATTAAATTCATGTGGAGAGACACAAATAGTTAAATATGAACTTATCTACGCCATCGCGCTCGCAATGGTCCACGCCCGTGCCTATAGAAAAAAAATCTATTGAACCGCGCCATTTGGCGCGGGTTAGCTTCTAGTTCTATATGTTAATTCTCCGTGGAAAGGGCCTCCTCCGCCATGGCCACGCCGCTCGATTAGTACCACCGCCGGATGCTCGCAGGACGGCCACGATGGCATCATCTCCCGCGCTCACGAGCAGATGCTCGCGGCCTCGCCAGCTTACTACGGCATCGCGAACCTTCATCCCGCTCCTCCGGCCTTTCTTCTCGCGTTTTCTCCCGCCCCTTTCCACGATCCTCATCTTCCGTTGCCTCTCTAGGCACCACCTCCCATGGCGCCGCCGGTTCCACGGTCCCCGCCCTCTCTCTCGATCGCCCGGCGCTGCGCGCCTACGCCGCGCCGCTGCGCCTCTTTCTATCGCGCCTCTCCGCCACGGCCGGTTCCGCTGGTGACGCGCCGCTCTCCCGGCCGCCTCCTCTCTCCTCCGGCCGCGCGACTGGGGCAGCCGCCACTCGGCCGCCTCCACGCGCGCTCGCCCTGGTGGCCCGGTCCACTCTTCACCGCTACCCCATGGCGCCGCCACCGGTTCCACGGCTCCCCGGTGCCTTCTCTCCCAGTGGGCCGGCGCCTGGCGGCCGCTGCGCTGCCGCCGCCTCTCCTCGCTCGGCCGGTTCCGCTGGTGATGTCGCCGCTCTCCGGTTGTTTCTCTCTCTCTTCGGCCGCGCGGCTGCACCGCGGCGCCACTCGGTCACCTCCACGCGCGCTCGCCCTCGGTGACCGGTTCACTCTTCATCGCCGCCCCGCCATGGCGCGGCGCGCCGCCTCCGCCTCGCGCCTCTCGCTCCCGGCCACGTATTCTTCGATTCATCTTCATGTGCATTTTTCTTATACCAGCATACATCCTAATTGATTTTTTTCCCAGAACGAAATTACCAGTGTCTAAATTATTTATCTGAAAAGTGTTTGGCTGCAGCTTCATTGTAAGCACCGAAATGCTCTCCTAGGATGGTGGTTAATTGCAGCATTCGAATATAAGTGCTTGATCTTTCTTCTTCGTTTTGTTTTACTTTCTGTATGAGAATGTTTAGAGATGTCCATTTGATAGAGGCATTTATCTGTTGAGACTTATTGTGATTCAGTCGATTTACGAGCATTACATGTCCGAATGATGCTTCTAGATGTCGTGTCTTGGAGCATTAATCTGCTGCTGTGCAGCTTTATTGTAAGCACCAAAATGAGGTGCCTGATCTTTCCTATATGCTGAATCTGCTATTTGAAGTCCATTACTATGTACTGTGCTATCATTTATAGCTTGAGGTCATATAATTTAGCTCCTTAGAGATATTGTGATCGTACATCTAATCTTACGATGCCTTTATCATGCTCTCTCGTAGGTTGTAGTTCATCGGGCCGCTCTTGGCTTTACACGTTATATGTTGCATATGGATAATTTTTTCAATTTATTTGCTTTTGCAGCTATGATTGTCCAGTATCACATTATATGTCTTGGAGCCTTGATCTGCTGCTGTGAAGCTTCATTGTAAGCACCAAAATGAGGTGCCTGATCTTTCCTATATGCTGATTCTGCTATTTGAAGTCCATTACTGTGTACTGTGCTATCATTTATAGCTTGATGTAATATAGTTTAGCTCCTTAGTGATATTGTGATCGTACATCTAATCTTATGATGCCTTTCTCATGCTCTCTGTAGGTCATGTCAATAAAATCTACATGCTGCATCTTTTCTTTAAAAAAATACCATTATTTTTGGACACGAAGACTCCATATGTGGCATATCAAATGAGACAAGAGATGCACTTTTAGGTAATGTGCGTTTGTAATACATGGTGCTAACATCTTTATATTTGCTTTGTTTATATGTATGCGAATAAGGGTTGGCTTTACACGTTATATGTTGCATATGGATAAGTTTTTTCAATTTATTTGCTTTTGCAGCTATGATTGTGCAGTATCACATTATATATTGCATATGGATAAATCTGTTCAATTTTATAGAGAGCATAGATCGGTCCATTGTTTTTTTCTGCGTAATATGCATAGTATGTGTTTTCCAATATGCCTTTTGGTTGTCAAATAGTTATATGTATCAAGTACCTTCGATCATTAAAATAGTGTGAATCTGTTTCATCTCTCTTTTTTCTTTTTCTTACGATTCAGTTGTATTTACAGTTACTACATGTCTGAATGACAGTTTCTAGATGTCGTGTCTTGGAGCATTGATCTGCTGCTCTGCAGCTTCATTGTAAGCACCAAAATGAGGTGCCTGATCTTTCCTATATGCTGAATCTGCTATTTGAAGTCCAATACTCTGTACTATGCTATCATTTATAGCTTGAGGTAATATAATTTAGCTCCTTAGAGATATTGTGATCGTACATCTAATCTTATGATGCCTTTCTCATGCTCTCTGTAGGTTGTAGTCTATCAGTTCGCCCTTGGCTTTATACGTTATATGTTGCATATGGATAAATTTTTTTCAATTTATTTGCTTTTGCAGCTATGATTGTGCAGTATCACATTATATGTCTTGGAGCCTTGATCTGCTAATGTGGTGTCTTGGAGCCTTGATCTGCTGCTGTGCAGCTTCATTATAAGCACCAAAATGAAGTGCCTGATCTTTCCTATATGCTGAATCTCCTATTTGAAGTCCATTACTGTGTACGTTGCTATCATATTATTGTCTACTAAGAATATTTCTTCCGTTACTTGCTCTCATTAGTATCCAACATTTACACTCTTTACCAAACAACTCTTCTCGCAAAATCCAAAAAACAAAAAAATAAAGGCCCGCGCCATTGGCGCGGGTTATCTTCTAGTACTCTAAAACTTTGGCTAGAGTTTAGTTTGATGCCAAATTTTGATGTTACCCTTAAAATTTTGATAATGCCCCAATCTTTCTTCTCTTTTCCCAGGCCTAAATCCGGCGGCAAAATCCAGCGCATGCAATTTGGTTTGGCAAAGCATACTCACTTGGACATGTGTTATATTATGGTTGGCTGGCTCTAGTGCATTTATTGCTTGATAAATTTGATTAACAAATTTTAAATGATCATATTTTTTAAACTGGGTATCCGATTTGTGATCCGATTGAACCGTTGTATTCTTTGTCATTTAATCAACAAAACAAAACCATTGTTGGTATAGTTTGGTGCAAAAAGAATATATATCATACGGGCCCCACATGTCATATTCACTTTTTTATAAGTTTTGGTATGGATGCAATCCAAACACATCAATTTTGGTATTGCTCGTGAATTGGCATAGCTGCAATCCAAACATTTTTTTGCCTTAGTTTTAACACTACTCCGCTTTAACATTACCAAAATTTTAGTATAACTTTCTAGAGTCACAAACCAAATATCCCCTTCATTCCCGACTGCACTATACCTGAGGAAGCGAGGCTCCATTTGCCCACGTGGGACCCTAATGTCTGATGCTAATGACAAAGTGCCCTGACACATGCATTGCAAACCGATGCAAGTTGCGATGTTAAGGTATGTACAACGCAAGATGTCTATAAATGACTGTTTAGCGAGAAAATATAATCACATTATCAAACACCTATGTAAAATTCATTTTCTCCGGTGATCGAGCGCGCGCGCGCCGCTGAATCTTTGAGTGGCGGTGGTTGTCAACTTGAAGAGCTTGCTTTTCGGGCAAGGCAACGATGGCAACTGCCACGTGTCACCTGTAGATGCTCTGATGCTGATTGATGATTCGATGTGGTGCTCAGGTTTAGTCGATGATGAGCTGGTGGATTTGTTACTGCTGTCTTCCCATTTTAATTTGTTTGCTCTAATGTTACATTGCCAAATGCCTTTCTGATGCTATTCTGCACATGATCATCCCAAGTCCTAAACGATAATTCACTAAACCACGACACGGTTCGGTGGCCAATTGTTCTACGGGGGAAAACGGCCTTCGAGGGGCGAACCATCCGTAAGGAAAGACAATTGCCGACACAGACTCTGTGGTAGGGAAAAATTTTTACCGACAGACATCACATTTTCCGGTAGACAGCTAGTCCATGTTGCTAGATCAAACAAATACCAGTCCAGTGCAAGAGGACCGGCTACACGCATGGCAGAGCTAGGATTGTGCCATAGGGGTACAAGAGCTCGAGAAATACATGAATTTGTTATCGACACGATATAGACGCTCTAAGCTATTTACAAAAAAAAAATATAAATTTCTTAAGAGGAGAAATTTTATATCAAAAATAAAATAGAATACAAATTATGAATATAATAGGTAATAAGTTGAGTTTGGTGGAGTTTAACACACATGCTTGATCTCAAGTAGCGCGGAAGCCTTTGCGCCGAATTAGTGTTGGTTCGTCACCCTCTAGCCATCACGCGTTGCCAGTAGCTCACCGAGCAGACGTCAATGGTGAAGTCACAGAGCAGACGTCACCGGGCTGACGACAGCATATCAGCATCAGCAACTCAGCATCTCCCTGTCTCACTAAATTCTTGGCGAAGTTTAGGCGGGGTTCGGCTTAGATTTTGGCCCGAACGAATGTTCCAGGCTTCGACTCTCTCTTCTCATTTCAATTCTTGGCGAGCTGGAAGCCTGGTACTTCAATGGAGATCGGGGGAGCCGGAAATTGCGAGGTAGGTACAGCGAGCAGCCGCATCCAACTTTTTTTTTTTTGAAACTCAAGTGGCAAACTCTTTATTTAAATCTCCAACGAAGAGATACAATCTCGCTGAAAACACACAGCAAGAAACTCAGGTGTGGAGTTAATCCACGTACAAGCAAACTCTAACAACTAGAGCTTCCTTTGCACAGATATGCATCCACTTGTGCTTGGAAAAGTATTCATGGGGGAATCATTCGTTCCAAACAGTGTGTAATTATCTCCAAAATGATCACACACATTCCTCCTTGGCCCGATTTTCTTCCTAAATCTTAGTATGTAGTATTTTTTTTCTCCTTTTATCAACTCATCAGTCACGTACTAAGGAAGGAAGCACGAAGCTTCGTAATTTAGGGATCACATTCACAGCCCAGGCAGTGAGCCAGTGAGTGTCGTCAGTCGTCACCCTATGGCTATATGTGTTGTTGCTGTGCCGCCTCTGGGTCGATTTCACACGACGTGGCTGTCAGTTTGGTCACGGGCAGGTGATTGAGTGAGGAGTAGTCAATCAAACAACTTCATTTGAACATAAAGCATCAGACGTGGTCGGTGCACGGTTCCATTACTTTATTATTACCCCATGGTGTGCCGTACGTAGTTTGTTATGACCCGTTTAGAAAGCACCGAATTTGTTGAGATCGTACGGAAATCATATTGTTTCTTGACCGGGAATTCCGTAAATACTTCATTACAGTAACTGCTTACAAAGTCACGAACTCACGACGGAATTCTCGAGTTGACCTTTTTTTTTTTTGGAGATTCAGTGCAGCAGAGCTTACTAATCGCTCGGTAACAGGTGCCCTGGACTGGTCTACTACAAATCCTTAATAGTACTAAATTCGTCGTATCAAACCGTGCGTGCAGGTTTCCATTGATGAGGCTATGGGCGCCAACGGCGGTGGTCCGATCGCCGTCGGGGCCAAGGCAGCCGGTGCAGACGCCAGACACGCCGCGCGCCGTGGAGGCAACCTTTCCGCTTTCGAGGGATGCTGCCGACTTTGATTTCGTGGGACCGGGAGGACGACCTGCGAGCTAAGCGCCCCATCCACGGCAACGGCAGTCTTGGCAACTTTTTCAAGGGCATATGCCTTGTGCTGTCCCCCTTCGAATGGAACAAAAATCCAATTCCACAAAGATTTGGTCCACCCCACACGTACCCGTCTCTTAGCCATGACGAATTAATAAATCAAGAAGTTAAGCCAATTATTAATCGATCTGATAAAAAGGTCCATGTGACCCCTCATCTGGACTAGTCCTCTCATCTGGAATCTCTTCTTCTTCTTCTTCTACTGCCTCGATGGTGTCGGAAAGTAGTACAAGTCCGCCGCCATGGGAACACGACACCGAGAACTACCCTCAGCCGCCCAAGGTAAACATCTCTCTCTCTCAGATTCGCTTAGTGTTTCATCCATTCCTTTATATCCAAATGAAAACACACAAGTAAAAATTCAACGACGTTTCTTCCGACCATTTCTTTGTGGAGACTTGAAACGTCGTTGAACTGTTGGAACATCGAAACCAAACACATACAATATTTCCTTTTACCGAGGATCTCGCCCGAGTGCGCCGCGGTCTCGCCAGAGTGTTCGTGTGCGGCGGCACCAGCTTGCCGGAGGGATCCTCGGTCTCGCGGGAGTGCGCGCTGCGGTGGTCTCGCGGGAGCATTCGAGCTCGTGCGCGTCATGTTTTTATGCGAGCATGTCCCGTGGGATACGTCAGCTGGTCCAGAGAGCGCATATCGGTTCAGAGGGGGTACGAAAACCGTTGGGTGGGCGGAGGTGCACCAAGCAGTCGACTCGACCACCGACCGTCCAACATCGATGTCATCCAGCTGAGACATGCCGAACCGTGGACCACCTACAATCATGTCATGAATGAAGGACTCAGAATAAAATCTCGATGGTCCGAATTCTAGATACATCGATGGAAGTCCATCGGTGCGATGAGCTCGCCTTGATCGTGATGATGTGCCAACACCGGCAAGGAGCTCGCTGCAGTGTACGGCATCTCGTAGTGGTCAACATACGATAATGGTGGGTGCCCTAGGTGTCACGATCCAAACCCTGACACCATGTACTGTTCCCTGGCAGGAGCTGGGAAGCCTGTATCCTCATCAGTGGATGGATGGCTATCATCCCCACGGTCAACTGAAGGCTGCAAGATGGAATGATGTTAGGAAAAATAAATATTCTATATGTAAACTGAGAATCTCGTACCACTCGGATGTGCAATGCAGATGACCAAGAGGGAGCGCCAATCTATGTACGGGGTACGGACGACAGAAGTGATGCATCCCAACGGACCTGCGGCTGGAGAACGACATGATGTTAGTGGAACGTAAAAAACAGAATGTAGATTTGTACATAACTTATCTCCCCACCGATCTAGACTGTGGATGACCGTCGGGGAGTGCTACGACGCCCGTCGGTCTCACTGGGCCGTGCTGACCTAGCAGGTGATCACTGTCCCCCCACTTGGTGCCCGGTGCGCAGGATGTCATCCCTCGAATGACCACAGATCATGTTGTTTTATTACATTCTTGACTCGCAAGATGTACTTCAAAGTGCTTAGCAACCCTAGTACTGTGCTCGGGTGCCGATGGCGGTTCCATCAGATGTACTCACTGTATGTCCGCACATCGAGGTCATTGCTTCGACAAGATCTCGATGTGCTTCATCACCGCTTAAGCCGTAATCTACTCGTGTTGGATCGCTGCCGCCCTCAACATGTCGGCCCGACTCGATTGCCTACATTCGAAAGGATTGATGTTAGAACAGAGGATATAGGTATGAAGTGTAAATATTACTCGAACGGAGTTGGACTCATAATGGACGACTTGCTACAAGATCCTACCGCCGGAGGGGCATGACCGTACAAATCGAAGTTCGTGATTGCTGCTGGTAAAGGCGTAAGGCTCCACCATATGTGCAAACACCGTGGCATGTCGTCGCCATAATCGCCGCCCCCGCATTGCAAGGACAACCCATGTGGCGCCATCGTGCCACAAAATCTGGGCTTCAAGGAAACCAGATGATACATTGTCATGCAACGACTCGAACTCGTTGCAAAACAATGAGTAGCACCTCGTCAGTCTGTCCTTTGCCTAACGTAGTTGCGCAGTAGTCCACCGGTGGCCCATAGTAGGCCCATCTATCGGTCCTACAACTAGGGTACGTGCACCGCTCACAAAGGATGGCCGCCCAACAGGGAAGTGCTTCCAATTCCCACAACTGCAGAAGCACGTAGTAGATGGCAAGGCTGAGTTTGACACCAGTGTCATGTCTCGAAGCGTCACACACCCCCTTGTTTGTTCCGCAAAAGACGACTGATCCCCAACTATACTGAGGCATCGCCCCAACTTCCGCGCCGACCAAAGACTCAGCGATGCGGATGAAGCTAGGGTATACCCAATCACCCTGTGTCATGGGAAACATGACCGAACCAAAGAGATAGAGAAGGTAAGCAACGAGGTGCGTCTGAACAACCTCGTCAAGTGCATCCTCCGAGCACTGACTGAAATACCTCAGTCAAGTCTGAGGGAAATTTTTACCGCTTTTGGCCTCAGAATATAATTTATTTTCGTAAGTAGCTCCATTCAGAATAATTAGCGAAATAGCCCGTGAATGCAGGACGCGCCGCGCTAACGCGCGGAGGCGCTACCCCCGCACCGGAGCGGCAGGGACCCACTCGATACCAGCGCGTTCATCGCCTCCCGCCCGGCCAATCCCGCTGGCGCCACCTCCGCCCGGCCCCGCCCGCCACCTCACCTCTCCTCTCACCTCTCTCCTGCTCACCGCACAGACGCCCATGCGCCCGCACCGCCGCATGGCCCCCTCGCGCCACACCCGGCGGCGCCAAGATGGCCCCTCGCGCCGCCCCGTGATGCCGCATGGTTTATGCGCCCTACTATTTGCATGCCGCATGCCCACCATGCGCACTATAAATAGTAGGTTGTTAGGTTAGTTAATTATAATTAGTAGTTAGTTTAGTTAATTAGTATGGATAGATTCAAAATTTTAAAATATATTAAATGATTTTAAAAATTATGAAATTTTTGTGTAGCATTGTACTACCATTTACTTATTTCTATAAATTTTTATAATTTTATTCGCTCAATTATGTTTTCGCTAATTAGTATGATCAGATCCTTAGTAACATTTATTGATTGATCAAAGGCCCTCAAGCACCTGTGTTGATTGTACAAAGCTTTGAACCAGCCCTTCCTCGCTTCACACCGATTCACACCAGCTATTGATTGTTTGAGCCAGCCCTCCTCCCAGCCGCCATGTGTTGATTGTTTGAGCCGCACCTCCTCCACCTCGCCATGTGTTGATTCTCCAAGACGGCAGTGCAGCCCTCCCGCATTTGCACCGAAGCAATGATGTCACTTCCTACATTTATGGCTTAATTTATGGTCATGATAAAGATTCACTATAAATTGAGAGAGGTCACCACTTGTTCATTTCAAAGTGAGCTCATGAGAGTGTATGGGCAGAGCACACAAATTTCATATCGCAGTTGATCCCGCAGAGCAGTAGAAGGAGCAGAGCAGAGAAGTTGAAGTTCATTTCATTTCGACTATATTTTTAGCTAATTTTAGCAATGTGATTAGGTGTAATTAGATGAATTTTAGTTTGTTATTGCAGAATATGAAGTTCTCACTAATGTTCTTTATCCATGTGTTGGTAGGCATGTGTCACCGAGCTACTAGACCAATTCTACGATGAGGGCCACCGTGCAAGCCAGGCTCATCACGACGCGATGGCCCTCCGCCCGACACTTCGGGCGGGAGGGATCGTGGGCGCTGGACGAGCGCTACACCCCGATCCTCCGAGACGGGCTTGTTGCCCTTTGCGAGGATGGTCTCCGCTGACCGCGGGTTCACCCTAGACGGCAGCCTTGTCGTCCGCACTTGTTGACAGTGGAGGCCCGAGACACACACCTTCCACTTTCGTGGGGTGAGATGACAACACCCTACTGTGATGTGTTTGTTGATCGGTCTCCGATCCGGTGTGCCGCTTGTTCCGACCCTGAGTGGGGACTGAAGGCCAGCTTGAGCGGCATGGCCAATCTCTCCCGGAGGGTGCACGTGGTGTCCCCGGCATGGTCGAGGCGCTTAGGAATTGCCCGCAGGTGCACCGACGAGGTCGTAGACGCACTCATTGCTTACCTTCTCCAGCCTCTTGGTTGGGTCATGTTTCCAACCACAAAGGGCGATATTATGAACCCCAGCCATCCAAATCACCAATCTTTGTTGACGCTGGCCGGGCCGATGCCTCAAGATACTGGGATCACCGCCCTTGCGCCACATACATGTGGTTGTGTGACGCCGCGCGCGCGTAGCACCGCTTCCAACTCGCCATCCGCTACGTGCTCTCGCACTGCGGAGTTGGGAGCACTTCCTATTGGGCGATCGACCATCGAGAGCGCGCACCCGCACACTATAGACGACCCGCCCACATGACCCCACAGACGCGCCACCATGGGCTTACGGTGGATCGCCGCCCGCTTGCGCTGGGCCGCAAGACCGGCGAGGTGCTACTCGTTGTACCACAACGAAGTTCGAAGTTGTTGCACGAGCGACATCATCCGTGTCCATGGCATCCTACTTTCTCGCCGAGATAGCGCCGCACGGATATCCTCGCAATGCATCCAGACATACCATCGTGGAAGACGGCTCACCCGTATTCTCGCGATATGGTGGAGCCTTACGCGCCGCAGCCGCAGAATGCGCACGCTTGTGTACCGCATCGTGTTCCCTGACCGCAGCCCTCGGATCGAGCCGCATACACGTGAGTCAAACTTAATTCGACTATTGTTTGCGCCCTTACGCCTTATTTTCTAACATTAATCTCTTCGGAAATGCAGTAAACAAGGTGGGGTGGGCGATTAGGATCGCATTGCAAATGCAGCAGCTGATTTCGCATGGATGAACGCGCCCATGGATGTCTCGTGAGCAAAGGTCCAGACGATCGTGAGTCGCATCGCGCGCATATGGAGTGGTACGCGCCACTAACGCCGCGAAGATCGACCATTTTCCTCCGAGCGCAGAGGAGGTGACATGGCCGACGCAAAGACCACGAGAGCCTCCGCCACAGACGCATTTATCGCCACACAGCTTCCCGACTTGACGGCGGCACGACACCTACCACCTCTCGTTCAAGTTTCATTGAGTCGCACTTTCATTAATGAACATGTTACGATGTCATCGCAGCTAGAGGGGCGCCGCAGCGCCCAGAGCGCATCGCACGACGCCTCAGCATTTCGTATAGAACCTCACCGTATAAAAGTTTTGAAGCACATCTCGCGAGATGAAGAAAATTGTAAAGAACTTGAGCCGCGGTCGCTCGAGGGACGACGCCATCAATCGGGGCCGTGCTCACCCGCCGGGTCACCACGACCTAGGAGTCCGGCAGACGCCATAGCGCTTCCGGTATGGAAGCATGCATCCAATCGGCGCCTCCGCCGGTCATCTCGCACCGCACATCCGGAGGTACGGGTTCTTAGTTTACGCCCTGCAGTGTTTACTCGCATTAACATCGCTCCGCCTTGCAGCCTTCGCCTCGTGGGGTGACGCCAATTCACGCCGACCGATGATGAGGATACGGCCTCCCACCGGCGAGGGAGCAAGACACAACACTAGGACGACGACTGGCGCCTGTGGTTTCTAGCGACCGGCGAGTTCCTCCGGTTCGTGCTCCACCAGACGCCCTGTGCCGAGCTCCTCCGTGTTCGTGCCCCACCAGACGCCGCAGCCGTAGCTCCTCCGGTTCGTGGCCCCATCGACGCCCCAGCCGAGCTCCTCCACGCGAACCGAGTTGGATGCCTCCACCGTGGATGAATTTCTGACTTCTCCCCGTGCCGATCACGACGACATGTACGCCTACCGTGCTCTTCTCCGAGTCACCATCGGTCCACCTCCGCTCAACGATCTCCATACCCTCCGAACCAACACGCTTCTCCCGACCGGTGGACGATTCGACGGTCATGCTCGCGCAAAACAAGGCACGCAGACGCGACGCAACCGCAGCAGGAGAGAGTAGTGGCTCGACGAGTGAGCCATATAGTATCGTGTGTTATGCGATTTTGTTTTACTATATTTGTACACATATTTTGGTTCCTATGTGTGTACTTACATCAGAAATATAGGAAAATTTCAAACTTTTTGTGGAACCTCCCGTGATAGTTTTGTTTGCTACTTTATTTTTTGTAGTAATTTGAAATGATGATTGATAAGCATATCGATTTTGAAGCATATTAGATATTTGTCACGCCATTTGGTACTACGTGACATTGCATAACTCGCTTTGAAGTTGGGATCATGTTGTTAATGCGAAGTTGCGAATTAAAGTAGACTTTATAATAAAGCTTGGGCTTGCACGCGCAGCGGGTTTGGTTACGCATAACAAACAACGCCATGCACGATGCAACAAACCGATCGACTCTACGATACATATGCGCCTTTTTGGAATTGAAATAAATTGACATTCGATGGGCGATTAGTACGGAATGGCCGGACTCATCGCGTGGAGCGGGCCATTTTCCCTTCTTTGCGCGCCGTTGTTGGACTCGCAGCCTCTTTGGCCTTGGCCGCAAGTTCTCTTTTGTCGCGCCCGCCTCGCGAGCCTCGCCTCGCGACAGCATGCCTCGAGATGAGCTGCCTCCGACGATACGCCGCTTAGCTCGCCGCTGCGCGCCTCCTCCCGATCTCGTGATCTTTTGTCATTCCACTCGAGAAGTCGAGAGTCCACCGTCATGCGGTGGATCTCCTCCGATCCACTTTCTGTAGTCACATAGTGCATCCGGGACTACGAGTAGATGGAGAGGTTGTTAGTGCGCACTTTCAAAGAGGAAAGTTACTAAACATACCGTAAACAGATCTTGGCACGCCGATAACTTCTCGTGTCGAAACGACGATCGGATAGTCGAGGAGTAGTTTGTACAACCTCAAGAACGCATGCCTAGGCTTAGCGGATGCTTGACTTGAAGAACTTGCATGGGTCCTCGCACGCCAGAGGGGCTGCCTCCCCTCCGTGGTGCCGCGCGAACGCCGGCTGGAGGGTTCGGGCCAGTTGCTGCCACGGGCCTCTTGGCCTTAGCCTCATTGTGGAGAGTCGCGATCCCGGCGCGCCTCTGCCGACCCGGCCGCAGAGTCCTTGCTTCATCGCCCATCTCCCAGCAGCCTTTGCAAGGCACGATCTCGCCCCATTGCTTCGCTATCTTGTCCCATTGCTTTTTCTCGCTCTTGTCCATCTCTGCGTGGTCAAGGAAGTTGTGTTGTAGTGTTGGGTTTTGTTGTGTATTGTTCTCTCCTGTATCCTCCACCCTTTATAAGCAACCTAGTTGGAATGGAATGATTTTTTTATGCACGCCTTGTCTTGTCATGTCATGTCGATATGGAAAGTCGACAAGGTAGAGTGTTGTCACGTCCGCTTTGCGTAGTAGTCATGTCAACGCTTGTAGAGTCATGTCTTTTCGGCACGGTGTCGAGGAGGTAGAGTGTTATCATGCGTCCGCCCGCGGCGCGCAGGGACTCGTGACCGCCTCTCGACGGCGCGCAGGAGGGACTCGCCTCTAGCGAACGCGTAGGGACCGCCTCCGGCGAACGCGTAGGGACTCGCCCGGCGGACGCGAGGGACTCGCCTCTAGCGACGCGAGGGAGGGACTCGCCTCTAGCGAACGCGGGACCGCCTCGGGCGATGCGGGACCGCTCCGGGCGACGCAGCAGGGAGGACTCGCCTCTAGCGAACGCGGGACCGCCTCCGACGGGCGCGCAGGAGGGACTCGACCGCCTCGCCGGCGGGCGCGGTAGGAGGGACTCGCGCCGCGCGCGGTAGGGGACTCGTGGACTCGCCGGGCGACGCGGAGGGAGGGACCCGCCTCCGCGAACGCGGAGGGACCGCCTCGCGAGCGTAGGGACTCGCCTCTATGCGGCGGCTATTTAAAGGCTCGATCGCGACACTCTGGCCGATCGCCTCTCAGAAAGTCTCTCTTTCTTAGGTGCCTCGCTCCCGAACTTACCATCCGCCAAGTCGGCGAATTCGTAAGTTAATTTGATCAACAATCGTATTACTTTAATGGTGTGTTTAGGCTTAAATATTGTTTTGTTTTCGCTGTAAATGGAGACACTTTACGTGTTCCACTAAACGCTCGCGCGGTCCGACGGAGTTGATTTGTCCACCGCGAAGCGCCTTCACAACGCTCCCAACCCGCACACGCCGATTTGCTCGATCTACGACGGCATTCGCAATCGCTCGACACGCACGCCGCTAGGAACAAGATAGTAATAGAGGCGTCACGCCACCACGGTCCCACCACACGCCATATATCGGGGCCTTACGAAGGTGACTAGCAGCGCCATGTGGGCACGCATACGCAGATCGTTACCAATCCTCACGCCCAATGTATGGACGACCCATGGTGTATGTATATTTTGTTTATCCTACTCAATCCGCAGGGGCGCGTTCGTGAGGCAATGACGCCTTCTCCCTCTTGGTTTGTTGACGACGAGCGAGCTCTCCCAGCCCCGCATGTCGTTAGGGAGTATGCTCCACATCGCGAGATTCGTAGTTTCGAATCAATGAGGGTGTGACAAATGGGGACGCACGTGTTGATTTTCACGAGATTGTCGATGCCATATCCGAGGCTCATCCGAGGCACCGCCACCAAGATGAGGCGAACTTTAACTCGCAATCCAATGAGAGGAAGCCGACGGCGAGGGAGGTATCGCTGTGGCATTGTTTCGCCGACACCGACTACGCCCAAGTCTGCTGATTGTCAAGCGCCTCTTCCCTTGTTCTGCCCAAGAGCACGAGTCTGTGGCCTTCGATGCGACACCCGCTTGTGGGGCAACATTTCACACAAGCCGCCAGCAAGCTATCGCGGACTTTCGCGTGAAGACCGCTCGGACTTACCGAGTTTACTGTGTGTTTGTACGTTATTTGTTGTACCTTGAACTATGTACACCACGCACTAACTATTATCCGCCTTCCATTATCTTTCGCAGTCTAACTCGACACTTACGTAGTTGCGCGTGGTTAGCTTGCCCCGCAAAGTCCGGCGCAGATTCCTCAAGCGGAACAGCCTTCCGCATCACAACCCCGATGATCACACATGTGAGCTTCAAGAGCCATTGCAAATGCATAAGAACGTAACCTCCTGCAGACATCGCAAGCATCATAAGCCATGTAGTTGTCGCCGATTTGACCGCTTTCAAGGTCCTCATGGCTAACGAGCAAATACAATAGGCTATGGCATTAGCTACATGAAGGTATGGCGCGGCGTAAGGTCCTCAAGGGTTGTATGGTACCTCACAAGGAGGCGCACGACCTAGTCCCAAGAATGCTCAAACAGATTATGATGCTAATCCGGGACATGCGCCAATAGGGTAGACAGTTCGACCCATCGAACAACCCACATTCGCTAATCCTTGATCGAAGTCTTTTCGCATTTGGCCCCGCATCCATGGCTTCTCCCACCGCCGCCCCGCCCTAACTATGGACGATACTTTCTTGCGGGAAGTACAAGGGCACCATTCTCACCGCTATTGCGCCGATGCGAACGCACAGCTGCTCCTCAGCTGCCTTTGCAATTGTGGAGAATGAGAACACCGACAGCTGGTTGTGGTTCCTACTAAACATAAAGCAACATGTTGTAAGGGACCGACCAATGTGTGCTCATAACCGATCATTATGCGGGTTGTTGTCCGCACAAGACAATGCGTAATCGCACAAGCCCGCCGCACTAATGGAATGACATGCGACATCGCTGTGCATGCGCATGTGGCCGCAAACTTCCACACGCGCCAAGCAAAGACCTCATGAAGAAGTTCAAGAAGCTCACCGCAGTAACTGTAAGCGCAAGTTCGATGCCATCCGCGGAGCTTGAGGTCGAAACCAAGCGCAACGGTTGTTTCGCCCACCGCACCGCAGCGAGTTCGCCGAGTGGATAAGCGCATGCACCGACTATGAGAAATGGTCCTTCTTCACGACACCCATGGTGCTCTGTGACGGCATCATGACAACCAACATGTCCGAGGTCTACAACGGGTGTTGAAAGGGGTTCGTGCCCCGCCCATCACCGCAAGTATCGAGGAGACATGGAATCGCATTCGGTTACTTCACAATCGGGCAATGATGGCTAGCAAAGATTTGGACGAAGGGAAACAAAGATTTGAGGTTACCCTTGCCTACATGGATGTGAAGATTACCAAGGCTCGATCCCATGTGGCTATCACAATGGATGGCGGAGGAGGAAGTTCGAGGTCCGCCGCTGGACAAGCACGCTCGTGGCCACACGAGAGGTGACCTAAGCATGTTTGCACCATAGGCGATGTGGCGCTTTGTTCCGCAACAAGCCTCAACTCCTCCACAAGCCTTGCTCCCACGATATGCCGCATGTGCCGATTTCATCAATCTTGTAGCATGTATACGCCGGAGTACTACGACATACGACACCTGTATGATACTTGGAACGGGAGTTCAACTCACGGCGCGGAAGGCCACTACAGGACATATGGCGGGCGCAGTGAAGTGGTCACCGAATGAAGCATCGCGCATCTGTGCCGTGGGAGACGCTACCAAGGCGATCCGCAACGACATGGACGCGAGCCAACGTGGAGATCGCCAAGAGCAATAAGGTGCAAAGTTATGCAAGACTCATGGGCACTCATTCAAACCGCCCGAGTAGACCTTTCTTCGTCCCCGCCACCTAAATATGGGTCTGTGGTTTGAAATGTAAGAAAATAAGAAGAAAATGAGTCCGCACCTTGTCTCACTGCATGCGCTGTAGGTCGATTATGTCCGCAAGCAATAAATGATATTGTACTAACATTTATTGGTCCTTCTTGATTCTCATGTCGCCCCAACGACTAAGTCCATCGCACGACGTAAACCGGCTATATAAAGGCCTCCTATGGGTTCACCACAAGACATCTCGCTCACCTCCCATCCTAATTCAACTTCCAAACAATGTCGCCCGAGGACCGACCCAACTCAACTCCCGAGTGGCATGAGCGCCAAGTGCCATTGCGGGTTTAGGACCATCCCGTCCGTGTGGTTCGATCCGACCAACACTACGGTTGTAGGTACTTCACGTGCTCAGATTCCGACAACGACTTCGTGGTAAGAACGACAACTAAATCTTTGGTTTCTCGTTATCTTTCTCAACCCGATCCATGACATATGCCACTATACACGTAGCCTTGCAAGTGGATCGAATGGGTGGATCAGAGTTCCCAAAGATGGCCAAGAAAGATCCCACAGTGGTGGAAAACAAAGGCCAATACTTTGTGAAGATGACTCAGAGCGCGAGATGGTCCAAAATCGTGGAGGAGCAAGAGCGGGCGCACAACAGGACTACATCCGCCTAAACGGTAAGGAGGATGAGCTTGTTCTGAGGAGGAGCAGCTAAGCTCGTGAAGCAGCCATCAAGCGCCAAGAGCAGGAGCTCAAAGTCCGGGAGGCAGCTCACAAGAAAAGAAGGATGCAACCAACCATCTTCGTATGCGACAGAAGGGAAACAACCACGCCGCACTCCAAGAGAACAAATGTAATACACCCAAAGAAGTTAAATTGTAAGGCATGTTAGATTAGTGGTGGACTAGCTAGAGTTCCACACATGCCATGTATTGTTTCATGTATCGCACATGTAGCGCCGCATTGATTAGTACAAACAATACTCAAACGTGTTCTTATTTTTACGTGGGGAATTTCTACGCTCATTGATTGGTATAAACAATACACTTACACCAAATACCGATAAAAATTCGAACTAATAAAAATTTTAACAAAACAATCTCATGTACCACAATCGCTTGGATTTCAAATACATAATCAAGTACAAGTTACAACATATAATACACTTTTTTGGTACTACTCACGCCTCGCCATCGCACGCATAGGACTCGTAACGCCCTTCCGCCGTGTTCCGCCCATAGGTCTCTCGACGACCGCCTCGTGGGAACGTGAGCCTATCGGTGACCGTGGTTCTCGCCGCAGTCGATCGGGCCTCTCAAAGACCGTGGTCATCGCATACACGGGCGCCACATGCGGATCGGCGTTGACAACAAGTCGGTGAGCCAAGCATTAGGATCCGTAGTATGATCCGTGGAGGGCCACCAACTCGCTCACCTTGAGAGACGACGGTAACCGCCGGTACGCTTCACCTTGCGGGTGAGCTGCATAGGGTACGGTGTAGCCCGACCGCACCATGGCGTCAGACGCTCATCGGAAATTGTCCGAGAATGTCTGATCGCGAGGGAGAATTGATGACATCCGCGGCCGCGGTTGCACGCTCAGGTTGCCTCGATGTTCCTTCTCGCTCCGCGACGACGACGCATGTGCGTAAGGTCCTCCGCAAGACGGCGCCGGGCCAGAGGGTCCTCCGCGACGACGACGGCTCGGGCCAGACGTCCTCCGCGACGACGACGACGGACGCCAGAGAGTCCTCGCGGAATCGCGCGGACGATCCGCCGCTCGTGCCGCCGCGCGCTGGTCGACTCGCCGACGGAAGATGGAGGGGTGAGGGTACGTGACGACACTCCGCCCGATGCTCGTGTCGACATCGCTGGGCCTTCCATACCATGTTGCGAACGACCCGCTTAACATCATCAACAATCGCCTTAATCACCGTAATAAGGTGTTCTATCGGTTGTTACTACCCCGCCGAGTTCCCGCCGCCACGCCCACAACACTCGCAAACGGTCCACTCGCCACCAACAAACAAAATTGTGTTAGTTAATCCTAAGTCCGAGGGTGGTTACAGATTACGGCTCAACGCATCGAGTCGCCACGCGCGGTCGCGACGGCGGGTCCAAATTTCAAGTCCAAGCTGCCTGCGGCTAGGATCTTCGTGACGGCCGCGACGCCACAACCTCGCTCGCAGTGTGCCGACGTACCACCCGCGGGTGTCGACGCCCTTCATCATATGGTCGGCTCTCCCGAAACGGAATCGCGGTCGCTTGCCACGCATCTACCCACGGCCGCCGCGCTCAAGCGCCGCCGCTTTATGTTCTTCTTCGCTTGCCCGAAAGTCAAACAAAATCAACAAATTATGGTAGGTAATAACACATGAGTAAACGACCTACAATATTATTAAGCAATACATTACACTTACAAGTGACTACGCCGCAAGCGTCGCCCTAGAGCAGGGGAGTCTCCCGTGCAATGAATCGCCTCATCACCCGCTGAGGGTTGTAGGGCTCAACCATATGGGAGAACACCGCATGAGAAGTTGTCCTCCAAGACGCTCATCCCGGTGGCATAGCAAGCTCGATCGTCGGCGCCGTGGCTCGCACGAAGACATCCGCCCAAGGAGCCCATATTACATCGCCTCTCGTGGCCTCGAACCGCTGTGGAATTGGGTATACGCGACGCGCTTCGCTTCTAGCCCACCCCAAGATCGCCATAGCCCATCGGGGATCCCATGGTCGGGCCTTCCACGGATCTTCTCGCCCGCCCCAACCATAGAAATGTTGTGTGCGGTAAGGGTGGATCGAGACCGAAGTACGGCCGCCCATGCCAGTGTTCCCACGACCACACCAGAATAGCGCAGTGGCAACCCGAGAGCACGGCTGCCGTTCGCGCGACGCCGCGGTAAGCGCCAAGACAAAGTCAGCAGATGCTGCACACGCATACCAACCCCAATCGCATCGCGCACATCTTCATCGCCGGCGCCCACGATGGACTCCGCAAGGTGAATATAACTCGGTACACCAAGTCCCCGCGCGCTAGGGAACATGACCCACCCAATAAAAATAACAAATATGCAATTAGTGGCATCGAACCACCTCCTCCCGGCGTTATCCGGCAATGCATGAAATTTCGCAGCCAAGCCGCAAGTGGATGCCCTTATACTTGTTTCGGATAGGATGCCCGGCGATGATGGAGACGCGCTTCCACCCACTGACCGGCGGGGAACAATCGACGGCTCGCACCGGCAGCCGTTATGAAGCCGACGCCTTGCGCAGTCACGGCCATCTCCCACCGGTGGAACGTGGGTCTCCTACGCCAACGATCAACCAAGGCGAAAGAAGGCAAGCATCAAGAAGGAGGTTCGCCCATGTTCAAGATGCGGCGAACGAATCACCCGCATTGACGGCTCTCGAACAAACCGTCATTCAACGCCACGCCTCCCTGGGCCCCGTGTCACCGAGTTGGTGGTCCATCGCCACCGATCAAGCATGACAACATGCCGGCGCCCCATGCCTCCTCAAGTAGGGGTGGTAGAGTACGCGCTATTGCCGCAAATACAGCAGTAAGTAGTTAGCAAAATCTAAACGCTTATAAATTTCAATAAGCAAATATTAATTACGTAATTACCAAATCGAATGCTAGCGATTGCTAATCGACAGTTAATTAGAATGCGCCGCGCTTATGATCGATTCAGATCGCGCATGGTTTATAAACGAGAGAAAATACGACAATAATGAGATCGATCGATAAGATCGGAATACGCCGCGCTTATGATCGACGCTACAAGGGTTTATAAACGGAGAAAATACGACAACAATGACATCGATAAGATCGACGCGACACGACGTGACGAAGGTGGGTCAAAACAAAACACAAATAACGAAAACGTAAAAACAAAACAAAATAAATAAAAACAAAATAACTTTTTGCAATTGCCGCTACGCCGGGCAGCCTTCCCCGCGTGTTTGCAATAAAAAGTTAGTGAGCAGACATTAATCATGCAGCAGATATTTTGCCCTCATTGCAGGATCCTGAATGTGTTCTTATCGCATACGCTAACCAATCCATCCAGACAGCTTCAACGTATAAAATTATGAAAATTTAGACGACCAACTACACGATGTCAAGAGGCTAAGAAAATCGTAATTTTTAAAATCGCTTGTTACATTTTAAAATTTCTTGCAACCCTAATCCTAACCTAATTAACTAACCTCAAACTAACCTAATTAATCCCTAACTTTTACTAATTTTTTTATCATTATGTCCGCTAAAACCCTAACTAAATTTTTTTAAAATATATTTTAAAATTTTCGAATTGCGGGCGGCAGGGGCCCATGCGGCGAGGGGCGGCAGGGGGCCATGCGGCGAGGGGCGGCAGGGGCATGCGCGCAGGCGCGCGGCGCACGGGGGCGCGCCGCATGGGGCGCGGCGCACGGGGCGCGCGTGAACAGAGAGAGTGAGAGGAGAGAGGAGGTGGCGCGGGCCGGGGCGAGGTGGCGCCGCGATTGGCCGGGCGGGGAGCTGGCGAACCGCGCCGTATCGGGTAGGTCCTTGCCGCCTTTGCCGTAGGCGCCTCGCGCCGTTAGCGCAGACGCTCATCGCTCACGGCTATTTCCGCTAATTATTTCCGAATGGAGCTATCAAAATAAATTATGCTACTGGCCAAAACAAGAAAATTTCACCGAGGACGCCACGGCATCGCCGCAGATAGGTATGCCGAACCGATTCCTTAGTTTGGCCTTCCAGTCTGCCGACGGACAGCCTGAAACAAGTGGCTCACCTCGGATCAGGAGACCAGTCAGGAATGAGATGTCCTACAGAGTGACCGCCATCTCACCCCACCGAAAATGGAAGGTGTGTGTCTCGGGCCTCTCCCTGTTGGCAAGTGCCGATAGCAAACTACCGTCCAGGGTGAAGTGACGTCCGACGGAGATCGTGTCCCAGAGGATGGGGACGTAGCGAGCGTCCAACTGCCAACAATCCCTCCCACCCCGAAGCTCCAGGGGTGGAGGGCTATCCGTATCCATGCCGATCTACGACTTGCACCGGTGATTCTCATCGTAGAAGGGTTCCAGAAACTCCAGTAAAGACATAGCTTGCAAGACATGGAAGAGACATACTATTAGTGAAAAATTGATGATGACGATAAAATACTAGAAATTATAAATTACGCATAAATACAGAGAACAGATTAATGGACACTAAATAACTATGACCAAATTAAGTACGATAAAAATAGTTGTGACTAAAATAATTAAGACTAATTAATTACCATAAATAAATATGTGTTACATAATGACATCTACATTAGTCACGACTGAATTAATTACGATGACCTAAATAGCACTAAAATAATTATGACAAATTTATTACCACAGATTAAAAGCAAAAATGACGGCTAACTAAGGCCACTAAATTAATTGCCACCAATTAACGATGGTAAATTAATTATGTCTTATAAAATATGACTAAATTATTTGTGACTAATTAACGACGACTAATTAATTAAGACTTAATTCCATCTAACTATTTAGGACTAATTAATTGTGTAAAACTATGTACTTACGACAAATTATTTGGTTACTAATTAACTACGCCTAAAAATTAGAACTAATAAATTACGAAGATTAATTTAACTACGGCTAATTAGTTACGACTAATAAACTTACAAAAATTTATTATGAAAATATTGAAATGACTAAATTAACTATGCCTATATAAGTACAACTAATTAACTACAAACATTTCGCTACGACTAATTAACTAACCACAAAATTAAAAAAGAAATAATGTACATGGAAAAAATTACCTACTGATATCATTGCTACTGACGGCTGCAAATAATACTTAATCGTCTGCAAAAACGAAATCGACAGAAGGGGAAAGCGAGAGAGGGAGCGAGAGTGCGAACTAAATTCGTTGTCTCCTGCAATTATATAGCCGCCGCGAGAGGGGACAACGACGTGATACAGAGGTGATGGGCTGATGGGGATGGGTGTGTGTGGTCGGTCGGGTCCGGCTGGCCTGCGTGCGGAGGGGCCGTGTCTGTCCCGTGGCCATGCAAACATAACACGTCCAGTCGGCCACGACACGAACGAGGGGCGTCTAGTCAGTCATGGGACGGACAAGGGCACTTGTCATGTACATGACGCGTCCAGCCGGCCACTGTATAGACGAGATGCTATTTTTGCCATTTTATCACGACAGAGGTTAATTGCGTTGAAAATGCCTACAAGAGTGATATTTGCTACAAAAATTTATTTTTTTCGTGGCTATCTAACCTTCGTTCGAAGGCTTTAGGGCTCGACAGTACCCACGCTACAGGTCTTGCGGGCCCGAGTCAAAGCTAGGCCGAGTACGAGGGCAGTTCCTATATGTCGCGCCCGCATGTTCGGCATATAACCGCCACCTGCCGCCCACACTCGTACAGCCCACGACACGCGCGCACACGATAGACTAATTTGATGGTGTCAGCTCCCTTCAAAAGTGAATTCGAAAATTCAAAATGCTATAACTTTTGAACCGATGATCCGATTTGTGATCCGTTTAAACTACTGTGTTCATTAAGAAGATATGTTTCAAACAAGATACCACTTGTATATGTTTTGAGGTTATTTTTATTTGAGACTTGTTTAACTGATACGTATGAATTTGCTCACATTGTCCTATCACTTGAACATTGCCTATGAATTGTTCGAACATTGACACCAAAGGCGCGGAGCATTGGCACATTCTTCCATTGAACTTAATGCGTGGAACAACATCGTTGACCTGTTGGAACATCGAAACCAAACACATACAACATTTCATTTTACCTGCTAGAACATACTACACTCACCCGTCCATTCCCCATACCCAATTCAAAATTTAGGTCAGAATATCGTCTATAAACTACTGAAACATTAGAAAGTAATTTATGGAATATTTTGTTTTATCTATTGAAACATATACTATATAACATCATTGCTAAGTCTAACTATATGAAAGTAAAATATTGTTTTGAAGATCTCATCGTAAGGAACACGATGGTTCTAACAGACCGTGAATTGGACAACCCTCAGTACGAGTTGTCAGATTTGTTTTTCTTTTCCTCTCAAAAAAGATTTGTTTTTCTTTTCTTAGCAGTTGGTTGTCTTCGTTAAGGATGCAAAGTACATTAGCACTACAAACATTGGAGAATTTGGCCGTATTAGCACTGTTTGCGGTCGTATTTGCAAAAATAACACTCATCGCATGGGATTTGCATAAATAGAGTCTCCACTGCACGGTCACCGCACGGGACGACTAATGAGCCAACACGTAACTGCTGCCGCATGGGCACCATGCTGTGAAGGCGCTACCGCACGGCCAACGTGCGGTGGAGAGCAATTGAACATCCGAAAGTATTTAGCCAGCTTAGAGATATGTCCACTGCTATTTTTCGTCTCTTTCCTTCTTTATTGTCCTCGGTATCCGATCATATATGCAATTCAATCAATAAATAAATTATCTGCTTCAGGTCAAAGGTCAGGGAATATATGCTTTTGTGACTTTGGTGGTGGTGTTCCTTATAGTGAAGAACTACGTAAAAGCCTCATAATGACGGTCCGCAACCAGGTATTTTCTTAATACTTTGGGATGTTCATTTGCACTCCATGGTTGGTTGGCCTCTATAATGTTTTTAGATTTTTACATATGACATATCTCTAAGCTGCTTAAAATTATCTGTTTGGCATTTTTAAAATTGTTTTGGAACAAGTTGTGACTAATCCTAGCATAAACGCATGGCCACGTCAAGATGCCATCCTGCTTCAAGCCTAGACACTGACACGCTGTTTTGGGAGCCATCATCTGCACAGCAAGCTGAAGATTACAGTAGTTTTTGTGACTTTGATCTGGTCTCGACTAGTACGTACAGAGGTAGAAAGTGATCTCCTGTATTTGAGATTTTGAGTGCACAGTTGGCGAAGCAAGAGGGGATGCAACATACGTGGCTCCGACGTCGACGCCAACCAGCACGCCGGCCGCTCCTTGTCGTGGTAAAACCACTCTCCGGCAAGAGATTGGTTCTCTTCCGACAAATTCAAAGCCGACTATTGCGAGTATGGCTCACTGCGTCTTAATTATCTGCTGATTCTTTAAGTATATTCATCACGGACTGGAACCTCTCTGTTTTCAAGGATTAAACATAGAGCCGAGGGACTCGGGGAAAAGTTTCGGTCTTATGATTAGTTGCCCCAGAATGTTTATAAGTTGTATAGATGTTTTTATAAGCTGTAGGTGTTGAAAAACTACAACTTCTTCGCAAAAAAGAAAAGAAAAAAAAAGGGGGGGGGGACGTGAAAATGCTTGGTATACTTAATTTTGCCATTGTGCTAGTACTAGCTTGAAAAACGAACCACCGAAGTGCAAATTTGCACACGATCGAGCCTATTGTAGCGCATGATCTACATGTAATTGGCATGTCTCGGAAAGGTTTACTAGAGGACAACTTGGCTGGAGAGTAGCGTAATGCACACAGTTTCTCGTAAACAGGTCAAGAGTCAAACCGACCATGTGTCACCATGAAAATTAGCTCTCGCGTTCGAGATGGCCGGATGGTGGCATCCACAATCGATCGGCGGGCCTGTCGTTGCTTATCCTTCCTAGTCGTGGCAAATCGACGGTATATCTTTTTGTATGTAATTTGGATATATAAAAATAATAATTAAATATGTCATAAAAAAGAACTGAGCTTGGCACAGTAGGTACGGGGGCAGTTGAGCCACCCAGCCCACCCGCGGTCGAGTCTTTCGAGCAGCCTACTGCAGATAGTACTGTAGTTGGGGCACTGTGGATGATACTGTTGCTGGTTTCACAAATTGAAATCGAGGGAGATAAGCACTACTTTAATAAAAAAATATGTCATAAAAATAGTTTCATTATAGCTTTTTTTTTTTTGAATATATGATGATAAATATTGATGGTCAAAGTGATATCTTATTGACTTTAAAAACTCAAAAACGTCATTTTTTTTGTGACCAGAGAAAATAATAGGTTTTGTCTACAAATTACATACCTATTTTGCGGACGCTAGTTGTGCCCCACTAATTCGATGTAGATCCTCTCATGCATGGTCTTTGACAAAGGTATCTCAACACACTGCCAAAAGGTTTGGAACAAGTTGTGACCAATCCTAGCATAAACTATCATGACTCAGTCGCACGGTGGGATGTTCATTTGCTCTACACCGCACGATGGCCGTACGGCAGCGATTACGTGTCGACTCATTGGTCGTCCCGTGCAGTGATCGTGTGGTGGAGACTCTATTTCTGCAAATTCCACACGATGAGTGCTATTTTTGCAAATACGACCGCAAACAATGCCAATAGAGCCAAAAATTCCAAACATTGCGGCAACAAGCCCGATACTTGTTCAGACCAAGTACATAGTTATCTTATTGGGGAAGCTTGTTAGGCGGGCACAATGTGCAGACGAGTTCCCCATCCTTCTTATGTGGTTGTTTGTGTTGGGAAACCATAGGCTCGGCCTATGCAGCCGACTCATAGGTGGGCGTCTTATCTAAACCCTAGCAGGGTCTCTAGATTATAAATAGAGAGTGCTAGTCATTGTAAAGGATTGATCATGAGAAGAGCAATAAAGAGAAGCAAGAAGTTCCCCTATATCTCTGTGTTCATCAACAGTTTAGATCGTGAATTAGATATCAATTTTCAGAAAACATGTTTTAATAAGATTTTTAGGAAAAACAGATTTTAGTTTGTTATTCTCTTAGGATGAGCCTATGCAGTTTTAAAGCATATATATGGCGTGCTTCGAATCGAACCTATGGTTAACTTAATTTCTGGGCCCACTAGCTTTTTACGCGTTGGTCGGATGATGTTTCTGAAGTTTTTGCGAAAGGGACATGGTTATCTATTCTAAAGTTTTAGCGAAGGAATGCAATGATTTTTTTTTTGCCAAAATAGTACTATTTGGAGTGTTATTAGAAAAAAAAATGGCGCCCTAGATGTGCTTTTTGCAAAAATAAAGCTCGACACCGTCCCTGGGTGGCACGAACGAGCTGCCACGTGGCCTCGTCCGCACCACCCACAGACGGTGCCCCCTCATCCATCCTAGGAAAGGACAGAATCGTCACGTCGCTGCCACCTCGTCGCTCGTCTGTCCCTGGAGGGACGGAGCCGTCACATCGGCCTCCTTGCGCGCTCGCTCTCTCCGGAGGACAGAGCCGCCGCCGGCTGCCGCTCGCACTAGCTTGTCCGCCTCGCCCGCCGACGCAACCGCGGCGCCACGCAGAGGCTTTCGCTATCCACATGGCTTTATGTCCTGTCATGTCCGAACTCTTTCGTTTCATCCGTCCGCTCGTTTGTCATGTCCAACGCGTTCCCGTGAGTAATTCTTCCTCCCGACATCCCGCCGGCATTTGGCTATAAATGCGAGTCGCAAGCGAGACTCTTCGCCATGTCGCTCGCGGTTTCTCACGCCGGCCTTTCGCAGTGGATCAAGACCGCTAATTACGGCGCAAAACAACACTTGATCCATTCTGAAAAGGCAACCGAAACTACGAGAGAGCGCGAGCGAAGAGTCTCGCTCGTAGCTCCGCATTTTATAGCCACATGCCAGAGCGGGATGTCGAGAGGGAAGAATTGCGACGGCGCGTCGGACATGACAGACAGACGACGACGTAAAAAGCATCTTGACATGACGGATAGAAGCCAGCAGCAAGCCGGGCGCGAGGCGTCGACGTGGCACTCCGCCTCCGGGACGGACGAGTGCGCGAGGTGGCCGACTTGGCGGCTCCGTCCCTCTTGGGGACGGACGAGCGGCGAGGTGGCAGCGACGTGGCGATTCCATCCTTCCCTGGCACGGACGAGGGGGCGCCGTCCGTGGGTGATGTGGACGAGACCACGTGGCAGCTCGGCAGCCGTCAGTGCCACCTAGGGACCGTGTTGATTGTTATTTTTGCAAAAAGCACGACGAAGATGTCATTTTTTGATAATAACGCTCCAAACATGAAAAAAAAAAAGGAATGCGGAGGAACATGGCTATCTATTCTGAAGTTTTTTGGAAAGAAAGGGACATAGTTACGTGGTTTGACCATTCCCTTCAATCCTGAAAAGATCATGTGCCATTACGAATTAAATTAATAAATCAAGAAATTAACCCTTGACTCCTCGACGTGCCCTCATCTGGACCGTCGAGACCAGATCGGACGAATGCCGAACCTGGAGGAGCCACATGGCCAACTATTGGAACTGCGGCGCAGAGGATCCCTCCTGCCGTGCAATGGCGATGCATTCCAAGCTTTCTGACTACTCCAGTCCTCTCTATAAGACGACGACTCTGCCGCCCCTCTCTCTCTCATCTTTCATCTCTTCTTCTCTCTCTCTCTCGCTTTCTTCCTCCATTGTTGAAGCCTACTACCTCAGTGGTATCAGCAAAGTAGTCCAGCCGGCCATGGGGACGCAGGCACCGGAGAATTTCCCTCCGCCGCCCAAGGTAAACATCTCTCTCTCTCTCTCTCTCTCTCTCTCTCTCTCTCTTGTTTGTGTTGTATGATATTTCTTTCAGCTTTCTTGATCATGTTTCAGTAGCCATGACATCTGCTTTGTATTTCATCCATTCCTTTATATCCAAATGAAAACACACAAGTAAAAATTCAACAATGTTTCTTCAAACCATTTCTTTGTGGAGACTTCAAACGTCGTTGAACTGTTGGAACATCGAAACCAAACACATACAACATTTCACTTTACCGAGGATCTCGCCCGAGTGCGCCGCGGTCTCGCCGGAGTGTTCGTGTGCGGCGGCACCAGCATGCCGGAGGGATCCTCGGTCTCGCCGAAGAGTGCGCTGCGGTGGTCTCGCGGGAGCATTCGAGCTCGGCACGGTCCGCTCGCTGCAATGTTCTAGCGCAGCGGCCCCAACATGACAGCTCGCCGAAGGGCGGTGCTTCGACTTGCACAAACTGCTCGAGCCGGCGGTGCGCTCTCACCGGAGTGCTCGAGCGCAGCCGCGAGCCTCGAGCTTGTTGTATGTTTCGCCAGAGTGTTCGAGCTCGGCGCCGCTGTCTCGCCAGAGTGTGCGCCGCGACCTCGCTGGAGTGTTCAACCGCTGCGACGCGTGCTCGTACGTGTTGTTGGGAGCGTTTTGAGAGCGGCGGCACCAGCTTGCCGGAGGGCGCCTGGATCTCGCCAGAATGCGCGTTGCGGTGTCGCCTGGAACGTTCGAGCGCGCCGAGCTCCGGGTTCGAGCTCGGCTCGTCTAGCTCGCAGGAGCTATTCGAGCTCGGCGTGTCCATCTAGGATGGGTGCGTGACGCATGGAGCTCGGGATGCGGAAAATCTGTTCGAGTGCGGCGCGGCGAGCTGTTCGAATAAAGGCACGATTGGCGGAGAAGCTGCTCGAGCGCGTGGCGGCGAGCTCCGGCGGCAGGGCGACGCGCAGAGCTCAGGACGCTCGATTGTGGCGGGCTGTCCATGTTGGGGATTGGGGACTGGCCACGCTCGCGCGCTTAGGCACACTGTTTCCTAATTCTGAATTTTTTATGTTCTTCCTGTGTTTCTCACACGTGCAGGGTAAGGTCCAGGCCGGCAAGACGCGCTTCACGGTGACCACCGTCGGTTTCATACTCATCTTGTTTGGCGCCGGTGTGGCATTGATCAACTCGTTCAGCACCGCGCAAGACGGTGACACCTACACCGCGCTCATCGGCCTCGTGGGCGTCCTCGGCGGCGTGAACCTCCTCGCTCTGGGCTTCTGGATGCCCGACAACCGCACGTGCACCTTATGCGTATGGCAGAATCTTGCCATTCTAGGCGTTGTCATGGCGTCGTCGGCCGTGACGGTGGTCGTCGCCGGCGCCGCCGACCCGGTGCTCTGCTTCGGACTCTTCGTTATGCTGCTGGCTGGCCTTTCGCTCGCCGCGTGCGGCGTTCTTGGCGCTTAGCTAGGAGCTGCCCCTGGTGCGCTGCTCTGGTACCGTGGTTTGTTCCGTATTGGGCTGATTGCTTGCGCTTGCTCGTCTGTTGCTTAATTTTAAGTCGTTTGAAATTTTGTTAAGTTTAAATTAATTGTTGTGATTATTAGATTTATATAGAGATTGTTGAATCATATGATTCGATATTGATCTAATGGATAAAATATATAATTTATACTTAATAAAATTTTAGTCATTACGACTTGCTCTTCTCATTGGTCTGTAGGTAATGGTCCGAGAGGCCACGTCACAGGGAAGCAGCGTTGAGACCCACATACACAACTTCCTATATTTTCCTTTTTTTTTCTTTCTTGTTTCCAGAGAGAAAATACTTCACATGAATAGCTAAAAATGAAATAAAAGTGCAATGGTCATCAGCAACACTACTGAAATTTCACTTCTGTTGATACAAAACTGACCTGGCAGGCTGGCATGTCAAATAACCTTCAACATCTTTACTCCATTTCCAACCGCTCTGATACTTCTGGAGAAATCATATTTAGAGATAAGGGCAGTGAAAATCCAGCACTACCATCAATTTTGTCCTCGCTCGTTCGGTCCTCCCGACCAGTACCAATTTGAAATCGTACAAAAATGTAAAAAACAAAAGCAATTCTACCACCATGTGATCCATGCTTTGGGCTGGAGTTGCACCCAACTACGATGCCAATTTCTGCATGCCAAACAGGTTCCTGATCAGATCACCATATGATCTGAGGTCCATATGATGGAGATACCAGCCTCAAGGGCGGGACAAAATTTTACAGCAAAACCCATCTCAGCACATTCATTGACCATAAGGGCTTCGTCCGGGAATCTCAAATTCTCGGCCTATCCACAGGGTTGGGTTAGGAATTTGGACTTTCCAAACAAGATCTAATAGTAATTAGTAATCATACTCATGTGTTCTTGTATTTAGTATACTTGTTACAGTCGGGAAGAAATCACTCAAACTAGGACTCAATGATCCCTTGCGACTAATCCCGATCATCATCCTCTCTCTGTCCATTGACTTCAGCCCTTATATAGCGTACGAAGGGGTGACAGTTACTCCATGCCAAGAGGCGCCTCAACGTCTGATAAAATACACATGTTGATGGTAGTTATTGTCAGAGGAAACTGCACCCCACGTCACCTGACAGTTACATCAAGGACAGAGCCATAATAAGTACAATTATTCCAAAGAATAATTACGTATACTATCTACATTGTGTATTAAACACAGCGTATAAGAGTCCTTAATCGACTGAGCCAACGTATCTGTATGCTTCATTGATTATGGGGTTGTCGTAGCTGACCTGGTTGTAGAAAACCTTACAACCACAAGATGGTCGTAGAAAGGCTTACGACTATAGACTGGTCGTGGAAAGGCTTACGACCATGGGTGGTCAAAGAAGGCTTACGACCACTCAGTTAAGCTTCTCTCTTATGAACAATAAGAGGCATACTTATGAGTAATATGAAGATATTGCTATCTATAATAACAATTATAGATAAATAGTTAATTGGAGATTATTATATCCTCGTCAGAAGTCTAATTTCCTTTATTACGGTCAAACTGGTCGATGACCGGTTTTGGTCAGGAACGACTAGCTATGAATATTGGACATTGTCCGACCAATTATATAGGTTTGGACAAACCCCGACCAGCAAACTAGTCGGGAGACACCAATAGTTACAAACGTGACTGGCAGGAAGGCAGCTTTTGGCGTATTTGGTAACTTACAACAGTTGACCAACGGACGAGACGGTTCAAGACTCTCGGCGAACGTGCGTGAAGATTAGAGGCGCATTTAGCGACATTAACTGCCACCTCTTCAAATACTAAAAAGGGAGTAGCCCATGCTCTCTGTAACATATATAGAATCATAAGTTCATGATTATATTCATTCATTACTCACAATCATTCTGTAACATCCTTTGTATTCTCATACGAATACTGAGTGTGGCCACGATACATGGTCTTCATTTGATAATGTTCTCACATTACTTTCCCAAGAAAATTCGATAGGGAACCTTATGTTCCGATCATCGACAGTTACCGCTAGAAAGAGGGTGACATCAATTGAAGAACATCACTGTGATGTCCTCATGGCCTCACCGATAGACTACGATGGAGGACTACACCCCTGAGCAGACGTGCAAGTGTGACTTCTTCGATGAGTAAATTCCAAAGAATAAATCTTCACCGCCCTCAAACCAATCCGTTGGGAGTAAGATGGTTAGAACATCAAATCTACTCTCAAGCAACTTCGAGAGTGGCTATGTTCCAACTTATGTCTCAAATCGAGAGACAAGTGACCATGATGCTAGTGCTATGGCAATTCATGATGATCTCGATGATGAAGACTATACTAAGGAGATAGAAGAATCGTCTCCAAAGCATCTACTCCATCAACTCCAAGGTCTCAACTACCACCCCTCCTCTGATGAGGATGTGATGTTCTCACCCTCTATCTGCTCTGAATTTCGTGAATATGCAGTCGTCAATGTTAACAAGACCAACGAACAACGGGCAACACGTGAGCAACGCAAGGCCCAGGAACAAGCCGAACATTTGGCACAGGAGTGACGCAATTAGATTCACATAGCCAAGCAGAAGACAATGGAGGAGGCCCGTCGTCAGTACCACGACAAACACGCTGGGACATCTAAAAGACCTACGTTCAACGCGAGTGGTGAATAATGTCCACCAATTACACCCTAAGTTGCTCCGAGAACGACGGTAAGAGATCTCAATGTTTACCATCACCCTCACAGGCAGAGACTCCAGTTGAAAAGCAAAAGAGGCCTCATTACTACCTTTTTTCTATGCCACTGATGTGAGTATGATATGTGGTCCACTGATGTGAGTATGACATGTGGTCGTAGGACCCACATGTCATACTCATATGCAGTGACAAATCATAAAATTCACCCGTTTGAAGTGGCAAATAATCAAAATTTTCTTTTTCTATGGGGTTCCATTTAATTTGAAGCAAAAACGGACCTAAATGGACTTCACAATCCACTCTGGGATACTACCAGCAGAACAAAGCTCAGAGGCCACCACGGATGGTGGCAGCCGGAGCATAAGATGAACATTGTTCTCCGGGATATTTTGATCTAGGTTGTTTACTTGCGAGTTATGACCGAGCAGAACACGCACCACAGGAAAACCAAACATGGATCTCAGCCACCTGCTGCACGACAGAGGGAGCACAATATTTTCCATTCTAAATTCTTTATTCAACAGGGTGTTCTTTTTTTAGACATTACTATACCACCGGATATTATACTATGCAAGTATGTAAGGTGAAAGTTCTTTATCCGATCCATGCATTTGTTCACTAGAAGGGCAAATAAAATGGTACCCCAAGCGTTTATTTATACAGAATTGCTATACATATGTCGAATGATAATTTTTTGTGCAAATTGTTCGAACTTCTAACCTTGTGATTGCTCGGAGATTTGTGTTCCGGCTGGTGTGCTCATCTTTATTTTTCCCTTTTTAAGACTTAGTTTTTGTATGCCTGGATTCTTGAGACACATGCAAGCACTTTAATTATTGCTGCCGCATGTCCGTGAATAGTGAGCAGCCGCAGTTTCAGTGCAGCCGAGTTTACTAATCGCTCAGTAACATGTGCCCTGAATGATAGACCATCCGATTAGAAAAGTCATTATTGTATGTACAATAGTGTGACGTCAGCTGTCTGTAAGCTTTAATACGTAGGATATGAGATGATGTGAAGGAGAGAGTGAGAACCTAGAGAATTGAGTCGTCTCTCATACAGTAGTCGACTGTAGCATGAGAAACAAGACATATTGTATATGGAGGAGCTGTTTATAGAGACATGTAAAAAGATAATTTATTGTATAAGTTGTCTTTAGAGTTGAGTCCTCGCGCTGACGTGCGGTAGGCCGCCAGGATTCTACTGGTGGCTCGTTTGGTTGTCGACCTCGCGATGCAACAATCCACCTTGCCTGGATACTAAAGGCAAGTTCGTTAGCCTGAGCCAAGCAACCGAATTCGAACACCTGAGCTCCAGGCCGCAGCACATGGTTTGTTAACAGCTTGCTAGTGACATTCAACACATGGTTTGACCTCTTTAGCACGTGGTTTGACCTCTTCAGGTCCAGATCTTCAAACAAACATCATATCCATAGGCTTGCCTGGTCAAACAAAAACCATCCACTTTTTAAGTATGGGGTCTAAATACGTACAAAAGTGATGTAAATGGTACATAAAGACATATCTCCAAACATGATCACTCTTCAATGGTATATTTCAAAAAAAAAAAACTCTCCGATAGCATATTCTAAAACCATGCACTTTGCGATGACATCTTAGAATATAGTAAAGTACATTGTAGGTCCCTAAACTTGGACGGTGGGTTCACTTGGGTCCAACATCTTTGGAAGTGTCCAATCAGGTACCTAATCTATTTAAGTGTGTTAAGCAGGTCCAAAACAGCCCGGGCTGGTATTGACCGGTGACGTGGAACGTTGACCTGACCGGCGTGGCTCCTCGTCACGCCGAGTGCACAAAACCGCGTCCACGCTCCGCCGCGTCCACAGCCCAATCCCTAAATCCCCAATTTCTCCAGTGCATCTTCTCTGGCGACGAAAACGGCGGCGACGAAGGCTGCACTCTCCTCCGGCGACGAAGGCGGCACTCTCCTCCCATGGCCGAGACGTCGAGCTCCTCGACGAGAAGCCGGCGCAGGGGAAAGATTGCACTCCCATTGATCTTGTGCCCAAACTGTGTGAGCACCGTGGTGCGGTTGACATCCAAAACAAGAGAGAATCCCGACCGCGATTTCTTCAAGTGCCCGAATCATCAGGTGAGTTGTTACCATCGATTTGAGATTTGGGATTTAGAGTTGGTTCGATCTTGTTCTTATGATCGTCTTTGAGTCACGAGATGGTTCTCGTTTGTAACTTTTGGTCGTGGGAGGAACAATATGGCAAGTATTTGTGTGAACGGGCATGATCCATTCGATGAATACAATGTGGCAAGAATGAAGACCAAACAAAGGTGGGAGAATTACTAGTTAGAGAAGGCATGGAGGAGAAGTTATCGTAGCTTGTTCGCATGTTGATGGCGATGATAGAAGTAGGAAAAGAAGTTGTATTTTTCTTTGAAAGGTTTGCTTGTTGTGTGTGTTGTTGTTAGTTACTTGGTCTCATCCGCGCTTTTGAAGATGAGCATGTAATGGAAATGAATGGTGTGAAATGGATGGATTCACACTATGCTCTTTGCAATTGTATGTGTTCTTGTGTTGAAATAATGTTGTGAAATCTGTTGTTTTGTTGAATTTCAGAACAACTATACTGAACATCTAACTGGATACTAAAGAAACACAATAATGCATCGAGGTCAAGCAGGGAGGCATTTTGGACAAGCAACAACTAGACTTAATTGTTAAAGCAGTTCAGCCATAATATTGCATAAAGCATTCATAGAATTACAGAACCATCTTAAGAAGTCCTTAAAACATCTAGCTGGACACTTTGTAGGTTGACATAACTGCATCTCATCTGATAACTTTGTTTCTTCACAAAATCACAAAATACTACTGTTTTGTCTGCACAAAATAGAACTTCATACCACCAGTTGGTCTACACAAAAGAACTTCTTACCACCAGTTGGTCTGCACAAAAGAACTTGCCAAGACATCATTCACTTCTTGCCAGTAGCCTCCTTAGCTTCAACAGTTTTCTTGTGCTTCCTCATCTTTGCTCTACCTGCTGTCCTTGCAGTGCTAAGTGCAATTGGTCTGGTTGTGGGTACATTCTCGGCGATGAAAGCACATTCAGGAATTGGACCAGCTTCTTGTGTTTGCCTCAAGGATGGAGTGGACTGGACATAATCAAATAGCATGTCATCAGTGTTCAATTAGGAATTGGACCAGTCATGATTTTGCTCAACACTAAACAATTAAACAAATTGGCATGACATAAAATGCATGAAACAAAACATGTTTACCTCAGTGAGTAGCTGAGACAACATAGTGGAGCTCAGTTGGGAGGACATGTGCTCATCTGGTGGTAGTGGGGGCAGAACAGCCTGGGTGATCACAGGATCTTTCTCAATCTCTTCTTCAGGCATTGCTTTGTGCTTCCTTTTTACTTGCATCTTGGGTCTTTTTTCTGCCTTCTTAAGGTCACATCCCCTAACATTGTGGGTAGAAGACCCACAGTGCCTGCAGTGCATGATCACACCATGCTTAGACATTCTAGCTCCTGAGTGCCTGCAGTTTCATTCTTTATGAACAATCCTTGCACAATTCCTGAGGGTCATCTTATCATCTGCCCTAAAGGTTTCAATGTACTTCTCATCTATGAACTTTGCAGTGAATGTCTTCAACACCCACTCCTTTCTACAAGTATGCTCACCTACATATCTCTTCACCATAAAGCAATTGGCATGGCTATCCTTCGATGCATACATCTGCCATGGGCAACCCTTCGCACAGTGGGCTTGGATTCTTCTCTGGTCATTTCTAGGCATCCTGATATCAACTCTGTGTTTGCAACTATACTCAAAAATTGCTTTCCTCGGCACCTCAACTACTGATGAGAACACCAATCCAACTTTGAAGACAGGGTCCAACATGTCAACATCTGGCCTAAATGCCTTGAAATTGAACTTAGGTGTGTCATCATCATCTGAAGAATCTGGCAACCGCAACAACTCTTCCTCATCTGATGACAGATTGTCTTTGGGTTCATGAGGATTAAGCTCGTCATCGACATTATCAGCAAACAGGTCGTCATCTCCATCTTCTATCTCATAGTCACTGTCTACAAAATCAGAATCATCCTCGTCATCTCCATCTTCTATCTCACTGCTACTATCTCCTTCATGTTGCTCTGATGGTCCTGCCTCCTCTTTGTCCTTACTCTTCTTGCATTTGGTGAAGATATCATCATAAAAGCTCGATAGCTTCTCATCAACAATTCCATCACTGAGAGCTACCTTCCTACGGCTCATCACCTTAGGCAAATGGGCAACTGGTTGTGCTACGATATCATCCCAGTTGACGCTTCCTATACTGTTATCATGATCAACATACATAATTAAGTTCTTGTGACGGTTTGTCATCGCAACCATGTCGTTAGTGTCGTCGTTTTCTTGATGATTCTCAAACCTTCACCAACATGTTTTCCAAGCAAACACCAGTAAAGTTTCAAGGTTTCACTCTCCTCGTAGCCCAGCTGTTGGACAAAATCATCCAACCAAAGAGAAGACCACATATCTGTCTCACAATGATCAAACCAATTCCGTTTACCACCCACATAGCTCCGGTTCCTACCATGTCCGCAAAAAACCCCACCATGGTGAACCTCTACTGTGAATTCGTCATCATCAGGCCCTACATTGTTAACGGAATGAAGCAATTTTAAGAAAACTAGCGACCAAGAAAACAAGCTGAGAAGATTTTGTGAATCCGCGCTCAACACATCGCCACAATCCGAAACCCTAGATTACTAAAAACTGCAATGTGCCAACGCCGGCCGCTTCGCAGAGCAAAATCGCAACCAAAATTTCAACCAAATTAAAACTAAAACCTAAACCAAAACCAAAACCAAAACCAAAATCAAGACCAAGACCAAGCCGGGCACTGAAGCATGAAGCACGTACCATACGTCGGAGGCGGTTCGCCTTGTCCCCGTAGCGTCGGCGCCATGCTCGTCTTCAGTAGCCTACGCCGGAGGAGAGTGCAGCCTTCGTCGCCGCCGCTTTCGTCGCCAGAGGAGATCCACTGGAGAAATTGGGGATTTGGGATTGGGCTGTGGACGCGGCGGAGCGTGGACGCGGTTTTGTGCACTCGGCGTGACGAGGAGCCACGCCGGCCGGGTCAACGTTCCACGTCACCGGTCAATGCCAGCCCGGGCTATTTTGGATCTGCTTGACACACTTAAATAGATTAGGTATCTGATTGGACACTTTCAAAGATGTTGGACCCAAGTGAACCAACCGTCCAAGTTTATGGACCTACAATGTAGTTTACTCTATTCTAAAATCATGCACTTTACGATGACATATATCTAATTTTTTCTATTAAATCCAACAAAAAGTTCTAGATGTATCTTTTTATGCCAGTTTTTTTTTTTTTAAAAAAAAAAAAACTGGCCGTATTCGTCGATATTAAAAGTTACGGAAATGCAGCGGTACATATGTAGGCAAACCAATGGCTTGTATTTAGGCAGAGGTAACAGCACAAATCTCTTTTTATGGACATGCTTAAAAGGGGATGGCTGGGTTGTCCCCATCGGATCTACCCTAGCCTATCCTTTTTGGGAGCAAGCAAGTGTGGTGGTGGGGACACGCGGAGCTCCGCAGGCCTTTTGAATCAGGTGGGAAATTGCTACACACTGTCCATCCATTCTCTATTGCTGCCATGTTTAGGTTCGTGTGTGTTTCCCCCTTGTTAGAGAGGGCAATGTCTCAGCTATTTTTATGCACTCTGAACAAAGAAAGAAAAGGAGATAGAGAGAGGTCTCGAGGTCCTTAGCTATTTTTAAGTAGCCGAGGGGCCTCTACGGCTAGAAGTGGTTACATGACTCATGGTTTCAACCACTGAATGGGATATATTTAGCTCAAGAACCTAAAATACGTCGACTAGTAATAGTAACAGGAGTTCGGTTTTTTAAAAAGGGAAAATCCACGAACACCCTCATAAATCACCCGTCTTTTCAATTTGCTCCTTGTAGTTCATTTTTCTCGTGGTTTAATTATCTTTATCACTTGTTTCAACGATTTTAGTAATTATGCAAGTGATATCAATACATGTACCAATGATTTGAGTAATTTCGGTGTTTGTAATGCACGGTATTAGCATTGAAACATTAGTAATGAAATAACGCATTACAATTACCAAAATCACTCAAATAATTGAAATAAATATTAGCATAATTGAAACAAGTATTGACACCACTAAAACAAGTGTCAAATATAATAAAACCCACAAAAAAATAGTGCTAACATGGGGCCTGAGGGGTTATTTGTATGCCAACTTAACTTATAGAGAGTAAAGTAAACGGTAACTAGATATGAGAGGCAAATTGAAAAGATACGTGACTTAGGCCCTGTTTGGCGTGACTCTAACTTCCACCTTCATGGTTGGAGTAGGTGGAATTATGTCAAACGGTACAACTCTAACAAAAAAAAAATCGAATTTAGAGTTTGAGAATTTGGAGTAGACCGTAGTGTATTTTCTCCGAGCTGTGAGGAGGTTGCTCTCCGCATGAAGCAACAAATCTATTTACCTAATTGCTCACGTAATTCACTAAAAATTACCCGCAACTGCCATCGACCAAAATCCCGTCCACATCCTAGTCCGAGCGTTTTGCCACAGCCCTTACGGAGATAGGGAGGCGGCGACCAGGGTGGTCAAACGGGCCCTTCCGATGGTGTTTTTGATATTTTCTCTCTCTAAAATATTAGAAAGAGAAAGTTAGGCACGGAAACAATAAATAATCAATATAAGTATATGACTTGTCATCTATACTATCAAGATGATAGGTATGTTTTGTCGTTACATAGGTTCTGTCTTGAAGATATGGAATGACCTGACAGTCTAAGCAAAGAAAGACTTTCAAAGATAGAAAATAAGTTAAATATAGAAAAACGGAAATAAGTTAAATATAGGAAAAAAACTGTCTTTAAATATAGAAAAAGACTGTCTTTGTAATTATGTTTCCTTTTAATAGAAATGGGTGCAAATCTATTATTAAAAAAAAAACGGAAAGAGAAGGCACTTGGTTTCTTTCCTTTTACAATAATACACAAAACGTTAATGTCCCTTTTGGGACGCGGGGAATTTTCTAGATTTATGTTGGAATTGAATTATTTTATGTGAAATTTATGTGTTTCAAACAGAGCCTAGCCCATCTTTTTTTTTCGTTGCGAGGGGATTTCGGGATTTTTTAAAAAAAATTTTGGCCCCCTAACGCCACGTGAATTGCAAAAATGGTCCCGTATCGCTGTATTTACAAATGTAGCCTCCTCCCGAGCGCAGAAGCCCCGAGAACGACACATGTTTGTTTTCGCGCTCGGGGGCTGCAGAAGCTCGGTGGCCACCGCGGCAATTCTCTCGACGTAGGAACTAGCGGCGACCTCGTGGGCCCTGGGCTCTTTCCGTGCTGCTGGAACGTGGGAGGTGGCCTGGCAGCAATTCATGCATTAAATGCATTGCATTTCATGCAATTTGCGCAGCATGCGCCATGCATTTCAAGCATTAAATTAATGCATTGCACTTCAGGCTTTTCATCACCTTCCCGTGCTCCCCTGCCACGGAAGGCAGCCGGCAAATTCCCGCTCTTCGGTGGCGCGGAAAGAGCCTGGGCCCACCACCTTCCGCGGTCGCCGCTAGTTCCCGCGCCTGGCCACCGAGCTTCCACGCCCCCAAGCGCGAAAACGGACACGTATCGTGCTCGGGACATTCCGCGTTCGGGAGGGAGCTATATTTGCAAATACAGCGGCACAGGGGCTATTTTTGTAATTCACGTGGCGTCAGGGAGCCAAAATAAGAAGAGGGTCGGATTGCAGTGAACAAATAATAAAATAGCAAATTTTTCGAGTACAGGAAACAAGGAAATAAAATGTACGAGTAGTCACATGAGTGATACATAACCACACTGGTTACACTCTTACCCATTTCATATATACATTCAAGGCAAGTGCACTCTCACATTTGGGATACTGCTTCCAAATATCATCATATACAATGTATATCACATGCCTCCGTGAGTTGTGTTGGCGTTGGGTGTGAGCATAGTAGAAAGCCTCTGGTGGGGGAGCGTCCTATCCTGGCCCCTGCACACACGGTTGATGGTACGTACTAGCACGCACATGATGCCTATCAGCCAGGTCGAACCCCCAATTACGGTGTACCAACACTATTAGGCCATCTGCAATGTTTGGTACAAGCTGGTTCAAAACATTAATTATATATATATATATATATATATATATATATATATATATATATATAAGGGGTTCAAAATATGATATTGGGTCATGTTTGAATCGGTTCAACACATTGGACCAGCTTGGATAAGGTAGATGGGAGGATATGACAACTATGATGTCGTCGACGGTTTGCTGTCGAACTCGCCGATGTTGCCTCAACCATACTGTCGTTGCATCGACCTTCCAGTGCTGTCACCACTTGCCTCAACCTCGCCACTATTGCCGCTCAACCTCACCGCCTTAGCCTGGGCCATCCAGTGCCTGCTATCGTTGCATTGACCTTGTGATCTTCACCACTCGCCTCGATCTCGTCGTCCGCTTCCCGTGGATTGGGGTTGAGTCGCGGCGGGATTAGGGTTGCCACCTCTAGATCCGCCTGCTTGTCGTGGCCGCCTACCACGGGACAATTTTCGCGTCGGAATCGTCGCCGCCGCTTGGGGGATACCTCTGCATTGAGAGGGTCGAGAGGAGAGAGGGGGGGGAGGAGGGAGGGAGGTAGTGCAGGAGATGTTTTCTATTTCATTTTTGGTTTTTTATTTTTTGTATGGCCCACTCAAGGGTGTGGTAGGTTCAATACATTTGAACAAAATATATCAGTTATTGAACCTGCTTATGTGACAAAGTATTGAACTTATACTGATTAAGTACACTAAAGATGCCCTTACCACCCATCAAATTCACCACCCGCTTCTCCCCCTCTCATGTCCTGTGCACTTTCTTGAACTTCTCCCAGGTGCAGTGACGGAGCCACTTTGAGAAGAGTGGGCATTTGTCCGGGCTTCGCCACTAACCACCTTAGGGCATGTACAATGGTACAGACAACTGCTGTCTATAGCAACTCTCCATGTCACTTGTAGACAGCACTAAAGACAGTTCATACAATGGTTGTGGTGATACAGTCGGCTACAAGATTGTAGACAACACACAATCTTTTAATGCTTTTCTTGTTTCTGGTGCTATAGTCGACTACAGAATTGTAGACAACATCTTTCTCTCTCTTCATTCTCTTTCATTCACGTCAGCAAAAATCTTACGTGACAGAGGCCATAAACAGCTGACATAAACCCATTGTACATGCTCTTATAGCCGTCGCTACCCACCCGAGCTGGAGAAGAAAGCATTCTCGGGCCCCGGCGAACTCTAGTTCATGGTTATGTTAAACTTATATCGCCTAGATTTTCCTGATGGGTTTGCTGATTATCACTCGCCAATTTCTCGCACTACTTGCACCGTAGCTAGAGAATCAATGAGGCGTGCATAGCCTCCCAGGACCCCAAACCCTGTAGAGGTGACATACCAAAACTGAACAGCGACAACACCAACGGCTGGAGAAGATCCACCGCCACCAAAAGGAGGACGAGGACGAGGATTCCCCGTGTCTCTCCTCGGTCCCCACGGTGCCCTGAGGCAGCTCGTCCTTCCTGCGGTGGCAAAGCACCGTAATTATCTCGAACCTCCACGCCCGCTTACATGGAGGTATCGCCGAACCCACAGCCCAGTGGCCCCACCTCACACGGGGTCAGAGCGCGGGGCGGCACGTGACCAGCTGGTCAAGATACACGCCACGTATCGATCCAGGACTGGCACTGCGACGTGGTGGCAGAATCTCGGTGTGGTCTCGTGTGCAGATCTTTCCCCCCGCATCGCTTCTTTATTTTCGGGTCAAAAAAAATCGGAAATATATTGGGAGCGAAAACCGGATGCGTTGCATGGATTGGCCAGTTGTGAGATAACTGCAGCCACTTATATAGGCGGCATCTGATAAGTGCGATTCTTTATATCGTGTTAAAGGCTCGACAGCTACTCGCGCACTACAACGCAGCGGAAAGCGACAGCGCTGGAATTCCAAAAATAATTGCGACCGAGTCCAGCTCCGCTACGTTCACCCCGAAGAACCTCCCACATGCTTTACTTTTTCGAGCGCACTTTCCTTTTAGCCCAGCTTTTCTCACTCATCCAATTGTCTAACGTGAGTGCTTTTAGAATGATTTTTTTTTTCTAGAACGAATATTTATGATTGTAAGTGGCTTCACGTAGCTTACTCTTATATAGTCTTCGTAATTTTCTAGCAACAATAATTCTGTAGCATATGGTTATAATAAATCGTCTTGTGTTTCTTACTTCGAAAAAACTTGCTGTGTAGTTCTTTTTCCGAATATTAATAGCATGGGTTTTCATTGTGCACATCTCGAAAAGTGAATTCGAAAATTTAAAATGCTATAACTTTTAAACCGAGTATTCGATTCATGATCTGTGTTCATTAAGACGAGATCTTCAAAACAAGACACCACTTGTATATGTTTTGAGGTTATTTTTATTTGAGACTTGTTTCACTGATATGTTTGAATTTGCTTACATTGTCCTATCACTTGAACATATTGATAATGAATTGTTTTAACATTGACACCAAATGTTTGGAGCATTGACACATTCTTCCATTGAACTTAAAGCGTGGAACCAGAGGCAGAGCCAAGGCCGGCCCACGCCTCGGGCCGGCCCAGCATGCATTGGCCCATCCCTCAGATTTATACGTTGAAAATTTTCCATTCAACTGGCAATTTTTGGCTGGGCCTCGGGCCATTGCCCGAGAGGCCCGAGGCCCAGCTCCATCCCTGCGTGGAACAACGTCAAAACCAAACACATGCAAAATTTCATTTTGCCTGTTAGAACATACAGCACTCACCCGGTCCATTCCCTATACCCAATTCAAAATTTGGGTTAGAACATCGTCCATGAACTATGAACTACCGGAACATTAGGAAGTAATTTATGGGATATTTTTTTAATCTATTGGAACATATACTATATAATATCATTGCTAAGTCTAACTATATGAAAGTAAAATATTATTTCGAAGATCTCATCTTAAGGAACACACGATGTTCTGACAGAACGTGAATTGGATAACCCAGTACGAGTTGTCAGATTTGTTTATCTTTTTCCTCTAAAAAAAGATTTTTTTTTTCTTAGCAGTTGGTTGTCTTCGTTAAGGATGAGAAGTACACTAACACGGCAAACATTGCGGCAAGAAGCCTAGCTAATACTTGTTCAGACCAAGTACATAGTTATCTTCTTGGGGAAGCTTATTGGGTCGGTTTGGTTTGTGACCTTAGGTGGCTATGTTAAAATTTTGGTATTGCTAAAACCCAGGTAATACCCAAATCTAGGTAAAAAAAAGAGTGTTTGGATCGTAGTCTTACCAATTCATAGGCAATACCGAAATTGATGTGTTTGGATTGCAGTCATACCAAAATTTACCAAAATTATGGGTATGACATGTGAGTCATGTATGATATTTATTTTTTTTGTCCCAAAATATGTCAACATGGGTCTTATTTTGTTGATAAAATGACAAGGAACACAACGGTTCAAACGGATCACAAATCGAAACCTCGATTTAGAAAATATAATCGTTTTAAAGCCTTGAATTAAACTGAACTTGCAATTAATGTGTTTTCCACGGCCAACGAGCTTGTGCCACCTGTCACATTCTTTGGTTCTTGCCGAGCCAATTTTTTGGTGAACGAGTCGGCCGGCCGTGTCGAGCCAGGGATTTGGGAAGAAATAGTTGGGCACTGGCCAAATTCTGAGGGTAATACCAAATTTTGGAATAGAACCAAACACTAGCCAAATTTGTTGGGGCAATACCCAAATTTTGGTATGACAACCTAGGGTAGTAAACCAAACAGCCCCAATGTGTAGACAAGTTCGCCATCCTCCTTATTTGGTGGTTTGGATCACGTGAATTATATACCAGTTTTCAGAAAACATGTTTTAATAAGATTTTTAGGAAAATATATTTTAGTTTATTATTCTCTTTACATAGTACTTTGTTTGGATCAAAAAACTAAAACAAGTTTTCACTAGTACATTGTTTACCCAAGATATATGACAACATACATATATTTTGGTTGGTGTCATTGATTTTCATCATTGGATCAAATCCACTGTCATCTACCGACCGTTTGATCTACCAATTTCACAGTACACGATTCACCTCTCTGCTCTCCACTTACCATCCTGTCACACTCCCTTCCCCATCCACACGGCACACAAAATCCTACTATAAAGATATCGTTTTCTTGTACAAGTTGCATTAGTAGTATAGATTCAGCTTCGGTCGAGCTTGGCCCTGCTCCTGCCGAGTAACTCTTATCTTTTGCCTTAGGCAGAAACCTTATGTATTATATCGTTGTTTCCTAGATGCCATGAATAAAATAATAGTCAAAATTATTCTATTAAAGTCTTATCTCCTACTGAATAGTTGATTAAATCTGCTAATTAATAGAACATATTTTCTGTAGCATACCTTACCTGTAGTAAACTAATTTTGCATGGAATAAATTTGTAAACCGTATGCCTAGAAATTAAAAATACTTTGCCATGCCTTGTTAACTAAATATTGGACATGTGCTCTTGATATCTAATAAGCCACAATTCGCTAATTTGTAGTGCACGGATGCCCAGATGACAAAACGGGAAAACTATTTTTCTCAAGTGGCACCGGACCAAGCCTAATCATATGTTGATCTCTGATGGATTATTTTGGCTAGGAAACACCATATTCTTCAAATAAGTACAGAATAACTTCAGCCCTATGACTTAGAGTCTAATAACATTATCCTCCACCATACTGACTTCTTAATTGAAGAACTTTCTAAGCAGAATGTTACAGAGTATATATTGGTTTCACGCCAACAAAAATGTACTCCTGTTAAAGTATGATTGCAAATATTTAACCCCGAGTTGATTTTCAAGCAAATACCTGATGCACACACTATCACTTGGAATTTTTCAGTTGGCATGAAAAGGGAAAGGAAATTGGGAATGTGTGGGATATTGGAAGTTAAGAGGCATAGAAAAATATTCAAAACAAGAGTCATAGTAGGCACAGTTGCATATCCTAGGTTAAAGCCAGAAGAAAATTAGCCAGAAATAATAAATTAATCTAGTTTATTTGGGAGATAATTAAAATAAATTGCATGATTATTATCCTTATTCAGTTGATATGGAAAATGACATTTACGCTATTACTAATACCCATGTTATTGGCAATCACAGTCATTGTTGCCCACGAATGGTAATTGATTTTTGTCTTCTGAAATATGTTAACCGCCAGCAAGTGGAAATGCACATGACAAATCGATGGTCGCTTGACGCAGTCGCATATATGCCATATTCGGCTATGCATTGTAGCCTGCCATACTCATCGAAAATGACACATACATAAATTGGTAAGTGCATTATGCAACTGCATCACCACCAGAAGTCATATCACTTGCTTGAAGTAAATATAGCTCCCGAAAGAAAGATGACCTATTGGATTTTGTTAATCCTGAACAATCTAAATTTGGTCATGATGGTTCTAGCATTACGAATTAAAATAAGACATATAGTTTATCACCATTAATTAAATTTGATGTTTTAATTTAACAATAAATATTCCAGTCGGATTGAAGCGATGGAGCTCCCAAGACACCACTGGGATTAGATGCCGTCTCTTGATGATTCTCTCTTGGGTTTCAGAGGCCACTCGTGTGGGTTTGGCGAGTCCAACCCCAACCACTTCCAGGGGTATAGACATGTCTCCCTCCCCGCCTTGACAAACCCACCAGAGCCACCTTGTCCCTATGCGCACCACGGTCCAACCTCCCAGCCGATGGCTCACGCCACGTGATACCACGCAAGCAAAACCCGCCCCCGCGGCTGGATTCAACGCGGCCGTCGTGGTGGTGGTGAGGAGAGAGGGGGGACGGACGGTGGGCGAAGAAGGGGTTTCCCACAAGGCCCTCCTTTCCCATAAATCCAACCCCCCCCCCCCACCCCCCCCACCACCACCACCACCTCACACCCACACACACATCTACTGCTCCACCCCCCCAGCGAATTCCTTCCTCACCCCCATCCATCCCTGCCCCAATAACCAAGCAGGCAAGCAACCAACTCCCAAGACATGGCGGCCGAAATGCCAACGTTCGTGGAGGGCCACGGCGCCGAGCATCTCCCCAACGGCGCGGCGCCGGTGCAGGCGGCGAGGGCGTACGTGACCATCCTGGCGCGCGGGCAAGCGGGGTACGGCGACTTCCAGGAGCTCGGCGCAGTGGTGCGGCTGGCCAGGGCCCTGCGCGAGGCGCGCGCGGCCTACCAGCTCGTCGTGGCCGTGCCACCCGATGTTCCGGACGACCTCCGGCGCCGCCTCTCCTGCGAGGGCTGCGTCGTCCGCGAGTTGTACCCGCTCAATGACAGCCAGCCCGGCCACTTCGCCGATGGCTACTACGAAGGCGACGACATCAACTACCACTCCAAGCTCTGCTGCATCTTTCAGGTACGTACCAAGTGATAATCGTACGTGCCGCTCGTGATTAAATTGGCTTTCGCTGATAGATTTCTTGATAGTTCGCGGAGTACGATAGGGTGGTGTGCCTGGACGCGGCCCGCATCCAGGTACTCGAGAACATGGACGACCTTTTCGAGCTGGACAAGGGCTGCATGTACGTTTGGATGGAGTACTACTCCGCCGGCGACAAGGCTTGGAGCTCCGCCCCGCGGTACAAGATCGCCTACGGGAACGAGGAGTCGCCCGACATGGTGGTGTGGCCGGCCGCCGTTGGCGAGCTGGCCGCGATCCTCTGCAACGGCGCCGTGCTCGTGCACGAACCCGGCATGTCGTTCGGTGAGGCGCTCCTGGGCAAGAACCGCGCCGCCGAGCTGCGCGCGCTCTACTCCAACGCCGGTGGGTTCGCGCCGCTCGAGCACGGCATGCCCTTCGGCGAGGCGCTCCTGGGCAAGAACCGCATCGCCGGGCTGGCTGCACCCTACTCCAACGCCGACGCGTCCGCGCGCGAGCACGGCGTCGGCGTGACACTCGGCGAGCCGCTCCTGGGCAAGAACCGCGCGGCCGGGCTGGATGCAGCACCCGGATCCAACGCCGCCATATTTGCGCACCCGCGCGGCATGGCCGCCGGTGAGGCGCTCCACGCCACGCCCGCCGCCCCGTACGCCGTGCAGGTAAGCTAGCTAGCCTTGTCGACCAATGCTTTTGCAAGCACTTTTTTTCCCTTTCCTTTTTAAGACTTGGTTTTTGTATGCCTGGATTATTGAGACACGTGCAAGCACTTCAGTTATTGCTGCCTCATGAATCGTGAGCAGCCGCAGTTTCAGTCCAGCAGAGCCTACTAATCGCTCAGTAACAGGTGCCTTGGACTAGTCTACTACAAATCCTTAATAGTAATACGCGCGTGCAGGTTTCCATTGATAAGGCTTTGGGCGCCAACGCCGGTGGTTCGATCGTCGTCGAGGCCAACGCAGCCGGTGCAGACGCCAGAGACGTGCGCGGCCGTGGAGGCAACCTTTCAGCTTTCGTGGGGATCGTTGCCGCATCGTCGGCCGTCACCGCAGTCGCCGGCGCCGTCAGCCCGGCGGTGGCCTTCGGGTTCTTTGTGGTTCTGCTCGGCGGCCTCTGTCTGGCCGTGTCCACTGTTCGTCGTGCGTAGATGCTAATAATATCGGTACAGTTCTTGTTTGCCTGTAAGCCGGAGATATTTGACTATACGTGAGAGTATATGTTGTTGCGAGTTGGATTCAAATCTTGTGAGTTGTATTAGAATCGATCTGTAATATTTGGCACTATGAATAAAGATTGTGAGGATCTTAAGAGAGACAATATTCTTAAAATTCTACATGACATCAGAGCATAACCCTAATATCTAAACTCACCTCAGATCCGATCTGTAACCATCGTTCACCATCCCGAAGTTGATAGTGAACTTTTTCAGATATGAGAGAGAGATGAGATGAGAGAGAGCGCACGAAGGAATCGTGTGCAGGTGTTTGAAAAGTCTCCAAAAACACTTGCTTGTTTCAAAAATCACCAAAAACGCCGGCACACAATCTCTCGTACCTTTTTCAGAGATGAGATGAGAGCGCACGAAGGAATGGTTTTTGGTGACTTTTCAAACACCTGCTTGTAGTTATCTGATATGGCGGGTGCATTTGGTTTGGACTAAGGCCTGGTCCAAATCCAAATTTGATTAATAAAACCAAACCGTTAAAACCCAAGCCACCACCGACTCACTGCGGCCACCCACCTCCCCGGCCACACTCTAAATGCGACCATCGGTGAACCTGAATCCTAATCTAGTGAAACCCGACCAAATTTGCCATCACCATCGCCAAAGAAAATGTGCTCGCCGGTCGGAACACGAATATGCAAGCAAATCACAATGTTAGATATTCGAATGATTTGCACAAAAAACATCATTCGATATATGTATAGCAATTCGTGATTTGCTTGGAGATTCATGTTCCGACGGGTGAGCTCATCTTTAATTTATTTTTCCTTTTCTTTTAAGGACTTGGTTTTTGTATGTCTGGAGTCTCAAGACACATGCAAGCACTTTAATTATTGCTACCACATGTTCGTGAATCGTGAGCGGCAGCAATTTCAATGCAGTAGAGCTTACTATGAGCATCTTTAATAGTTCATGTCACTTGTTACTAAGAGATGGATATATCAACATTTAGGAGATGTGGAGAAGAGATGGTAAGGATAGAAGGTGGACTTGTTACTAGATGAAGAAACAAGCAAGTTGTTGATACCAAGATACAAGAAACAACAAAATACTCTTTTGGAGACTTGCTTGTTACTAAAAACTCGTTTTGTGAGTCATGCACACTTGTAACGATTAAAGTCTTAGACATAAACTCAAAAACCAATTTATTGAAAAGCTTTTTTTAATTAAATTGAGTACTCTCTCCTCCTAGTTATAAGTTAAAAAATAAACTACCATACATGCTCTAATCACTCAGTAACAAATGCCCTATACTAGTCTACTACAAATCCTTACTGTTAAACATATAAGCACATGTAGGTTCAATTTATTCCATAAATTAATCATGACATCATGCATGCAAAATAACAGAACCATCACAGGCATAACAGATCTAGTCATGTCAACCAAGAAAAGGAACATGAACAGATCTAAAACGGAGAACATGACCGTTACGTACCGATGATTCTGTTCTGATCGGTTTGTCGATGGTGACACTGCAGGCACGGTGTGGATGACACGAAGTCGATGACGATTCGCCGAAGCCGAGCGTCGAGGAAGACGAGCCAGAGCTACAGCAAGCAGTCGCGCAGAGCGCTTCCCAAAAACCTTATTCGCCCTCTCCCGGTGCAGAACTTCGAAGGCGACGGTTCCGGAGACCTGCTCTCCCGAACGGCAGTGCACGCCGGCGAACGGGACGGAGTAGACTACGTAGAACGGCGCAGTACAATGGAAGAGGCGAAAACCCTAGATTGATTTCTCGTCTCTGTATGGAGGCGGCGATTCAGTATTTATGGAGGAATCAGGACGTGTGATCAAGACGCCTGCACGTTCTCCATAACTCGTAACCGAAACGGATTAGTCTCGTAACCGATCCGGATTCACCGCCACACAAAACAGCAAAAGATAAAACTGCAAAAGGAAGCCGCGTCTGCGCAAGCACCTGACGCCGATTTGGGCGGACCATTCACGCAGGTGCCGTGCGCCCGCGCCGCCCTGCCCTGCCCTGCCTGGCCGGCGAGGCGAGGCGAGGCGAGCGCGTGTGTGTTCCTCTAGTTCTCTCCCACACATGCCTCAAGTGACTAGGAGTGCACCATCCCTTTTAAGGTGGTCTTCCTCTCCTAGAACTAGCAATATGGTACTAAAGTTCACATGCAACCTTCCTTTGCATGAGTGGGCCTTTGAGATTTAATTTAGGAATTATTCTTCTTGTATGGGCTAGGCCCACATAATCCAACAATCCCCCACCAGATCTCAAAGTCCCACAGAGATTTGCCTGAATTCCAATGTACTGTTTATATATCAGTGTTTCGATGGAGACCAATTAAGGTTGAACATCCACCTAGAACTCCAAGCTACACTTACTCACAACTTGAACAATGGACTATGCCTTGAATTGCAAGTTTGGTGCAAGCAAGCTTCACTTGAAGTCTTAACTGATACTAGGCCGCCAGTAGGCTACCCCTCGGTTGGAGCGTATAAGTCATACTCCTTGGTCTCTTCATGAGCTTAGTAGGAGATTTCCCCAAAATCTTCATAGAGAGCGACTAACAATCGGGCTCATATAGGTGTGTTCTTTCAATAACGTTCTGCAGGATAACGTCTTCGCTCGAGAGCCAATGGAACACATTAAGGCCTTAACCAACCTCGCCTTGCGCTTTTTGAGAGTATTGCATCTTCACATAGAGAGGGTTGAAATTACTTTCCTCCGATAAGCGATGGCTTGTTTTTCCGGATCCTAATTCACGGGATCTCCGATCACATAGGTTGGGTTACTACCATAGATAACTCACATGGGTCTCATACCCATCTCCTTCGATGCACTATCTATCACATTTCGTGATAGTCCCTTTGTGAAGGATCTACGAGTTTCTAGTTGTTTGGATGTAATCCAAGATTATAACTCGGAGTTTCTCAATTTCTGACAGACTTCAATCGTCTCTTGACATGCCTAGACGATTTCATATTATCCTTAGAACTGTTCACTTTAGCGATAACGGTTTGATTATCACGATTCATGAGGATAGGCGCGGCTTTTCTCACCGTAGGTAGATCCATCAATAGATCCTGTAGCCATTCTGCCTCAACAATAGCAGTGTCTAGTGCGCAAGTTCTGCTTCCATGGTTGACCTCGTCAAAATGGTCTGTTTGCAAGACCTCCATGAAACAGCACCACCACCAATAGTGAAAACATATCCACTAGTGGCTTTGATCTCATCAGCATCAGAGATCCAGTTGGAATCACTATAACCCTCCAGCACCGACGGGTACCCAGTATAGTGAAGTCCAAAGTTCGAGGTACCTTTAAGATAGCGCAACACTCGCTCAAGTGCCTTCCGGTGATCATCTCACGGGTTAGATGTAAACCGCTCAACTTGCTCACAGCAAAGAGATGTCGGCCTTGTTGCACTAGCTAGGTACATAAGAGAGCCAATTATCTCGAGAGTATTCGGTGATTCCTAGCAATTTTCTTATTCTTACGAGTAACACGCTAGGATCATAAGGTGTTGGAGAAGGCTTGCTATCGGAAAAACCAAACGGCCCAAGACCTTTTCCACATAATGAGATTGCAAAGTGTAATCCCATCCTCACCTCTAACCAATTTAATGTTTAGAATAACATCACCACTCCCGGATCTTTCATATCAAAATTTTGAGACAAGAATAATTTGACTTCATTTATCACATTGATGTTTGTCCCAAAAATCGGATGTCATCCACATACAAGCGAGAATAACTCCTCACCCCACCATAGCGATAGTATACACATTTATCGCCTCATTGACAATGGCTGCGGATGTCAACTGTTCTATCGAACTTTTCATGCCACCTTGCTAGGAGCTTGTTTTAGACCATACAAAGATTTCAACAATTTTAACACCTTGCCTTCTTGACCTTCTACTACAAATCCATCAGTCGTTTCCATGTAAATTTCCTCATCCACTCTCCGTTAAGAAAAGCTGTCTTAACGTCCATTTGATGAACGAGAAGACCATGTGAGGCACCAAAGCAAGTAGTACTCGATTGTGGTCGGCCTAGCAACAGTGAGTAAGTGTCAAAGAAATCTACGCCTTCTTTACGAGTGTAGCCCTTGGCAACAAGCCGAGCCTTGTACTTTTCAATAGTACCATCGGGCCTAAGCTTCTTTTGAACACCCACTTGTATCCTACTGGTTTGCACCCATAAGGTCTATCTCATCGGCTCCAGTGTTGCATTAGTGATAATGGAATCCATTTCACTACTGACTGACCTCCTTCCAGAGTCTGCATCGGAGGATGCATATGCTTCTAAAATAGACTTGGGAGTGTCGTCCACAAGGTACACAGTGAAATCATCACCAAAGGATTTGGTTATCCTTTGTCTCTTGCTCCTTCTAGGAGCTCCACTATCATCCTCCTCATTGACAAGTTCATGTGTATGTTCAAAAGGTTCAGGTGGTGTGATTGAACTGGGAATTATTTCAGAGGGTTGGCTAGTAGTGTTATGTGTATCCTTCATTGGAAAGATATTCTCAAAGAATGTTGCATCTCGAGACTCCATAATTGTACCAACATGCATGTTAGGTACCTCAGTTTTAACTATCAAAAATCTATAGGCAATACTATGATTAGCATATCCCAGAAAGACACAATCCACAGTCTTAGGTCCAAGCTTGCGTTTCTTAGTTATTGGCACATTGACTTTCGCCAAGCACCCCCATGTACGCAAATAAGAAAGTGATGGTTTTCTCCCAATCCATACCTCGTATGGTGTTTTGTCCTTTTACGTTAGGAACTCTATTTAATACATGATTAGACGTTAGCAAAGCCTCCCCCCACCATGCCTTAGGTAAACCCGCAGTGTCTAACATGGCATTCACCAAGTCAGTCAAAGTACGGTTTTCCTTTCGGCAATCCCATTTGACTCGGGAGAATAAGGAGGCGTCCTCTCATGTATAATGCCATGTTCCTCACAAAATAAGTCAAATTCGTTTGAGAAATACTCTCCACCACGATCTGACCTAAGTCTTTTTATCTTTCTGTTTAACTGGTTTTCAACTTCTGCCTTATAGATTCTAAAATAGTCTAAAGTCTCGTCTTTCGTTTTCAATAAATACACATAACAGAACCTAGTTGCATCATCAATCAATGTCATGAAATATCGTTTTCCACCCTTCGTTAACATTCCATTCATCTCAGAGAGATCTGAATGCAGGAGTTCTAGTGGTGCCAAATTTCTCTCCTCGGCAGCCTTGTGAGGCTTACGAGGTTGCTTTGATTGCACACAGCTATGGCATTTAGAACCTTTGGTGATGGAAACGTTTGGAATTAAATTCATACTAGAAAGCCGAGACATTAAACCAAAATTAATATGACATAGACGTGAGTGCCAAACATTAGCCTCATCATCCACACTGCCACAAATATGGTTCACAGTTTTATTGCAGAAATCTGAAAGGGAAAAGCGGAACAAGCCTCCGCACTCATAGCCTTTACCAATAAAATGTCCATGTTTAGACACGACTACTTTATTAGACTCAAATACCAACTTAAGCCCGTCTCTACATAAACGGGAGCCACTAACGAGATTCTTGTCTATAGAAGGGACATGTTGCACGTTCTTCAGCTGCACGATCTTTCCAAGTAAACTTCAGATCTACCGTGCCAACACCATGAAGCAGAGCATGTGACCCATTCCCATTAGGACGGAGGAATCCGGGCGACTGATAAGAGGAAAACAACGAAATATCAAGCACACACATGTACATTAGCTCTGTATCAATCCACGGTTGGTAGATTGACTAAGCGAAAGAACGAAGAGGTAAATTACCATACCAGTCCCATCTCGGTCTTGCCAATGGTCACGTTGACAGACTTAGAAGTCTGTCCTACAGGTGCCTTCTTTCCTTTGCGTTGTGGGCACTTCTTGGCCATGTGACCAGGCTCACCGCACACAAAGCAAGTTCTATCATCCCGATTGTTGTTGTTCTTCTTCTTGAAGTTGGTTGTCTGTTGGACTTTGACAAATTTCCTTTGTTCTTGCTTGAGGGTTTTCGTACCACATTGGCATTGACCGCCTCCATCACCCTTAGACACAGCGTCCTTTTCCGAGCTTTCTCCTCAATTTCAAGAGAGCCAATTAGACTCTCAACAGAGTGCTCTTGTCTCTTGTGTTTGAGTCTTTGTTCCAAATTCCTCCATGAAGAAGGTAATTTCGCAATAATACATCCACCACAAACTTGTCGGGTAAGGCACACTTCAGAGTTCGAGTTCCTTGTCAATGGATTGTATCTCATGAGCCCGATCTACTCTGAGCGGTTATTAACCATCTTGTAGTCATGAAATTGCTCCATGACATACATGTCATTCTTGGCATCGAGCACCGTATTTGGAATTCGATTGCATCCCATAACTCCTTTGCGTCATCATGTGCATATACACCTCGCACGACGATCAAGAAGAACACTAAGAATGCATCCAACAAAGAGAGTAGTGGCGGTCTCGAATTCTTTCGCTCGCCAACATCAAGAATACCTTCGGGCTTGCCATTACTAACCCGAATACATTCATAGCAAGAAGCCACGAGTGACCCGATCCGCCATCTCTTAAAGTGCACACCGGAGAACTTCTCCGCCTCGGTCATCGGCAAATCCACCATAGTAAGACCACGATTGCCTAAAATAAGGTTTTGGATTGTTAAACATATAAGCACATGTAGGTTCAATTTATTCCATAAATTAATCATGACATCATGCATGCAAAATAACGAGAACCATCACGGGCATAACAGATCTAGTCATGTCAACCAAGAAAAGGAACATAAACAGATCTAAAACGGAGAACATGACCGTTACGTACCGATGATTCATTACGATCGGTTTGTCGATGGTGACACTGCAGGCACGGTGTGGATGACACAAAGTCGATGACGATTCGCGGCCGAGCGTCGAGGAAGACGAGCCAGAGCTACAGCAAGCAGTCGCGCAGAGCGCTTCCCAAAAACCTTATTCGCCCTCTCCCGGTGCAGAACTTCGAAGGCGACGGTTCCGGAGACCTGCTCTCCCGAACGACAGTGCACGCCGGCGAACGGGACGGAGTAGACTACGTAGAACGGCGCAGTACAATGGAAGAGGCGAAAACCCTAGATTGATTTCTCGTCTCTGTATGGAGGCGGCGATTCAGTATTTATGGAGGAATCAGGACGTGTGATCAAGACGCCTGCACGTTCTCCATAACTCGTAACCGAAACGGATTAGTCTCGTAACCGATCCGGATTCACCGCCACACAAAACAGCAAAAGGAAGCCGCGTCTGCGCAAGCACCTGACGCCGATTTGGGCGGACCATTCACGCAGTGCGCGCGCTGCGCCTGCCCGGCCCGCCCGCAGCAACGCGTGTGTGTTCCTCTAGTTCTCTCCCACACATGCCTCAAGTGACTAGGAGTGCACCATCCCTTTTAAGGTGGTCTTCCTCTCCTAGAACTAGCAATATGGTACTAAAGTTCACATGCAACCTTCCTTTGCATGAGTGGGCCTTTGAGATTTAATTTAGGAATTATTCTTCTTGTATGGGCTAGGCCCACATAATCCAACACTTACTAGTACTAAATTTGTCGTATCAATACGAGCGTGCAGGTTTCCATTGATGGGGCTCTGGGCGCCAACGCCGGTGGTCCGATCGTCGTCGGGGCCAATCTTTCCGCTTTCGGGGATCGTTGCCGACTTGATTTGGGGGCCACTTCGAGAAGCTTTCGTGAGGCTAAAATAAATATAAATTATTAATTCTAAATTTTAAAAGGTCTTGATTTGGGGCCCACTTTGATAGGCTTCCTTTAGGGGAGAATGAGATGGGGACGACGACCACGAGTGTACTAGGTGTACTAATAGCAACCGATAATTAAGATGATGCTTTCATGACCGTGGCCGCCAGAAGTCACGCTCAGGACCGGGAGGAAGACGTGCACGATCTGCGAGCTGAGCGCCTCATCCACGGCGATTTCACCTACCATAGACAATCAACTTTTTCTTTTTCAAGGGCAGTCTTAGCACCTAGTAGTGGTGTACTAGTAGCAAGCGACTTAATTAGGACGAGGGTTTCATTTTCTTTCTAGTTTTCAGGACCGTGGCCGCAACCATGGAGAAGTCACGCTCATCAACAAATGATTGTTTCTTAGTATAGTTTATTACTAAAAAGTGAGAGTAATCAATCTAATAAAAAAAACAAGTCTTTTAATGAATTATTTTTTGTGCTTGTATTTAAGACTATAATTGCTACTCACAAAACGAGTTTTTCAATAACAAGTCTCCAATAACTATTTTGTTGTTTCTTGTATCTTGATATCAACAACTTTCTTGTTTCTTCATCCAGTAAAAAACTCACGTTCTCTCCTCACTATCTTTCCTTAACATCATATAAATGCTAATGTGTCTATCACTTATTAACAAATGACATCGACTATTGTAGGTCTCTCGGGACCGGGACGAAGACGTGCACGAGCTGCGAGCTAAGAGCATCTATAATTGATTTGCAAGCATTAGCGAATCAACTGACTGACCACTTTAGTGTTTTGAAGAGCGTGACCAAGTCGCATGTGCCTGCACGCAATGCACCGGAGAGGGTTGAAATACCAAAGAAAATAGAAGGTATCCCTAATCCTGTCTAGAGGCCTCATAATAAAGGGCGAAAACTCCGACCCTCGAATCCTAAGTAATCGGGGCGTGCGCGAAAAGGATAAGAAGGACTTGCCACGATCGATCATCAAGTTCCCTAGAATCAAAAGGAGCGGTTGAGACCTAGCATCGATATGGAACCTTCAAAGAAAAGGTATACAGATTTGAATATTCCCACGGAGGAGACATCAGCATGGATGTGTGCGCACACATCGGAGCTGAAAAACTAAAGGGACTTACCCCCGCAATTGGAAGCAGCGGTGAGCAAGTGGAAGCATTAGCAGAACCGCCCCATGAAGAAATAGCTATAAATTATGTGACCACGAGATAATCTATGAATAGAGCAACAACCAATGTCGACATCTATTTTGCAAAGAAAATTGTCACGATCATCAATCTTGATCTAGAGTCTGCATCGCTCGCTGAATGCAAGAAAAGATTAGATTGGAAAGATAGGAAGAATGCAATAGAAAGAGAATTAATATCTCCGAATAAAATAGAGGTGTTTGAGCCCGTAAACCGCACGCCTCCCCATGTGCACCCTGTAGGGCATAAGTGGGTATTTATTCGAAAGAGAAATAAAAATAATGAAGTTGTGAGATATAAAGCAATGCTTGTTGCACAAGGTTTCACTCAAAGACTAGGAATCGATTATGAAGAAACCTATTTCCCGGTCATGGGCGGAACTACCTTTAGATACTTAATCTCGATAGCAGTAAACCTGAATTTAAAAATAAAATTGACAGATGTGGTAACTGCATACCTATATGGGAACTTAGATTTGGAAATTTATATAAACGTACCTGAAGGTATTCTGTCCCAAACCAAGACAGTGCAAATAGAAATCTATACTGATGTGCAACTCGAAAGTCACCGTATGGATCAAGCAATCAGACAGGATGTGGTATAATCGCTTAAGCGACTATCTCTGCAAGAAAGGCTACACGAACAATGAGGATTGTCCTGTGTATTCATACGGCGATCTCAGGATGGATTATGTATAATCTCAGTATATGTAGATGATCTGAATATCATCGGAACCTTAGAAGATATTAAGAAAGCAAGCTCTTACCTGGAATCGGAGTTCGAAATGAAAGATTTAGATAAAACCAAGTATTGCCTAAGCTTGCAGCTTGAGCATACCCCTTAAGGGATTTTAGTATATCAGTCAACCTACACTCAGAAGGTGTTAGAAAGATTTGGCTTTAAAAAGATATACCATTCGAAAGTACCAATGGTATCTACAATAATTTGTTTCTTAGCTTATTACTAAAAGGAGATAGAGAACTCAATCTAATATAAAGGAGGGGGACCATAACCATTGTACGTCAGTTTTACAGAAGAGTAATAAAGAGAAGCCAGACGTCCTCTCATATCTCTGTGTTCAGTCTATTATTCTGTTCTTATATTTTTTATATTGTTCTTACAATTCTAAATTTGTCTACGAGCGTTCATATTAAACTCGCTGACGACGGTTATTCACAGAAGCGGTCAAAAATTCTTCCGCACAATATACTTCGACGTGACGTGTATGCAATTCGAAGGATCAATCTGACTAAACGACGCGGACTTCCAAAAACGTGGCCTTTTCGACCTCAAGGAATTTTTCTGCTGGATCTCTCTTTCGCACGCAATTGTGACCACGAAAATTCACAAGGGATCTCACACGAAGCCTCTCTACACAGATTTGGAATCCGAGTAGATAGACACTAGGCAGCATCAAGCAGATGATTGCTCGGATAAAGGACACACCCAGTTCTTTCGGGGAGTGGTTTCCTGATTTTGACTTTGTTGTTAAAATAAAAGTTTTCTGATTTCGTGGCATGGCTTAGGGTTAGGGTATGTACAGTGGGGTGACATCAGCCGTCTATAATACTTGCCACGTAAGATTTTTTGTGACATGGATGAGAGAGAAGGAGGAGAGAGGTAGAAGCCGTCTGACATGCAACAGACGGTCTATAAGGTCCTTATAGACATCACTTTTGTTGTTGTATCTATGCCGTCTGTAACCCACATGTTTTATGGTCTTATTTTATGGAGGACATATATAGACAGCTTAAAGACAACCCATTGTATGGATTGCGTTTAGTTCTGTCTATAGATGACATAGAAGGTACTACAGACAACCACTGTCTATACTACTGTACATGCCCTTAGAAGCCATTAGCAACTCAACTCCGTAGATTAGCCTTTGGTAAGCCTAATGGACGGATTCTTTGCAAAGTATACTTCGATGTGAACACCAAGTATATATGGCATACGCTCCCACCTTTTTTCCCATACTAAACGCAAAATAACGTCATACGACGTGGACACTGCCTCTTCAGAAAAGAATGCGTACTGCATCCATCCGTTCTGAATAGATGATATTTTAGAATATGTGTTGTCAACATTTTAAAACTTTGACTATTAAGTCATATAAAAATATTTAGATTTGTCATAAGAAAATTATAGTAGTAGATTTGTCATCGAAGATACTTTGATATCATTATATATTTTTATAATTTTTGGTAACATATAGTTACAAAGATGTAATGGTCAAAGACGTGTATTGGAGATTGTGTTGGTATCTAAAACGACAAGTAAAAAAAGAACGGAGGTAGTATTCGTAGTGCTTTATCACGGTTCGATAGATTAGTAAGCAGGAGCATCCTACCGGTAGTTTTCCATCGTCATTATTGATTAGAGCTTGCAACTCTTTGTTGCTTCTAGTGTTTTCTTGTAATTGGCCGCGGCCGCCTGACCGGACGTACGTGCACCGTCACCCGGCAGCTGCTGGCGCCCCACATCCCGCGCGTCCCGACCAACTCGGCTGCCGGGTGCCAATTACAAGAAAAAGGAACACAAATTTTCCTGGTCAGTACTGAAGGAAAATGACGTTTTGGCCGAAGTGGCGTTGTTTGCGGTCGTATTAGCCAATCAAAACGTGGGAAAGTGCATCTTGATGATGGGTTAGTGGGTTAATTAATGGATGGGTTAATGAGTTAATCAACAAGAAAAGCATATATTAAATAATGGACCATGCATGCATCAGTCCGGACAAGCATGTACTGTGGTATTTTCTTTGGTTGACAGATGGGTCCAATCAAGTGTTTAGTTGATCAATTAGGGAAGCCCCTAATTAATGCATGCATGCACACGCTTAAGTAGGATGATTAAGAGCATCTACAATAGTTTGTTTCTTAGCTTATTACCAAGAGGAGAGAGTGCATTCAATCTAATAAAAAGAAACAAGTCTTCCAATGAATTGTTTCTTGAGTTTGTATCTAAAACTTTAATTGCTACAAGTGCGCTTGGAGACAGTGGCACCCACAGAATGAGCTTTTAAGTAACAAGCAACAGTCTCCAACAGAGTATTTTATTGTTTCTTGTGTCTTAGTACCAACAACTTGCTTATTTCTTCATCTAGTAACAAGCTTACCTTCTCTCCTCACTATCTCTTCTCTATATCACTTAAATACTGATGTGACCACTCCTTAGTAACAAATGCTATGGACTATTGTAGATGCTCTAAGGTGGTAACTAGAATTGCATGAGCTACAGGCATTTGAATTGTGTGTAAAGTTAACCGCACGGAAATAATATCAGAATTCAATTGCTATTTTTTTTATTATTATGAATTACAGTTATTTAGGTATTTTACTTTGAAATTCGTATTGAAATCAAATTGCTAATTTTATTTTATGTTTATTAAGAATTTTAATTGTTTTTTGGTTGTATTTTGTATACAAGTCTAATTTCCCATTATTATTTAATTTTTATTCTAAATTATAATTATTGGAATTCGTATCAAAATTAAATTGCTAATTTTATTTTATTTTTATTCTGAATTTTAGTTATTTTTTTGTTGGATTTCGTATACAAATCCAATTTTCAATTTTTTTTATTTTTTTATTCTGAGTTATAATTATTTAGGGATTTTATTTGAAAATTAGTATGAAAATCAAATTGCTAATTTTATTTTATTTTATTCCGAATTTCAGGTTTATTGTATTTGACATGGACTCTTTGTTTTAATCTAGACCGTTATGATCTGGACCCAACACGATCAACGGTATAGATCTGTATATTTTTTTCCATAATTAATGTGAGAATTTCTAGCCTTTGAGTGCGAATGTGGTGTCTTCTTTTGACTCTGTTTTAATAAGATAACTAGGAGGGTGGCCCACGCATTTGCACGATTAGATTTGTTTCGAAGTTTTTATAAATGTTTGATAATATATTTACGTATCTTGTAGACTATTTAGGCTTTTAAGATATCCTAAACATTAGAAGTGACAATATAAACTAACTAATTCTCTTCCATCCAAACAAGCCCTAACTAATTCTCTTCCCGTGAAAGCTGTATCAATGAGTACCACGACTACTAGCAGTAAGTGTCTAACCCTCCTGTTCCCGCAGCGGGAGGCATTTGAATCTCTAGTGTATAGTTAACCGTATTGGGATTCAATCAAACAACTTGATCTGAACATAAAGCATCAGACCTGGTCGGTGCACGGTTCCATTACTTTATTATTACCCCATGGTGTGCTGTACGTAATTTGTTATGACCCGTTTAGAAAGCACCAAATTTATTGAGACCGTACGGAAATCATATTGTTTCTTGACCGGGAACTCCGTAAATACTTTATTACAGTAACTGCTTACAAAGTCACGACGGGATTCCCGAGTTGACTTTTTTTTTTTTTTTTTTTTGGAGATTCAGTGCAGCAGAGCTTACTAATCGCTCGGTAACAGGTGCCCTGGACTGGTCTACTACAAATCCTTAATAGTACTAAATTCGTCGTATCAAACCGTGCGTGCAGGTTTCCATTGATGAGGCTATGGGCGCCAACGCCGGTGGTCCGATCGCCGTCGGGGCCAAGGCAGCCGGTGCAGACGCCAGACACGCCGCGCGCCGTGGAGGCAACCTTTCCGCTTCCGAGGGATGCTGCCGACTTTGATTTCGGGGGACCGGGAGGAAGACGTGCACGACCTGCGAGCTAAGCGCCTCGTCCACGGCAACGGCAGTCTTAGCAACCTTTTCAAAGGGCATATGCCTTGTGCTGTCCCCCTTGGAATGAAAAAAATCCAATTTAATAAAGATTTGGTTCACCCCACACGTACCCGTCTCTTAGCAATTACGAATTAATAAATCAAGAAATTAAGCCAATTAATCGATCTGATAAAAAGGGGTCGAAGTGACCCTCATCTGGACCAGTCCTCTCATCTTGCATCTCTTCTTCTTCTTCTTCTTCTCTCTCTCGTGCTTTCTTCCTCCGTTGTTGAAGCCTACTGCCTCGGTGGTATCAGGAAACTAGTACCAGTCCGGCCGGCCATGGGAACGCAGACACCGGAGAACTACCCTCCGCCGCCCAAGGTAAACATCTCTCTCTCTCTCTCTCTCGGCATCTTCTTTGTGTTTCATCCATTCCTTTATATCCAAATGAAAACTCACAAGTAAAAATTCAACAACGTTTCTTCAAACCATTTCTTTGTGGAGACTTCAAACGTCGTTGAACTGTTGGAACATCGAAACCAAACACATACAACATTTCATTTTACCGGGGATCTCGCCCGAGTGCGCCGCGGTCTCGCCGGAGTGTTCGTGTGCGGCGGCACCGGCTTGCCGGAGGGATCCTCGGTCTCGCCGGAGTGCGCGCTGCGGTGGTCTCGCGGGAGCATTCGAGCTCGGCGCGGTCCGCTCGCCGGAATGTTCTAGCGCAGCGGCCCCAACATGACAGCGCGCCGAAGGGCGGCGCTTCGACTTGTACAAACTGCTCGAGCCGGCGGTGCGATCTCGCCGGAGTGCTCGAGCGCAGCCGCGAGCCTCGAGCTTGTTGTACGTTTCGCCAGAGCGTTCGAGCTCGGCGCCGCTGTCTCGCTGGAGTGTTCAACCGCTAAAGCGCGTGCTCGTACGTGTTGCCGGGAGCGTTTGAGAGCGGCGGCACCAGCTTGCCGGAGGGCGCCTGGATCTCGCCATAATGCGCTCTGCGGTGTCGCCTGGAACGTTCGAGCGCGCCGAGCTCCCGGGTTCGAGCTCGGCGCGTCCATCTAGGATGGGTGCGTGACGCAAGGAGCCCAGGACGCGGAAAATCTATTCGAGTGCGGCGCGGCGAACTCCGGCAGGTTCGTGTCTCGCGGACACGCTGTTCGGGCTGGGTGCGGCGAGCTCGGTGAGCTGTTCGAAGAGAGGCGCGATAGGCGGCGAAGCTGTTCGAGCGCGTGGCGGCGAGCTCCGGCGGCAGGGCGACGCGCAGAGCTCAGGACGCTCGATTGTGGCGAGCTGTCATGTTGGGGATTGGGGACTGGCCGCGCTCGCGCGCTTAGGCACACTGTTTCCTAATTCTGAATTTTTAATGTTCTTCCTGTGTTTCTCGCACGTGCAGGGTAAGGTCCAGGGCGACATGATGCGCTTCATCGGTTTCATATTCATCTTGTTTGGCGCCGGTGTGGCATTGATCAACTCGTTCAGCACGGCGCAAGACGGTGACACCTACACCGCGTTCATCGGCCTCGTGGGCGTCCTCGGCGGCCTGAACCTCCTCTCTCTGGGCTTCTGGATGCCCGACGACCGCGCGTGCGCCTTATGCGTATGGCAGAATCTTGGCATTATAGGCGTAGTCATGGCGTCGTCGGCCGTGACGGTGGTCGTCGCCGGCGCCGCCGACCCGGTGCTCTGCTTCGGACTCTTCGTTATGCTGCTGGCTGGCCTTTCGCTCGCCGCGTGCGGCGTTCTTGGCGCTTAGCTAGGAGGAGGAGCTGTGCTCTGCTCTGCTCCCGTGGCTTGTTCCGTACTGGGGTGATTGCTCGTTTGTGGGTTACTAAATAAAACGACCTTGCTCTTCTCACTGGTTTACAGGCGGTGGTCCGAGTCTCCGAGAGGCCACGTCAAAGGGGAAGCAGCGTTGAGACCTACGTACACAGCCTCTTATATTTCCCTTTTTTTCTTTCTTGTTTCCAGAGAGGAAGTACTTCACATGAATAGTTAAAAAAGAAATAAAAGTGCAATGGCCATCAGCAACACTACTGAAATTTCACTTCTGTTGACACAGAACTGACCTGGCAGGCTGGCATGTCAAATAACCCTCAACATCTTTACTCCATTTCCAACCGCTCTGGTACTTCAGGAGAAATCATAATTAGAGTAAGGGCAGTGAAATCCAGCACTACCATCAATTTTGTGCTCGCTCGTTCGGTCCTCCCGATCAGTACCAATTTGAAACCGTGCAAAAATGTCAAAAACAAAAGCAATTCCATCACCATGTGATACATGCTTTGGGCTGGAGCCGCACCCAAATACGATGCCAATTTCTGCATGCCAAGCAGGTTCCTGAACAGATCACCATATGATCTGAGGTCCATACGATGGAGATACCATCCTCAAGGGCGGCATACAATTTTACAGGAGACCCATCTCAGCACATTCACTGACCATAATGGCTTTGTTTGGGAAACCCAAATTCCCGGCCCACAAGCCCATCCACAGGGATGGCCCGGAAATTTGGACTTCCCAAACAAGGCCTAGTAGTAACTAGCAAGTCGGACATCATATGGCTTACCCGTACCATTCCCAAAAGTATTCCTGATCAGGTTTAAATAGTAGTAAATCATTGGCGCCGTACATACACATCTGCACCACAGCCCTCGGTCCTAACACAAGAAACAACATTGCACGAAACACCTGAACACTCAGAAGTACGAGTTTTGTAGCTTCTCAAACAGAAGGGTGCATGACTAGTAATATACACATCTGGAGAAAAATAGTAGAAATACTGAGACATACCGGCAGCTGCGAAATGTTCGATACAGCAAGCCAAATGGGCAATCAATAAGTCTTTGTACGTTAAAAGAACAATGAGTATGTACTGCCTGTAATTTTCTGATGATAAAGAGCATGAGCACTGTTGGTAGTTCACTGCAGCATGACACATAGCCTGCAAAATTGGCGGGAACATCCCCAGGGAGAGTTAGCATATACAATTCAATGAACTGAGCAGTATTTGAACGCAGCAGAATGATTTTGTTTGATTATTACTTATCTTTGTGGCCTAGCCATGATGCAAACATGTCTACGTACAACAGAATTATGCCTACTCATAAGAGAAAGCGATTTCAAAATTGATAATAGTGTGTACATCTTCCAGTTCGTAAATCACTGCTCATCCTATTGATCTACTACTGCGTATTTTTTCAGTACCTATCTACTAAGAAAGAATGAATGTTGTGACAGTCTAATTGCTACTAATTGTCTAGCTACTAAGATATCATGGGTCTAACATTCTAATTGTGCACACTTTAAAGGTGGCTGTCAAGTTCTTCTCAAGAATTTAAGATGCAAAAATAAGCTCTGATCCAAGAAGAAAAACACATGCTTCTTTTTAGGAACTCATATAAGCAACTAAGGAAATAAACAGGACTACCTAAGTGCGGAACTTACCAGTCTACCTAATCCAATCTCGGGTACACACAAGCGCCTCAATTGTCTTGATGTTTAATGTGCTCCATTGCTTATGAATTACTGGCCCCTCACTGCTGAATGCTGCCTCGCAATGAACAGCAGATGATGGCATTGCCAAGACATCCTGTGCCATAGCTGTGACAGATATCAAACTGAAAAGCTTTGAATCAAGATTCCAATCTCTTATAGCTTCCCCTATGACATTATATGGCCCACTCTCAGAGTCTAATACACAAGCCTCCTTAAAATGTATCATCCTTTCCAAATTAGTAGATGAGGACCAAAACACACCAAACTTGATGATTCTTCTTTGAAGCTTCCAGTCTGCATCAATAAAATGCGCTGTCAAACAGAGGTACTTTACTGTGGGCTCAGCTCTATGAGGGGATTATCACAGACGATTTGTGATAATTAGTTATCATAGACGATTACGATTAAACGATCTATGATAGGTCGTGATGCAAATGTCGCGTCGGACAGACGGTTCCAAAGGAACCGTCGTGATGGCGTCTACTATAGCCTGTTTTGTAGTAGTGTTTACAAATGTGAATTCGGAACAATTGTTATATCCAAGTATATCAATTTGTAATTAGAAATTGTAAAAATTGTTGCAAGAAAACAATAACATAATAGATTAAGAAAATTTAGAATTATAACCACATGACTATCACCTTCTTTGAGTTGATCATGGCATGATGGGATTCAAATACGATACTACATGCAATTTATAATTTTAATAATTAAAATCCCCATAGTTATGAATTTTGAAAAAAAAAATAGATTTATTTTTGTAATTATGCAATTATAGATATTTGGATAGAAAAGTTTAGATCCAAGATTTGAATATTCGTGTATCTATGCATAGCTTCACAATTATTCTATGTGGATGCTAATTGCTTCGAGATTCTTTCTGTTCACAGAGTCCTAATTGTAATTTGTATCTAGTACGTTGTCCATGAAGTCATATTTCGGTTTTTAGTACCGGACCAATATCCTATGCATGCGTTGTCATATTTCGGTTTTTAGTACCGGACCAATATCTTCATGCATGCGTTCCGGGGTTCTATTTCTAGTACAGATCTAATGTACAAACTCTGAATTATATGCAGTACTTTGATAAGTGTAGATTGTAGAACATAAACCAACGTCTTGGACAAGGACTGTTGGAACTTTTCTGTACACACATTAATTTTTGTTGTTGGTTGATGGACTCTCCTCTTGGATGAGACAAAAATTGGCACCTAAATATTAACAAATTGTAATTTGACTCGGTCACATGGTGCGCACACACGAACGTTTTAGGACAGACATGCATATTGCATCCGTATTCGTATACACATATCCGTAGGCAAGTTAGTTGTATTATATTATTTTATTTTTCGCCAAGAATTTCTAGCTATTTTTGTTTTTCTTCGATTAATACGATAATTTCTAGCTATTTTTGTTTTTCTTCGATTAACATAATAATTTCTAACTTTTTTTTTACGACCTAGAATTACTGTGAAGGCTTCTAAGGAGTATAAGCCCTAACTAATGCTTTCCAATCCATAGGAACTCGTTACACTTACACTGGTACCCAATGGAGTATACTGTGGAAAGGTTTCCTTCACTTCATACATGGAAAAGCCTACGAGGTCCAATGTTATACAGTAGCCCGTCAATATCACCTGGCTCCAAGCCCACGCCAAAGGGTGACGAGCAGAGACAGAGACGGGGGATAATATTAATGAGTACCACGACTACTAGCAGTAAGTGTATAACCCTCCTGTTCCGCCTGGCAGCGGCTATAGTCGTTCTGCGCAGTGATCTTACGATGGAGACTACATTTCTGCAAATTCCGCGACAAATACCATTTTTTAAATACAACCGTAAAGGCAAAAAATGTATGCTTCACTGGTTTCGTCAACGGGTGCAGCTGGTGAGGCTAACCATGTTAGAGGCGTACTTTTCTTTCTCGACTTGGTGTGTCAACGCATGGCCAGGTCTACGATAGGGCTAGTACGTACAGAGGTAGAAAGTGATCTCCTGTATTTGAGATTTTGAGTGCACAATTGGCGAAGCAAGAGGGGATGCAACATACGTGGCTCCGACGTCGACGCCAACCAGCACGCCGGCCGCTACTTGTCGTGGTAAAACCACTCTCCGGCAAGAGATTGGTTCCCTCTTCCGACAAATTCAAAAGCCGACTATTGCGAGTATGGCTCACTGCGTCTTAATTATCTGCTGATTCTTTAAGTATATTCATCACGGACTGGAACCTCTCTGTTTTCAAGGATTAAACATAGAGCCGAGGGACTCGGGGAAAAGTTTCGGTCTTATGATTAGTTGCCCCAGAATGTTTATAAGTTGTATAGATGTTTTTATAAGCTGTAGGTGTTGAAAAACTACAACTTCTTCACAAAAATAAAAGAGAAAAAGGACGAAGAAAAAAAAGCTACAACTGAGCCACACGTTATGCAGAGTAAACAAGTGCATTGTCTGTCGTAGTGTCGTGATGAGGAGCAGGTGAAGAAAATGCTTGCTATACTTAATTTTGCCATGCTACTAGTACTAGCCTATTGTAGCCAGGTGATCTACATGTAATTGACAACATGTCTCGGAAAGGTTTACCAGAGGACAACTTGGCTGGAGCGTAGCGTAAATAAGAATTTTAGGCGTGCTCACGGTTCACGGACACCTGCACACAGTTTCGCGTTAACAAGTCAAGAGTCAAACCGACCATGTGTCACCATGAAAAGCTGTCGCGTTCGACATGGCTGGATGGTGGCATCCACAATCGATCGACGGGTCTGTTGTTACTTATCCTTCCTAGCAGTGGTAAATCGACGGTATATCTCTTTGCAAGGCAGCGCGTAGAAAATTTTAGAAACTACTCCTTCCAATGAAAATAAGGTGACGCTGGCTATATGAAACGTTCAGTCAAACCATATAAATTTTGATCAATGATATTGTTTGGAATATATAATTTGGATATATGAAAATGATGATTAAATATGTCATAAAAAATAGTTTCATAATATTATACTTTATAACTTTCTTTCGAATATATAATGATAAATATTGATGGTCAAAATGATATCTTTTTAACTTTGAAAACTAAAAAACATCATTCTCTTGTAACCACATAAAATAATAGGTTTTGTCCGCAAATTACATACCTATTTTGCGGGCCCTAGCTGTGCCCCTACTAATTCGATGTAGATCCTCTCATGCATGCTCTTTAACAAAGGTATCTCAACACACGGTGGGATGTTTATTTGCTCTCCACCGCACCGCACGGTGGTCGTGCGGCAGCCCCTCTATCGCACGGTGGCCGTACGACAGCGGTTACGTGTCGGCTCATTGGTTGTCCTGCATGGTGATCGTGCGGTGGAGACTCCATTTCTGTAAATTCCGCGTGACAAGTGTTATTTTTACAAATACAACCCCAAACAGTGCTAATACGATAAAAAATTCCAAACATTGCGGCAAGAAGCCTGATACTTGTTCAAACCAAGTACATAGTTATCTTCTCGGGAAAGTTTGTTGGGCGGGCACAATGTGCAGACGAGTTCCCCATCCTCCTTACGTGGTTGTTTAGATCACGTGAATTAGATATCGATTTTAAAACATGTTTTAATAAGTTTTTAGGAAAACAGATTTTAGTTGTTATTCTCTTAGGATGAGCCTATGCAGTTTTAAAGCATATATATGGCATGCTTCGAATCGAACCTATGGTTAACTTAATTTCTGGGCCCACTAGCTTTTTACGCATCGGTCGATGATGTTTCTGAAGTTTTTGCAACGAAAGGGACATGGTTATCTATTCTGAAGTTTTTGCGAAGGAATGCGAAGATTTTTTTTAATCAAAATAGCATTGTTTGGAGTATTATTAGCAAAAACGGCGTCCTCGCTGCGCTTTTTACAAAAATAGCGCTCGCCACACCCTAGGTGGCACGGACAACTGCTGAGCTGCCATGTGGTCTCGTCCGCACCACCCATGGACAGCGCCCCCTCGTCCATCCCAGGGAAGGACGGAACCACCACATCACTGTCACCTCGCCGCTCGTCTGTCCCCAGGTTAAATTAGCTTTTATTTTTATAAAATAATTTGTGGGTGGAATGAAAAGATGGATTGGAGCCCAGAGAATTGAGATGGTCTGGTCGAGGACCAGTGAGAAGTACGAGATGTGACCTGAGAAAGAACATAAGCATTGGGTGGCTGAAGTCACTCAATGGTATAGGAGGTTGGAGCCTCCACTAGTATTTTACAACAAAACTCAACTTTGTTCAATCTTGTGTTAGTTAAAAATGCTAGGTCTCAGGATTTGCTACTATATAATCTATTTCAATAAGTTGCGTTTTATGCCAACAAAAGAACTACAAGCCATTCATTTGATCAGCCTTGCATATTATATAACTGCATTATGTGTGTTGGCTCGCGGGTATACCGTGAGGCTTCCACATGGTGTATGTTTATTCTGCTTCCGCTGCTGTTCTTTGAAATATATTTAGCCTGTACAATCATTCTGCAAGTCAAAAGTCGTAAGATATATTTATATTTTATTTATTATTATGCAACAGCCTTAAATATTCGTGATACGTGATTGATATTCAATGATGTAACTGTGAACATTAGTTACTGATTCTGGGACTGTGTTGTGAATACAGAAGATTCTAAATTTCAAATTTAGGGTTTGTGAGAACCACTGAATTTGTCATCACCGCCTCCAAAGAATATGAGCTCGCCATCCGGAACACGAATCTACAAGCAAATCACAATGTTAGAAATTCAAATGATTTGCCAAAAAACATCCTTCGACATATGCATAGCAATTCGTGATTTGATTGGAGATTTATGTTCCGCAAGCGAGCTCATCTTTAATCTTTTCCTTTTCATTTTAGGGCTTGGTTTTGTATGCTGGATCCTCAAGACACATGCAAGCACTTTAATTATTCCGCCACATGTTCGTGAATCGTGAGCACCGCAGATCTCGCATCTGTGAGCTTACAATCGCCAGTAATAGGTGCCCTAGACTAGTCTACCACAAATCCTTACTAGTACTAAATTTGTCGTATCACTAAGTGCGTGCGAGTTTCCATTGATGAGGCTCGCGCCAACGCCGTGGTCCGATCGCCGTCGAGTCAGTCAGTATTTTTCAATTTAACCCTTTTAGTTAAAACTCACATTTATACCGCTCGTCTTATTTCGATTTTGGACTTGGCTGCGTGACTCACGGCGCCGGAAGTGCTCTGACTTCGGCGCCATGACTCATGGCGCCGAGGTACCGCCACGCAGCATGACTCATCTTGGCCGCCACGGTGGCAGTGCGGTACCTCGGCGCCATGACTCATGGCGCCGAGTCAGTTAGCTCGGCGCCGTGAGTCACGCGCCGACCCGGGTCCAAAATTGGAAATAAGACGGCAGGTATAAATGTGAGTTTTAACTGAAAAAGGGTTAAATTGAAAAAATTCGATCGGGTCATGGGAGCCAAAATATGGGAGTTCTGTTGAAAAGGTGGATAACATTTTAATTTCAGATCTTAATATTATGATGTAAAGATCACAAACAAACTAGTGGTGCATAAAATGATACTAACAACAGGCTCCTCATTCCACTTCTAAATATACACAATAAACAATTTACAATAGAATAATGTCGGTGTTTTAGAACCGATCTTACGTAAAGATTATTTGATTCTGGGGTCTCCACAATTGATCACGCAGACAAAAGAGATACGAGGATTTTTATACAGGTTCGGGTCTTCTCTAGAGAAAATAACAACCATACTCCTGTGTGTATTGTATTGGGTATCCTGATTACAACCAGTGGAAAGACTCGCGCTAATTTTGCTCCTGATTGTCCCAAAAAAAAGCCTCTTTCTCTATCTCCAAAAGACACCTATTTATACTACGCAGTGGTGGCTATTGTCGTTCCAGACTAATTAATCGCTCATTATTGCGTAATAATGAGAGTAATTGCTGGAGTAATAACCTCCCCACGTTGTCCAACGGTTATCAATCAGAGATAGTGGAGAATTATTTGTAGTTATTTCAGGTATAACTACGTATTTTGACTGCTTAGATTCTCACCAATAAATGAGCCTTCTGACAAGTGAACCCAGTTAATCATAAGGAAGTCGTAGCAGGGCTAGCCATAGCAGAACTTACGACCAGGGGTAGTCGTAGGAAAAGCTTACGACTGGGTACTGGTCGTAGAAAGACTTACGACCAGGCGTAATCGTAGCAGGACTTACGATTACACCATAGTCGTAGAATTACTTACGACTAGGGGGTGGTCGTAGAAGATCTTACGACCACCTAACTTGCTCTTCCCTTATAATATTAAGGGGTATGTCATATGACGTCATATTACATGATTATAGAATAGTAAAATGAGGATTATCATATCCTCGTCAAATAGTATGGTCATACGATCAACTTACAGTCGAGTGTGATGAAGAAAAGGAAGCAGTGCAGGCTCGATGCAGTGCAGATCGTAGACGTCGTAGTGCAGCAAGCGGTCACACAGATGCGCTACCCAGAAACCTTATTGCCACTCCGTGCAGGTGAACTCTGCGACAATGGTTCGGAGATATCGCCCACCGTCCTTCCCGGTGCATGCCGAGGAGAAGGGACAGTTTGAGTCAAACAGCACAACCCTCCAGCACAAGAGAACAGAGAGAGAAATAAGAAGAATAATTGGAATGAAAAGGATCATCCTCGGTCTCGACGTCTCCAGAACTTATTTAGTCGAGATAATTACTCTCTAGTAACTGCCATAATACACTACTGGTAACCGCTAATTCAAGGCCGATTAATGGTCATTAAGCAGTGTTCATTTATCCTGATTGTACCCTAGTCTAAAGCTTCGACCACTGATCTACAGCTTCAACTGGTGTATTACAACCACACTGGTCTAAGGATCCAACCAGATGATTTCGACTACTGAATTTCGACCATTGAATTTCAACCACTGAGTTTCGACCACTGAGTTTCGACTACTGAGTTTTGACCACTTAGTTTCGACCACTCTTGTAAGATCAAGGAGGTGACTAGAGGGGGGCGAATAGGTGGTTATATATATATTTTTTTTGGCTAAAATCGATTTCTAATGCAGAAGTTAATAACAAAATGGTTTTGTACAATTAAAACCTAAAACAACTAGTTTCACTAAGTGCACCAACAATCTAAGTCTATGTCAATGATAGCAACCATACAAAAATAAGTAAGCAATTTAATTCTAGAAATGTAAATTGCAATAGAGTAAGGCACAAGAATGCAAACCACAATGACATGACGATGTTTTACCGTGGTGTTCGGAGACTTGCCGATCTCCCCTAATCCACATTGAGGTAAGTCCAACTGCGTTGGACCGGATCCACAACTTGAGCCATCACCTTCGAGGTAAGTTCAACCACTTGGATCAATTTCAAACCGAAGTAACACCTCGATCCACTCGGGGTTGTTCTTCCTCCACTCCGGAAACGGCGAGCGCCAAACCACTCACAAACCGCTCGGGTCTTCTCACAACCTTCTTTGAGAAGATCACCGGCACAATTCCTCCAAGCCATCTAGGTGTCAGAAAACACCAAGAGTAACAAATAGGAGATGCTCACTTGAACGAATCAAATGTCTAAGCTCAATGGATACACAATCCACCACCTAATGCAACACATGCACTAAGATTTGCCTCTCAAAGCTCACTAAGTGCAACACATACACAAGTAGAGGACTTGCTCTTTGCTCAAGGAATAGAATTGGGGCTCAGCAACCTCTCTCACAACTGGCCAAGGTGGGTATTTATAGCTCACACACAAAAACTAGCCGTTTGGAAAAGATTCTAGCAAAAAGCAGGAGGCCCAGTCAGACTGCAAGCACATGGCCGATTAGACCGGTCAGGCTCCAACGACTATAAAACTAGCCGTTGAACCACATTCGGATTGACCACCAACTAATAGCCGGTCAGACCGGACCAAGCCGGTCAGATCGCCCAAAACACGGTGGTCAGACTGCTCCACAAAGGAGCAAGCCAAAATCCAGAGACACCTCTAGAAAAACTTGACCGGGTCCAAGACCCGGGGGTCCGATTAGACCGGACTTACAACGACGGTCAAACCGCTCCACAAAGGAACCAGCAAGTCTAGAAAAACACATTCTCTGGAAAATGCTAACCACGCAAACCTGACCAAGGGTCTGGTCAGACCGCCCACAAGCCTACGGTCAGACAACTAGGGCTGAGAAAACACAGAGATTGCATTCCACTTCAACTCAATTTGCCAACCTTTACAATCACACCACAAGGAATAAGGTACATGGACTTAAACCATTTGCAAAACACATTCGCAAACTAAAATCACATGCTACAAGGATTAAACATGAGCGTCAACTATTTGCAAAACACATTCGCAAATATTGGCAACGTGCTAACGAGATCTAGAGCAAGCATAACAAGCTATCAACACATGACTACCCCTCTTAATAGTACGGCAGCCTATACTAGCAATCCGGTCTTTTAACCAAACATCGAGATCGGTAAAAGACTGAGAACACATCCTTAGCCCTAACTAGTCATACCTTTGCCTTGAGCATCCTCTTGATGACACACATCTTCACTTTAAGTCCGGGCTCTTAACTTGAATATCATCAACACATGATGATCTTCTTCACTTGCTCTCCATCAACATATGATGAGTCTTCTTCACCCGCTACCCTTCTTCGCCTCCTCCTCATCCTCCTCCAAACACACCCGCTCTGCACACCGCCTCCCTCCTCCCAAGCCCCGGCGATGACTACCCTCCCCACCTCTTCGTCGCGCCCATCGCTTGCCATGACGCAGCCCACCTCGGTGCCTCCTCCGGCAAGGTCAGCAAGAAGAAGGCTGGTGCATGCCTATGGATGCGGCTAGACCGGTGGGGCACCTCCGAGATCTTGGAGCTCGATAAGGCCTCTATCATCCATCGCGTCGGTGTGCCCCCGCGCGACCTCTGCATCCTCGGTCCCGTCTTCTCCCACTCCTTCAGCATCCTCAACCGTTGCCTCGTCCATCCCTCCCATCCGCTCCGCTCCCCAGTGGTCACCACTGCGCTGCTCTCACCTACCTCAGACTCGCCCTGACCCCTCGCCCCACACCCATCTCCTCGAGCCTCCTCGATCCTCCGCGCTACGCCCATCGCCCATCTGTTCGAGCTAACACCGAGCGTGCAACCACAGTTCTTGGGACTAGATCTGTCTCTCACCTCGACGGCATGTCGGTTGCACGCAATCTCTGCCGGTGTTCTCTGCAGTGATGAGTGTCTCGATAGATTATTTGGCATTTCTCGGTTGCACACTACCAGCGATTTTGGTTTGATCCTCGGGCTCGAGGAAGAACCGAAGAACTTGAAGTGGTACGTTCAGGCCGAACTCGTCCACTGTCGATTTGCCATGGCAGGTGATGAGGACATGACCTCTATGGATACAACCATATTTGTTATGTTTCATGTTCTAAGTATAAGAGCTCGTACGCTTCACGTAAATTATCAGGTGAGCTTGTTTTTAGGAGTGTATTTATATTATATGAACTATATGATGCTACCTAATGATGAAATATATATATGTGCAGCACGATGTCACTTTTGGTCCAAGAAAAGCAAGCAGTTCGAGCTGAACCTATTTTGGAATTCAGTTTGGCCTCCAGAATCAGCCTGACAGCATCAACTTAAAACGGACATAACTTTCGCATACGAACTCCGTTTGAGGTCCACGAGTACTTGATTGAAAGCTTATCTCGTCCTCTTTCAAACGGATCTAGCCTCACCTCCAAATTCCTTCTGGACTGATCGCAATCATCAAAAGAAAATGTTATATCACTTGTTTGGGCCAATCTGGGCTTTGTAATTATACTGAACTTGGCCCATCTGCCGGCGGCCCACCTGAGGGGTATGTTACTGTTCACATGAACAGTAATCCACGAATATTAGTCCCGCCCCGCTGGTTCTATTAGATGTGTGGCTCCTCATCCCCTATTTAAGGAGGTCGCACCCCTCTAGTTTATTCGGATTTTGTTTAGTTAAAAGTTAGCTTCTATGCAACTTCGTGTATTGGCTTGTGTCGACTAGACCAACCATAATACCGCTTCGGAATCCCAACTCAATTAAATATTTCATTCATATTCGCAATTTCAGATTGCTTATTTATCTTGTTCTTGCGTGCTTCTTGGTGTATGCAGAATCGACTTCGTGGTCGAGTCAACGGGTATTCGTGCACGGTTGATAACGACTTGTCGGCGATTCAGCGATTGCGTGGTTTCGAGCCTTGCGTGTTCGTAGCGAGGATCGTGAGAGTTGAGCGACGCCACCGAACGTATCGTTCTCATCGAAAGATCGGACCAACAATCGACCTTCGGGTTCATCGCGAGGGTCATCGGAATCCTTGTAACCAATGTGAGTTGCTCACCTTCTTGCCAATCACTGTCGAATGTAATCTCCACGATTACGAGAAACCGTAGCATTGGAAGCTCGACTCCAAAACTAACGGAGAGTTGTGCGAATTAGGATAGCTTATGCAAAGAACAGAAGAAACCAAGCATAACACAAGGAATTATCTAACCAAATGAAAATAACTATTTTCAGTGGAAGCTAAATCATATCCAGTACACTAGATCCATAAGAGCAGAATTTATAATTAAAACAGATTATCTGTAGCAACCCAAGAATTTTAGTGTTCCACCAAAATACTGTAATTATTTTGCACCTTTTTCTAAGAAAGCATAGAAGCATAACACGATTCCACAAAAATTTGATCTTTTTTATTGGAAAGTTCGGCATATGCTAGATGTTTACTTCCACGCACCAAATTGAGACGAAAATGCTGATGATTCCACAGATTGCTACTATGATAGCATTCTTATCGTATCGAAGCCTCCTAACTTACGAATCCAAACATGAACTCGAGGGCTTTGATGCTCTGCTATGCTTCTATCACTTGGCGCATTTTCTTATTACTGTGATTCTCTGTAGTTGATCCGTGTATCGAGAATCCCCAACCTACTAGTGTGGTTTGAAGTAGGTGCCACAAATTTTGACTTCTCCAACACCAAGGCATTGTTCTTTGTCCACTTCTCTTGATGGGGTAACTCAGCATCCAACTGAAACATTTCATCAATGATTAAAGAAAGTTTAAATAACTCGGAATTTTAAATAGGTGGAAACGAGTGAGCTCACTCGGCTAGCTCGAGCTCATTTCCAAAGCGGACATGGCTCGGCTCCTTGGAAAACGAGCTCGAGAGCGGCTTCGGCTTGACTCGAAAAACTCGAGCGGCTCGAAAAGCTCGTTCAAGCTAGTGACCCCGGGTGATCTCTTCAAGGAGATTGTGAAGAGGTCGGTGTCAATTGTGAGTGGTTGGTGTTCACCATCTCGAGAGCGGAGGAAGAACAACCACTAGTAAAATCGAGAGAAGACTTAATTTGTGGAGCCGGCTTGATTGGTTCAAGTTTCCTTAACGTGGACTAGTGAAGACTGGCAAGTCTTCGATACCACAGGAAAAACTTCATAGTCTTCATTGTGATTTACTCTTGTCTTTACATTTTTCGTATTTACAATTCTAGCAATTCTTTTGTGCTTGATATGCTTAGCTAAGATTGTTTCTAGTATTGATATTAGTTCTTTATTGTCTTAAGTAGCTTAATAGTTCTATCTTCTTGTTGCTAGAAAGCTTTGTTAGAACTATCTTGCTTTAAAAGTTAATTTAGTCGATTAATTTTAGAAACCTTCTGATGAGGGCATGACCCCTATGGATACAATCATATTTGCTATGCTTACTGTTTCAAGTACAAGAGCTCGTACGCTTCACTCAAATTATCAGGTGAGCTTGTTTTCAGAAGTGTCTTTATATTATATGAACTATATGATGCTATCTAATGATAATATATATATATATATATATATATATATATATATATATATATATATATATATATATCTGTGTGTGTGTGTGTGTGTGCAAAGCACCATGTCACTTTTGGTCCAAGACAAGCAAGCAGTTCGAGCTGGACCCGTTTTGGAATCCAGTTCGGCCTCTAGAATCAGCTTGACAGCACCAACTTAAAATAGGCATAACTTTCGCATACGAACTTCGTTTGAGGTCCACGAATACTTGATTGAAACCTTATCTCGTCCTCTTTAAAACGGATCTGGACTCACCTCCAAATTCCTTTTGAACTGATCGCAATCATTAAAATAAGACGTCATATCACTTGTTTGGGCCAATCTGGGCTTTGTGATTATACTAAACTTGGCCCATCTGTCGACAGCCCACCTGGGAGGGTAGTTACTATTCACATGAACAGTAACCACAGGTTTTAGTCCCACCCCGCTATTTCTTTTAGATTTGTGGCTACTCATCCCCTATTTAAGGAGGACACACCCCCTCTAGTTTCCTTGGATTTTGTTTATGTTTAGTTTGCCTTAGTTGCAACTTGTATCTTTTGCATGTGTCGATTAGACCACTCAATTAAGATCCTTATTCAGAATCCCAACTCAATTCAAATATTTCAATTCCTATTTGCAATTTCAGATTTCTTTATCTTGTTCTTGCGTGCTTCTTCGGTGTATGCAGGAATCGACCTTCGTGGTCAGGTCATCCGGGTATTCGTGCACAGTTGATAACGACTTGTCGAGCAGTTCAGTGATTGTGTGGTTTTGAGCCTTGCGAGTTCGTAGCTAGGATCGTGAGAGTTGAGCGACTACTACCGAACTTATCTTCTCATCAAAAGATCGGGCCAAATCAGGACTTCCGTGGTTCATCACCTCCTATTCATCCGCTCTAGTTGGTTATCCTTGATCCTACACCCCGGCCTCGCCACCATCCCCGACGTTCCTATCAAGAAGCCATCGAAGCTGGCAAAGAAGAAGGACGCACCACCGTAAGCGCTCCCTTGAGCGCGTCTGCGCCCTCGGGGGGCTCGGTGTGGCCGTGGAAGGGAGGCTGTGCCCTGGCGATCGGTTGGACACAGGCACGGGCGTGGGGTGTTACGCCTCTGGGAGACCCAGGCATCGCCGGCTTGCCTCGACGGTGGTTCCGCCACTGGTCGGGGCCAAGGTAGCCAGTGCAAACGCTAGAGACGCAACCTTTCCACTTTCGGGGGATCGTTGCCGACTTGATTTGGGGGCCACTTTGAGAAGCTTTCGTGGGACTTAAATGAATCTAAATTATTAATTCTAATTTCTAAAATGTCTTGATTTGGGGCCCACTTTGACAAGCTTTCTCTAGGAAGTGAATGCTCGAGCTTGCATGACATGAGTGGGAAGCCAGGTGCATGAACGTGACCCTGTAATTTTTTTCCTCCCAACATGTGTCACGCTGTACTAGGTATACTAATTAGGACGAGGGTTTCCTTTCATCTAGACCATCGAGACCAGATCGGACGGACGCTGGACCTGGAGGAGCCACACAGAATTCTATGTTGGAACCGCGGCGCAGAGGATCCCTCGCGTTCACAATACTAGGTTGAAAGCGCGTCCAGCCGCTGTAAGATCGAGTAGGCCGACTAGAGGGGGGAATAGGCGTTTTAAAACTTATATGCTCTAAAACCGATTTCTAATGCGGAAGATAATATAAATACGGTTTTGCACAATTAAGATCTAAAAACCACTAGTCTCAACTAAGTCCTCCAACAATACAAGTCTAATGATAATAATCAATTGAGCATGAACTTGTGAGCAATTCAATTTAGGCAATGTTAATGGCACAAAGCTAGGCAATCATTCATACACAATAGATGAGCAACTTAATTATATGAATGTAAATTGCAATAAGGTAAAGCTCAAGAATGCAAACCACAATTGACACGGCGATATTTTTCCCATGGTGATCGAAGACTTGCCGGTCTCCCCTAATCCACGTTGAGGTAAGTTCAACCTTTTGGATCGGCTCAAAAACGCGAGGCAACACCTCCGAGGTAAGTCCAAACCACTTGGACCGGTTCCAACCGAACCAACACCTCTAAGTGAGTTCAACCGCTTGAACCGACTCCAACTTGAACTTATCACCTCAATCCACTAGGGTTGCTCTTACTCCGCTCCGGAGATGGCGAGCATCAAGCCACTCACAAATCGCCCGGGTCTTCTCACAAGCTTCACTTGAGAAGATCACCGACGCACAATGCCTCCACGCCGTCTAGGTGTCGGCAAACACCAAGAGTAACAAGACTCAATTTTCACTTGAACCAATCAAGTGCCAAAGCTCTATGGATAAGCAATCCACAACCTAATGCAACACATGCACTTAGGGTTTGCTCTCAATCACTCACTAAGTGCAACACATGCACACAAGAGTATGAGAGGCTTGCTCTTAGCTCAAAGAAACTCAATGGGGCACCAGCAACTCTCCCTCACACGGTCAAGGTGGGTATTTATATCCCACACACAAAAACTAGCCGTTGGGAGAAGATTCTCTGAAAAACAGCCAAGGCCGGCTTGACCGCAGGCATAAGCCCGGTCTGACCGCACCCCACACAACGGTCAGAAATATAGCCGTTGGAGGGCCGCCGGTCTGACCGCCAACCAATGGCGGCCGGATCGCGCCGGCCGGTCCGACCGCCGATACATCGCGGTCGCACCGCCGCCCAAAACCAAAAAATCAGCTCTCTGGAAAAAGCTGACCGGGTCCATGACCCGGGGGTCCGATCAGACCGCACTTATAATGCCGGTCAGACCGCTCCACAGAGAAAAGCTCAACTTTGCATTTCTTTTTCAATAACAACTTTGCAAAACATATTTGCAAACAATATGAAATGCAAACAAGGTATGTAGGTGAGATTCTCAACAAGTTGCAAAACACATTTGCCAACTTTTAGAATCGAACCACAAAATACACTATGCTTCAACTCAATTTGCAAAACACATTTGTCAAATTGACGCGTGATGCAAACAACGATAAAAGCGCGATTCCCAACAAGTTGCAAAACACATTTGCCAACTTTTAGAATCAACGCCACAAGGAATAAGGTACATGAACTTAAACCGTTTGCAAAACACATTCGCAAACTAAAGTCACATGCTACAAGGAATAACCATGAGCCACAACTATTTGCAAAACGCATTCGCAAATATAGGCAACATGTTAAGTTGAGCTAGAGCAAACACAATGAGCTACCAACACATGACTAACTCAAGTTACTAATTAAGACCCCTCTTAATAGTACGACAACCTATACTAGCAATTCGGTCTCCAACCAAACACCGAGACCGGCAAAAGACTAGGAACAAATCCTTAGCCCTAGCTAGTCATACCTTTGCCTTGCGCAACCACTTGAAGCTTGATGACGCATATCCTTGCTTCAAGTCTTGACATACATCAACTCATGATGCACTCTTCACTTGACCTCCATCAACACATGATGGATTCCTCTTGTCTTGATGATCAACTCATGATCATCTCCTTTACTCCAAGCTCTTCACTTCAATATTATTAACCCATGATGATGTTCTTCTCTTGATATCATCAACATATGACGATATTCTTTTCTTCATAAACTTGACTTGATGACGATCAACTCATGACATCATCCAAGTCTTCAATCACACGAACATAACCTATTTATCCATCTCAAGGAGAAACGTTAGTTCCACAATATGATTATCATTAATTACCACATCATACCATCAACTCATAATGGTTGGGACAAGATACCACAATCTTTCCTCTTTGGTAATTGATGATAACCACTTCAATAGCAAGTAATTGAATGTAATTGGTATGAGTATATATAAACTACATAAGTTATGTATACTCAAAAGATACATGAGCATATATGAACTCCATGAAGTCTCATATGCCCATATGAATATATACTGAACTACACAAGTTGCATATATTCAAGGATATGAGTATATGAACTACGCAAGTCTCATATGCCCATACGAATATATACGAACTACACAAGTTGCATATATTCAAGGATATATTTCAAGGTAAAGATCCTTAATATATGTGGACAAAGGAATATTGATCAATACTAATGAAACCACAAGATATAGATTGAACTCCCCCTAAATGTGTGCATACACGAGTGTATAATTAAGACATATGCACATATACAAGTTTTCCTTTTTGGTGAAGTTCAACCTATATAATGGATCCGAGGAATGCAGCAAGATATAATAAGATGTTGTCGAATGCATACCTCTTTGATCTTTAAATCCAGTTGAGACTAAACAATTTGTATGACAATAGAAGTGTTAGTCTTATAAATAGATTTGTCATTAATAGCCAAAACCCCATTAACGCATAATGGCGGGTCTAGATTCTTCAATCTCCCCCTTTTTGGTAATTGATGACAAATCATTTATCAATAGCAACATTTGGATATTGTCAACATATATTGAGTAATTAAGCTATTGAAATGTAAATCATACATATAATGTATTCTTAAAGCATCCGAAGGAGACATGTAAAATATTTCATACACAACCAAATGTGGAAAGATATTGATCCATCATTCTCCCCCTTTTGGCATTAATCACCAAAAACTTAAATCAACCTTAAGCCAATTGAAAGATTTTGCATAAACAAGAGCTTGGCAAGAGAAGGCATTTTATTTAGATCAAATAAACATTCTTCCCTTTTAAAGACAGGTTGGGTTCTTAAGAGAATTTTGAAAGTTTCTGCAACCAAGAACCGAACAGAGATAAAAACTCCCCCTAAACATGTGCATTTAAGATCTGAAAGGAATACATGCACAAGAAGATTTTATAAAATTTTGACGGAGTTTTCTCTAAATAATGAATCCAAAGAAGCATGACAATTTATAATCGAGATAAGAATATTCATGCAACAACAATAAGGATTCAATTAATAACATAATTCAGACACGGATAAGAAACAAGATCCATAACATTAACAATCACATATCCAAAGAGTCTGACAACAATTAATATCATACAGGGTTCAATAAGCTCACAAAGATAACAAACGATAACATATAGCTTATCCCACAAAACAAGGTCTATTGACCTACATATGAAAAGATAGAACAACTAAGATGGAGGAGCAGCTGATGTGGATGGAAGATCATCCTGCTGAATGCCTGAAGATGTATGACGACGACTCCCAAACCTCTGATAAACAACTGGTACATGCTGCTGATGATACTCTGTGAGTCTCGCATCCATACGACTGACCCTCAAGTCCAAAGTCTCCAACCTAGCTGAAGTCTCTGCATGCATCTGATCATATCTCGCATCCATGCGATCAAACCTAGCATCCATGCTCGTCTGCAAGGTGCAAGATAGTCGCCAAGATCGCATCCCCGCTCCGAGGAGCCTCACGACCTAGAGGTCCCTGAGAGGATGATCCCTGCCCTGGATGCTGAAGAGGACGTGGAGGGGGCACCTGAGGAGGAGGAGCATCTCTAGGTCTGTACTCCTTATGCTCCATATCATAGTCCTGATCAAAATCAATCTTACTCTGAATGAGCTTCATAATGTAAGGAGCAAAATAAATGCTTTTAGTTTTATCTCCCTTAGAAGTAGCAATCTCTCTAATGATCAGGCCCATAACATCAAATCTCATGCCATCTATAATATACTTAATCACGTTCCAGGCACGTCCATGTATCTCATCATTATTTCCACTCCTAGGAAAAAATGATGCTCTCATGATCCTATTAATAACACTGGGAATGGCAAGAAGTCCAGTTACCTTTCCACGTGCATAAAGATTTCCTTGATCATAGAACTCATCTACCTGAGTGAGGTCAAGCGATTCCTGAAGATGTACCTTTAGACCACTCGAATCTCCTAGACTCAGGGCACTTATAAAATCATCCTTGGTAGCTTCCAATTTTTGATGTCCAGTCATCCATTCAAGATAATCATGATCAGGAGAAACAAAGACTGTAGCATAAAACTGTCTGATGGCTTTTGCATGAAAGTTGCATTGTAAAGAGACTAAAGATTCCAATCTGGCAGCTCTAAACAATCTAAGCAAACCATTATAGACTGGATTCTTGCCAATGTAGCTCCATTTCACAAAGCGATGATTAGCAAACTTTTTCTTAGCATAGATTATCTGATAGACATGTTGTTGAAATAAAGTGTGGAACATACCCATGGTTGCATTTCTAGGAAATCTGAACTGATTAATATGCCTCAGAATAGTATATTGTTCACTCTTAATAGTAGACACATCAAGTCCAATAAACTGACTCTGATCAGGAGCAACATCTTCATTATTATCCTCATCATCATCCTCATCCTCATACTCATACTCATTGTCACTGCTGTTATTGTCACTGTTGTCATCACTTGCACTTTCTTCTTCTTCTCCAACTTCTTCTTCTACATCCTCCATTTGTTCATCTCTAGAAGAGGAAAGAGGTGCAGGGCGAGACGTAGTCCTCTTGACCGGCATTGTCGCTGAGAAAAGATAGCAACGAATATCAAAGATTTTCAAAGAATAAATTAATATGTATTAAGCATGACATTTTTGTCACTGCCCATTGTCACAAAGGTCGGACGCTTCCACGGCCGGTCGGACCGCCAGAGGATCGATCGACCGCCATGTTGTGGCGGTCGATTGATGATGATGACAGAGACGATCCGAAATTTTGGAAGAATCCAAAATCTACAATTTTTGTACAATGGCATCATGGATACTTATTAATCTACTCTTAGACTACTTGCACATTTAAATATTTCACCAATTTGAAAGAATTTTGGGGACAATTAAGTCAAACCCTAGAAATTGGGAAATTTGCAATGTGGGCAAAATGCAAGTAAGGAAAGGAGAGATTACCGGCTAGGGATGAAGGGATTAGTCCAAGGAGATGATCCCTTGAAGCAATTAAGAAACAAATAGCCAGATTTCAAAAATACACCTTCACCTAGGGTTCCATGGCATTTGAGATTGAATGACTTAAAACTCAATTTAAACCGTGGAATAGAGATAGGAGGTGAAGGGCAAGACTTGAATACCTTGGACCACAAGAGAGATGGCCGGAAAGGAAGATCCGGACCGGAGAAGGAAAGGGCGTCCGAGAGCAACAGAGAAGAAAGAGTTTCTGTTTGAGTGAAGTGAAGAGAAAAACTGTTCGGGTGAAGTATTAAGGACTTCACGCAAAACCGGTCAGACCGCTGGGCATGGCGGTTCGACCGATTTCATCGGTCCGACCGCTTGGACGGCCGGTCAGACCGGTAATAACTGAAACTGACAAACAGTTCAGTACTGGATTTTGAGATTAGAGAGAATTGTTGTAATTTGCTCCAAATTTTCACACAATCAATCAAACAAATATCTTTGGAGCATTTCCAACTTATATAGCCCTTTAAAATCCAATTCTCAAATAATTTTTATAAACTAAATTTTAGTTTTCACAAACGAAATTGTATTTTCGAGAACTTTCACAAAAAAGAGCCAAATTGAGCATTTGATGAAATCTATAGCATCCAATTGCATGTATGAGTCATAAATACCATCATGAACCTATTCATGTGAATAATTTAGGTTCAAATGGCTAAACTCACTTAAGTGCTAGAAGGTGACCATTTAGGTCAAACCGATATTTTGGACGAGTTTCAAAATCGAATAACTTTGGTGAGTTGGTCTTTTGGAAATCATTTGAATACGAAAAGTGTTTAGAATAACCAACTCTAGGATTTTCCTTTTGGAACGAAGATCAAATTCCTTTTAGAATAGATTTTACACAAAAATCTAGTTTAGGTCAAAAACAAGATCCTAGAATCTAGAATTTTGGGTAGAAACTTATTTTCACTTAAAATATGTTTTTCTTGAACCAAATCCTTTGGTAAACCTTTGAAATGCATTTGTATACATTTTGCAACTAATTTTTCAAAGGATATACTAATAATTTCAAATTTTTGACTTTTGGCTAAATAGCTCAATTTAGAAAAACATTACTAGCACTTAATTAATTTGGGCACACCTTGGGACGTGATATACATGTAAATGATTTAGAACTCCCCCATAATGTGCCACAACCATCTTGCTCAATATTTCAATAATAAAGATATAGCACAAGAGCAAGAACGACCTTTTTTTATAAAATTTTCATGAATGCAACCTACACAAGGTAAAAGGTCTAAATACTTCAATGTAAATACTTGTTACCGAAATGACATTGGCTTATGATATGATATGATTATCCTCAAGCTTGGCTCCAATATTGACATAAGGTGGAATCCACCTTTTCATGAATACGCCAAACCTCCAATGCATCTCCAAGTACCTATTAAGCTTTTAAGCGCATTTGGTACCCAATACTTGGTTGGGTCCATGAATGTTAGTCACAATACTTTTGGGCACCCAAATAGCCCTTCTAATGATAGTCTTAGGTGAACTAATAATTCTAGCAAACACATTGCCATTTTTATCCTTCCTAAGCACATAATGATCATTATAAATAATTGGCTTAGGAGAGATACCTTTGGCACATTCCTTACTAAAATGTCCTTTCTTCCGGCAATTGTAGCAAGTAGGGTTTTTGCTTCCCCTTGATGTCTTCTTTTCTTGCTCATTGTCGGCTTGCCTCTTACTTGAATGTCTTGGCTTGACATCCTTTTGATTTGGACACACCGAGGCAATGTGTCCAAACTTCTTGCATCCAAAGCACTTGATAATTTTGAATTGATCTTCATTTTGCTTTGGGTGACTCTTCACCTTCTTCTTGGCGGTGAGACCTAGTCCTCTCTTGTCTATTTTCTTGATAGGGCACTTGGAGGCAAAGTGACCCTTCTCATTGCAATCAAAACATTTGATATCCTTGATCTTGTTAGGGCACACGGAAGCAATGTGTCCCTTTTCATAACATCCAAAGCATTTGATATTTGAGTATTTCTTTCCTTTTTGCTTTGGAATGAACTTCACCTTTTTCATTTCGATGAAGCCAAGTCCTCTCTTGTAATCTTCCTTGTTAGGACATTTTGAGGAGAGGTGACCCTTTTGATGACAATCAAAGCACTTGATGTTCTTGTTGTGTCTTTGATTGTGTCTCATCTTGCTATTCTCCCTTTTCTTCATGGGAGTGAAGCCGATTCCACTCTTATCACTTGAGCTTCGTTGCTTGCTCAAGATATCATCAAGAGTGGTCTTCCCTTTGTGGCTTCTATCCAAATCATTTTTCAAATTTGTGACTTGGGCCTTAAGTCTTTTGTTTTCCTCTACAAGATTAGTTTCAACAAGCATAGAGGAAATAGAAGCATTTTCACAAATGCTACAAGGCATATCAGTTAAATCATCACAAGATGTGGATATGCTAACTTTAGATGAATTACAAGAAATAGGAGCTATGCATGGCAAATCATCTATTAGATTACATATTACACCTATATCCGCCTTGGAGCTAGTATATTCATTTAGGAGGAGCTTTTCATGTTCATCTTTTAGAACATCATAATTATTTTGAAGTAAGACATGTTCTTTCTTCAAAACTTTGAATTTAGATTTCTCCATTCCTAAATATTCATTTAGATCTTCTAGCATATCTATCAACTCATCATAAGAAGGATTATTGTCATCATCATTATTTACCTTCTTATTACCTTTAGCCATAAAGCAATGAGGCGAAGTGGATGAAGTTCATGTCTCATCATCGTCGGAGCTAGAATTTGAGCATTCTTCTCCCGACATCCATTCTTATATGCAATCATCACTTGTGGAAGTGGACATTTCACAATGACATTGTAATTGTGTCCACATCTCATGAGCATTCTTGAGATCGCATACTTCATTGAACACATCTACACTCAAGGCACTAAATAAAGCGTTAATTGCTTGAGCGTCGAGATGTAAGCATTTCTCTTCCTCAATTGTTGGATCAAGATTATCCAATGGAGGAGAAAAGCCAACATCTACAATCCGCCATATATTTAGGCCCATGGCCTTAAAATAACATGACATGCAGATTTTCCAATGTGCATAATTTGTGCCATCAAATTTAGGTGCTTCACCTAGGTGCACTAAATCTCTAGTCGCCATCCTTTACTCTCTAGACGGTTAAGTCTAATAAATGAGAGACCAAGCTCTGATACCACTTATAAGATCGAGTAGGCCGACTAGAGGGGGGTGAATAGGCGTTTTAAAACTTCTATGCTCTAAAACCGATTTCTAATGCGGAAGATAATATAAATACGGTTTTGCACAATTAAGATCTAAAAACCACTAGTCTCAACTAAGTCCTTCAACAATACAAGTCTAATGATAATAATCAATTGAGCATGAACTTGTGAGCAATTCAATTTAGGCAATGTTAATGGCACAAAGCTAGGCAATCATTCATACACAATAGATGAGCAACTTAATTATATGAATGTAAATTGCAATAAGGTAAAGCTTAAGAATGCAAACCACAATTGACACGACGATATTTTTCCCGTGGTGATCGAAGACTTGCCGGTCTCCCTTAATCCACGTTGAGGTAAGTTCAACCTTTTGGATCGGCTCAAAAACGCGAGGCAACACCTCCGAGGTAAGTCCAAACCACTTGGACCGGTTCCAACCGAACCAACACCTCTAAGTGAGTTCAACCGCTTGAACCGACTCCAACTTGAACTTATCACCTCAATCCACTAGGGTTGCTCTTACTCCGCTCCGGAGATGACGAGCACCAAGCCACTCACAAATCGCCCGGGTCTTCTCACAAGCTTCACTTGAGAAGATCACCGACGCACAATGCCTCCACGCCGTCTAGGTGTCGGCAAACACCAAGAGTAACAAGACTCAATTTTCACTTGAACCAATCAAGTGCCAAAGCTCTATGGATAAGCAATCCACAACCTAATGCAACACATGCACATATGGTTTGCTCTCAATCACTCACTAAGTGCAACACATGCACACAAGAGTATGAGAGGCTTGCTCTTAGCTCAAAGAAACTCAATGGGGCACCAGCAACTCTCCCTCACACGGCTAAGGTGGGTATTTATATCCCACACACAAAAACTAGCCGTTGGGAGAAGATTCTCTCAAAAATGCCAAGGCGGTCGACCACAGCATAAGCCGGCTCGACCGCACCTCACAACGGTCGAAATATAGCCGTTGAGGGCGCGGTCCGACCGCCAACCAATGGTCGGTCGATCGCACCGCCGGTCGACCGACCGCGATACATCATGGTCGACCGCCACCAAAACCGAAAATCAGCTCTCGAAAGTCGACGGGTCCATGACTCGGGTCCGTCGACCGCACTTATAATGCCAGTCAGACCGCTCCACAGAGAAAAGCACAACTTTGCATTTCTTTTTCAATAACAACTTTGCAAAACATATTTGCAAACAATATGAAATGCAAACAAGGTATGTAGGTGAGATTCTCAACAAGTTGCAAAACACATTTGCCAACTTTTAGAATCGAACCACAAAATACACTACGCTTCAACTCAATTTGCAAAACACATTTGCCAAATTGACGCGTGATGCAAACAACGATAAAAGCGAGATTCTCAACAAGTTGCAAAACACATTTGCCAACTTTTAGAATCAACGCCACAAGGAATAAGGTACATGAACTTAAACCGTTTGCAAAACACATTCGCAAACTAAAGTCACATGCTACAAGGAATAACCATGAGCCACAACTATTTGCAAAATGCATTCGCAAATATAGGCAACATGTTAAGTTGAGCTAGAGCAAACACAATGAGCTACCAACACATGACTAACTCAAGTTACTAATTAAGACCCCTCTTAATAGTACGTCAACCTATACTAGCAATCCGATCTCCAACCAAACACCGAGACCGGCAAAAGACTAGGAACAAATCCTTAGCCCTAGCTAGTTAGGGGTGGAAAATGGTAAAGGATAATCCGTTTTATCCGATATTCGTATCCGAGAAAACACAAATGTGGAAAGTAAAAATCCGCATTCGATACTGTTCATATCCGTATCCGGTGTTATTCGCATCCGTATTCGGTGTTATTCGTATCCGGGAAAAATTGGATAGTATTCGTATCCGTATTCGGTGTTATTCGTATCCGGGGAAAAAAACCCAAATAGTATCCGAAAAAACAAATACTATCCGGGAAAAACGAATACGAATAATATCTGTTTTTTCCCGAATACGAATACGAATACTATTTGTTCTACCGAGATTTGTCACAAAAGTTGTAGGATATTCGCATTCGACCGAATTGAGTACATATTCGATTCGAATTCGTATTCGTTACGACATTCGATTCGTATTCGTATTCGAGAATATTCGAATTCGTATTTGTATTCGTTTAAAAAATAGGGATTCGTATTCGTATTCGGGACTATTCGATTCGTATTCGATCCGTTTCCATCCCTATAGCTAGTCATACCTTTGCCTTGCGCAACCACTTGAAGCTTGATGACGCATATCCTTGCTTCAAGTCTTGACATACATCAACTCATGATGCACTCTTCACTTGACCTCCATCAACACATGATGGATTCCTCTTGTCTTGATGATCAACTCATGATTATCTCCTTTACTCCAAGCTCTTCACTTCAATATTATTAACCCATGATGATGTTCTTCTCTTGATATCATCAACATATGACGATATTCTTTTTCTTCATAAACTTGACTTGATGACGATCAACTCATGACATCATCCGAAGTCTTCAATCACACGGAACATAACCTATTTATCCATCTCAAGGAGAAACGTTAGTTCCACAATATGATTATCATTAATTACCACATCATACCATTAACTCATAATGGTTGGGACAAGATACCACAATCTTTCCCTCTTTGGTAATTGATGATAACCACTTCAATAGCAAGTAATTGAATGTAATTGGTATGAGTATATATAAACTACATAAGTTATGTATACTCAAAAGATACATGAGCATATATGAACTCCGCAAGTCTCATATGCCCATATGAATATATACGAACTACACAAGCTGCATATATTCAAGGATATGAGTATATGAACTACATGAAGTCTCATATGCCCATACGAATATATACTGAACTACACAAGTTGCATATATTCAAGGATATATTTCAAGGTAAAGATCCTTAATATATGTGGACAAAGGAATATTGATCAATACTAATGAAACCACAAGATATAGATTGAACTCCCCCTAAATGTGTGCATACACGAGTGTATAATTAAGACATATGCACATATACAAGTTTTCCTTTTGGTGAAGTTCAACCTATATAATGGATCCGAGAATGCGGCAAGATATAATAAGATGTTGTCGAATGCATACCTCTTTGATCTTTAAATCCAGTTGAGACTAAACAATTTGTATGACAATAGAAGTGTTAGTCTTATAAATAGATTTGTCATTAATAACCAAAACCCCATTAACGCATAATGGCGGGTCTAGATTCTTCAGCCGCGCTTGTGTGTACAGCGTACAATACCTGGACAATATTATGGAATAATTGGCGGTATTAACTATTTTTGGCATCATATTTATAAAAATGGCCATGCTTTACAAAAATGGTCGGGCTGTCTTTTTTTTGGCACAAATGGTGCCCCGTTCGCACGGCCGCTATGCGGAAGCGATCCGCGCCTGCCACATCGTCGCTGCCGCACGTCCACTGTGCGGTGGCCCAGTCCCGCCGCCATGTGTCCCTCCAATTAGGGTTAGGGTTTCGGTCGATAATCCATGGATTTTATAGTATTTTTAAAATATAGCAAATTTGTTCAAAAATTATGAAATTTTACGTGAATGCTTCTAACACGGTGTATTTTCTTGTGTAATTTTTCCCATAATTTTAATCTTTTTGGTTTTGTCTCGTAATTTCATTTAAGTGTACTGATTTGTTTCCGCCACGTGTCACCCCTTCCCCTCCTGCATGCATGGCCCCTCTCCCACCAGCCCTCCTCTCCCTCCTCCCGCATGGCCACCCACCTTTCCAACTATCCATATTCACTCCTCCGCACAACTGTCGACTCCTCGCGACTGTCCCCCCATGCCCGTAGTGCTACACGTAGACAACACATCCGAAATTCCCGGCGCCAATGCAGCGGCTCCTCCTTCGTTCGGCTACAAATACCAAGATCTCGCAGTCGCTCTTGCTCATCCCAATTACGTTTCACTTCTCGTCTCTAACACAAGATTGACTCCTAATATTCTGTTGTGAATGGTGAAAGATGATTACTCCTGACCTGTATGTATATCCAAGCTGCATTGTAATAGTGGAGCTCTAACACAATTGGGACTTCCTAGTAAGGAAAGTGTGTATTGGCGCATGTTTTCTTTGCAATAGCCTCAAGTCGGATTTATCTATGTGATAAATTTTCTAATTACATCTATATTGGACTTTTATATCATGCAGCCTGTCCAACTCCAACGTGGACTGCATCAGCATTCATGTAGATGCAACCGGAGTTTCATTCCTTGGTATTAACCTAAGTAACACTGGACTGCATCAGCATTCTTGTTGAGAAAGCAATGTGTCTAGAAAACGTGTAATGTCAAAAGACAACGAAGGTCCTACTGGACACCTTTTTTTATGCTATAGGACGCTCTTTGTTTATAAATAGGTTTAATGTGTGTGATGTTCTTTAATACTGTATTGTACGCCAGGCTAGATAAGGTTGTGCATGAACCGACTAAGGAAAATGCGTGGTGTGCAGATTATATAATGATGTACCGTAGCCTTCAAAATGCACATGAGTCAGAGGTTACGGTACATCATTATATCATCTGTATGCCATGCATTTCCCTCCGGTGGTTCATGCACAACATTATCTAGCATGTCGTACAATACAGTATTAAAGAACATCATCCACATTAAACGAAAAAAATAAACAAAGAGTGCCTTATTGATTGGGCTACATGTGATAATACCCCTCCCCCTTCATCCCGATTGTAATAAACCTGCGTGTGTTTCATGTAATGCTTATAACGCTTGAAATTTCAACAATTATCTGTATGAAAATGTACAATGAGCACTTCGTGTGCAAATTCATGAAACCCTAATTAGGACGTGACCTCGCTCTGCAAAGCAGAGATGTGATTCGACGAGTCTGCTTTGAAGGGTGCATCACACGGACGCATTAAACATTCGTGCCTCATCGAACTAACTAATTACCACTGAACTTATTAATTACCAGTAAACTAACTAATTCATAGCTAATTAGTCTCTGCGGCGGTATAGCGAGTGCCCCTTGTCTCGGGGCTGCCCACAGTGGCCGGCGAGTGTTGAAGTTGTCCATATCCTGTAATTCCATGATGTAAGTACACTGTACAGTGAAAAAATGTAACAAGGATGTAAATTCTTCATAACTCATATCTTCGATACGGAGTGCGCTCAGGTGGCCGGATACGCTACGATGTCGGCCAGTCTCTGTCACAGGAGCCTTCCCCTTGTCGCGAGACTCTCCACGTAAGGCTGGTATGTCGAAGTCGTCCATGTCCTGCGATTCCATGATGTAAATGCATCGTACAATGAAAAATGTAACAAGGATGTAAATTCTTCGTAACTCACGTCGTCGATATGGATTACGCCAGCACGCTTGTCGTGTTACTGACGACGGGCCTCCTCCATTGTCTTCTGCTTGGCTACGTGAATTTGATTGTGTCACTCCTGCACCAAACGTTCGGCTTGTTCTTGGGCCTCGCGTTGCTCACGTGCTGCCCGTTGTTCGTTGGTCTTGTTGGCATTGATGACTGCACATTCACAAAATTCAAAGCAGATAGAGGGTGAGAACATCTCATCCTCATCAGAGGAGGGGTGGTAGTTGAGACCTCGGAGTTGATGGAGTAGATACTTTTGAGACGATTCTTCCATCGCCTCAGTATAGTCTTCGTCATTGAGATTGTTATGAATTTTCCATAGCACATGCATCATGATCACTTGTCTCTCGATTTGAGACAGAAGTTGGAACATAGCCACTCTCAAAGTTGCTTGAGAGTAGATTTGATGTTTTAACTGCTTTGCTCCCAATGGATTGGTTTGAGGGCGGTGAAGATTTATTCTTTGGAATGTACTCATCAAATAAGTCACACTTGCACGTCTCCTCAGGGGTGTAGTCCTCCATTGTAGTCCATCAGTGAGGCCATGAGGACATCATAGTGACGTTCTTCAATTGATGGCACCCTCTTTCTAGTGCTAACTATCGATGATCAGAACACAAGGTTCCCTATCGAATTTTCTCGGGAGAGTAATGCGAGACCATTATCAAACGAAGACCATGTATTATTGTGGCCACACTGAGTATTCATATGAGAATACAAAGGATGTTACAGAATGATTGTGACTAATGAATGAATACAATCATGAACTTATGATTCTATATATGTTACAGAGACCGTGGACTACCCCCTTTATAGTATTTGAAGAGGTGGCAGTTAATATCGCGAAATGCGCCTCTAATCTTCACGTATGTTCGCCAAGAGTCTTGAATCGTCGCGCTTGTTGGTCAACTGTCGTAAGTTACCAAATGAGCCAAAAGTCGCCTTCCTGCCAATGACATGGGTAACTGTTGGTGTCTCTCGACTAGTTTGCTGGTCAGGGATTGTCCAAACTTATATAATTGGTCGAACAATGTCCAATATTCATAGCTAGTCGTTCCTGACCTAAACTGGCTATCAACCAGTTTGGTCGTAATAAAGGAAGTTAGACTTCTGACGAGGATATAATAATCCTCAATTAACTGTTTATCTATAATTGTTATTATAGATAGCAATATCTTCATGTTACCCATAAGTATACCTCTTATTGTTCATAAGGGAGAAGCTTAACTGAATGATCGTAAGCCTTCTTCGACCACCTCTGGTCGTAAGCCTTTCTACGACCACTTTGTGGTCGTAAAGCTTTCTACGATTAGGTCAGCTACGACCATCCTGTAATCGATGAAGCCTACAGACATGTGTGCCTAGTCGATTAAAGACTCTTATACACTCGTGTTTAATACACAAAGCAATTAGTATACACAATTATTTTCTGGAATAATTGTATGTATTATGCCTTTGTCCTTGATGTAACTGTCAGACGACATGGGGTGCAGTTTCCTTTGACAATAACTACCATCAACATGTGCATTTTATCAGACGTTGAGGCGTCTCTTAGCATAGAGTAACTGTCACCCCTTCGTACACTATATAAGAGCTGAAGTCAATAGACGGAGAGAGGAGGATGATCGGGATTAGTCGTGAGGGATCATTGAGTCTTAGTACGAGGGATCATATTGTGATCTGATCAGGAACCTGTTTGGCATGCAGAAATTGGCATCGTATTTGGGTGCAACTCCAGCCCAAAGCATGGATCACATGGTGATGGAATGGCCTTGTTTTTGACATTTTTGTACGGTTTCAAATTGGTACTGATCGGGAGGACCGAACGAGCGAGGAGAAAATTGATGGTAGTGCTGGATTTCACTGCCCTTATCTCTAAATATGATTTCTCCAGAAGTACCAGAGCAGTTGGAAATGGAGTAAAGATGTTGAAGGTTATTTGACATGCCAGCCTGCCAGGTCAGTTTTGTGTCAACAGAAGTGAAATTTCAGTAGTGTTGCTGATGGCCATTGCACTTTTATTTCTTCTTTAACTATTCATGTGAAGTATTTCCTCTCTGGGAAACAAGGAAGAAAAAAGGAAAATATAAGAAGCTGTGTACGTGGGTCTCAAACGCTGCTTCCCCTGTGACGTGGCCTCTCGGGCCACTGCCTACGGACCGGACCAGTGAGAGAAGAGCAAGGTCGTTTTATTTAGTAAAGCCACAAACGACAATCACCCCAGTACAGAACAAACAACGGTAGCAGAGCAGAGCACCAGCTCCTCCTCAGGACCAGCACATTCTAATTTGCATGATGTAAAAGTCTTATTTGCATCATGTTCTTATTTGCATGATGTAAAAGTCTTATTTGCATGATGTAAAAGTCATGTTTTGAGAACATGATGTAAAGGTCTTATTTGCGTCATGTTTTGAGTACATGATGTAAAAGTCATGTTTTGAGTACATGATGTAAAAGTCTTATTTGCGTCATGTTTTGAGAACATGATGTAGAAGTCTTGACTCAAAGCATGGCTTTTGGATCCGAATCACGCGTGATACGTCACCGTCTGTGACGATGCAAAAGTCTTATTTGCATCATAGCAGTTATTTGCATGACATGCATTCTCTCTCTTCTCAAAAGACGTCACGATGCTCCAGTCCTCTATAAGAATCGACTCTGCCGCCCCTCTCCTCTCTCATCTCTCATCTCTTCTTGTTCTATCTCTCTCTCGTGCTTTCTTCCTCCATTGTTGAAGCCACCTCGGTGGTACCAGCAAAGTAGTACAAGTCCGGCCGGCCATGGGGACGCAGGCACCGGAGAACTACCCTCCGCCGCCCAAGGTAAACATCTCTCTCTCTCTCTCTCTCTCTCTCTCTTGTTTGTATTGTATGATATTTCTTTCAGCTTTCTTGATATGTTTCAGTAGCCATGGCATCTGCTTTGTATTTCACCCATTCCTTTATATCCAAATGAAAACACACAAGTAAAAGTTCAACAACGTTTCTTCAAACCATTTCTTTGTGGAGACTTCAAACGTCGTTGAACTGTTGGAACATCGAAACCAAACACATACAACATTTGGATCTCGCCCGAGTGCGCCGCGGTCTCGCCGGAGGGATCCTCGGTCTCGCGGGAGTGTGCGCTGCGGTGGTCTCGCGGGAGCATTCGAGCTCGGCGCGGTCCGCTCGCCGGAATGTTCTAGCGCGGCGGCCCCAACATGACAGCTCGCCGAAGGGCGGCGCTTCGACTTGTACAAACTGCTCCAGCCGGCGGTGCGATCTCGCCGGAGTGCTCAAGCTTGTTGTACGTTTCGCCAGAGTGTTCGAGCTCGGCGCCGCTGCCTCGCCGGAGCGTGCGCCGCGACCTCGCAGGAGTGTTCAACCGCTGCGGCGCGTGCTCGTACGTGTTGTCGGGAGCGTTTGAGAGCGGCGGCACTAGCTTGCCGGAGGGCGCGTGGATGTCGCCAGAATGCGCTCTGCGGTGTCGCCTGGAACGTTCGAGCGCACCGAGCTCCCGGGTTCGAGCTCGGCTCGTCTAGCTCGCAGGAGCTGTTCGAGCTCGGCGCGTCCATCTAGGATGGGTGCGTGACGCATGGAGCTCAGGATGCGGAAAATCTGTTCGAGTGCGGCGCGGCGAGCTCCGGCAGGTTCGTGTCTCGAGGACACGCTGTTCGGGCTGGGCGCGGCGAGCTCGGTGAGCTGTTCGAAGAGAGGCACGATTGGCGGAGATGCTGTTCGAGCGCGTGGCGGTGAGCTCCGGCAGGATCCTAATCGAATTAGGGTTTCCCTGATATATATATTTCCTGTAAGCCGCTGTTTGGGATATTGAATTAGAGTTGTAAATCCCCAGCGTTGTAACCTCACCCCGATATAGTGAAGATTGTTGCTGGCTGGCGCCCGTGGTTTTTTTCCCTCTCGCATTGAGAGGGTTTTTCACGTTAAAACTCGTGTCTCTCTGCGATTGATCTTGTTTACTTCGTCGTTCCTCCGCCGTCGCGTATAACAGACGCGCAGAGCTCAGGACGCTCGATTGTGGCGAGCTGTCATGTTGGGGATTGGGGACTGGCCACGCTCGCGCGCTTAGGCACACTGATTCCTAATTCTGAATTTTTAATGTTCTTCCTGTGTTTCTCACACGTGCAGGGTAAGGTCCAGGGCGGCAAGACGAGCTTCACGGTGATCACGGTGGGCTTCATACTCATCTTGTTTGGCGCCGGTGTGGCATTGATCAACTCGCACAGCACGGCGCAAGACGGTGACACGTACACCGCGCTCATCGGCCTCGTGGGCGTCCTAGGCGGCGTGAACCTCCTTGCTGTGGGCTTCTGGATGCCCGACAACCGCACGTGCACCTTATGCGTATGGCAGAATCTTGCCATCCTAGGCATTGTCATGGCGTCGTCGGCAGTGACGGTGGTCGTAGCCGGCGCCGCCGACCCGGTGCTCTGCTTCGGACTCTTCGTTATGCTGCTGGCTGGCCTTTCGCTCGCGGCGTGCGGCGTTCTTGGCGCTTAGCTAGGAGCTGCCACCTGGCCTGGTGCTCTGCTCTGAACCGTGGCTTGTTCCGTACCGGGGTGATTGCCTGCGCTTGCTCGTTTGTGGCTTACTATAAATAAAACGAGAGGCCACGTCACAAGGGAAGCAGCGTTTGAGACCCCACGTACACAGCTGCTTATATTTTCCTTTTTTCTTTCTTGTTTCCAGAGACGAAATACTTCACATGAATGGTTAAAAAGAAATAAAAGTGCAATGGTCATCAGCAACACTACTGAAATTTCACTTCTGTTGACACAAAACTGACCTGGCAGGCTGGCATGTCAAATAACCCTCAAACATCTTTACTCCATTTCCAACCGCTCTGGTACTTCAGGAGAAATCATATTTCGAGATAAGGGCAGTGAAATCCAGCACTACCATCAATTTTGTCCTCGCTCGTTCGGTCCTCCCGATCAGTACCAATTTGAAACCGTACAAAAATGTCAAAAACAAGGCAATTCCATCACCATGTGATCCATGCTTTGGGCTGGAGTCGCACCCAAATACGATGCCAATTTCTGCATGCCAAGCAGGTTCCTGAACAGATCACCATATGATCTGAGGTCCATACGATGGAGATACCATCCTCAAGGGCGGCACACAATTTTACAGGAGACCCATCTCAGCACATTCACTGACCATAATGGCTTTGTTTGGGAAACCCAAATTCCCGGCCCACAAGCCCATCCACAGGGATGGCCCGGAAATTTGGACTTCCCAAACAAGGCCTAGTAGTAACTAGCAAGTCGGACATCATATGGCTTACCCGTACCATTCCCAAAAGTATTCCTGATCAGGTTTAAATAGTAGTAAATCATTGGCGCCGTACATACACATCTGCACCACAGCCCTCGGTCCTAACACAAGAAACAACATTGCACGAAACACCTGAACACTCAGAAGTACGAGTTTTGTAGCTTCTCAAACAGAAGGGTGCATGACTAGTAATATACACATCTGGAGAAAAATAGTAGAAATACTGAGACATACCGGCAGCTGCGAAATGTTCGATACAGCAAGCCAAATGGGCAATCAATAAGTCTTTGTACGTTAAAAGAACAATGAGTATGTACTGCCTGTAATTTTCTGATGATAAAGAGCATGAGCACTGTTGGTAGTTCACTGCAGCATGACACATAGCCTGCAAAATTGGCGGGAACATCCCCAGGGAGAGTTAGCATATACAATTCAATGAACTGAGCAGTATTTGAACGCAGCAGAATGATTTTGTTTGATTATTACTTATCTTTGTGGCTAGCCATGATGCAAACATGTCTACGTACAACAGAATTATGCCTACTCATAAGAGAAAGCGATTTCAAAATTGATAATAGTGTGTACATCTTCCAGTTCGTAAATCACTGCTCATCCTATTGATCTACTACTGCGTATTTTTTCAGTACCTATCTACTAAGAAAGAATGAATGTTGTGACAGTCTAATTGCTACTAATTGTCTAGCTACTAAGATATCATGGGTCTAACATTCTAATTGTGCACACTTTAAAGGTGGCTGTCAAGTTTTTCTCAAGAATTTAAGATGCAAAAATAAGCTCTGATCCAAGAAGACAAACACATGCTTCTTTTAGGAACTCATATAAGCAACTAAGGAAATAAACAGGACTACCTAAGTGCGGAACTTACCAGTCTACCTAATCCAATCTCGGTACACACAAGCGCCTCAATTGTCTTGATGTTTAATGTGCTCCATTGCTTATGAATTACTGGCCCCTCACTGCTGAATGCTGCCTCGCAATGAACAGCAGATGATGGCATTGCCAAGACATCCTGTGCCATAGCTGTGAGGGTTGGATACTTCGTAGAATGACTCATCCACCAGTTCAGAATATCGAAATCATCCTTCCTTGGAACAAGGCCATCATCAAGATAGTTGTCAAGCTCTGTCAATAGTTGACTCCTTGTTTGCGCACTAAGATGTTGATCCCAATCTTCCAATGAATCACTGTCAAATCCATCCATTTCAACATCGTGAGATCCACAATTTGAAGTGTGAACACTCGGCTTATCCACAGGGCCACAATATTCATGAAACAGCTCCCTGATTGTTTCACATACGGCAGATACATACTTCGCTGCATCAGCGCCAAAAGCTCGTTTAAGACGGAACTCAATAAAAGTAATTTTGAATCTGGGATCAAGAACAACAGGTACTGACAGCCACAAGTACGAATTTTGCCAATATTCATTGAGTGCTTCCTGCATCACCCTAACCATGCTAGCAACACCAGTGTGATCAGTAGATGCTTCTTCTTGCAAAGTCGTCCTAACTTTCCATAATTCACTGAAGTACATATTTGCTGTCGGGCAAACAGGAACAGAAATTACTTCAATAGCACGATAAAAGGCCCTCAAAATCTTGCAAATAGACTCAACAATCTTAATTTCTTCTGCAGATACCAATTCCTCAGAAGGAAATGCCTTCTTGAAATGCAGAAGAACTTCAAGCCTGAAGTAAATTTTGTGCCACCATTTCGCATCTTCTTGGGGGCACTTCAAACCCATGTTTGTAACAACTTCAAGAAGTTGCTGCTGAGTCAGCGATGAGTATGCATGTGCTTGCATGAATCTCTCTAGTATATCACCAACAAGGTGAAGCATCAGTTGCCCTTTTGAAACAATGTTGTTGAGCACATCATCCACACAAGCAATATTGTATAGCTCACCTCGAATAGGAAGACGGTTTCTTCGTATGAGCATGTCCTTGAGTTTTGAGGTACTTTCATGGTTTCTTATTTCACTGACAGATATCAAACTGAAAAGCTTTGAATCAAGATTCCAATCTCTTATAGCTTCCCCTATGACATTATATGGCCCACTCTCAGAGTCTAATACACAAGCCTCCTTAAAATGTATCATCCTTTCCAAATTAGTAGATGAGGACCAAAACACACCAAACTTGATGATTCTTCTTTGAAGCTTCCAGTCTGCATCAATAAAATGCGCTGTCAAACAGAGGTACTTTACTGTGGGCTCAGCTCCATGAGGAGCCCACACGCTTGCTGACAAGGAAACCCGCCGGGACGAAAGTGCAATTTTTTCCTTAAGGTCGGCCTTTTCTTTCTGAAATAAAAGAGTTGAATACTCTTCCATATCAATGCTTGAAGCCATGTTAAAGACAGGGTTGAGGCTCTTTGCAAATCTTCGCATTTCTTCATGCTCCACAATTGATAGGGGATAGCCATGCATAACTATCATTCTAGTTAGCTCTTGATAAGATGCTTCTTGATCAAATTTCCGGGTACTTATATCTGGAGCAGCACGAGCAAATGAGGTATTTTGTTGCTTTGAGGTCATGTTGTCTAGTGCTGGTAAAGCTAGAATGTGCTGGTCCTGAGGAGTTCTGTCACCCGAGCTATTACCCTTGAGGAGCTTGCTAGCATATTCCGCAATCTGAACCTTACCATTTGTCAAGGCAGGTGAGAGCTCGTCCTGAACCCTATATTTCAAACTTGGTACACTGGATGGAAAAAACCCACCCTTCTGATGATTTATGCTGGTATCACCTCGTGCTGGACAAGTCTGAGTATGTCGGTTCAAATGGCTTCTACCTTTCTCTGCACTAAGCCGCTTGTGGCAATAGACACAGTCAGCACCCTGGATTTTCCCCCCAACATAGACAGGCCTAAACTCATTCCACACCTTTGACCTGAATCTACTGTTCTCACTAGGAGTTACCAAGTTTATGTCGTCACTTGAATCTGCAAGAATCTGGTCCACAGGATCAATGCCATTCACCACTACGATGCATAAAGTATGGATAGTTTAGTCAGAATACGCATAAAAGATGAAAGACATACAACTTGTCATGAAGAAAATGGCGTGTTACACCCAAATCAACTTGTCATGAAGAAAACGGCATGTTACACCCAAATTTACACTAAACCGACAAACAGCAAAATTTCTGGCATAAAACAACATCTGATCCATAACTGATGACAAAAGGTCTAAAAGTTCCCATTCTAAATGAGAAAAAGAATAAAAAATACTAGAAATTTCCACCAAAATTAAATCATCCAATCCTCAATCTGGTGGACCTTAACAAAAATATAATACTCTAATGATCCATTATACAGGGTCTACAATTGTAACTGTTTAGATACAAATTCGATCTCTTGCTTAGAGTTATAATGCAAAAGAATCTCATGTGTAATCTAATTGCCACGACTACCAGAGATCTAGATTCTAGAGTTGGAACAAAATGGGAGTTTGTGGTAGCATTTGAGCAAATTTCATTCATAATTACTAATTTCATAATTTGTAACTTGTAAGGTGTGATCAAAGCGTAAGAACAATCATATAACATGTCAAATATCGCAAATATAACCACCATGTTTTCATTTTTTTCTCATTGAGTTAACAAGTACATCATGAAGGATAGCTGTTACAATCAATATGATTCCCTGACAAGCTACACTCAACCTGGACAAGGGTCTTGCCAACACAGATAGGCCACTCCACCGCCTCAAAGGCAATGGCCTCAACTGTTGTCATTGTTAAAATTTCCATTAATTACTGTCCCTAAGTTCTTATGGAGCTTAAAATTAAATGCTTAATTGGTGCCATCCGGAAAAAAAACCGGCGGTTACCGGCGGTAACCGCCTCGGAGGGTGGCCGGAAATGAAATCCGGCGGTTTTTCAAATCCAAAATCAAAATTTCAGATTTTGAATGAATTTTAATCAAATTTGAACAATTTCGCCGAGCAAAATCCGGTTTGACCGTAACGGACCGATTACGGGCCGGATCCAGCCCGCACCGGTTTCGAACCCGTGCCATCCAAAGTTGATAATCATCCAAAACTTCTTAAATAACCAAAAAAATAATAAAACTGCTAAAAAATTACAAACTAGGAAACCAATTAAGATGACTAGCCTGTGCAAATACAAGGGAAAATCGGCCAATCAGTAACAAAAGCATGATGCCCGAAAGAAACAAAGTAAACGTACCATACGGAGAGTTCGTATCCTGTAGCTGGCTCAGATCCAATTCCTCTTTCGCTCGACAAATTTTCTGGTGTCGCCACAAATGGCTCGTTCCATTGGAATGTCCATCAGCACCTTTGCAACTCATTAGAATATGGCAGTAGCGGCATTCCGCATTTTGAACCACCCCATTTACATAGATAGGGTTGTACCCATCCCACACCTTAGACCTTTTCTTTCTGAATCTGAAGGCAGCATGAGCTCCATCGGATGCTACCCCTATTGGCATATCATCACTGTCATGCTCATCCATGTGTTCCATGACTACAGATAATGATACGGCAAAATCAATTTTTTATAGCATTTGGTTAAACTGCAGACCGGATAAATGCAGAAAATCAAGCATAACACTAAGTAGAAAGCTAAACACAACAGACATCCTCTCCAACAAGAAATGGTATCATGTGGTGCCAAGCGCATAGCAGATCAGCGTCATACTTCCAATTCACGCTTACTAACTGTGTCATACTTCAATTTGTTGCAATTTTATACACACAGGAAACTAAAACTAAGATCCCCAGCTTCAACTTTTAAAAAAATAGAACCTTATTTTCTGTGCCACGTCAACTCTCCAACCTTTTGTTGGCTCTAAAAACGCTCTAACCTTTTGTTGGCTCTAGAAACTTTCTAAACTTTTGCTACAAATTCTGCTTCAAGCTAACCAACAATTGCGTACTTCAATTTGTTGCAGTTTTATACACACAGGCAAACTAAAACAAATACATCTCCTATGACACTTCAACTCGCCAAGCTCCCCAACTCTCTAACCCTTTGCTACAAACAGATCACATCAGGAATCGACACAAAGTAGCACCCATCCTTAGCAACAAACAAGAGTAGACAACTACAGAATTTGTTCTCCAAAATTAAGCCGGAAATAACAACATGAAACACTTACCGCTCCCAGGAAGCTCAAATCACCCAAGAAATGGAAGCGCAAACCAACTGAGCAACTCCAAACCAGAGAAAAATCGGGGAAAGAGGAGATCAAGGTCCGCGATTCGGAAGAACCGGCAGCAGCGGCGCGGCGCCGGAGGAGAGATTCGGGTAGGGTTAGGGCGTGGAGTTGGATGGATCTGCGGGTGGGTGGCGAGCTCTCGTCGAGCCCGACCCAATTCTTGATCTGGGCTTGATGGGCTCCGGCTGGGCTACTGGGCCGTGCGGCCATTATCGGGCTGGCCCATTTTCATTTGTGCAAGTTGCCGGCCCACGCGGCGCCTCGTCGCTGAAACCTTGAACGATTTGATGATTTGATCTGAACTTGGAAATGGAATCATACAAGATATGGGGCGCAAAGCAACAATATCTAAAGAAAAAGAAAATGGGAAAATGAATTGGAGGATGTTCGTGTAAAGAACATGTTCAGTGTAAAGAAAGAAATAGCAGGCAACGAATATTAATACGGTAAATGTTCCTTTGTGCACTAAGCATTCAGGTCTAAATTAGAAGATCCAAGTTCTCATTCTTGTCATCGATGCTTGCATGCTCTCCAACTTTTGGTTCAGAAATCCAATGTCATTGCAATTTAGACCCTCTGAGCAAGTGAGTTGGGACCCTTGGAAACAAGAGCCACCAATCACTTTTGCCTCTGATCCTGAGATCACGTTTTCTTGCCAAGAAACTGTTGCTTCCATGGCTTTCTTTCAGCCACCAATCCAGGATTGCAACTGAATCTGGAGATGCAGTGCAGGCTGTGCTGCCGAAGCATTTCTGCCTAATGCGTGCTGAACTTTTCTGGTGTGAAGATTCCATCGCCTCCACTTCCTGCAGCAAGACCAAGCAGCCAAACAGTCATAACAACAGCGAATTGCAGAACATTGCACCGATTGAATTGTAGTAGTGTTAAAAAAAATAAGTACATTACCTCTGACTTTTTTCCTGCGCAAGCAAATTAGAAGATTGCAGATTGTAGAAAGAAAAGAAACAACCGAGTGAAACAAACTTGGACAGATATGGAAAATGTTGACGTGTCTCATGAGACCATACCAAGGTTGGCAAGCTGATCAATGGTGGCCTGACCAAGTGACTTATCAAGCTTAAGCAAACATAGAACTCCGGCTACAATTCTTCCCAAAGAATCAGCTTCGGACTTGCAAAGAGTGGTGAGGTACTCTTGTTCTTCTTTTGTAGCTACTGCATCAATCTGCATGACAGATAAATGTAATGAAAATACTGGTGTGCTACATTCAAGAAAGGATTAAAAAAATCTGATTGTTTACAGCAATCATACCGCAAAATCTTCAACTGAAAACCTGATATTGTTCACTGTCCACTTGGACCCTCCATTACTGTCTTCTAGGTGACCATGGTAACTTCAGAATCAATGGTCACCGGCTATTCCATTGTCTGCCTGATGGCTATGTATTGTTCCCTTTCCAGTGACCGGATTTCTCAAATGAGGTTTTATTGCCTACAGACTTTCGATATGAACCTGAAAGCACCATGAAATGTCTTAGATGCACGAAATATATGGCAAAGAGAAACCAAAATCAAGTGGAGAACTAGAAAGAAAAGAAAGAAAATGTACATATGGTAGTTGTCTGTGTATTGTACCGTGAAACATTCCACTGGATATGGGCTTTTCTGGGAGGGCTTCTCGGTGCTGCTCAACTCGGTTTTACTTCTGCTTTGTCCTAATACATGTAGATTGCGAAAGGCTGCCTGCCAAAATTTTACTCCTATTTCTTTCGTTCCTTCAAGACCAAATATCCAGTCCTTTAACTCTACTGAAACATCAAGATCATCTGGTATCCCCGTGTCAAACTTTGATCTTTTGTCTTCTTTTGATCTTCCATCCAAGGTTTGCAGAACAGGGGGGGGGGGGGGATAAGACTCGGAACAAAACTCGCTGAAACTATGTATGCAAGGGAATAGCAATGAACCTGAAAGCAACAAAATTGATTTGTTTCCGAAAATATGAATAGCTAAAACAAATCTACAAGAATTACTAATAACTTGCTATTACTCAGAAAATAAAAGCTATATTTGACGCAGCCTTGGAAGCTAATTGCAGAAAGCTGACATATCAGAAATCACAGGAGAATAAACAATCCATATTGAGCTCCACTCTGCCTGTATACGACAACAGTGATGACAAATTCACAATTCAACAATAAGCCTAGGAGTTAGGAGGATGCAACATTAGAAGGTACCTGCACTTACCATCCTTATTAGTAAGGGTATATGATCTGAAAAGCTTTGCAAGTGGACCAGGAGATAAATTACTCATCCCTTTCAAGAGGCCCTGCCCAGGACCACCATCAGGCCCTAGAATACCAAGACGTTGCAGTAAAGATTCAGTATACCTCATTGTCAGTACTCTGAAATTCAGAGAAATCTGAAAACTGGAAGTTTTTGCTTTGTGGAAGGAGCTGTGAAGAAGTCGGCGGCCAGCATAACGTTTCGTCGATTCTACTTAGGCTCAGATGGAAGGCCAGGAAGAAGAGAAGCTTTCTGAAAGGAGATCGGAGGGCTTGGGAGGACTTCAGTATTTTCTGTAGCGTCAGCACTGTAGCTTTTGAACTCAGTTGTTTACTTTTACAAGCTGTAATTTTGCTCTGTCAAAACTGGGATATATAACCAGCGATGGTAGTAATGAGAAGGCATGAAAGGAGACAAAATACTTGAGTACGTAGTTGTTAGTTCTGTTAGAACCCTAGAACACTTTCCCCTCTTGCTTCCTCCCTGAAATCGTTCCCAATTCTAAATGTCAGGTTCTCTGAACATTCGGGTCCTGACACTCATTCCACCTCCAAGACGCACACCTGATATCTTAGCGGATAACTTGAATTTATGGCATTCTATATCATGCATGTGATATGGAATTACATGAATTATGTTAATGCCGAGAAATTGAGCTCCTTTGTTCCAACAGTTGCTTTGACGATCAACCCAGAACATAGGTTTTTTACTGGGGATTTCCTCTTCTGTAAAAATGCTATAGCCTCCAATTGTCCCAATGCCATCCTCGTGAACACTAGGTCTTTCTCGATTGAAACAGTGCACCGATACATCTTTCCCCTGCAAGCTAGTTGTGACTACAAAGGTGCTACCCAGAGTGTGATGAGAGACTTTAAGGAATAGCAGGTATCCACCAAAGTCAACAAGCTGTGTAGGTCGAAAATCAGATTCCAAAATACTGAAGTTTAGATGATATACAGATAATCTCATGGATGCATCACTGGGGAAAAAAATTGTCAGCTTCTCAATCGAGACCTCACTGCTTGTCCCAGCCTCCCAGGCCTGCTGCTTCTGTTTACCTTCCAAATCTTTTCTGTTACTTGGCCAAGGTAATCAAAGAGACCAAACAGAAAAAACAACTGCTCGGCCGTAGTGTTGGATATGTAATGATGGCAATGGATGCCGATTCTGACAACGCCTTCTGGAGGTGGCACCTCACAATGGGCTACCATCTGTAGTAGCCATGGCAACCTCAAACACTGGGCCATCTATCATAATACATCTCCATCTATTTCCAAACACCTTATTAACCATTTCCTGTTCTTCCAAAGTGCTAAATATTTCGAGCGCGACATATGAAGCTCGAGCAACCCACTTTCTCTTACTAGCATGAATATGTTGATGTTGTGCAGAGCTAGAATCACAACGTCTTCTCCACCTCTGACGAGCGTCATACTCCTCAGCTCGCCATTTCCAGTTTCCCCACCAAGAACCAGTCTCTCTGGTGTTGTGGTTGCTGGGAACGACGCCGTCTTCCTCGGCGCCGGCAAGCACGCCACCGTGTCATTTCTTCTCTGGTGAGAGCATCACTCATCCCCTTCCCGTGCTTGTTCTTGTAGTTGAAGCCGTGGAGAGCTAGAACCGCATCGTCTTCTCCACCTCTGACGAGCGCGCCAGTTACAGGCCGCCGCACCTTCCCCGTTCCAGTGAGCCCTCCTCTCTCTCCCTCGCGTCACCTTGCGTTCCACCTTTCACTTGTGCGAACCCCTCATTCAATTTCCTTGTCACCGCAGTGAATCCTTGGATCCGCATCGTCTTCCTCGTTTCCGAGCAGATTCGCCGCCGTGCTCCATTACTCTCCTCCTGGTTAGCTCCTCGTCGATTCCTTGCGTTTAAACCATCTTCGACCTTTGCCTAAGCCAGCGCGCCGTCCTTTTTCAGTTGAGCTTCACCGTGGAGTGTTGCCGTCACTGTCCACCATCGCTGGAGCGCAGCAGTCCAACTCCACCGCCATTAACCGTCGTGGCGAGCTCCTCGAAGTCCCCTAGTGCTGTTGTACTCGCCGCATTGCACATTAACCGTCGTGGCGAGCTCCTCGAAGTCCCCTAGTGCTGTTGTACTCGCCGCATTGCACGCCGTCGCCGTTCGCTTTGTCGCCGCCATGGTCATCCATGGCGCCGCCGCACTTGCATGTTGCCGGAGCAGCTCCGCCTGCTCCGGTGACCTTAGGTCTCCGTGCTACTGCCGTTAGCGTCGCTGTCGTCTCCCTGAGCCTTTACGCGCATGCTTTCATCTTGTTTTTGCCTCGCTCCCTTTTACCGTCGTGGTCGTGCCCGTCCGCCGCCGCATAAGTCATTGATGTCGACGCTCTGGTCCACCTCGAGCCCGCCACCGCCACCTTTAAGGTTGCCGTGACCTCGCCTCTCCATTTTGGACTTCGCTGGACCGCACCGTCGCTGCCTCACCGCCGGCGAGCTCGGACTCTGCCTCCTCTATTCTACCCTACTCTGCTCTGCTCTCTCCGTCTTCTGGGATCCACCTGTCAGCCGGACAAAGAAAATAGAAAACAGGTTTAGTAGTTAATTAAAATCGGGTTAAGTTTATGTGTGTTTGGCATTTGGACGTTTTTGTAATTAAAATGAGAGTTAAGATTTGTGAGAATGACATGCAGGACCCACATGTGATAAAATGATTTTCAGAATTTTGCCAAACCCCTTCTTAGCCGAACCAACTTCTAATGCTAATAACTTTTGCATATGAACTTTAAATTGAGTGAAACTGTTTCTAAATTTTTAAAAAATCATGATATTTCATAATCTACAAAAATATTTGAATTTTCTATCTATTTGAATTTGTTTTACTCTTATTTGTGTTACTTGGCTTTTACCGATTAGATACTAACATCCCGGAAATCTCGGAAGTCGATCCCAAGAAAGATCAAGAGTTCAACGTGCTCAAGAACCTCCTTTGACCATATTTTATAAGTTCAACGTGCTCAAGAACCTCCTTTGACCATATTTGATCGCATATTTTTACTGTTATGTATGTTGTATTTCAAAACTATATGTATGCGTGTATTTTCGGTAAAAATATCATTTCGGTAAGGTTGTTGGGTATACCCATTCAAAACTATATGGATGCGTGTATTCTCGGTAAAAATGTTGTTTCAGTATGGTTGGTAGCTATACCCAATCGTTGCGTGGAACCTACCTTGATAAATTTGATAGAAGAGCTAATCCAAACTGGGATTCACACTAACTCTCATCACTCAAGCAGGCTGCTTGAGCATTCAACTTCAACCAACTCAGCACGGTTCATTGCAGCAGCAACAGAACCCGAACAACATCGCAGACAATAATCCGGTCCAAACTGACGGAGCAAACAATTCTTGAATGGGCAATTTTGTGGGAATCAATTAACATGCGCATTACTTCGAGAGATAAACTGACACGCACTAGCTGAAATTACTTCAGAGAGGAGCATATCGAGAGTTGGATTCCGACTGCGGGTACACTGAACTATTCTTCAGACAACAATTACTGTAAGGGAAACTATATTTCAACTCTGAAATGTTCTGATCCTTACATCTATACTGAACAGTAACTCAATGGCTCCCAGATATTGGAGTATTGAATATCGATGTTTCAACCTATCTGAGAACGAGACCGTAGCAAAGAACTATACGATGTACGTGTAACTGTTCTCTTATTTTATCTTAACTAATAAAAAGAGTTTATCCCCGTGCAGCGGGACGATGTCCTTTCTCCTATGCATGCGGTTGGTCTCTTTCACCCCTCCTAAATTCCCCGTCGAGACGCACCAACGTATGAACCCAACCTGACAGGAACAAGATCTCACCCCGTCACGCCCCTATGACTCTTGAACGCATATATGCCCCTACTTCTTCTGCAACCATCTAAACCGTCGCCACGCCACTTCTTCTTCACATGCACACATCGAAATTCATCGCTGTTCCCACTCATTCACGTTTCGCGCCGCGACTCGCCACCTACGACCGTCCAGCATTGGCTTTATGCCTCAAAGATCCCAACCCCCTTCGGCACTCAGTATGTGGGTTGTAACAGCGACGTGCATTAAGATGAAGGGATCTGGCAGCATAGGAGGCAGCAACACAGAGAGGTAGTACCGGCGACAAGAGGAGGTAGCAGGGAGGGGAGGCGGCATTGGGGATGGGAGAATGCACCAGGTGGGAAGGGAGGAGAGGAGACGGCGGTACCTTGGAGGAGAAATGGCGGTACTAGGTAAAGGAGGGGAGGCAACGACTGCGCACGAGAAAGAGGCAGAGACGAATACGTTCTTCCCTCACCGTACCGTCATCTTGAGTTCACCGCACCGTGTCCTCTTCATCCTAATCCCCCCGTGCGCCGCCGCCACCTCCTGTTCCGCACCGGCCAAGCAAGCATCACTGCCTCCTCGCTTACCACCGCGACTGCCTCCTCCCCCAGCCTCCCACCTCCCCGCCGCAATATGCCTGCGAGGGCGGCAGAGGCCAATGACCGTGAGAAGTAAGTTGTGACTTGGGTTTAGGGTGGAAGAAGGTGACCATTAACGTGTAACCCTCTTTCTTGTCAGCCGACAATGGTTGAAAATAGGCAGCACGTGGGGGAGAGAAGTCGGCATTAACTTCAACTTCTAAAGGTAAACAATCTATGAGCTCAAAATTTTAATTTACAAGTAGTAGTAGTAGTAGTAGCAGGTGATGCAATAAACGGAGTTAATGTTTTTGTTTATATGTGTGTGAAAAAAAATTGATATTTATTATGCAGTTTAGAATCTCGTCTACTGATATATATCACTTTTTTTTAGAATTCCATTGCAACGCACGGACCCCTACTAGTATCTACAAATGTGCGAGTTCCTTCTGCCAAGCCCAATAGTTCGCCAGTCCAGTTGATGCAGTACAGGACGCCTGATACAGAAAATATATACAAGAATCAGCCAGGTAAGGATACCACAAACCAGACTGACAACTGTGTAAACCAAGTCAAACAAGGAGTTGCCCGTCAGCGTATAAAAGTTAACAGAAACAGCAAATCATTTCGATATGAATTGTTCTAGGTTTGATTAAAAAAGGGAAACAGAAGGTAATAGGGAGAAGCAATCAAACAATACTAGTCATGGGATAAACCGTGTAAATACTAAATACATTAGAAAGAATAACACAAACATAAAGGAAGCAGAGCAAGATTTCTCATCTCTATTTCATGTAGATAGTTTATTTCTTCAGCCAAAGAAATTACATAACAGAAATTTCACGAAATACAGCAATATCATAGTATATATGAATTAAACCTCCAAGTAACTTAAGATGGAAGATCTAACATGTATAGTAGCACACTGAAAGGAGCAAGACACCAATAATTTTATCTTTAGATAAGGATTACAATCCTGTCCTTGATGTATGAAGTTTCTCTGCAGTTTTAAAAATGCATATGTTGTTGGCAGTATGAAAAATGTGTTCAATTCGAAAACATAGTAAAGATTTATGCATTTAGAACACAAACGTCAGGTAAACTGTATATGCGTTTGAAACCCACAAGACCTCTAATTCCTCTGAGAATAAATGCCTCAAAAGGCCAAGCTAACATCTACAACATTCTTAATGTTCACATGGATTCTCACCTCACGTCTGACGTACTGCTTACAAAGTTACAAGTCACAGAAACGCCCATTACACAGTCAAGCTATAAGCTGTTCTCAAACAAAAATACTAGCAAACCAAGCAAACATCAAACCCTTTTGCGAAGGTAACATTCATCGAGGCTCTAGTGATGTCCTATCCATACATTATAATGTAATTTCTAACAGAATTGCATATCATGAACTGCAGCACTTTGGTAACCTATGGTTATTCATCAAGCAGACAAATAATAGCATCAGGACATCACAACACTAGTCCAAAGAAATAATCTACTATTAGCCATGACCTATAAACCAACAATCAAATATGCCTGGTGCGCACCACTCTTGTCAACTGTCATGACGAAACATTCATTTGTGCGTGATAAGACATAGAACTTAACCTCGAGAAATGATTACCTAGTCGGTGAGGGTAGCACATACAGCCTGAACTGCACACTAAGCAGGCGTAGCTGGGATGTTGTAGCGACTGCGCAAGCCATCAATAGCTCTCTCCACCGACTTTGCCATCTCAGGGACAGTCACCTTGCACACTGATCATCATCAACAAGTTAGTACACAATACGGTGCACCAGTGGCTTGAGCAACATAAGGAATTGAACTAAAATTCAGAGAATGTCTCCTCTCTTTGAAGTACCACGAGACGTAGAGGACTGCACCTCCGCCACGAACTTCTTATACGATGTCTGGGGTTCACAGGAAGCATCAGAAATTCGGAATTCGAACCAACAAGTGAATAGCATAGGTTTACACTTTACAGTTACGACGAACAGCAAACCGAACGAATGGTATCAGGGTACCTTCATCGCCTCGGCGCGTTCGGCGATCTTGTTGGCCACCTTCTTGTGTTCCTTGCCCGCCTCATCCGCCAGCTGCAGGCAGCTCTGCGTCTGCATCTAAACAAAGCACGCGGAAGCAGATCACATCACACGGTGCGCTCGGGGAAGCGACCAACGTAAGGATGGAGAAGAGAGCGGAGTGGAGCGGAGCGGAGCGGAGATCACCTTGAAGCGCTTGGAGATGCGGGAGTGGGAGGCCTCGAGGTCGCGGACGGAGTCGCCGTGGAGCGCGTCGAAGCGGCGCTTGAGGGAGTCCATGTGGGACGCGGCGAGGCTCCTCAGGTCGCCGACGGTGGACATGGAGGCGGGGGCGGCGAAGGGGGAGGCCGCCGCGAGGGGGGACCTGGGCTTGGGCTTCGCCGGCGAGGAGGGCGAGAGGAAGCTGAGGTCGGCGCCGGGAGACGCGCCGCCGGACGGCGAGGAGACGCCGGAGAGGGAGGCGGGGCTGGGCTTCGCCTTGGGCTTGGCCCTGGCCCTGGGATTGGGCTTGGGGCGGCTGCGGTTGCTGCTCTCGCCTTCCTCATGGCTAGCGTGGGTGGAAGTGGCGAGAAGAGGTGGGGTTTGGGATGTTTGAATTTTGAACCGTAGGCGTGGAGCGTTCGAGACGGGGAGGAGAGAGGCTTTATAAGGAGACGTTACGGGGTGGTCTCCCGTTTGATGGTACAGCAACACGACTGCGCCAGGTCACAGGTCACTGGTTTGCGGGACCTGCAGCCCGTGGGTCCACGTGTCAGCGAGAATAGTTCCAACGTCCGCAACACATCAGAAGAGAGTAGACAGAAAACGGGATGGCTTAGCGTGCAGACACCCACTGGCAGGTGGGACCCCAACACCACGCAACCAACAAGGCCCACCTGTCGGTCGGCGCCCGCGTGAATACACACCATAGCAGAGCAGACATCAAGTGAAAGCAGTAACACTATAGGATATATACACCAGATGGATCTCCTAGTCCTATCATCACAGGAAACAGAGCGCAGCAGATTTCTCCTCCAAGCTGGGGTTTATGGTTACACAGGCTAGCTAAGCTAACCCTCCAGCAGCATTGCATCTAGAAATCAGAGCATAGCAAAACTGGAGCCGCGGCGGGGCGGGGACAGACACAAGCCCACAGTACCTCGCTCCGAAATACTCACGAGGATACACCGTTTTCGCCTCGCAAAAATTACCGGCGCGTCGACGGATCCTCCCAATCATATCCTAAACAGATACCTCAGATCCTCTACGGTGAGCCGAGTGGCGTGGCCACCGGATTTGTCTTCACCAAAAGCAGAGTTAACCATGGCTCTTTTTTCCTCCTGTGAAAGAAGGCAGGAGCATGGTCAGACGGGCAAAACAACAGCGGATCATAAGTAATGCTGGTTCCATGACAAGAAATTTTAATGTAATCTTATCTAAACTGTGTTTGTCCCCAAGGTCAAAAAAGAGCTTTAATAAACCTCAGTAGCGTTGCTTGTAGCAGTGTCCTCATATAATAATAATTTAGCATTCTCAAAGAGATATGCTTCACAAGAATATTGCAACTTGCTTTACTCACTTCATGGTTCATATCTTAACCACCACATTGCAAATGTGACAAGATAGACATGAATTTCGAGCACCTACCACACAATTCTCTCACAAGCAGGATTAAAAACCAACCTACCATCACATGATCACTGAAATGATTGAATAATATAAGTGAGCCTCAAGTATTGCATATATGTCATCCCCCAATTTTTTTTAAAAAAAAAACTAATAAGGCGCATGTTCCTTACGTATATTAAAAAAAACTCATGAATTCACAGAGACAAATTATTACCTGCAGAGCTAAAATACGATCTTCCACCGTATCTTTAATGGTTAAACGTGAGACAGTGACAGCACGAGTCTGCCCAATTCTGTGTGCTCTATCAACTGCCTGGTCCTCAGCATAAGGGTTCCACCAAAGATCAAGGAGAATTACATGGCAAGCAGCAACCATGTTGAGACCAAGATTACCGGCTTTCAGTGACATAATCATAACTCTCACCTGTAGAAAGAAAAAGGTTCTTGTCAGAATAGTTGTCAGATGAATGTTCAGAAGTAGTAAAAGAAACAAGGTAGGGGAAAAAACAAACATAACAAAAGGACCTCTGGGTCAGTGTTAAAATCCTTCACTGCTCTCTCTCTTAAATTGAGGGACATTGTTCCATCTAGTCTCCTGTACTGTATAAGGTTGCTATTCAGTGAAAGCTCCAGCAAATCAAGCATGCCAGTCCACTGGGAGAAGACAATGGCTTTCATTGGGGCTACCCGGCTTGGATTTGATTCAATAGTATCACTGTCTGTAAGGGCATGTGTGTTAATGATCGAATTCAGTATATCGATGGTCGCTTGTATCTTTGAGGAGATGTAACTACTTTGACTGATTGAAGATGACTCTTCTGCTGATGAACTCGCTGTTGCACAAGTACCAGACTGGCCAGAGATGCAAATCTTTAATGCTCCTGACGAAAATACTGAATCAGAACTTAATGTGTTTCCACAATTAGGGAGGGCACATATTGTCATCAGTTGGTATCCGTCGTATATACATTGATAGCAGAAAACATGACCGCACATCGCCACAACGGCATCCTCGGGTGGGTCCTGAAAAAGAAAATTACAAGGTTGCAGCATTAAAATAAGTCCAAAGAACTTTTAAGTGCGACACAGCAAACATTTCTTCAAAACTTGAATTAAACCAGTGATTACATTGTTCACGCACAAGCACACACCGCACTAAAAAAAAAAAGACCTTGACAAGACGGGTGCAACCTGGCCCAGGCAGGCAGCAGGGCACAGCATTTTAGCCCTGGATCCAATACTCCAAAGTTGAGCAAGGCCCAGCTTGGTTTTGCGTTACCCCACAAAATATGTAGGGTTTGGCCAGTTCAGGTGGTTAGCTATCTACCATTCTTATTACGGGGAAATTAGGTCAGTAACATCGCAAAAAAGCTGAAATTAGATAAATAACATCGCAATGGAACGTGACAGCTAAATAACATCCAAAAGGCTACAAAATCTGGAAAACAACACTCTAAGGAAATATTCCAAAAATACACAATTGCCTCCTCCCCCAACTCCGGCGTCTCCTCTTTAGGTCTCTCTCTCTCTCTCTCTCCGGTCGCGTCGTGCCTCCTCCGGGCGAGCTACCGCCTGCAGAAGCCGTACTGCCGCTGAAAGCTACACCGCCGCTTGGAGCCGCCGAAACGAAGCCACGCCTTCGCTGCGCCGCGGCCGCTGCCGCGAGCACACCAGCGCGGCGCGGTTTGGAGACTGGCAGTGGCGGCACAGACCGACAGTAGCAGCATGTTTGGAGACCGGCGGTGGTGGTGGCACAACTCGAGGGAAGCGGCGTGGCTCGGCCGGAGAAGAGGGATAGAGAGGCGACGCGACTTGGAGACCGGTGACGGCGGCGGCGGCGTGCTTAGAGACCAACTGTGGCGTTTGCACGGCTCGGGGGAAGCGGCGTGGCGTGGCCGGAGAAGACGGGGAGAGAGTGAGGCCTGATAAGAGGGGGATGCAAGAGGGCAAAAACATCATTTTACCCCCGCTGGTGTTATTTTCCTAAATTTTGGTTGTTCATGGTGTTACCATGCAGGCACCTACGAATGCGATGTTATTTCTCTAAATCCTGACGATTGAGATGTCACTGACCTAATTGCCCATTCTTATTATTGGTTCACGTCCCTTACCTACTCCATGATATGAGAGGATCTTATCCCAAGAGCACGAAATAAGAGAAGGGGCACATCTAGTGCGAACCCGGGCTTGAGTCCAATCATGCAAACTTCCCACATAGCCTGTTGGATGAGGGTTGGATAGACTAGATTCATAGGGCCGTGGGGATCACATGGATGGTAATTTTCTAAATAACCCCCTCACACGTTGGGGTAATTTTTTATGAGGTTGCCCACCTCCCAAGACCCAATGAAGCTAACTCATCTAACTCTCATCCAAACGGTCCATGTAAGAGTTTGCACGATTACACTCGCATAAGAGGAGAGAATAGGTGAACTTCAAAATAGTGGCGAGAGATTCGATCGCACATTGCATACAGCACAAAGCGCTGAAACTTCCAGCCTTGCAAGCAAATTTATTACCATTTCCTTAGGAAGATGCTTTGCCATTTCTATGGAACCATCACCTTTATATTCTGACTGATGCCCCTTCACAAGAAGAGGATGATCACAGGCCTGCCTAAGGCGCAGTAGCATTAAAAGGATGCTAGCATAGTTTTGTTTGAGTGTCCCAGCAGCAGCATATGCCTGAAATGGGAGGACAACATATCAGCATTCAGAAATTTCACTTCCAAAATTTCTAGTTTCCAAAAGGGGTGCAAATGTTTGACTTCTGTTGATCAAAAGAGAATGCGCTCTCAGAAAGTATTATCCACTTTACACCCTTAGATACAAAACAATGGTTTGAACACCAATTAAGTATTATAGAATATGAATTCAAAAAACAATTATGAGGCAAAGAGGTGGAAAAGCAAGCTGGTAGGAAAAGCGGATTGATTAAGCAATGACAACAAGTATCCCCAAATAATGACTCTCTGGATCATGACGACAATATTCTACATACATGTGCTCCAGGATACAAGGAATAGCCAGTTAGATTGGAGATTAAATAGTACAAATTATAATACACCAAGACCGTGCACAAAATGTGGACAAGATCTAGCAAGTTAAACATGAAGATTTAACCAACCTTGAACTGTTGCCGGGAGCGTTCTTCCAGCGTCAAATAGAAAGCTCGCTCCTCTTTTGTGAAATCTACTTTATTAAGATTAATTGTCTTTGGCGGTAACTTTATGATTGGTTCTCCATCAATCAGAGTTTCTACATGAAAAATGGGTAACATGCGATCAACGAAATATGAAAAGAGATTTTAAACAAATCAACATCCACATGCGCTTGAAGATCATCCAACAAAGCCGAATGCAAAACCTTATAAAAATTTCTTTCAACAAAACAAGAGAGAAAAAGAAAGTATAGCATACTGGACAAAAATAACCAGCAAAGAAAAAAGAAAGGTGTCTAGTAAAATGGCAACTGGCAAGCAACGTCAATACAATGTGCTCTAGAATACTGAAAATAAAATACAAGAAGTAACATAACTTTCCACTATCTTCTCCTCCGTTAAAGGACTCAGAATCTGTTTTTCTAATGATCACATGGTATGTCATTTATTACAAAGTCATGGAAATAGCGACTGCTGACCCCGGTTTGGAATTGCATTTGTTTGCAATGAGATATCCTAAGTTGGTATATATAGCTAAAACTGGAACTACAGATAGATATATCATATATGCAGTGAAATACATTTTTATCACCTTTTGTGCGACGCAGGAGAACTATCCTCAACACAGTTTGAAGTTTCTTATACCCATGAACTGCATTTCTAGCAATTGGGTGCTTTATCATTGAACAAAATGAGTCATGTGCAGAATAAGGATCATATTTCAAGAAACGGAAATAGCTGTACAGCTCATCAATTGCATTCTGTATAGGTGTTCCTGATAAGCACCATCTCCTTTTCGCTCTTAGTCCACAACATGCACTAGCCACTTGAGTTCGAAAGTTTTTTATTGTCTGAGCTTCGTCAAGCACAACCCTAAACCATCGTACCCTCGCAACTGGGCCACTGTCAAGGTCAATGTCTGAATCCTTAAGTTTCTTCTTCTTTTTCTTAGACTTGCTTTGTGCATTTGATGGTGGTTTTCTTTTATTACCAGCAGAAGATTCTTCACCATTCTTCTGATCTGTGTCATCATCAGCATTCTGTTTAGGAACTTCGTTGGCCACAATTGTGTATGTAGTGACAACAACATCATATTTTGCCAGCTCACTTGGATCTTTGGTCCTCGAACCACCATGATAGACTAAAACAGACAATTTAGCACTATCGCTAACCTTGTCAGTCAATTCGTTAGCCCACTGTTTAAGAACACTAGCTGGGCACACTACTAGAGTACCTGCAGCTGGCCTCGTCATGGACCGCATGGTGGATGATGCGGATGATGTACTCGTTTTAGTCTTCTTGCGTTCAACTTTGCTTTCGACCACTCTATCAGAAATAGTATTGAGTTGATTAACACATGGTTCAACACCACTAGTACCAGCTGCTGTTGACGATGAACTAGCTTCTAGATCTTTCTTGGGTTCATCGTTCAGAGTCTGTGCCCCCTTATCCACAACAGTCACTGCCTCGTCGTCCTCATCAAGGTTTAGTGCTTCAGATTTCAAATGATCTGAATCAACAGACATGAACTTAGACTGCTGAATCCTCTGTTTTTGTATAAGGGCAATTGTAGACACAGTCTTCCCAAGACCCTGTTACAAGAAAACTGCTTGACTTTAAGGATGGCGATGTGATAAGAAATAAGCACTTATGAAGAAGACAGGAAATAAAAATAACCTGATCATCTGCAAGAATTCCACCTGCACAATGTGAGCTATTCTCCTTCGAAACCATCCAAGCTAATGCCATTTTCTTTCAAGCAGAAAAGGTATGTAAGGAACATGATATCCAGCATATAGGAAACTGATAAACAATTAAAATTTATATAAGAAATAATTTACCTGGTGCTTAAGCAGAGATACTGATAGAACACCCTAGGCAGATCATCTTCCTTTTATCCTGACTAATATTCTGCATAATAGATTATGAAAAGCATTGTCACTCAACGAGCAGAATCAAATTTAAGGGCAATACCTAAACCAGGTTTACATTTACCTGGATCACTCAAAGTCTAAAACATATAATTCCTACTGAAAAATGTATCTTAGATTGGAGCATGCCAAATTAAGCAAAACTAGATAAAAAAAACATGTGAATGTATATGCCTCGTTCAAAAGTCAAAAGCAGCATGCGTTTAGAATGCAATGAAATAATTGTCAAAAAGGTTTGAACACTCTAAATGTGATGGTAAATATATCTACAAAATATTCTGAAAAAAATAAGAAATAGGTATCATCATCTTTACAGAACTTTGATCTTCCTTCATTGAAGTATAATTAACACGATTTGTTTGAGGACAAAACTGGTTGAAAAAAATGGAGGCCGAACATTTGCAAAGTTTGGATCATGAAATAATTTTAGGAGCGAAGTGAAACTCAGGAGATAGACAATTAGACACAATGAATCATTGCACGGACTAACTTTCACTCAACAAAGTGTTAAGCACCAACAAGCCCCTGAATCATTGAACCAGTGCCACAACAACGGGAAGTAACCAATAAAGTTAAATGAAAGATAAATATGAGCATGTGCAATATTATGCAAATTCAAACAGGTTGGAACCTGTGGTTTTTCTTTTAAGAAAGTACTTTAAACAACAATGGCACATGTTGACACAAAGTAACTATGTGCGGTTCTCTCCAGTGCCACCAAATAGCATCTATTTACAGAATATTCTTTTGAGTTTGGTTTTGACGAACTGGGAGAATATATAGAGTAAATAAATCATAGAGATTGCCAACAGTCTACTAATCCATCAAGCCAATTCAGCAATGCAATTTACAAAACATAGAGAATTGTTAATAACTCTATTATACATAGTTGCCTATGGATGAAGAGTCACATTATTAGCTGGGCAGGAAGCTACATGTATGTCTCAATGGACGAAAGACACATACCTGCAGGGCTTCTTGATATACTGCTCTCTCATCAGTATCCAAAAGCCTATTTTCTAGGTTAGGACGACCTTGCATATCAATGCCGTTAACAAGCTCACTGTTATTAGCAGAATTATTGTCTCCAAAAGATGGGGGCAGTACCCTATGTGAATTGGGGCCTCCATATACATAGACATCATCTGGCAATTTTGAACAGGGGAAAACATTAGTCTCCCTACATAAAACCTGCACCAGTTTCCAGTATCTATATGATTGAATTAGAATAATTCGAGACTAGCTATACAAACCATCGTTGTTCTCTGTGATAACCTTCTGGGTGTTACTCATAAACGAATTTTGGCTCGGCGGCCTTGAAGATGAAGGTTGCCCAATATCATTGGCAATATTTTTTCCCATCCTGTTTTCACTTAATCTTTGTGAATTTCCATTGGTAAAGGTGGTGGGAATTTGCGGATCTCACTTGCAACGTTTGGATGCATAGATTTTGCTGTGCTGCCATTTGAAAAGATGATGGAAGAATTCTCTTGTTATTTTCATTTGCATCTGCTGCAGAACTGTTGTGCTTCTTCGCTACGCTATCAATTCTGTTTGAAGCAGGAGTTGGCCCTCGCAGAATCGTGTGGTGACCCCATATAAGAACTTGAATGCGGATAAGTCATGTCCCCTGAACCTAATGTATAGCAAGCATTCTCAATATGTCTACCATTTGTAAAGGAAGGTGGCAGAGTCCTGTATTGACCATTACTATTTTCAACAGCCCTAGAAGAGGATGAAGCACGAGTGCTCCTCGACAAATCATCATCCTGAAACCTGATTAGCTGCCCTCCACCATTCTGGGAAGTTGTTGCATTTGTGAAAGCTGGCTGCTGGTCAAAACCACCAACTGGATCGTCAGATTCGAAGTCAAAATCATCATCACCATCCGAAAGCAGGTCATTTGCGTCTGCTGCAGAACTGTTGTGCTTCTTCGCTACGCTATCAATTCTGTTTGAAGCAGGAGTGGCCCTCGCAGAATCGTGTGGTGACCCCATATAAGAACTTGAATGCGGATAAGTCATGTCCCCTGAACCTAATGTATAGCAAGCATTCTCAATATGTCTACCATTTGTAAAGGAAGGTGGCAGAGTCCTGTATTGACCATTACTATTTTCAACAGCCCTAGAAGAGGATGAAGCACGAGTGTTCCTCGACAAATCATCATCCTGAAACCTGATTAGCTGCCCTCCACCATTCTGGGAAGATGTTGCATTTGTGAAAGCTGGCTGCTGGTCAAAACCACCAACTGGATCGTCAGATTCGAAGTCAAAATCATCATCACCATCCGAAAGCAGGTCATTTGCGTCTGCTGCAGAACTGTTGTGCTTCTTCGCTACGCTATCAATTCTGTTTGAAGCAGGAGTGGCCCTAGCAGAATCGTGTGGTGACCCCATATAAGAACTTGAATGCGGATAAGTCATGTCCCCTGAACCTAATGTATAGCAAGCATTCTCAATATGTCTACCATTTGTAAAGGAAGGTGGCAGAGTCCTGTATTGACCATTACTATTTTCAACAGCCCTAGAAGAGGATGAAGCACGAGTGCTCCTCAACAAATCATCATCCTGAAACCTGATTAGCTGCCCTCCACCATTCTGGGAAGATGTTGCATTTGTGAAAGCTGGCTGCTGGTCAAAACCACCAACTGGATCATCAGATTCAAGTCAAAATCATCATCACCATCCGAAAGCAGGTCATTTGCGTCTGCTGCAGAACTGTTGTGCTTCTTCGCCACGCTATCAATTCTGTTTGAAGCAGGAGTGGCCCTATCAGAATCGTGTGGTGACCCCATATAAGAACTTGAATGCGGATAAGTCATGTCCCTGAACCTAATGTATAGCAAGCATTCTCAATATGTCTACCATTTGTAAAGGAAGGTGGCAGAGTCCTGTATTGACCATTACTATTTTCAACAGCCCTAGAAGAGGATGAAGCACGAGTGCTCCTCGACAAATCATCATCCTGAAACCTGATTAGCTGCCCTCCACCATTCTGGGAAGATGCTGCATTTGTAAAGCTGGCTGCTGGTCAAAACCACCAACTGGATTGTCAGATTCGAAGTCGAAATCATCATCACCATCCGAAAGCAAGTCAATAAAATTATTGCTATTCATATCACCCGCAAGCATGTGCACGTCTGTGTTGTCAGGACTCCGTTGTGCTTAGCATTACAAACCATGCATAAACAAGGTCAGATCACAATGTGTCAACCAATGGTTTGAACTCAATCTTGTCAAAGCAAACCCATTTCCTAATTTCTGCAGACGATTGGAAGCCAAACAGATAAAGCACACCACACAGCTCGCAGTAGTATTTGCAGTTATTTGAGTTATCCTCACTTAACCTGCAAGTGGATCAAATAATGTTGCAGCTGAGCACATATCAAGTTGTGAGAAAATAGCACAGGAATAACAGCACGCAAGCTTTTGAGGAATTATTTTGGCTGAAGCCCTCCTAAGAGTCATATAAAATTCTTTTTCATTTCACGAGGGTACTCATGTAGAATTCTTATGCATTATCTATGAGAACCAAAAAACACTAAAATAGATACCAACCTTTTCTTTTTTTTTCTGAAAAATGACAAGAAATCAATTAGAAACTATAATAATCTAACAGCTCAGAGTCAGAAGACGGTGTTCACTGGAGAGGCTTCCCCAATCAACTCAACTCTAAAGAACCTGACACATATGGATCAATCAAAGGATATGCCTATGCTAATGATTCATAGAGTTAGCTCTACACTAAGAACTGGATTGAATTAAACAGGCCATTTCAACATCACAAAAGACTATCGACAAATGAGCAACAAGACCAAATCTTGCAGCGGGAGACCCCTGGTCGACGGGATCAACCAATCTACCACCTCAGGCGCACTAAAACCCGCCAAAAGCACCCCGACTTCCCACCGCAATCCGATCCAAGACCGCCGAATTTGCCCGAAAGCTCCCACCCCTCCCGCACAGGAACAAGCAAACAGCGACCTCAAACCCGAACAAACAACCCAGAGAGAAACCACTGCATGGGGCCTCGCACGCACCGGAGCACCGCAAGAACCGGCGAATCCGCGAGATCACCCCCCGCGGGGGCGCGATTCGGCGGGGGGATCGGAGGCGGCGGCGGGGGAATCGGCGCGTCCGCTGGCGGCGGGGTCGGGTTCGGTTGGGTTGGGGAGGTCGCCGCGGAGTTTCCTGGGAGGTAGGAGACAGGTGGAGGAGCGCCTCGTGAAGCGAGCGCACGAGGAGGCGGCGGCGGAGGAAGAGGGTCGGGTTTTTCTTTTCTCCCCTGATGGCGATGCAGTGCGACGCGCCTGCGCTGGGGGGCGCAGCCTGTCAGTGGGAAAGCAGGGGAGGTCCATGGCTCCTACATTGGTCAGGAGTCAGAGCTTCCAAGAAGTGTGTTCATATATTGTCTCCTTCTCCTTGCTTGCTACAGTATACGACCTGTCGGTACGAGGATTATTAGCTTGGGGGTGTGGTTGCTTTATGTCGTTGCCAACGACAAGCATCTTTTTAGAAATCTGTGTTAATAAGGATTGTCATTTTTGCCAAGTGTATACGCATCACCAAATTATTACACACAATTACATGGTCTAGGAGGTGGTAGCATTCCATGGGATAAACCTAATTATTACACTAGAACAAGCTCTAGACGATAAATTGTTGTATACAAAATAAACATATACTTCAATCTTTATGTGAAATCAAACTCTAAACCCTAAAAAAAGTTTAGAATTATTTTTTTTTTCTTTCAAATATGCTGTAAGGGAGCCCAGTACCTTAGCATTGATTCCATTCAAGGGAAACAAATAATACCTAAATTATAATAAAATTTATGGTTTATTTTCTTATGACATAGCATTATTAGCTAACAGTTGGTCACAGATTCCTTGTGGACAATACATTTCTGTTCATGCAACTTTTTTATTGATATTTATTTGTTATTTGGCGAGTTGTGAAGTTTGCAGAAAATTTTATAATTTGATGCATAGTGTGTCTATCACAACACATATAAATGGCTCGAACAGCTTTGAATAGAGATGGTATGCATTATTATAGACCTTAGCAACACTTAATTGGAGTTTTTCGTGTTGTAGTGATGCTTGCTATATGGCGAGATCCTAACCACTACTACACGATAGTTTCTTAGATGCATAAACAGTCCATACACATGAGCTAATTTTAAATACCTCTTCGCTGCCTGCATGGTTTCTCATTTGGCGCTTATTAATTATCCACCTTCCCAACACGTGGTGGGGCCAAGGTCAATTGGATTAGTTATCAGGAACATTTTAGTCAACAGTGACAAGTATTCATGAACAGGAGTGACAATCTAAGGTGTATAGCTTAGTATCTAGATTACTCTAATTCTAATATTCCAAAATATTTCTCAACTTACAGGGCTTCTTACAAAATATATTCGCGATGCGATTTCTTAACTTCTCTATAATCTTCCGAGCATACATTGTTAGTAGTCCCTACAAACAAACTAATACATACAACAATAATGTTCTGGACAGAGTGAACCTCGTTTGTGTAGTACAATATCACAACTCCAATTCCAAGCTAGGCATTATTACACAGAAGCAGAATAACTCAACAAATATTCCAACTTTACTTTTGATTGTGCCGTACGTAGCTTCACTGGATGTACCTCTTAAATTTGTTCATTGGATAAACCTCGAAAACATAAATAATATAGCTCAATATAAGTATTGCTATGGTACAATCATCTCTATTACTCTCTCCACCGTTATTGCCTCTCAAGATTGCGTAGATTAGCTTCCCCCAATAACACTATAAAGATGACATGAGTTAAAAAAAAAATAACATCAATTTATCACTGACATTGAATTTTAGCACCACCTGTCATCTACATAACTGGTGTTATTTCTCAATTTATACATCTTTACTGTGTCACTGAGCAAATTTTTCCTAGCTTCTAGGGCTCACCTAGCTAAGACAATGGCCAATATAGAACAAGTTAGTTGGGTGTTTGGATATTTATTTTCTTATACAATGCAACTCGTCTGCATTTTGTTTTGCTGATTGTGTGGGGCACCATGTCAACCGTATAAGTAAAGGAAGCTCCTCATTCCATTAAATTAAAGTTATTAACATAGTAGTGAACAATGCTTGCATAATTGGATGCGCTAGTATATATTAAGTATATATTGTGTTAGTACTGGTTATAACACTAAAAGAAGTACTAAGCTATACTGGCGTCAATACATATACATTAATCAATAATTTGTCAATGTAAAGATTAGCATTTGAGGATTTGACACTCATGCCTCATTGACACGTGGGTCATAGGGCCACATGTCATGCAGATATCAAGTGGCAAATTCTCAAATACACTTATTTGCAGTAGCAAATCCCTAATTTTTCAATTTAAATAGAGGCTACCATATACACACCCATGCCAAAAATAGCTTGCAGTGGTCGCTCTAGGCTGTGTCAACGACAAAAGGACCATTATAAAGCTACTAAATTAGGATTATCGTAAGCGTTCAGTTTCCGACAAGCGTTGTAACCGAACATCTCTGTCTATTGCTTGCTCACATCGCAACAAAACACATGAAAATAAGTTAGTTGGGGGTCAACTCAGAATTAAGATGGTAATGGTAGCCACCAAACGTATTCCTTATGGCAGAAAAGGAATCCTGCCACAAGTGTAGCTACGAACCAAACAAGTGCCTAACTCGGTTAAACTTGCCTAACTTGGAGTGTGGCAAGGTTTGGCTACAAAACAATCATACCCAATTGTCTTAGTAGCCACATTGTTTATCGATTAAAAGGTTATTACGGCTTAGAAGTGTATATTTCCATAATTAAGAGGAAATGCCAAGGGACTTTTTTAGAGGGTGAAGATAATTGGCAAGTGTAGTTATATTAATCTTCACAATCAACAGGTATCAACACAAATAACCCACTCGACTCAAGGTCGGTAGAATTCAAACTCTGATCATCAGCCAAAGAAAGGAGCCACGACATTAGCCTATACAATGGTTGGGCCAAGGCTGTGCACACTCGCCCAACAACAATTAGCATGCACTACCACATGCATGTTGGCAATGCTTGCGCACCACAAACGCTTCATGATCCATAAAGCCTTGTTTGTGAAGCCTAAATTTCTGGCCCATCTCTATGGATGGGCTGGTATTTTAGTTGAAAATCTCAGCCCGTCCACAGGGATAGGTTGGGAATTTGGGCTTTCCAAATAAGCCCTAGGAGGACTTTTTCCCCCACAAGGACTCAAATAGCTTTGATCAAAGTATGTGGGTGCTTCAATTTGAAAGAGCTAAGTAGAGAAATATACAAGCATTGGCAACCCTAGAAATTTATGCAAGGTTCCCTACTACTCGCCCTTCAGGACATTCAATGGGTTGTAAGTTTGGATTTCCAGGTTGAAAGTTTGAAATCTCGAGTCGTAAGTTTGGAATTTTGAATTGGAAGTGTTACTATTCAATGGGTTGTAAGTTTGGATTTCCACAACCAAAAGGGAAACAACTGATTGATACATAGGAATAGAACTTCATCAGAACTAATAAATTACTAGTTTGACATGTGGGTCCTGAGGCCACATGTCAGCAAGTCATCGAAAGGTAAATCCTCAAATGCATCTATCTCGTAATGATAAATCCCCCTATATACATGGTCTCCAAGCATGTGGCGTTGTTGAGAAAATGAACCACCAGCGAGGTATACATTTCCTTGAAGTGATCAGTTGATCACGACTTCCTTGAGGTGATTGTGGAATGATGTTGGAAGCCTTCTTATAATTGCATAGTCCTGCTCAGAAATCTGGTTCGTATGCAGGGGCGAAGCCAGGCAATGGCCTGAGGCCTAAGATCAAAAGCATATAAAGATTGTCTTGGTAAATCACTGAAGATATAGATCCGATCTAAAAACAGCTGGCCCAGCCTGAGGCTCGGGCTGTCCCTGGCTCCGCCTCTGTCCGTATGTAGCTGTCGAAACAGTGAGGAACTTTGAGCATTCATATATATATTCATAGCTAGTAAAAGTTCAAATGTGATTAGATAGACATAGACTTTTTGAGAGCCACAAGGAAGCAAGACCATCCTGTGTGGATTTGATGTCAAAATTATTTCTTTGTATCTTTGTAAAATTGCTGCACGCAGAAAGATTCAAGGGTATGCCTCGTATAGTAAAGATTTATGAGTTTGCTGATCACAGGAAACACAGGTTCGTGCTAAAAGCTTTACATTCTTGTAACTTCTTTACATTAATCCCTTTCCGTCAGATTGATTTCTACAACAAGTGGACAATAATATTAGTGTAAGTGGACAATACTATACTTATGATGGTTTAGAACCCAATTGTTCATTCCTGGAGTTTATGGACTAGATTGATCACTACTCATGTAGTTAAGAATATGACTGCGACTTACACTACTAGAGGACACAGAGAATTAAGTTTGTTCAGTACTTACGTGCAAGTTAAATCTTTGCATCACCGGAGCCAGATCTAGAATATGGCTCAAGCGTCGGACATCTTTCACATACAAATTTCCCCATAGCAATATCCTCAAATCCAGGCGCCTCAAGTGCATGAACATATTTGGACTCGCTGGCAAGCCGAGAATCTGTACAAAAATCAATTACCAAAAGCATTTGTCAGCTGCATCACATGTTAAATTGTATACATCATGGAGCAAGAATAAGCCATTACCTCATTTTATGTGGAACTTTTTTTTGAAACCGGAGGCAAAAGATTTGCCGCTTTCATTCAATTAAGCGAGGGGAAGTTGGAAACAGCGAAAGCAAAACCGTAAAAAAAACGGAAAGAACTGAGCAGAGAGAAGATACCGTGGAGATTTTACGTGGAACTTAAGTTCAAGGTCAGTGTCCTAAGATGTCGTAAAATGTCTGCAATTTTGGATAGGAGATTAAGCACACGTACAAGAATGTGGATACCAATCCATGCATCAACAAGTTGTGAGGCAGCTCCAAGATTGATATTTATCATGGATCCGTTAAACTCAAAATAAGTGAGATTTGTTGCATCCAGCTCAAGCTTTTGGAGAGACATGCAGTCCCTCATTACCAAACTCTGCAAGCAGTGCAGTGGATGAGATACTGTCAGGTTCATTAGCTCATCGCATTTCTCAACTCTCAGATATTCAAGACAGAAGCAATTAGACAGCAGACGCTCTACACCAACTTCTGTGATGTCAACACAACATAGATCAAGTTTCTTCAGGTTGTCAAAGCTGGGGAATTCCATGGTGGCTTAAAAGAGCAAAAAGTTCAGATGCAATAACTCAATGCAGCACTGATGTTTGTCTGTGAACATACAACAAGGAAAGGTATATGGTTCTTCTGTTGCAGGTGAAGTCATTGGATGTAAGTCAAGAATGAGATTTCTTGCATTAGATTTGACAGCAAAACTCATCCATTCATCGATGTATACTCCATGCTCCCTGCGTAGGTCAAACTCGACCTTGAGTGTCTTCACACCAACACCACTACGATTTTGTAGGATCGTGTTGACAACTGAATGAACCTTTCTGTTTGTTCCTGCGTTGTTGAATCCTCTTGTTGTTGACACATAATAGTGTCATCATTTTTCCTAGGAAAAAGTCCGGTTTACTCCCCTGAACTATCAGAAAAGTCTGGTTTACCCCCTGAACTACAAAACCGGTTATTTAACCCCCTGAATTTGTCAAATCCGGTCAAATAACCCCCCGTACCGGTTTGGAGCAGTGGTTTTGCTAACGTGATACATATTTTGCCACGTGGAACTCTCATTTGTCCAAGTCATGACTATGTATGTCCCAGTCATCTTCTCAGCTTTGTTTCTTCTTCACCTCTTCCCCACTTCCTCTCTCTCCCTCCATTAACTTCCTCTCGGTTCCCCACTTCCACCGGCCGGCCCGTCTCCTAGTGCCGCCACCGTCGCTCGCCTAGCCCGCCACCACCGCTGTCCCCTTGGCCCGCCGTCGTCCCCTCTTGGTTGCGCCCCTTAGCTCCTCCCCGCTCCTTGGTTCGCCTGGGCTCCCCCTTGGCCCGGCTCTGGGAGAGCGACCAAGAACGAGGCGGGGGGGGTGGCTCCGCGAATGATGCCATGGGGTACTACTCGCCGTGGCGTGGCGAGGATAACACCGAGATGGCGGCGGCGTTCCGGTCACCGCAGATGCAGTGGGACGCGAGAAGCTGGGAAGTGCGTGGTCTGGCGGTGATGCCGCAGAGTACGCAGCGGGCGGTGGAGGAATCGGGCGGTGCGTCGAGGTTGGCCGGCCGCCGCGGCCGCCGCGGTGGAAGCGTTGTCGGGCTCTCGGTCACTGAGGAGCGGTGGCGTCGGTGCTCGACGCCGCCGCGTTCCAGTGAGCGGTGACGGTGGGAGTCCAACTTCGAGTGGGAGTCGCGATTCGATACACCCCGAGGTGATGTGCAGCACGGCAGCCGCTTCGTGCCTGCGCGTTCGACGGCACGCCTCGCTACGCCGGCGGCGAGATGCGCGCCTCGTCGTGCCGCCACGAGGTCCCCCTCCGCGAAGTTGGCGCGAGGCTTGGGAGATGGCCGACGCGACGGGTGTGGCGCGCTCAGGCACCGGCCGGTCGACGAGGCCTCGACGACGTGCTCATGTCGGTCACCTGCGACGATGAGCTCGCCTACATGCGCGACGAGTACGACCGCCTGCGGGTCACGAGACCATCTGCACACGCACGAGGGAGGTCTAGCGCCGATGCGGCATGTCCATAGCGCGCTCGAGCTCGCCGGGGGCGCTGCTGGCCGTGCCTCCACCACCGGTGCCACCGATCTTGCTGCCTGCCGTTGCCACCATCGACGCGGCGGGCGGTGTGAGGCGCGTGGCGCAGCCAGTGAGCGAGAGTGGCGGCGCCGTGAGCCGGCCATCGGAGGAAGGGGGGAGCAAATCAGAGGGAGTTTATGAGGGAGAGAGAGAGAACCATGGGAATGAGAGGAGATTGGGGAAGAATGGAGAAGATGATGGTTTTCACGTCTCTCTCCCGATCGACTTCTCTCTCCCGATCAAGCAAAACCAACATCACATCAAAGAAAACCACCGCTCCAAACCGCTACTGGGGTTATTTGACCGGATTTGACAAATTCAGGGGGTTAAATAACCGGTTTTGTAGTTCAGGGGGTAAACCAGACTTTTCTGATAGTTCAGGGGAGTAAACCGGACTTTTCCCTTTTTCCTAAACTCCATAGGAGTATACTGTAACAGAATGTCAAATTTGGATGACATCCCCAGGCATTCCTCCATACACGTGAAAGTACATTAGCTCTAGCAGCTTCTTTCAGAGTTAAATGTGAGAGTACATCGTAATTCGTAAAGAATATCCTGAAAATACGGAATGTCATAGTAAATACAACCTCCAGTAAAGCATGTCTGAATCTTACTATGGGCAGTTGACAAGGTTAATAACCATATTCTTGGTGTCAATATTTTGGGTTGAGAATCTAAGGGTCTAAATTTTAGATCTTGTATTCTTTTTTTTTCTCTCTAGAGGTTTGGGCAAGGTTTTAGCGGTGGGCTTTTTTTTATAGCGGATAGCGTATATCAGAGATATAGCGGATGCTACATGTTCAACTATGAAACATTGAAAATATAGAGAGACTTAATTTTAAACTAAAAAGTCTCAGGCATAATTTGCATAAAACATCTAAAATATCAAATCCGACATGTCTATATCTAAGATAACATCAAAATCATAAATGCCACATAGTGTTTTGTTAATCAATCTTCATCCTCTCACGAAGAAAATTGGAAATCAACATCCTCTTCATTCCTTCTTTTCTGATCACGTGGAGAATCTATGCTTGCTACTTGTTTTCTCTTTCTCCTTTGATAACATAGGATTGCTAAGAGATGGAATGTTATTAACTAGCACAGCTGTGATTTGTGGGAATATACAAGGTTGATTAATTGGATTAGGTGGGAATATGGAAGTCCAACCAATGGAATGGCTAGTATTAATGGATGTTACCAAATCAAGAGGCGCACCGCTACATGAGAGGTAGTTTGATCATTCTTTGGTAGTAGCATGATATCGCTTATAGTGGATAGCGCGTGTATCGACCCGATATATCGGCGATATTGCACTAAACCGCAACAACAACCAATATGTAGCGCTCGGGGTACCTTGACCGCTATAGCGGGGTTATAACGCCGCTATAGCACGATATTTAAAACAATGGGTTGTTGGTGCTAAATAATGCAATTACCAAAAGTTCAACACATCTACTTGTAGTGAATCAATGAGAATAGTTTCAGCCAACAAATAAGCAGTGGAATTAACAACAAGAACATACACAAAGTGACACAACAATTTACATGGAAAACCTCATCGATGTGATGAGTAAAAACCAGGGGGCTTACACAGCCCACTCCCAAATCTTCCACTATAATCAAAAATGGGTACAAGGAGTCTTCTCTAGAACATCTAGAAGTACATAACAGAAGCAACAACATTATCAAGATATAATATTGATATCATCATCAACAACCATACACAATTAACAGGAGGTACACTAACAGCCAAGTAGAGAAGGCATATAGTTTTTGTACCCTTCGGTTATCAGCTCATATCTCACAAACCACAGATCCAAACCGCATAAAACTTGGCAGGAATGTGGATCCACGAATCCATAACAGATTGTCCAAATTTCAGCCAAATCAGACAAGGTTTCACCACTCAAACATAACTTCTACCAAATCTGCTCAGTACTAAATCTGCTGCTACCCGAACTGACAAAACCCCTCTCAAATTAGGTGCTCCTCTCAACCAATCCTCAATCCAACCGTACAAATCGAAGAGCATCAAGTCAAGAATACACTGACCAAGTTTGAGCCAGATCGTATGACGTTTGATGCTCCGATCAACATCTTGATGAAGACTGCGCAGGATCACCCAAGATGGAACAGAGCTTCTCTTCTTCTTTTCCCTCTTGTCTCTTGTTTGTTGTGTGCATATGCTTCTCTGATTCTCTCATCCTAAGCCTCTCCTTCCAACAGCAGCTCAAGGAAAGGGCTAAGGTTTTTCTTCCCCTCTTCAAGAAGGAGGCATCTCAACTTTTGGTCAATAGAGCAATCAACGGTTCACAAGTTTATGGACTGGTTTTGGACTTCTTCTCTATGTGGAGGGACTCTAGCCCAACATGGGTTTGGGCTTTTAAGAATATTATATTCAAGACTAAAAAGTTATCCCTAAGCACATAATAATCTTGCCACTAGTGCATACACAAATAGGGCAATCGATTCGGTGAGCACAAGTTTCCCAAAGATAAAATGGGAACTGGTGTTTTGGAAATGTGCATGGAGAATAAATATAATTGGAATTCTCCAAGTAATATAACTGTGCTTGCTGAAAAGAGCAACAAGATGTCAATATCAGGCAATAATAAGTTTGCAATATGAGCTAACAACCCACTTCTGGAATGTTCATAGATAGAGAGCTCAATAGTTCGGCGTCAATCAATTGTTGACAATACTGAAGCCCCGCTTTATATTTTTCATTCCATGCGCTTAAGCTCGTAAATCTGCAAGGAAGAAATTTATCGGTGAACAGCGGGAAAAGAAGAGATATTTAGGTAATGCAGAATTGCAGACAGCAGGTTAATTAGCATGTAGCAACAAGCCAAACAACCCATGCATTTCCTGCCTAACTCATTAGCTGCGGCGGGCCATCGCCGGCGCCGGCGCCCCGCTCCCGGATCAGGTTGCCAACGCTAGGGGTGGAAACGGGTGCATGCATGGATGAATACGGTCAGAACATGACTTCCCAAGTTATAACACACATATTTTCCTTCTTGAATACGAATCGGAGTATGGATTACCCGAATACGACCACGGGTTCGATTTTGTGTAGATATATAGAGTGAATACATATCGAATTCAAATTGGTCACGTGTAAATTGGCTATTAGTACACGGCGACATAGCTGGCCAGCCTCGAGGAGAAGGCAGTGGCAGAGTCAAAAAATTTCCTAAGCCTGGGCAAGCCTATGGCTACGGCCACGCCACGAGTCCACGGCCGCTCGCTTGTCTCCCAAGTCCGGCCGCGAAGCGCGAAGCAAAGCCCGGGCAAGTGCCCGGGCTATAGGACCGCTGGCTCCGCCGTTGGGAGGAGGCGAGGTGCGGCAGTGACGGTCCGTCTCCGATGCCATGCCTCGTTGCACGACGCGCTGGTTGTAGTTGAAAACTATCAACTTGAAATCGGTGACTTTCAACTCAAATTAGAATACTTCTAACTCAACTTTTTTCGGAAAAATATCGAATTTCAACTTTAAAGATCCGGTGGTGGGTAGCTACCCCTGAGGAGCCACGTACGTTGCAAATAATAATTGATAATATATAATATAATGGAGACAAGTGCTTATTATCACACATACTTAAATGCACTGGCTAGCTTGCACGCATAAATAAAGAATTAAAAATCGGTCGACGCACCGTAAAGCCACGCCGCCATCGGCTCGTAGAGTAGTCGCCGCTGCGTTTCGCCTCGGGCCAACACCACAGTTCGGTTGGAAACCACTGACTTCTCTTGAAGCCGCGAGCGGCGCGTAGCACCGATTAATGCATCGGCAAGGCAAAGGCATTAGTTTCATATGGCCAAAAGCATCACGTAGTGCATTGCATGCATCGGTAAGAATCAATTAATGTATGGGCAAGGCAAAAGGCATTAGTTCACATATGGCCAAAAACGCATCACGTAGTGCATTGCATGCATCGGCAAGGCATACCATTGTCAACGGCGCCGTAAGTCGCGTGACGCGATATGTTCGCCGCGACGCGCACATGGCTCTGTAGTGCCGCCGCCAGATCGCTCGATGCCTCCCGGCCGCTCGTATATGCCGCCGGCCGCCGCCCGCATGGCCACCCAAAGCCGATCGCCCGCGCGGTCGCACACATGCGCTGAAGCGCCGCCAGAGCGCCTAACACCGCCCGCAGATGCGCTGCGTGTTCGCTGCCAGCCGCCGTGACACGCCATGAGGCTGATCGCGCCCGGCCGTCAAGACGCCGCATCATCCTTTGCCCACACGACCGCCGCAGAGCGGCCGCTTCACACGGAGAGCACCGCACTCCGCCGTAGCGACGCCGGCGGCATGGCTCGCGATGCACCGCCACCTGAAGTCGCGCCAAGACGCGCGCCCGGCACGCTGGCGACCGGGACGGGCAGCCTCGCCCCTCAGCCGCGCCACGCTTCGCGCACCCACTAGCCTTTATCGATTCGCCGAGATCGGCCGTCAGCCGCGTAAGGCGCCACCAGGCACCGCGACGGACGCGCCGCGCTCGGCCGTGCACCCCGCCACTTGAAGGCACCGCCAACCTTTAGCCGCCGCCATCGTGCCAAAATGAAAGCCGCCGCCGCTGCTCGTGCATACAGGTAGGGAACCCTACCCCATCTCCTCTTGAAACGACCACATGGGCCGAGACTCCAAATGGGCCATAGCAGCCGGGAAATCAAAAGGGCGATCCAGGCAAGAAAAAAAGGAGGGCACGGAAAATTCTAAACTTTTACGAAAAACCCTCGATATTATGGAATTTACTGAATTTACAAGGATTATATGTCAGCAGTGGAAAGTTTGCAATAAAGTTTGAAGCATGTTTAACTTTATTATTGTTATTTTTATGCAATTTATGTATCTCATTTACTGCTTTTGATTATCCGTGATTGTTTATATTGCTTTTAATCACTGAAAATAGCAGAAATCATGAAAAATGCATAGAAAAATACGGATCACGAACCGAGTTCGAAGAACATTATGAGAATTTTGCAACCATTTTATGCAAATTACCGGCAGTAATCTTATGAATTTTTGCATGAATATGAAGATGATTGGCATCTCGAATGTGAATTGAAGAACCGATCTAGCATGGCGTATTTTGTATAAAATTTGTATCAATCTTCAATTTCGTGGTAATATAATCACGAATGAGCGTAAGATTGAGAAGACTTTCTACCTTTCACCGAAAGTGGTGTAATCCGCACGCAACTATCGCCAAGACGACTACATGAAGTATGTCGAATTAATTGACATCATGCACTTGCGAAAGCTCAAGATGATGTTCTAAGAAAGAACTACATATCACGCCTACTGATAGCAACGTTGGCCATGAAGCCACCATCGCGGCTACAGGTGATGAGGCATAGTCACGAAAAAAGAGTGGCAAGAAGAGTAAGGTCGTGGAACGATATTATTGATGCTCTCCACCTAAGAAGAAGGGCAATGATAGCATGAGGCACGCCTCGTCATTGCAGCACAAAAGGTCCACACCGTTAGTAGTGACTCATGGATGTGGACAACTCATAGCAGCCCTCATTCGATCTAGTGCACACATTGCACTCGGATCTTTATAAAAACTTGTAGTTTGTAATTGAAGCGCACTATTGAATTATTGAATAATGGTTGCAAGCTCTAGGAGAACAAAGTATTAAATTCTTATTATGAGTCATGTAAGACTTATTTTTCCGTCTTTATAACAGCAAGTTACGTTCGATATCCAAGTATTTTATTTATGTGTTGCTTGCTTTCTTCACATATTAATAAAGTACATTATATTAGAACGTGTGTGGCGCCTATGGAGGAGGTGTGCTTAGCATGTAATGGCACAATGAATACCATCCCGAGAGAAACAGAAATTTTTCAATCATTGGCAAGAATGCTGGTAGTCTTCACGACAATCACAGCAAAGCGATATTTGTATAATAGGCTCGGGAAGGGCCATAATTATACTCCCAATGGGCACAACTTTGGTCATTGAAGAAGACTTGTTGTACCTGGATCGACTAGAACTCTCAAGGATGTTTATGTAACAGCTTTCACGTAGAGATCAAGAAGAGTATGGTACAAAATACCGCTCATTAGAATGTCTTCCTTCATGTGAAACCGGGCTATACTACACTAATATTAAGGCACCTACAGTCTATCACCTGAAACCGTGATGAAGCTCAACTTTTCTATCTCTCGCATGATAAATTATGCCGCCTAGGTCTTAGGATAATGAGAGATATAATTAACAACCACAGGACATAATATGAATAAAGAATTTCCCGAATCGGGAAGATTTTGTGTGCCTGTGATGCGCACCACGGAAATTAATTATTTGGACCTTTGCTCAGCTTGGAGGGATGAAGTCCCCGCATTCCCTGGGATCGTATCTAGGAGACATTTATATGTCCTATGGCGGACTTCCTGTAAGGCTTTCATTTGCGGCCTTTTAAAGTGCCCATCGATGCTTCCTCGGAATGGTCGCAGACGTATGTTTATTATCTACGAGAAATCATGCTTTTGCAAAGTCAATCTCGTAGATAACTAAATTGGTGAAATATTTTCCTAATCATCATATGAAGTCCACCGAATGGACAATCACGAGAATTTACTTTGACAACATTTGATGATTATTGCATGAAAATGGGAATTAAAAGTTGAGCATTCTGCATCGCATGTTCACACCCCGTAATGGACTAGCGTAACTTTGAAGAATTGTAATTTACCAACTACATGTTGGGGACACGCAAGCCCCGCCTCAGGCAGCTCTCATCAATTTTAGACCGTCGCCTATAACATCCATCTACCCATGCAACTAGCGTAGCGGCAAGACCTAAAACTTCTCATCTTCGGGCAGTTTGGTTGCAAGGGTTATATACCTATACTACCACCACAAATGAACGCAATGGGTCTTCTCCGAAAGTGCGGGATATAACGTTGGTTATGAGACAGCATCCATAATCAAGTATTTGGACCCTATGATCGGAGATTTGTATAATGCCCATTCGAGATAGTATATTAGATGAGGTTAGTTTCCGCCATTAGGGAGGAATCAACCCTTGATAATAATAATGGGGAAACAATTGAAGTCTAGAAGACAATTGAAGTCCGAAGATAATTGAAATCTATGCATATAACCCACGCACTAGTGAAGAAACAAGAGAAGTCTGTAAGATAATTAAAATTGTAAGATAATTGAATTGAAGTCTAGAAGACAATTAAAGTCTGAAGATAATTGTTTTCAAGTATTAGCGAATCAATCGCTGCACCTTTTTAGTGATTTGAAGAGCGTGAATAAGTAGCATTTGTCTGCAAGCAATGCACTGAGAGGGTTGAAATACCATTGAAGGTATCCCAAATCCGCCCAGCAGGCCTTAGAATAAAAGGACGAGAACTTCCGCCCTCAAACCAAGTAACCGGGACGCCTGAAAAGGGATGTGTATGACTTCGACACACCGATCACCGGCGCTCGAACGGTAAGGGAGCCACGGAGACTCGCATCTGTATGGAACCGTCAGAAAGGCATACTGCATTGAACATCCCTGGAAGAGACATCGGCATGGGATATGTGGCGCACACATCGGAGTCGTAAATCTAAGGGACTTGCTCCGCAATTGAAAGGCGTGGTAGCAAGTAGAAACATTAAAAGAATCGCCTCTGAAGAAATAGCTATAAACTTTATGACATCTGAGAATCTTTGAAGATGACAATGTGCCAATGTCGACATTTACTTTGCAAAGAAATCCTGCCACAATCATCAATCTTGATTCGCAGTCTGCATCGCCACTTGAATGAAAGAAAATATCAGATTGAGAAGATTGGGAGAAGGCAATAGAAATCGAATTATTCTCTCCGAATAAAAGAAAGACGCTTGGGCTCGTAAGCGATCGCCTCCCCAGTGCACTCCGTAGGTATAAGTGAGTATTTGTTCGAAAGAGAAATGAAAGAAGCAAGGCTCGCTGTATAAGGTTTCACCGAACATCTAGGAGATGATTATGAAGAAACATATCTTCGATCATGAAGCAACTCCTTTAGACATTTATCTCAATGACAAGTGAACTTGGAGTTAGAAGTGAAATTGATGGATGGATACAAAGATACCTTTATGAAATATTAGATTCTGACATTTATATGAAGATACCCGAATGTATCATCGTCTCTTAACCAAAACAGGGAGCAAATAGAAATATGTATAAAGTGTGAAACTCGAGAAAGTCATTGTACTAACTTAAGTAATCGTATTGTATCGTGGTATAATCGCCGAAGTTTAATTTTTCATGGAAGAAAGGCTACACGTAACAATGAGAATAATCTCTGTATTTATAATAATGATCCTCTGCAATGGATTTGTATAATCTTAGAGTATGAAGATGATCCGAATATCATCGAACCCCGAAAGATATTAGGAAAACAAGCTCTCACCGAGCTCTGGTTCAAATGAAAGATTTGGGTGAAAACCAAATATTGCCTAGGCTTTGAGCTTGAGCATGTCCCCAATGAATATTAGTACATCACCAACCTACACTTAGAAGCAGTTAGAAAGGTTCGACTTTGCAAAGGCATACCTTGGGAAGTGCTAATGGTCTGGAGATCTTTGCAAAGCAAGACAAAGACCCGACATGCACCTAAAGAAGAGAGGAGGAAGTCCTGGGACCGGAATTCTACACTTAAGTGCAATGGAAGCACTAATATATTTAGTAACTCAGTATTTAGAACTGACATCTGCATTGCCGTGAACCTATTAGCAAGGTATAGTGGAGAACCTACCAAAGGCATTGACAGAAATGTAGGACATCTTTCAATACCTCCAAAGAAGCCAAAGAATTTAGTCTGTTTCTACAGAAAGAACCAAGACTTAACTATGAATGGCAACGCATGACTTGCACTTGTGCAGGACCGCATACATGCCAAATCAGCAAACTGATCTATGAACTCCTATGTGGTGGAACCACAATTCCATAAAAATCGTCAAGAAATATCTTGTATCGATTTCACGAACCACTTGGAGATCATAGCATTGTCTAAGGCCTTACAAGAATGTGTTTGGCTTTGGCGGATGATTCACCACATCCAGCCATCATGTGGATTGAATGTCGCACTAACTCCCACTATTATCTATGAAGATAATGCACTTGTGTTGCACAAAAGCAGATAGGTTATGTGAAGAGTCCCTCACAAAGCATATCAACTAAACAATTCAGACGATCAGCTCGCCTTCCTTGCGCTGGGCAAGGTAGACCTCCTCTACAGTGGGCAATGCATGTACGTTCCCATGTACGGATACGGAATGAATCAATATAGATCAAATTCGAATCAGTTACGGATATATTGGCTAATAGTACGCCGTACACGCACAGGAGGAGGAGGAGCTTCATGCTCCATGCGCTCCCGCACGTAACAATTAAAGGCTCCTGTGGTCAGATTCTCAAAACCGGTTTCAAATTTTTTTTAACTTTTTAACCGGAGTCTGATATGGCAGATCATCGAAAAATTTCGGCCGGGAAAATTTGAAATATTTTAAAATAACCATGGAATATATTGGAGACATGCATGAGCTAGATATATATTCACATGTACATGAAATAAAGATAAAAACGAAGTTAAATGTTCATGTGTTTTTGCATTTAGATAAACTTTCTTTTAAAAAGTGGGCCCATCGGTAAATTTCGGCCGGTATTGCCGAGAATCGGCCGATTTTTTTGAACCCTGCCTGTAGTGCGCGCAATACGTGCAAATGCAATCATTGAGTACCATCATCTAAGTTTGGGGGTTCTATAATTCTATTAGTCCTCTTGTCACAATCACGACTCTGCAGTGATACAAGCATACTCGTAGTAGATCCGTATACAATCTCATTAGACTGGGGACTTGAATCAACCAACTACATGGAGTAAGTATTACATATCATTACTACTTAAGAAGAATTTATTGGTGACAGTGGTTCATTCACCCAACCTCATCCCCCTCCATGTGGGCCATGTGTGTCAGCATGTTCCACCTCCCAACTCCCACTTTCCAACTTCCTAAAAAATCTCTGACAGAAAAAGAAAAAGCAATCTATCAACCGGGCGTGTGGTGGAGCCAAGAGCGTGGGTCGGACAATATGATTTTTTTTTTATTTGTAGCAAAGCACAGACATTTAGCTAGTCATATAGAAAGAAGGTTGGATCAATTTGTGTGTTCGGTCCCTAAAATATTATGTTATTCAAAAATTTTGATACTCCATCCCTGCATGCAGTTAGGATTCTGCTATATGTGCCGGAGTTTTTGGCTCATTTAGCCTCTTTTTGAAGTGAAATAATAGCCCCCAAAAAGGAAATGACAAACATGTCACCCTTGACGCGCCAAAACGCTGCGGCAAGGGGCCTGCCATTGACTGGGTTAGCGGCAGGTGATTGGCTGCGATTTGGGTGTGCGGCAAGCCGCCTGCCGCCGGCTGGGAGATCACCCTGCCGCACTCTGGGTTAACAGCAGGTGGCTTGCCGCGACGTTTTCGCATGATAAAGGTAACATTTTTGTCATTTCATCCGGGATAGCTATTTTTGCTACTCGCATTAAAAACGTGCTAAATAAGTCCCCAAAAAACACTGTATGCCTGCCCCATGCATAGCACAGAAACAAAATCAGGCAGTTAGGATTCTGATTCCCTGCATGCAGAGACCAAGATCCATACAGCATCCAACAAAACACGATCAAGTTGTGTAGTGGCCCGATTAATTGGTCAATTCGGTGAGCTTAAGTTTCCCAAATCCCAACAATAAAATTGGAACTTCAAGTAGTGCATATACGTCTACGTCGGTGCGCGCGGATAAGGCTTTCAAGCACTGCATGCATGCGCTCTCTCCGTCTGTCAGTCTCAGGTCGTGCAATAATTCACGCTGCAATCATTGGGCCCTATTTTACATCTGCCCCCGTGCAATCGTGCACTTTTCACTCGTCCCCGCCATAAAGTCCTGCTTGGATCGCTACCTGCTAGCAATTTGTCTCGCTGGAAGACCTCCTGTGCGCTGCCTGCTCGTCATTTGCTTTGTTGCCTGGTAGGCCGCTGGGTTCAGCCGGCAAAAACGAGCGTGGGGGGTCCGCCTCCCAGGCAGCTCCATCCACTCTTAATTCTTTCAATCCAACAATCTATTTTTTATTCATCAATTCCAGACACAAATTTCCAACTAAACAACTCATTTTCAGGTTTGCGTAGCTAGACAAAAATCATCTATTTTTCAAACTGCCTCCAGACACCATTTTTTCTCAAACATAAAATCTAGAGCACGTACCAAACAGACCCTAAGTTTGGGATCGAGCTCTATTTTACATCTCTTGTCACAACTCACAGCTAGACTCTGCGGTGATTCATACTAGTTCACATGTATTGATATATACCCCGATCGACACGCGTAGCAGATAGCAGTGCGCGAGCGTGCATGGCGAGCAAGCGGTTCGCGGCGGCGTCGCTCGGCCTGCGCGGCGGTGACGGTCACCGTCTCCGAGGAGATGCCGGTGGGCCGTGGGCGACGCGCTGGCCATCCGCGACCGCGCCCGCGAGCTCGGGTGGGCGGTGGCGAACCCGGCGCTGCTGCAGGACAAGATCTCCCGGGCCGAGATGCTCAGGGGGGAGATCCAGGGGCTCCGCCTCCTGGGCAACGAGATGCTGCCCCGCGGCGAGCTGAACGAGCCGTGACGAACGCGACGTCGTGCCCGGCCCCAGCGCCGGCGGCCGGCCGTCGAGCTACCGTGGTGCACGTCTCCGTCGCCGTTGCTGTTGCTTCTTTGTCCTAGTGTTCGTGCTCACTGAACTGCAGTGAGATTAATAATTAAGCCACTTCCTTGCTCTTAATTGTTTGCTTTGTAGCGTACTAGTACGCGTCTTTTCGCTCCGCTCCTGTATCGTGTGCGTGTGTGACATCTATCAGTTTAGTACGTCGTTGCTCTTAATTTACTCTTGTGTCTGGATGAAAGAAAGTTATGTACGATTTGTGTGGACTTAAATCAGTATGCAGAGCAAAATGCATCTTCATACAAGATCACAAGAGCCCATGCAAATCCAAGTATCAACGGTCACGTTTTAGCACATTTAATCACTAATGTGGCAGTAAAATTACCTGCGAGTACTCGACAACTTAGAGCATCAGAGATTCTCATCCTGTACCTTGGGCATCATTTACACTATACTTTTAGTCCACAGCACTTCACCTACAAGTAACATGCAGTCAGCAAAAACTCCCAAAACAACACCCACCTTGCAGTGGTGAACGGTGACTCGTGAAGGATCAGCTTCCAGCAGATACTAAGATTACACATCGAAACATTATCAACCAAGAAAAAAGAAGAATAAATACCATTGTTATTCATGCATTGGAACAGTCATTACCATTACAGGGGCAATTTTATTGGCGACAAATCTTACAATATGATCTCTTTTGCCCTACTAGAACAAGCTCAAGAAAAGGAGAGCATATCTTTCATGTCTGCAACGCGCTTCATGTGAGAGACACATCACATCCGGTAAAAATCCGAACTCCTAGTTCCTGAACCTCTTCTTAGGTGGAACAGAACAGCCCAACTGAGCCACACAAAATGCAACACTGCCTACAATCTATAGCACATCACTGAATTTAAGATTGCAACTGTTCTGCATTTACACATAAATATCCACATTCCACAAGGGGGCGCAGCGATCCTATTGTGACGGGAAAAGGAGCTACATTAAATCAATGATGGATCTATCAGTTATTAATCGAATACATCTCTACAAGGAAGGTAGGGGTGACTGTACAAATGGGGAAGGTGAGACTGCTACCCTGCCATCTAAAATCTAACTCCCCATGACTAGGTAGGACAGGTGTGAGTAGAAAAAAAAAAGAATGTCGTCGACTAAAATCTCCAAAGCGAAAAACCAATGCCCTCTGCCTACAATCCTTTGACTAGCCTAGGAAAGCGTTCGATCTTGTCTTGAGCCAATGCACCATCTCCTTATCAAGGGGGGAATTATTCAAGACGGCATCCATCATTGGAGTACCAAAAAATCTTGGGTCGCTCTTGAACACCCATATCCGGTCCTTGGGCCATGGTCTCTGTGCCTGTTTCTCCTGTAATTAACCATCAACAGTTTCATCAAGACAGATGGAATGGAACCAAGAAAACTGTAATTTGTGGCAGAGTTAGTTAGCTGAATCCTATAGACAAATTGAGCCCACAAGATGATAACAAAATTAAAGGAAGAAGAGATACTCAGATCCAGTAGAAGATGATTTAAGAAGGAAGTAAAGTCAGCCTTTTAATTAACATATGAACTTAACAGTCAACGGCTTAATTCTAATAGCATAAGTACCTATCTCTAAACAGGCAACAAACAATACAACATCAAACAAATATATTAATGTGGCCAAGATGCCAGTTATACAAACAAATTATCAAGGAAACTATTACTAATCCTACTCTGAAGATGCCAGTCTTATATCCAAATATTATTCCAAATATCAGAGGCAAAGTGATCACTAGATTAAGGGTTGCAGGAAACGAAAGGTGCGTACTAGATCACCTATGCAATTAATTTAGCAGCCAATGAACACAAATAAATTACACAAGGGGAAATATACAGTACAAAGTACCCTAACTGTGTAAAGTTACGTGAAGTAACATAAAACAATTCAGAATAATATTAATGTGCTCTACAATTCGACCAAATTTCGTAATATAAATCTCTATAATGGTTTCTACTTTCTAGAATGGTTGGGGGCATGAGTGACTAGCAAAATAATTAACTTTATCTGAGGGAAAGTATCCTATGCAAAGCACCCTTACCGTGTAAAATAGTGGAAAGTACCACAAAAATAATTCAGAAAAAAAATAATGAAGATAGTGTCTGATATATATGAGGTCTACAACCTCACCAAATTTCTTGATCTAACATTCTCTAGAATGAATAAACAAAAAAAAAGATCTGCAAAATAGTTAACTTTTATAATTTTATATTTGTTAGAATTTTCTTTTTGTGTCCCATACTAGAATGAGTTAAGAGTACAAAACTTGGAATCTAGTAACCACAGATACTTAAGAAATAGCACTTACCATGCGTGATAACATGAATCTCACAGTTCTGGTGCCATAGACTCGCTCTTGTGTTGGCTTTACAGCCTTTACATAAAAGGAGGAGACGTCTGGTAATGACATGCAACCCTTTCTAGCTCTTGTCAATCTAGATTCAGGTTCTGCATTTTGGCTATACCAATAGATAAGCTGGGCTAAGCAATAATTCTCCGGGTATGTCTTGCAGTACTCCTGGAAACCCGGTCCCAGTTTATCAGCATATTTGGGACCTAGATCAAGAGGACTGATATGAACTGGAGGAGATTTTATCGTCTTGTAATCCTGTATGTGGTGATAGTCAGCTCTGGAGTATAGATGATAGAGAAAATCACAATCATTTGTTTCACCATCAAGAGGACGCTTTCACTTACTCGGACTCTGAAGAAACACTTCGTGTAAGCATACATATGAATCAAATCAGCAGCAGCATCATGACGGCACTTGTATGTGCATGAAAGAGTTCGCAACTCATCACGCAACCTGTAGGAAAGGAGAGTCAGATTACAAATGGGGGTTATTCGAGGGGAGGAGAATTGGGTTCCAAATACGGGTAATACCAAACATGAATAAGTTCCAAACCTACCATAATAGAGATTTTCGGATGTCTCCCATATTGTCTTCAGAATCAGATGGATCATGAGCACGAATTTTGGCCTTGAGATCAGTAAGTACATCATCCTCAACATGAAGTTCCATTGACTGAAGGAGTTCATCAACTAATGAGCCTTCCCCTTTCCAGATGGCAGACACTAGACTTCTCCCAGTCAGCCTCACCAAAGGAGGAGGAGCATTATTGGGTTCCCCGAATATGCGTCTCATAACATATCTTACCTGAAGATAACGTTTAGTCCAGAAGTCAATAAAAGATACAATGTTTTTTTTGGAGGCGGGGGTGTAAAAGATAATGTGTGAAATTTGGTCATTACTGAACAAGCTCAACCTATAGAACATAAAAACTATTCACCTTGTCAAGTGTATGAGCCAAATTCTGTAATCTTGAATTTAATACACCCTCAGCCTGAGAGTAGCGACGGAATTAGGTCAAACTCGTGTAAATCAAAGAAAAAATAGTAGTAAACAAGCCATCAGTAGATCTACCTGAACCTCAGCATCGTTCATCTCAGAATCCATGTTTATATCTGTAAAAAACTGGCGTTTCTCTTCCACGTTGTGCTTAAAGATCTCATTAGGAAGTTTCTGTCTCTCAAGAATATAAACCGAACCTTTGTTTACAGGAAAAGTTGCCATGAGGGTTCACGAAACTGATTACTGTATCAGAATAGAAAATGAACAAAAAAATGGCAATTACAATTACCAGATGAGCCGTGTAAGCAACAAGCCATCCAGGCAAACCAGCAAGCAAACAGGTACCAAGACCAGCTCTACCCAAGTCAATTAAGTCTTGTTGAGAAACAGAGTTTGCTTCGCAAGCCTGTAACAGCAGACTATGCCGGTGGAGCACACCGTGGAATTCCATTAACACCTGATTCATGACAAAATTAGTAGATGTGAGGATGTCGAAATGACGCAAAAGAAAAAATCAGTGTTTCACAATTAGATGAACCACACACATTCATTCCTAAACAACTATTAACCAGAATGCTTCCAAAAGTTTACCTTCTCGAAAGCACCTTCCCCAGAAAAATTTAAATAGCTGCCCCGGCATATTTGACTCCCACAGAGGCAGACCGATGCTTCGTGCTCTTCTTTACTCTAGCAGAATAGGAATGTAAACATAAAGATTAGTGCAATTTAAATTGTAACTTCGAAACTATGGCACGGACCAGAAATGGTGCTAACCTCAGTTACAGAGTTGTAATCAAAAGTGATTTCCTCGCCTTCTGCAATTGGTCGAACAGTGTAAATCCCAATCTGGTATTGACCATCCACAGCTGTCACTCTGAAATTTTTTTCAAGAAATATTAGTTAGTAACAGAAGTCCAGGGGGGAGCACATATATGTTGTTAACTATCAATTTGATTAGCATGGAGAAACATGACCAGGCCACAGTATCCTGAACTTGTCAGGACAAATTCATAACAGCACTGTGGTGGATCAAATAGAATGAAGTTGATATGCATGAACAGTGAAATCATATTACTCATTCGCTACTAAAGTTCCAAAGCCCATGCATGAGCCCACCACAGAATACAACAATGATGAATTCACAAAGGTCTTTCAAAGAATGAAGGATCTCTTATGATGAATGATGGCAACAGAAAATAGCTGCATATACGGATAGGAGAGGAATCTCTTATGTGCAAATTTTGAACAAAAGCGAAGTTGGAATGCAGCTTTTATCAATGTTGTCGACTTAACAGCATACGCTATGTAGCTTTCGATCAGTGAACCTCTTTCATAAATACATACAAAAGAAATTCAGATCAACACTAAAAAAGAATATCATAGAATCATAGTAGTGAAACAGGACATTATCAAAAGGAACAAATCTGAAGCTTAAAAGAAGCTTACTTTGCTTCACAGTTGGGGTTGCAGGAGTGACAGATTCTGCTCGCATAGTTGGCCTTGTGCATTGCATCAACAAAAACCAAGTCATATCCATCGCGGTCTCCCTTTCATCATAACAAAGGCAAAAGATCAGTAATATGTAACAATCAGGGCTTGGGATGACATCAGTCACAGGTCAGATGACATTCAAAATTTGAGATTGAACAATACCTTTGGCCTTTCTAACATAATGTTGTAAAACTCGGGAGCTTGATCTTGGCTGTTGTTTTGTATATGCTTAATACCATCTTGCTTTTCGTACCATCTCCAAGAAGGGTAAACCTGCAAAGATTGCAAATTCCCAGATTCATGATCATTTATACACTTGTGTATTTCATTCTAGGAAGATTGGATGAATATAGAAAGTAAAGCACACCTCGCCAAAGAACTCAACAACAAAGTCATCTACACCAAATCCACCCTTTTTGTTGCAAACAACTCCAAGACCCTGAAAGAACATACAGAGTGTAAGTTAAAAAGGACTGGAGTGTTTAGTTATGATGGTAGGCAAGAAAACAATACTCTTTTATGGACTAGTTATTGCTGAATGCATGCCTTTCTATATGCAACGTAGTTATATTCAGGATGGCTCCTCATGGCCTTCAGCATTCCAAGGCACAACCTCGCATTGCCTGTCACCAGTCTCCTCTGCAGACTTTTGGTTTCTTCAATGACAGGTTTAAGGGGTATACCATAGGAGTATTTCCAGAGCCAGTAAAATGCTTAACTTGCTTATTCAAGGTATTCAGAACCACCTGCAGTGACAATATTTGGGTATGAGTTCAAAGCATGAGCCTAGCATGTGAACTAAAAATGACAAAAAAAGTCATTATCTTGCACAATACCTCCTCAATAAAGGCATGCTTGTCAACAATTGACCAATCAAGATCAGCAGGGATAATCTCTTTCAGGAGATTGTGTGTGTATGGATCTATGCCATAAACCTCTTGCTCAAGAATTTCATCCCCAGGTACCTTTCTAGGTTGATAATCCTTAACCTCTGGAATCTCCAAATTTTCAGTACCATTCTTCTGCGAGAGCAGCTTCTCAGAATAGTCATCAGGTAAAGCAACCCGCATTTTTGTTGTACTTCCTCCTCGCCTGTTACAATAAGGTACTTCTCGATAACTTCATACTTCCTAGTAACTGGAGGAACAAGGCTTGCCTTGGTCATGCGAGCACCCCATCCACGATCATCCATCACAGAATCAGATTCAAATAACTTCATACCATTTCCCTTTAGATCCCATGCTGCAGAATTTACGTCGAGGTCACTCTCTGTATCAGAAACAGTAGTTTCGCTCTCAGTTTCATCACCTTCAGAGTAGCCATCATCATCATCAGAAGTTTCACTACCAGAGTCGATATCCCTTTTCTTTAATTTAGAGAGGCTTCTTTTGATTTCACGGTCAAATGCACGAGATGAAGTATCTGCTCCAGTGGCACTAGTCCAATTGTTCCCTTCTTTCCCTGTAGCTTTATTTTGTTTCTTTTTAGTTTGGTGTCTGAAGAATACTGACTCATGTCGAACTGTCCTTCTGGGCTGCTGCTCCATCTCTCTCAGAAATCAACCGTGGATTCCCCAGCCTCTTTGCTAGCTGGATGAAGGACACAACAATTTGCTTCATATCTCCCAAATCACTTCGGCCTTTGTATCTGTAGTGGCAAATCAAATGTTAGAAAATGCAATATCGCAAAACCTTCTACTGTTCCACAAACCATCAACTCAGACTGAGCCACTTTACCTCAATGCATCTCTGCACATAGAACGGATGTCATTCTTGAGAGAACTAAAGCCATGGCGAGCATAATATCCATTTTTCAACCTACCTTCAATTTTTGCAACCTGTAAAAGAAAATAAAGATATGGTTACGAACTATTATTATACCTTACCAGAACGTCAAGAATATTCAGCAAATTAAATTAAAGAATTGTGACACTACCTTCGGAATGAAAAAATCAAATCTACTGCTCTTCATGATTTCTCTCAGTCTGTTGATGACAAACTCTTCCATCTTCCGGTAGCTATTCTCTGCCTTCCTCTGCATCAAACGCCTCATCTGTGCATCCCTCGACAAAACCGCAGAGGACTTTCTAGCATCAAGCCACTTGGACCGTTTATAAAACCCTTGTCCAAAGGAAAGATTGCCATTCTCTCTATTTGAGATATCAGCAAAATAGCCAGCAAGCTCATCAGAACCACCCAGCTGACTGGTCAAGTTCCTTCCAACTTTGGAAGGGTAGTTGTTCCCATCATCTATCTGCTTTAGGCTTTTAATTTTCTGGTATGACTCCTCTGAATTTGAAGGGCTCCTAATCCATTTTAAATGCTGAAATATGTTTTTCAGATCCCCTAGCTGACTGCAACCTTGAATGTGCACATAAGATATGTGTGGAAGCTGCTCAAGTAGTTCCCCAAGGGCAAGAGAGCTAAGATTTGAACACCCAGCCAAAACAAGTGTTTTTATATTTTCCCTCTCATAACCAGCCTGAAAGGAAGATAAATTGTTTGAGTCAGAAGTTAATAGATGAGAAAACAGCATCTCAAAGTTTAAACAAGGGAAACATACCATAATACCACGAAACACAGAATCAGTGCATTGAGGGCCAAGAGAAGACAAATCAACGAATCTACACATGTTCCTGTAATACTTAGCTGCAGTGTTCCAGCGCCTACAGGTAGCTGCAGAAGAAATAAGTGATTTCATGTCTGCCCTCAGAAAATGGAAGATTCTTGCTAACACATGACCATTTAGTAAACCCCAGCTTTCATTTTCTGCTCTGGAATTCATAGAGTTTTCTTCAACAAGAGCAGGCCCATCACACAAGTCTTCAAAACAGCAGTCTTCCTTCTGACTGGCAAGAATGTCCTCAGACACATCAATATCTTCATCACTTTCAGCAGGCAGCAACCTTGCCCTTTTTGCAGACACACCATCTTCTGCATGAATGCCAAAAAAAAAAGGAAATTGTTGCAAAGGTCCACAAAATAAATACAGTGAAATAACAGACACAATAGTAACAATAGCATTTCCGTGAAAAAACAATAATAACAATAGCATGAAGGGTATGCATTGTGCAACTGGAAGGACAAATCAACATAGGGAGATGGGACAAACTTGCTGGTTGGAATGCATCATGATAAGCTGAGAAGCAAAGTTTAAGAGCTGAAAGTAGGGAAATAATGTATGTTTGGACAAGACAAGACACAGTACCTGGCAGGAGATTCCTTGAAGCTGAATTGTGAGAAAAGTATGTTTCTATTTCTTTTTTGGGCTGCTTTGCTGCAATCCATGGATCCAAGACCTCGTTTATAGCTAAAGTAAGTTCCCTGCTCTTGAAATATCTCATTACTAGCTCATGCAGCTTACCACGCGTATAACCCACAAACTGGGGGTGCAACTCATGGAAGGTACCAGATCCATGGTTCACACCAACATTGGACGCATCTGAGTGCATAGGAGCTGAGGTAAAATTTGAACTTCCTGCCACTCTGTTCCGAACAGCGCAGTCAGATTTTAAATCCTTAACTGGAAGCCATATGTCATCAATCTTTCGGAACACACTGCTCCATTCAAGGATAGTGCCCTTTTTAACTAATTCTTGCAATTCTGAATAAGAAAATGGACCATGCTCATGACCAGTTCCATCCAGGTAGTACCAGTCACCCAGTTTGACTGACAATTCTTCAACAGTGCATACATGGTCCTTTGGAATGTTTGGAACAGACTTGGACTTGTGCAAACTTTGTGAATCGTGTTCATGATTCTTCTTGAAATGAAACGAACCTTCATGGACAGAACTCCTATCAGTTCCAATTGAATGAGAGCGTGAAGATCTAGAAAGTGGCCGATCAGCTCCTCTGGGCTTTGTACGGGCTTCAACAGAGGATTGGTCCTTAACAACACGAGCATTTATCCTAACAACTGGAAGCGTCGTCCCCTTCACTCCCCTAGGAGGTTGTCTAATTTGACCTGATTTCCCAGGCATAACACCACTTTTACTGGCGTCATTATCTGTGTCAGTGTTCTCTTCTGCTGATGAGAACGCCCACAAAGGCAGATCAAGCTTTTTAGAACGTACAGGGTAGTAGAGGTCATCCTTGCAGTGCCAGCGAGGATCCTCGTGGCTGCCTTTTGGCATTTGACCAAGAGGATAGCCTTCATTCAGAACAAGCTTCTTTCTGTAAGGCTTGTCTTGGCTGGATTCATCATTTCTCTTCCAGTCACCACCTTTGCAAGGCCATCTCCCAGAAAACCATTCACTAGATTCAACATAATGGTAAAAGTTGTCCCTCTCAACAGCACCAACACCACAAATGTCTGTGGCCCTGTTGTCTACAAATTCAGTGCCTATGCTGATTCCATCATCTCTTTCAGGTTGCACTTGAAACCTTGAAAAATCTGGCATAAGAATACACAAATCTCAGGATGTTAGAAAACAGAATGAAGGGCGACCAAAGAACTAAATGGTGGTACCTTGACATCATATACTAGAAGACAAAAGAAACTATGTGAAGTTTTTTGGGGGGAAATTCTCTTCTCATACTTGTTAAGGAAATATTGTGCTCAATAGAAAATGATTAAGATTAAGAATAACAAAAACAGAATGAGGTGTCTGCATCTAAAGGAGGCGTGACATCAGGCTAACTGAAAGAAAAATACACCAGCTTTGAGAAATGGGATGTATCTAAAGGAGGCGTAACATCAGGCTAACTGAAAGAAAAATACACCAGCTTTGAGAAATGGGATGTGAAAGAGTACAAATCCTAAGGGCAAATGAAGACAGAACTGATCCAGTACCTTCAGGGTGACTCCACCTTTCCCAGTGAACAGGCTCAAAACGGGCATTCAAAAGCTCTGCAATTTCCAAATGACAAAAGGCATCAATATTAGTATAACCATGAGGTGTGACTGCTGGAATGCATGGCTTCCAGTTGTGAAAAATCAAAACAAAACAACAACAAAACCTTCAAAAAAGAGTGCAAATGCATCTGATACGAAGGATAGTTATTTTTCAAATTAAAATAAATGTACAAAAACAACTTCAAATACAGAACTTCCGAAGGGCAGTTGTGGAAATTGTCACTTTTTTATGGCGGTTAGATTAAAAACAGAAATTCCTGGGGGTGCATATGCAAAACAAAAGATGCAACGAAAAATCCAAGAAAACTCAAGGTCAGGGCCATTAGATTGTACAACGGAGATAACACCCGAAAGAAGACCAAGAATATTATCTTATAAGGCCCGGGCCCAACCCAGGCCCAGCCACGTGGACGTCATAAAACGTCTCGAGGTTAGGTGCAAACAGCAAAACCACAACGGCGAAGCTTTACTGCCCCTACTAAAAGTATAAAAACCAAAGTCAAGGGCTTCAAGGCCCTGAAATATGCAACCCCAAAGGATATAACCAAACAAACTGAAAACCCCAAGCTCAGCCCAGCCCACTCACTTAAAAAGGAACATTTGAATCTTAGGTTCAAACAGCAAAGAAAGCATTTTTACCTCCAAGAATCTCAAGCTCCTGACCATCCACCATAATAGATCCATCCATCAGTGCCTCAACCCTCTCATCAATGTAGAGATCTTCCTTCTGTTCTGCAGAAGCTTCCTCCATTTGTTCATCATCAGCACCTGATGCCAAGACAGATGCCTCCTCTCGAGCTTCATCAAACAAATTCCCTGGGGCTTCTGGTGGACTAACCAGCTGTGTTGAAACATCCGAATACACTGAGGGGAAATCAGATGGAACCAGTGGTGAAGCTGCATTCTCGACGGTCACCCACTGATTGCTGTCAGCATGCTTTATTAGATGGTCAGAAAGAAGATACCCGTCTTCCACCAGCTTCTTCAAGTCAGCAAGCTTGGAAGGTCCTTGCTCAATACCGATTTGGTCAAGGTAAAACCACTTCCCCATATCGGTAGTGGGCTCAATACTGGGTTCAGGTGCTGCACTCGTGTGAGGTGGGGTATCGCAGATATCCATATCTTCTTCCATTGAGGCATCTTCTGCAACAACCTCATTCAGCTGCTCGGATTCTGGTGGTGGGGGCAGGGGAGGAGGCATGTTAGGTGGTAAAGGTGGAGGTGGAGGCGGCGGCGGCGGTGGCGGTAGTGGGGGCGGCGGTGGCAGCTCGCTGTACTGAGTGCTATCAGTTGCCTTTTCCTTGGAGATCCTCTCCCCACTCTTTCCATTGCTACCACTCTTAGTCTTAGTTGATTGCTTCGTTGATTTACTTTTGTGCTGTGCCTTTTCTAGGTTGTTTTCAAGCTTAGCACCTCTGCTCTTCTTGCCTGCTTCATGGCTGTCAGTAGCCCTACCACGTTCAGACAGTGATCTATCATGACGAACTGGGCTCCGGTCTCTAAAGTCCTCATGCTGAGCCCTCCCGCGAGGGGAATTATCAATGCGGCTTGGTGTGTTATCCCTGTAATGAGACTGACGTGCTCTATGTCGTGGTGAAATGTATGGGCTGCGGTCTCTGTTATCATAGTGGCGACCACGGTCCCGTGGGGAGCGCTCCAAGCGGCTTGGGCTCCTGTCATGCCTGTCATGGCGAATGCGGTCATGAGGAAAGCGCCCCAAGATTCCTGGGCTCCTCTCGTGCCTATCATGCCGATCCCGTATTGGAGGCGAGATCTCACGATTTCTTCCAGACAAATGTCTCCCAGTAGATGAACTCTTTGAATCTCCCTTCTTGCGACTTTTTGACCCTGATTGATCACATGTCTCAGCTTGGTGCTTGTGGTTGTTGCTCTCAGGCTCTGCTGCCCGGCTCTTTCTAACACTGCCACTGCTGCTGCTCTCTGGCCTAATCTCACCCGGCTCCTCATCGGAATCCCGTGAAGAGCCTTTCTTCCCATCCTCGCGTATCTGAGCAGACGAACTCAGCTTCCTGCTATGATCCTGGTCCCGCTTTTTTTCCAGTGGAGCAACCTCCCCTGGCTCCACCTCATTCTTATTCGACTTCTTCCCACTCTTCTCAGACTTGTCCTTCCTCTGCTTCTCGGGCACAATCTCCCCCTTCTCAAGCTCCGCGTTCCTCCTTGCCTTCCTGGACGGCACCGCATGCACGCCCACAATCTCCCCTGGCTCCACCTCTACAGCCGGCGAGGCAGCCAGCACCTTCCTCCACTTCTTGGGAGGCATGGTCCTCTCCACACCCCCGTTGTTCTCCGCCTCCCCATTGAGCAGCTCCCCTTCCTCCAGCTCGGCGGCCGACGCCGATTGATGCTGGTGCTTGCGGCGGTGGTGGTGGCCGTGCCCCTTCTCCCCCTTATCCGGCATCGCTTCTCCCCCTCCTCTCCTCACGCGGGCGTCGGCGAGGAAGCCCTCCACTGCACGCTGCGGCGGGACGGCGCACGCGACTCCCCCATCTCCCATGGAAAACCTAGGAGGGTGTCGGGGGGCGTCCCGGTGAGCCACGGCGCGCGCGCGAAACCCTAGCTCCCCTCGGGTCCACCAGGGCTCTCCACGCTCATCTCCGGCGCCGGCGTGCGCAAAACCCTAATTCCAAACACAAAGGAGCAGGCCCTCAGAACCCAAATCGAGCGCAATGGGAAGGAATTCGAATTGGCGGGGGGAAACCCAATCGGATCGAAGCGGCTCCGGATCGGGGTACGTACCTGCGGGGAATTGACGGGCGGCTCCTCAGATCGGGAGATCCGCGGCGGCGAGGCTCCCCGGCGGCGGCGCGCGAACTCCCCGGAAGCTCCGGGGGGTTGAGGCGGCGAGAGGCTTCCCTCGCGCTCGCGTCTCCTTCGCGGGCGCTCGCTCGCTATCGCCTGGGTTTGTGTGCGTGCGTTGGCTCCTTTGGCTTTGGGGGGGCTAATGGTATGTTTGTTCGTAAAGCCTCCGCCTCCGCCTCGGCCTCGCTCTTATGGGAGAAGACGGGGGGACGGGGTCTATCTTTCTTGGAGGGGGTGGAGGGGTTGTTTTTATCGGGCCCTTTTACCGGCTAACGATTTTCCGCTTTCGACCTCGGGTTGGCGCCGTATTTCCGGAGGAGTGCTTCCTCTACTTGTGCAATATTTCATGTTTGTTTTCTTGTGTGAGATGGTGTGCTTCCCCAAGAGTCGGAACAAAGTTTCGAGTAAAGATTTGGACTAAATGGTGAGATTTTCTCAGGTAGATTTGGCAGCTTTGCGAAAGAGACCTGGTGAGATTGGCGTGCGTGCGAAATTATTACGGTATTATCTGGCTTGCTAAAGACTGAATCTGTTGAGCTCATTTGCCACACAGCTTTTTACCTGGTAGATTAAGTCGATAGCTTTGCAGGAAGAAACCTGATGAGATTGAAGGTATGCAGATCTATTGCGGTATTATCTGGCTGCTAAAGAACGTGCCTGATGAGCTCAGTTGTCAGATAATTTCCATGCCATTGAACTATTTTTTTGGAAAACTTAAATTAGTATGTGTTAAATATAGTTTCCACCGCTAGGTACGGTTGTATTTCCAAAGGAGTCCTTTGTCTACTTGTGCAATATTTCATGTTTGTTTTCTTATGTGAGACGGGCATATTTTTTGGAGGATCTTATCAGAGTTTTGAGTAAAGAATTGGACCAATTGGTCAGTTTTTCTCGGGTAGATTTGGTAGTTTTGTGACAGAGACCTCATGAGATTGGAAGGTGTACAAATTTATTGCGGTATCATCTCGCAGCTAAAGAATGCGTCTGTTGAGCTCATTGAAAGTATCTAAGCTTCTAAAAATGGTTTTGGTTATTAATGTCAACAAAGTGTTTATGGGACTAATATATGTGCTAAGATGTTTTAAAGGTTTAGTCCCAAAGTTTGAATGAACATGGAAATGGCAATACAAGGATATCAAAATATCAATATGGCTTAAGGCAAAGGTAATGAAAAGCCTAAGGATCATTTTATAGTTTTTACTGCTCTCAGTGTTTAGAGAATAGATAGGATTTGTAGGCTAGATGTCATACTAAAAAAATAGATCATGGCTAGTAGCTTGAGAATCTAATTTGGTGCCATCTTGGTCAACTAGAAGTCATGCATTGCATCTTAAATAGCTTCTGAAAAAACTTCAATGGAAATCGGTATGACCGCATGTAATGAGCGGTACTACCGCAGGTCGGTAGTACCGGATTCTAGTTGGTAGTATGTATTTTTCAAAGAGCATGTTGTGGGAGTTTTTCATCTCCTTTGAAAATCGGTAGTACCATATTTTAAGAACAATACTATCACAGAACGGTAGTACCGATATTTACTTGGTGGTACGTTATTTCCAGACAGGGTGTTTTCATGGTTCTTTTGCCTCTGAAAACCGGTAGCTCCGTTCTAGTCGAGCGGTACCACAACGGTCGACCGTTGAACAGTGACCGCGGTAGTACCAGGTTTGTACAGCGGTACTACCGCAAGTGCTGATTTTTCATAGATTTATTCCAAATGATTAGTTTTGTGGTTGAGGGCTATAAATACTCCATCACTTGCACCAAGCTCAGAACCTTTGGCCATATTGAATACTCTTGAAGCTTTGGTGCACTCTCATCTACTCATTTGCATTCATTTCACATTTTAAGGTAGTTGAGAGCATTCAAGTGTATTGCATTATTAGTTTATCACTTTGGCACTTGATAATCTTCAAGCAAAGCGCTGCGATTTGTTACTCTTGGTGCTTACCGACACCTAGACGGCTTGGAGAAGATTTGCGTGGTGATCTCTTCAAGAAGAGTGTGAAGAGGTCCAAACGGTTGTGATTGGTTTGGAGCTCACCATCTCGGAGTGGAGGAAGAGCATCCATAGTAAAATTGAGGTGTTAAGGCTTAATTCGTGAGAGTCGGTCCAATTCATTTGGACTTACCTCAACATGGACTAGTGAAGACCGGCAAGTCTTCGATACCAAGAGAAAACATCGTTGTGTCTTCATTATAGTTTATCTCTTGTCTTTACTATTTCTGCATTTACATTTCTAGCAATTAATTGTGTAGAATTGTTGTAGCTAGAATTGTATTTAGTATTGGCATAATCTTGAATTTGTCTTAAATAGCATTGTTTGCATTTATTGTATTGTGTTAGAACACTTGTTTAGACTTACTAGATAAAATTAATAATTAAGGATCAAGATTTTTTAGAAACCTCCTATTCACCCACTCTCTAGTCGGTTATCCTTGATCCTACACTCATTTGCCGGATAATTCCATGTCAGTGAACTAATTTCTGGGAAATGTAAATTAGAATGTGTTAAATATAGTTTCTACAGCTAGGTGTTGTTGCATTTCTAAAGGAGTCCTTTATTTCCTTGTACATTATTTCATATTTGTTTTCTTATGCGAGATGGGTGTGTGTTTTGAAGATTGAATCAAAGTTTTGTGTACAGAATTGGGCGATTGGCGAGTTTTGCTTATGTAGACTCGACAGTCTTTCAAAAGAGACCTAATGAGATTGGAAGGTATATAAATTTATTGCAATGTTATCTAGCTTGCTAAAGAGTGAGTTTCTTGGCGCATTTGCCAGATAAGTTTTGATTTGGTAGATTTGATAGCTTTGCAAAAGAGACCTGCTGAGGTTGGAAGGCATCTAAATTTATTGCAATATTGTATGGCTATGAAAGAATGCGTCTGCTGAGCTCATTTGCTAGATAATTTCCATGTCAATGAACTTTTTTTTTTGTAAAATGTACATTAGAATGTGTTAAATATAGTTTCCACCACTTGGTGTTGTCGTAATTCTAAAGGAGCCATTTATTTCCTTGTACAATATTCAAGTTTGTTTCCTTATGTGAGATGGGTGTGTTTTTCAAAGGATAAAATCAATGTTTTGTGTAATTAATTGGACCAGATAATGAGTTTTTATCTAATAGATTCGACAGCTTTGTAGTAGGGACTAGAGACCTAATGAGATTGGAAGGTGCGTATGCAAATTTATTAGGTATTATTTGGCTGAGAAAGAGTGCTCCTGTTGAGCTTATTTGCTAGAAATGTTCCATGTCATTGAACTATTTTCCGAAATATGTAAATTGTAATGTGTTAAATAATTCCACCATTGGGTGATATCATATTTCTAAAGGAGTCCTTTGTTTTCCTTGTACTATATTTCATGTTTGTTTTCTTATGGGACATGGTTGTATTTTTTAATGACCAAATCGAAGTTTCATGTAAAGAATTGGACCAATTTGTGAGTTTTGCTTGGGTGGATCAAGAACTTTGCGGAAGAGACCTGGTAAAACTAGAAGGTATGCAAATTTATTATGGTATTATCTAGCTATTAAGGAGTGTGTTTGTTGAGCTCATTTGTCAGATAAACTTTTGATCCAATAGATTTGATAGCATTGCAGAAGAGACCTGATGAGATTGGAAGGTATGCAAATTTATTATGGTTTATCTTGTTGCTAAAGAGTGCATCTAGTGAGCTCATTTGTTAAATAAGTTCTATGTTGATGAACTGTTTTTGGGAAAAAATATAAATTGGATCTTGTAAAATATATTTTCCACTGCTGAGTGCTATCGTATTTCTAAAAGAGTCCTTTTGTTTCCTTGTACAATATTTCATGTTTGTTTCCTTCTGTGAGACGTGCTTTTCGAAGGATCGAATCAAAGTTTTGCTTAAAGAAGTGATGCACTTGGTGATGTTTGATCTAGTAGATTCGACAACTTTGCATAGGAGACATGATAAAACTAGAAGGATGCAAAATTAATGTGGTAATATTTGGCTGCTAAAGAGTGCACTTGCTGAGCTAATTTGCCGGATGATTTCTAAGTCAATGAACTGCCACCTAGAAAATGTAAAATGTAATTCATTAAACATATTTTCCACCACTAGGTGCTATCATATTTACAAAGGACTCTTTGTTTCCTTGTACAATATTTCATGTTTGTTTTTTCTGAGATATATGGGTGTGTTTTAGAAGGATCGAATCAAAGAGTGTGCAAATTCATTGTGGTATTATCTAGCTGTTAAAGAATGTATCTGCAAAATTTCCATGTCAGTAAATAAAGTTTTACTCGTATAGATTTGGCACCTTTTTCAAAAGAGACTTGATAAGACTAGGAGGTATATATGTAGATCATTGCGACATTTATCTATATGTACAGAATGCAGCCGTTGAGCTCATTTGCCATAAAATTTTCATGTTAATAAACTGTTTTATCAATAGATGAAAATTGTAAATTGAAATGTGCTAATTATATTTTCCACCTATGGGTGTACCACATTTCAAAACGAGACATTAGTTTTCTTGTGTGGTATTTCATTTTTGTTTTATTATGTGAGACGGGAGTGTTTTGGAAGGTCCAATTGAAGCTTTGAGTAATGAATTGGACAAATGGTGAATTATAGTCATGTAGATTCAGAAACTTTGTGGTACATGCATGATGAGATGGGAACGTATGCAAAATATTACAGTATTACTTGGTCGCCAAAGAATGCATCTGATGAGCTCATTTGCTAGAAAGTTAATTGGACCAATAGACTAGGATGCATTTTGCACCTTTGTGGAACAAAATTGATATGTACGTAAATTATTGTGGTATTATTTGGTTACTAAAGAATGTGTATGCTGATCTCATTTGCTAGAAATTTTCCATGTCATTGAACCATTGTATCAATTTGGGAAAAACATTGAAACATAATTGCATCAATATATATATATATATATATATATATATATATATATATATGTGTGTGTGTGTGTGTGTGTGTGTGAAAATTCATCCACCTCGGGGTGCAATCATATTTCCGAATGACTTGTTAATTTCTCATATAATGTTACAAGTTTGTTTTCTTGTGCAAGGTGACTATGTTTTGGAAGGATCCAATTGAAGTTTAGAGTAAAGACTTGGACCAATGGGTGAGTTTCACTCAAGTAGATTAGACAACTTTACGGAAGAGACCTAATAATATTGTAATGTACACAAATTATCGCGACAATCTTTGCTTGCTAAAGAATGTGCCTCAATCTTTGTTTTTTTTTTTTGCTAGAAAATTTCCATGTCACTAAACTATTGTATCATTGTTGGAAATGTAAATTAAAATGTGTTAATTGTATCAATATATGTAAAATTTTATCTCACGTACGTGCTACAATATTTCTAAAGGAGTTCTTAGTTTCCTCATAAAATATTTGATGTTTGTTTTCTTGGGTACACTTCCAAAGGACCAGTTGAAGAATTTGACCAATGATGAATTTTACTCTAGTAAGTTCAAAACCATTATGATATAATCTAATAAGTTTTGAAAGTATGCTAACTATTGTTGTATTATTTGCTTGCTAATAAAGGCTTCTGTTGACATTTTTTGCGAGAAAATTCCAATGTCAGTAAACTATTGTATCATTGTATGAGATGTAAAATGAAATGCCTATTTAATTTGAAATGTTAATAACGTTTGTCAAACATATATTCACAATGTCATTATAAAACCTCAAATTATAATTGTATCATTAGTTCTTCTTTTTAAAAAATCTTCTAGAAAATGACTCTAACAACCTCAACAAATGCCTAACTATAAGCATCTAGGCACCCAATTCGTTGGTAATCATGTTTTGGTGATTAATGACTCCTAAATCATTGGGACTAACATGTGTTTTAAGTGTTGAAAGAAGTTAGGTCTCGATGATGGTATTGCTTGGTTCTAGGGCATGTGTGATTGACCCAAGTGTTCAAATGACGGCAAAGCATGGTCTTCTATGAAGATTAAGGACCATGTGACTAGAAATGATCCAAGGAGTTGGGTACGGGTCATTTTAGTGATAGGTTTTGTTTTTTTGCTTAGCTAGTTGTTATGCATACTAGGTCTTTCTAGCTCAGTTTTAGTCACAGGATGCCAAGGATCAAGGTTTGGTTGTGATGATCCGGAGGAAACGATCAATTAGAACCAAGTCTGAAATATTCAACAGAGCTGGGTTATCCGACCTAGGCTAACCATGGGTAGGGTATGTATCTAGAGAGGGATTTCACTTTGTGCTATGGAGTTTCAACAGAGGCGGATGATGTGGGTCGAACCAAACCATTTGTCTAGAGGGGGACACTTTTCAGCAAAGCATCGAGGCGGACAATAACTCGGACCATTATCATCGGGTTATAAAAGGAGAAGCTGGATGATCCGAGTTAGTCGGACCATCACCCAGAACTTTGTCCCAGAAGGTTTCAATGTGGGTTTTGCACGACGCCGGATCGTCCAGGTCCAGCCAATTATCTAGGTTGGATCGGATCATTCGGTCTTTGCAATGGCTAGTTTTCTAACCGTTGGATGTGTGCCGAGGCGGATGATTCGAGCCAAGCTATTTTATATTTTAAAAACCATGTTCATAATGTCTAGTTTCTTGAGGAAGGGCTATATATTTGGACTTTCGGCGTTCATGCTAGCTCTCTTGGGACTCCAAAACTGTAACAAGCATATTGGGGAGTTCGAGAACACTCATGAGCTTGGATTTGAGATCCAGAGTGTGAGAGAGATTGAGAGAGGGTAGTTTGGCTTTAGTGTGCACCACTCTTAGTTGCTCGACCTTGCTAGGCTCAAGTGACAGCTTTGGGCTTATTACTCTTGGAAACTGGTGTATCCTAGACATCTTGGGGTGTGCTCTTGGAGACCTTCCAAGGAGGAGCTTGTGGGAGGCACCATGAGAGTTGTGAAGATTCGGAGCCCACCTATCCAGAATGGAGACGAGCTACTACAAGTAGAATGATTGCATCCTTGCGCAGGTTCAAGTAGGAACGATATTCTTGCGAGAGTACTCCAACGAGGAGTAAGGGTGATTACCAAATCTCCAAGACCTCAATAAAAAATTGGTTGTCTCTTGTCCCTTTTACGTTTCCACACTTTAATTCTTGTTTTTTTAATTCTTAGATCACTAGACTTGTGTAAGATTGGAACTATGTTGCAAAAGTTCACTAGACTTATGTAGGGGTTGCTTGAACACACTAGTGAGCCTTGGTCACTTAGTTGGAATTAGATATTAGGTATTTGGTTAATGAATTGCAAAAAAACTCCTGTTTTTGCCGAAAATTAAAGAAGATTCACAATTCACACCTCTTCTCTTGAGCATCTGATCCACTCCACTAACCAATTGTATGAACAAGCTAGCACAGTTGATAGACTTGAGACCATGAACTAGAATAATGGTAAATTTTACTCATTTAGATTTGGCAACTATAAGATATAAACCTAATAATTTTGTGAATTATGTGAACTATTGTAGCATTATTTTCTTGTTGAAGAACATCTCTGCTCCATCTTTTTTTTTTTTAAAAAAATCCATGTTGGATACTCCTATCATGTTTGTGCTAGCAGGTTCAATGGTTAGTTAAGTGAGATTGGCATGATTGAGCTGGCATGCCTGTGAGGTACAGGCTCTTTTTTACCCCGGTTGTGCTAGTAGGACTTTTGTAGGGAACCCACGTCCAGTGACAGTGGATGTTTCCTGTCTCGAAAAATTCTCGAGTTCCACATAAGGCCTTCATGTTGGCTCCTTGGGTTGCTAGTCTATTTTGGAAAAAGTCCTTAGAGTTTGCCCATTGATGATTGTTTTTTTTTTTTTGCTATGAGAAAGGTATATCCTCGAATGACCTGATTGAATTTTGCAATAAAAATATAGGACCAGTGGTAAAACTTACTCGAGTATTTTTGATAACTTTGAGGTATAGACCTATTAAAAACGAAAGATACTTGAAAACTTTTGAGGTACAAACCCATTTAGAACAAAAGATATGCAAATTATTGTGGCATTGATTGCGTGTGTATAAGTCTATGCTAGCGTCTCTCGCTATAAATTCTATGTCACTAAACTATTTTATTGATAAAAGAAAACTGTAAATTCAAATACCAGTGGTTTGGTAGATGGATGGATTTAGTGGCGTAGTAAAAGTGACAGGTTTAATATAGAGGTACTATTCACATCCAATTTTTCCCCCCCTAAAGTGCGTCTCTGGATGAAGTAAACAAAGGGTCGTGAGCTTTGCAATTATGTAATGTCAGAATAGACGAATGCATCACTTCTCCTACGCAGAAGCGCTTTACGAGTCTAGAATTTTTCATAGCAGCAATGTACGTAGGCTACATCTGTTTCACCAACATTTACAAATAAGCTTCTACTTTGCTCCCCTGACCAAACTTCTACATTTAATCAACCATCAGGAGTGAATCAAAGCTAGAACACCTAAAATATGACTTTGTGTTATTAATGCCATCACGTAGACCAAATATTGTACCGGAATCCCATTCCATTCCTCCCTGAACCAAACAAATTTGGCCTAGTTTGGACTATCGGGATGTAGGATTTTAACAAAAAGAAACATCAATTTGCATTATACCCAAAAAGTAATTAAAAAAAGAAAACTCATCGCAATTGCGATTGGGGCAACTAGCGTTCGGACGTACGATAGGAGTGTTCCCATCGCACGTCCACCCCACCTGTCAAATCTTACTTAAGACATCGATATCAGTCGTTCGATTTGGTACAATAAAAAACCCAAAAGTGCAACAATTAGTTTCTAAGTTTGCAACAAACATTAACCCAGATGCAACAAACACAAAATAAATGTTCGACCTGCCAACAAAAAATGATAGCGATCGTAAAAACAAACCATAGCAGCAAAGCGCTGCAACAAAACACATCCCCAATTACAACAAAAAATATATTTAGTGCAACAAATCAATAAAATAATTGCAACAAAAACACTTACTACAACATTCTGTGTTGTGCTATGCTCGCCTCCTCATCGTCGGCAGGTCCGAATTTGATTGGGGCGAGCTCGACCCACATCATCAATTCCATACCGAGCTCAGAGAGGCTCGCCATGGAGCTCGAGATGCCTCACTGCCCCACCATAGTACTCCACCATCACTTGCTCTTGCGGGGCTGGGTGGCCTCTATGCCATCACGCGGGTGGAGCTCGATTGGATCTCGTCGGACGCCTATGATAAGAGAGGGAGAGAGAGGGGGTGAGGGAGAGGAACACCGGCCGTTCGCGAGACACTAGATGGGGAGGCGGAGAAGCCATGGGGGTTGTTGGAGAAAGGGGTGGTAGAGAAGTGTAATGGACAAGAGTTGTAGTGGAGAGAGATGGGCGTCGTCTGATTATTTTGGAGTGCATCGTCCGAGTGGAGTGAGGCGTTCGAAGAAAGATAGTTTGCTTGGATGTCTGCATAGTATCATTATCCATTGCGATTACATCTTCGAACCAAACATGGATTTGGTTCATTTCCAACTCAACAATCAAATAGCTGAAATTGCGAGTCGTACGCGTTGGAGCGTTTTCAGTTTGGGAAGATCCCTTCCATGCCACTGAAAGTTAACCCATTTCCCTCCGCGTCACTAAAAAAAGTGCTCTCCTCTACGCGCCACCGAGAGTCTATTTTGATTCTCTTTGTGCTATGTCCGTCACCTCTATTAGTTGAAGGTGACGGAAATAGCAAGAGGAAGGGGAGGAAGAAGAATGACAAAAGAGCATTTTCGATTGTTAGTTGACAGAAAAATGACCGAAATGATACAGAGAGGGCCAAAATACTCTCGTGACAGTCACGTAGGAGATAATACCTTTTTAGTGGTATAGAAAGAATTGGAACAACTTTCCGTGAATCCGAGGAATTTTGCCTTCGGTTTTAACCCACCAAACCTTACTCCGAGTTACTCGCGCAGGCAAAAGTCACAACAGAAGCTCCGCACACATATTTTGCCCACTAGCCACGGGGTCACCGCAACTGCTGAACACCCCACCCCCACCCCCGAACCGAATCGAAACCCTCCTGCCCAGCCCAGGCGACAGGAAGCCCGGCGGCGCGATGAACAAGCGGCCCCGCGACGAGCCCACCTCCTCCTTCGCCTCCGCCCCCAAGCGCCAGTTCGGCGCAGGTACCTGCTGCCTCCTTCCTCACCAACCCCCTGTCCGATTAACGCTGACCCACCAATCATGTGCCCTAGTACAAGGGCGAGACGGCGAGATAGCTAACTAGGGTTCGGGTTTTGCGTAGGGGGCGGCGGCGGCGGCTATGGGGGGCAGGGGTACTCGGAAGAGCGGAGCAGCGCGCGGCGGGTGGCGGACCACTACAGCGCGCGGTCGAACCAGACGCTCGAGGAGCGCGAGAACAGCCCCATCATCCACCTCAAGAAGCTCAACAACTGGGTACACCACTCTATTTGCCGCCCATCCATCCCTCCCTCCCCTAAAATCCTTGATAAAATGAGACGTCTAAGGTGTTTGGTATACCATGTGAGCAACCGTGCTAACCGCTAAATCTCACTGTCGGCAGATAAAGAGTGTTCTGATCCAGCTGTATGCGCGCCCGGGGGACCGCGTTCTTGATCTTGCTTGTGGCAAGGTAAGCGGTGTATTGTGAGTATTAATTAGGAAGAGCAGTGATTCTTGCAGTACAAGGTATTATTGGCCTATACTGATATGTTTCGTAATGCAGGGAGGTGATTTAATAAAGTGGGATAAGGCCAAGGTTGGCTATTATGTGGGGGTTGATATCGCCGAAGGCTCGGTTAGTTTCCTATCACACGAGGCATCTACACTATATGCATGCAAGTTAATGCCATAACGTAATATGTACCCTTCTTTATGATGCTTTGGCATGTATTTGCTTTGTCTGCCTTGCACAGAGCTCAGGGGCGGACCCAAGCTTGGGCTCCGGGGGGGGCTCGAGAGACATGATTTTTTTTATCGTCCTAACACGATATAGACGCTTTAAGCTATTTAATAAAACAATTTTTTATATAAAAATGAAATAGAACACAAATCATGAGCACGAATGCACGATGGATGATAAGTTGAGTTTGGTGGAGTTCGACGCACATGCACGCTTCACCGAGTCATAGATGGTGTGACAAAAGCTAGAGACAAGGAAGAAGTGCTTGATCAAGGTCTAAACACGCAGAGAGATGAAATATGATGCACTTGTGCGGTCCAAATTAGACTCAATACTAGCTTGAAAATTTGGGAAGAAAATATAATCTAGATGCTACATAAGATGAGTTCACTTGCCACAAATTAACCCCTAGGATTTTTAGTTTCACTTTAATTGTTACTTAATCACATAATTGAATAAGTAGGGTTTTACTCATAGCAAAGTTCCAATGGTCTTATGTCTTATTGAAAGGTAAGCAAAATTCATGAGGGGGCCAGACCCCCTTCTCGCCGCCCCTGACGGAACTGTGCAATGCCACCATTTGGTGTAGTTGAATATGTAACCTGTATTGTGATTGTTTGAAAATTTAAAATTATCTGAAACTAGGGTATGCTATATATTCAATCTATATTTCACTTCATATTTTTAATTTGTATCCTCGATACTGGGTAAATTCTCATCATTTATCATTCTGGACCTCAGAAGCTTGTGTAATTGCTTTTGCTTTTCCCCTCTGCCTCTTCTAGGTCTCAAGTAGGCAGTAACAGATCGGACACTTTCAGTTGTAAAATCATTTTCTGTGCAAAATGTTTTGAGGTGTTTGTGTTACTTTGGAGCATGGACAAATAATGGCTTTACTCTTTCAGATAAAAGACTGCATGACTCGTTATAACGGTGACACGGATCAACAGCGAAGAAAGAAGTTCAGTTTTCCTGCACGGCTTATTTGCGCTGATTGTTATGAGGTAAAAGGGAAAATAAATACTACAATTTACCTCATTTGACATTAACCTAATGTGATGGTATGCTCTGTATGCGCAAGCAGACTGAAACTATTATCAGGCATAGCGCCGCAGATTGTTTCAAACACTTGCATATTTTCTGTAGTTAAGTCAAATCATATGGCCCTTCAATAAAAACTCTTGTCAGCATATTCATACATTTTTTCCGATGATAGATGATTATGTATTCCGTCTTGTACTTTCACATCACCAGGAAGAATATGCTTTACCCCATACTCTCATTATTTGTTGTACTACCCACATGCTCACCAAGGATCATAAAGTACATGACCAATCTTTTTCCTTTCATGTATTTGGTAGGCTCGTTTGGATGAGTATTTATACGAGGATGCTCCATTTGACATTTGTAGCTGCCAGGTGAGTGACCTAGCTTTACATTTCCAAGCCATGAGCTTTCGTTTTTCATAGTCTGTTTCTATTATTGGGTGGCTTCAACTGTCTTTATTCTTTGCCAATTGTAAGTTCAACTTCATATTCCTTGAATCTTTTCTAAATATAAATGTTCAATAGTACAATATTATTGACAGTCACCATTAACATTTCCCCCCTTAAAAAGATGTTGAAAACTTAAGTATCATTGTCATGCCCAGCAAATAAAATGTAACTATGATGATCTTTAATGTACTGTTAATAGGTAATGTACCATCAGAAGACCCAGAATGTCCAAATGCTAAATGAGTGTGATTATAACAACCTGTTCTGAACAAGGGATTCCCTCCTGCTAATTGTTTGGGTGTTGATTACACTTCCTATTTTGAAGTTCTCTTTCTGTATTTCAGTTTGCATTACATTACTCATGGTCAACTGAAGCACACTTCCTATTTTGAAGTTCTCTTTCTGTATTTCAGTTTGCATTACATTACTCATGGTCAACTGAAGCACGTGCAAGACAAGCACTGGCTAATGTATCTGCATTGCTTCGTCCTGGAGGCATTTTCATCGGGACAATGCCTGATGCTAACGTCATTATCAAAAGGCTAAGAGAAAGTAATTTGCTGTCTTCACCTGTATTTTGATTGATTTCATCAAACTGTACTTGCCGTAAGCTCAATGATAAATTGTTTTCAATTTTCACTATCCTCAGCTGAAGGAATGGAATTTGGAAACAGTGTTTACTGGATTAGTTTTGGTGAAGAGTACACCGAAAAGGTAATTCTGTCCAAATTTTTATAATAACTAATTTTCTGTTATTTTTCATTACCAACTGGTCCTTTTCTTTCTTTTCACAATGGCGTAGAAATTCCCCGCATCCAGACCTTTTGGTATCAAGTACAAGTTTCACTTGGAGGTAACAGAGGGACCAGCTTTTCAATAATTTGTCTGTCATATCGTTTTATTCTATCATTTTTAATAATCTTAGCACTGGATTTTCTGGTTTTTTGGTCTGTTTTTATTCAATTTGCAACTAAGCAAATTTTGTGAATTTGGGAATGCAAGTAAACTTTGATTAGGGTGCATTCTTGTGGTTTTGCATGCCCTACTGTTGTAATGCTTATCTAGTTTAAACCTTTATTTCGTTCAATGTTAAGCCTGTGATATGTGTTGCTTCAGTTGCTATAGCGTTGAAAGTACCTCACGAGACATGCATTTACACACTATCTGTTTGTCACAAACTCCAGACTCTTTTTGGTTACACAATGTTGATTGCAGCAAAGATTGATGTTTCTTTACCCTAGAGCCTAAACATTCTCTTCGCAGGGTTTAGAAGCGATCTGCCGATGCCCTTAGCTATTGTTACTTGTTAGAATATTGGCCTTATCTAACACATACATGCCTTGTTACAACTTGTTTGGGCGTTCTGCGCTTTACTTTTATTGGATAGGCCTATTTGGCCGACGTTTTAGCTTCCTACTTATGTGTTACTGGCATATCAGATTAATTTTTTTTCTCCAGATTGGCTCCCTTTACTCTTTTTTTTTAATAATTTTTTTAAAATTTAGGCTGTAACAAATTCTTTGGCAACATGCAGGATGCTGTTGATTGCCCAGAGTGGGTTGTTCCATTACATCTCTTCAAATTACTGGCAGAGGAGGTATGAAATTGTTCTCTCATTCTAACAGTGTGCGTCTATGGTGACCTGTGCCTTTTTTTTCCCAACAAGTTGATTGCAAGATTTTGTTGAAAGTTATTCTATCAGATTTTGTTGAAAGTTATTCTATCCTATCTTTGCTGTTCTCATTTATATCACGAGCACCTTTTCCGTTTTACAATTTGCTGCACAAACAGATTCTTGGAGGTTATGACACGTTGTGATTTTTTTCGCAGTATGATCTAGAGCTGGTTCTAATGAAGAACTTCCATGAATTTGTACATGAGTACTTGCAAAAGCCAGAGTTTGCTGAACTCATGCGGAGGCTGGGTGCCCTTGGTGATGGACGGCAGGACCAAAGTAACTTCACTCTGAACCTAGTAGATTGGCTGCTCTTGATACATGTCATTTTCGCCACCTTGACATCTAAAGTTATGCAGGTACACTATCACAGGATGAGTGGGAGGTAGCCTATCTCTACCTCGCAGTTGTTTTGCGGAAGGTATTTACGCAACTCACCATTTCTCATTCTGTTAACAACAGAACCGCATCTCTGATTTCTAAAATGTTCTCTTTTCGCAGCGAGGCCAACCGCCCTCCCAGCGGAGGGCGAACAATGCAAACAGAGGAAAGACGTTCCTCAGCGAGGGCGACATCGAGTTCCTTGGGATATAAAAAGCAGAATTTGCCCTCCTAGAGCTTACTAACAACTTAACGATTCTATGCGTCACATAACATAAAAGAAAGTTGTACCTCAGTGGCTCACCTGTTATTTCTCCAAGCTGTATCTGTTGTATAACTCCACCAAATCAAATGTATAAACCAAAAGGACTCATGATTCCATTTTTGCAGGAATGAATGAATAATAGGTGTCATAACTCATATAAGCTTTGAAGGTTTGTACCACGCACGAAAATTTTGTTTACGCATTTTCTCGTGTGGTACTTACATTTCGTAGCTATAGTTGCAAGGCCCAGGGGGTCCTGCGTGTGAGCTTCAGTCTGCACTAAGAGTGAAAATGTCGAGAGGCAGCATCGTTCGAACGACCGTAGTGAATGAATGGTTGATGATTGATTGCACGGAGTGGAGACCGAATCTTGATGCATCCTGTGACACTGGAACGACGGTTTGGCACCCAATTTTCGCGCAGTGCACTCCCTCCCTAATCGCCAACGGATACTAATCAACGTAGAACAAATCAGATGTCAACAATGAGGCTGCGTAGGCCATGGAGCATATACGCGTGTATTAAACTGCTTCAAAGAACTCACGGCTCATCAAACACAAAAAGAGAAGACACGAGAAAAAATATTTATCATATGGGCCAGGCTTTATTCTGTGTCAGGCTATCACCTATGTGGGCCGTGACCCATGAGTCCTTCAAACGGAGCGCTGCACTAAACATTAGTACCACCTCGGCTGTTTAGCGAGAAGCGACACAGCTTAAAAGGCAGGGCGTGGTCGAATGCAACACGACCTTACTTGAACAGGATCTGTTCTATAGGATCGTACCGCTGCATCCTTTACCAATAAGGAGGCAAGCACTAAAGTCTGGTTGATGCATCATGACCTCTGGGCCAGAGCGTGATTGACGGCCAGGATGTTCCCGGGTTCGGGCCGTCCGACGGCTGTAGAGGATCGTTCCTGTCTGGCCCTTGGTCAGCCAGGGTGGCCCAGAGGTTGTCTGACAGACCCCCAAAATCTTTTTTGTGCATTTTTCTCACCTTCCCCCCTCAATCTCCAGAAATCTGCAGCATTTTTTGTGCATTTTTCATGCAGCATTCAGTAAAAATATAGCCATTAACAGAATATATTCATGCAGCATTCAGTAAACATATAGCCATTAACAGAATATATAGTATAACATCGCCAGTTAGCCATTAACAGAAGATACATACTATAACATGTCTTTATTGTACTGGTCTTTTTCTTCCTATTTCACCTTTTTTTTTCTTCAGAATCTACTCAAAATCACATCTAAACGTCGGCAAATTATCCATGCTTCAGTAAACATATAGTATAGCATCGCCAATTAGCCCTTAACACAAGATACATACAATAACATGTTTTTATTGTACTGGTCTCGAAACAAACTTGACAGACGCAGGAGACACAAGCTATACATTACATTTGTAGTTCTTAACCATATACGATAAAGGATAAACAAGGGCATTTTCGACAGATTTAAAGCACAATCAGTCCCAAGTGGGCTAAGCTATATCTCATGCCCTCTTGAACAGAACAACAAGGATGACTGCTATGGCCAGCGCCACGAAGGATCCACCAGCAGCCATCTCAGCGAAAGAATGGGAGCTGCCCTTATCAGCTGATGAGTTCGCTCCGGCCTCGACTTCTGCGGGGTTGCGGAACATGTCTTGGAAGAAGTGGGTTATGTTGTCGACTATCTCCATCACTGTCTTCTTCGCGTTATCCACAAAGTCTGAGAAAGGGGATGCATTCTCAGGGGAGGCGTCTTCAAAATTCTCTGGGGACTCTACTGTGGTGGTGTCCTCGGGGAAAGTATGAACCAGAGCTGTATCACAGGAGAAGATCAATAATGGTCACAGATCCCTCAAAAAGAGAAAATGATGGTCATGCAGTTTGCTAGCAACAATGAATAGAAGAAACAAATAAGTTTAGGTGAAGAATTAGGCGGTACATACTTTGCTGGTGGGTCTTGTAAAATTCCATAACCTTCTCGTTTTTCAGTACTGCATCCCAGATATTTTTATCTGATGCAAGGGAGGCAACAACACTCTGGAGATCAAGGCAAACAAGATCAGTGAAACACGAGCTATCAGAATGAATCAAGCTGAATTAAATGTTATACTTATATGACACATATAGTCAATCACCTAACATATATTAGGCAATGACAAGGTGCTGTGCTTCTGGAAACCATGTAACTGAAAAATAAAAATACTCTCCATACAGAATTCACTAACACTACAATGCACTCATAAACAAACTAGAAATATACATGCTACAAAAAATATCGAGGGCATAGCATAAAAGCAATTTAAACAAGCTATAAATTGATCGATGACTGTAGCACATAGAGCAACACAACACATCTTCAGTGATTGTTTGTGTTCAGTTTGCCTGAGGAATCTCTTTCCAAAAAGTTTATTTACAAAAAATATTATGAGGTATCCAAAGTCAGCAACATATAAAAAGAACAATGCAGTCTGAGTAAATGATCATGACAACAACTGAAGGAGATCAACCATAACAAAATAATATAGTTACAGACCTGAGCCTCTGGGCTTGATTTCAACAATGTAAAAGCCTGCACTACATGTCCTGGCATAGCAGGAATTATCGCATCGGCTCCCAGCTTGTTAAGCTCTTTATCCTGTTCCTTAATAACTTCTACTGGAGCCTCAGAAAAATAAACCCTGTAAACCGATCATTTTGTAAGAACTGATCCCCAATCAAATGTGAAGTAAAAGCCATCCTGTGCAAGTGCAACAGATTCTAAAACATCACGAAAGTATATACCTGAGTATCAAAAACAAAACATTAAAACGAAACGCCCAAAAGGTTTTCTCCTGCCATATACAAGAGAATGGAAGGGGTGGGGGTGTATCATAGCGCACTCCAGGATTACCTTGCTGAATTAACCAACATGTACTAACCAACTGGAGTAATATAAAGGGGGGAAAACTAGCACTCGATTCACCTTTCATTCTTTCAATTTAATCTACAGGGGCATTGATGTCTATTGTTCTTTGCAACAATTGCTGAACGGAACCATAATTTTGATGATATTTGTTTAGAACACACAAGATCCTTTGAACTTAGTAGCAATAGGACTTTGGTAAAAGCTTTTTTAAGGAACCAGGAGCTTTCATTAATTACCAGAGTTCAACCAATTACAATCCGTTCGAAGATGCGATGCTTCTCAAGCGAAAAATGAACACTGCCTTGCACCGTAATTGACCATCACATCACACATAAATTCCAAATTTGACACTCTAACCAAAGATGATCTTCTTTTCTTGATCTTGAAATTGATAACGTAAGCCTTCCAATTCCACCGAAGTCCCAAATTAAGCAGCCCGAACATCGAAATCCAAATTCTAATCCCTCGCAAACCAGCTAGTTACCATCAAATCAGGACGAACAGATCACCACGAAAGCATCCACCTACTTGACAATCGAGACCATCGCCCAAAATAATCAGAAAAATCCCAATTCATCCCCCCCCGGCCGCCCTCCCCCATTCGACCCCCTATTCGACAAATTCACAGAAGAAACGCATCCAAGTTGAGATCTTTCACCTCTCTATCGCGTCCCTGAGCTCGGTGGTGGCCTCCTCCGCCTCCTCCCGCGACGGCGGCGCGAAGACCAGCCTCGGCTTCCCGACCGCCGTCTCCTCAGCCACAGCGGCGTCCCTCCAGTCCGCGAACTCCCAGTCGTCCACCTCCCAGGACGTCCACTGCGCTCCGGACGCCGCCGCCGCGGGGACCTCGCCAGCCGCGGAGACCAGCGGCGCTGCCGCGGCCGCCTCGGCGGCGGGGGCCGTGGCGAACGGCGGAGCGGCGTGGCGGAAGCGGCCACCGGCCGCCTTCGCGGCGCCTCCTGCGATGCCAACCTTCGCGGCGGTGCGCATGACGCCTCCTCCCATGGCGCGTCCTCTCTTCTCTCTCTCGGAGTCTCGGTGGCGTCTCGCCTCCCACTCTCTCTCTCTATCGAATGTCTCGTCCTGTACGTGCGGGGAAAATTTCAGAAGAGACCTTACAATGTTGTGATTATGCAGATAAGTTTTTTTTATTGTGGTGAAAAGTGTTCGGAGGGGTGTTTTATGAAAACATTTTTGTGAGGGGTGTTTTGTTTGAGTGTACACTGTACAGTGGGAAAAAAGATAAGACTGGAGTTGACTTCGATGCGAAGTTATCCCAACGCGGATAGATCATGGATGGATGGTGGATGACACGTGGGGTCCATGCGTATGTGGGAGGGCTTTGGCCATGGAGTTTTCGTCTCCCTGGAGTACTTGCTGAATGCTGATGGTTTTTGTTTTCTGGCCTATGTGCAGTACGTATCCGACCAGAATTTGTCTAGCTTTGTTTGAACATTGGATTGTTTTGAGGTTCATCATTCATGTAGCCTCTATACATACTAGGGCGAACCGCGCGCTACGCTGTGCCCGTGCTGGTTCTGTCTGAACAGCGTGTTGCGTGAAACTGGGTAGTTGGAAAGTCGTTTTTGTAGTGGCCAACAAATGTAATGGGTAGAATGTAAGCTGTAGACGATGGTTTGGGCAGGAATCGTTTTTAGATTAATTTTCAAAGAAAGTAATATGATTTAGGGCTTTCAGCAACGGTTCAATGTAATCCAGCATCAATTTCAGATGTTCAATGTAATCCGACATCAATTCCAGTTAATTTCGGATGTTCAATGTAACCCAACATCGGGCCGATTGTTGTATACAATCGCCATGTGCTGTTGCAATAAAAAGCTAAGAAATCCTCTACCAGATAGAAGAATAGGTCAAGCACAGAGCAGAGTGATATCCTAAACAGAAGTATATAATACATAGGAACACATTCAGAGGTATAGCTAGCAAAAAAAAGCAGGGATTAACAAGTCTTCATTGGAATATACGAAGCTATCATTTTCTATATAAACAAGAGGGCCATTAATCAAAGGTGGAAACGACAGAGCTATTTTGATAAAAGAGGAATCATATAATTTGGAGCCATCGAAGGGCAGATGGCTTGAGCACAACATACCAGTGAAGTCTACAATCATTGGGAAATTCAATTCCTGGTACTTATGTATAACAGGCGAAGACATGGTAGTACAGGTGCCTAACCGAGCATACAACGATGACAGACAGTGTACGGTCCTGTCTGTACTAAAAGGGAAATCTTCAGGACCAGCACAATAGGCAACAAGCATCATTCTTGGGCCTGATCAGGACATAGCAAGCAGGGATGGAGCTTCATTGGGTCAAGGTGGGCTTTGGCCCCCACAACAATTATGTAATTTTATAGAAAAAACAGTAGTATTTAGGGTAATTTAGTGATTAGTATTGGAAATAGTCACATCTAGATTGCATAATTCACGTATCACCTAGTGTTAGCCGAGTTCAAACTCCGTCACTGATAGCAAGGTAGCTTTGTTACATGTAGGTAAATAAAAAAGATGTGGCCGGACGACGGTTTTGTGTTGTGTATCTTGCAAAACGCATTGCAGGTACAGAGTCTACACAATACATGGGTTCAAAATTCTATGTAGTGTTTTATCTCTGGCTTGGTGACACGGTGTACTGCATTGTCATGTGCATATAACCACATGTTTCTGTTTAAACATAGAAGGTATAAAAGAGTCTACACAATAGGCATGACTTGCATATGATCCTTTTTTTTTGTGCAAGACCGAACGTGATGAATAGGTTACCTTTTTTACATGCGGATCTATGTCGAGTTTGCACGTAAAGTTTAATGATATAGACATATATCCATATGTGATTCTGAACTTTTTTCTCGTACGGTTCTTTCAGCATAAGTAATTACATGTGAAAAGCCAAGCCTCACAAGAAAAAAAAAGATTAGGCTCATAATTGTTTGAAAATCAAAGAACACATTGATTTGCCACTAAGGTAATAAAGCAGTAATCTATTAGGTGTAACCATAGGATATGATGTGACACAGTACTGCATTGTACTTGCAAGAATACCACAAAAAACCGTAAGAAGTTACCGCCAGAGGGACAAAAAAGCAAGAAAGAAAATTAATGCATGCTAGTTTGAACTGGAGGCTTGTTTTCAGAAGAACATGGTTTTGTTTTCTGCTATTGTAAAGTTTTGTGCAAGACCCTATGAGACGGGAAAAAGGAAAGTGAAAAGTACGTATCCGACAAATCTCATAAGCAAAGGGGAAAGCATAAGTAAGAAAAAGCCTTTGTAAAAAGTAAGAAGGCTAGGTTTTTTGGTGGATGAAAATCAAAGGAACACTAGCGATTTGGGGGAAGGGAAGGGCATTGTTTGAACAAGAAATTGGATTGTTTTGAGGTCAAAGAAAAAAGGAATCATAGATGAAAATCATTCAAGAATGTAGCCTCTATACATATTTGCTCTTTCGTTGCCGCCTCCTTCCTCATCCCCACAGCCCCTCGCTGGAGAAACTTCAACTAGATAGAGACGGAGTGAGATCGAGATAGAGATCGAAGTGAAGAAACGCCGCATCACTCTAGCAATTAATGCTCAAGCCTAGTTACTTCTTGTCATTGTGCCACCAGAAAAAAGGGATGCGCGCGGTCGTGATAAATATTGTTGATTTGCTCTTTCTCTCCTTCCTCACCCCCACAGCCCCTCAAAACTTCAACCGTGGTAAACCAAAAATATTGTTGAGGCTGTGGTAAACCTTAATACTCCCTCTAGGTTATAAAAAAATAAGTCGTTTTGGATATCAAAACGATCTTTAAAATACAACTTTGATTACTAATTACTATTATAAAATATTTGAAAACCTCAATAAAACTATAATATTATGAAAGTACCTTTTTAGATGAATCTATACATATGATTTTCATGTATCTAATCTAAATATTTAAAAAGATATCACTAGCTAAAGTTTTCAAAGTTTGTCCACACGCATTCTAAAACGAATTATTCTTGTGAACAGGAGGTACTAGTCTAATCAGAGCTAAAAGTCTCATCGGAATTACTGTAAGGTACTCTGACGTCGACTACTAGCATAAATCTCCGTACGAATCGTATGGTGGGAAATTTAACGATATTTTCTACGGAAAGAGGTACTAGCTATTTTTTCAAGACTATTACTAACTATTAGAAATCCCTATGTTTTTTTTTCTTGCGAGGAGGAAATCCTACGTTGTTGTAATTGTCACGAGCATGTCAAAGAGAAGAAAAAAAAAAACTGAACATGTCTGTAACAAACTTAGCGATGATCAAATGTCTGATTCTTCATACCTGGCATATATCTTACAGATGCTAACGCAAGTCCACAAGCAAAGTATACAAAAATATAATGCAAGCAAGGTAAGCATTCATTCCTATTTGAGAGTAGAACGGAACTTAAATGGGCCGGCCCACTCCTCGAAGCACAAGCTGAGCGCAAACATTAGTACCACCTCGGCTGTTTAGCGTGAGGCGACACAGCTTATAAGGCAGCGCGTGGTCGAATGCAGCACGACCTTACTTGAACAGGATCTGTTCTATAGGATCGTACCGCTGCATCCTTTACCAATAAGGAGGCAAGCACTAAAGTCTGGTTGATGCATCATGACCTCTGGGCCAGAGCGTGATTGACGGCCAGGATGTCCCGGGTTCGGGTCGTCCGACGGCTGTAGAGGATCGTTCCTGTGTCTGGCCCTTGGTCAGCCAGGGTGGCCCAGAGGTTGTCTGACAGACCCCCAAAATCTTTTTTGTTCATTCGGTAAACATGTCTTTTCTTCCTATTTCACCCCTCTTTTTTTTTCTTCCAGAATCTCTACTCGAAATCACATCTAAACGTAGCTTTACTAAACTGCTTCAGTAAACATCGCCAATTAGCCCTTAACACAAGATACATACTATAGCATGTCTTTATCGCACTGGTCTCGAGACAAACTTGACAGACGCAGTTTAGCAATGAGTCCTTGCACATCCACTTCGACATCATGTACAACAATGACCGTGTCATAGAGGATCAATGTCCAAACAGATCCAAATGTGGCTGTAGATATCACAGAGGACAAAGAGGTGCAGGTAGAGTTCTCTTATTCGGTAACATGGAAAAAGACAGACATTCCTTTTGAGAAAAGATTGGAAAAGTCTTCCTCCATGCCACAACATCTAGAGATCCATTGGTTTTCCATAATTAACTCGTGTGTAACGGTACTCCTCCTGACTGGTCTCCTGGCTACAATCCTGATGGTCTCCTGGCTACAATCCTGATGCGTGTGCTCAAGAACGATTTCATTAAGACCTTAATCAACGCATTCCATTCTCATCACATCTAAACGTAGCTTTACTAAATGGATTCCTAATGGCCCACTTTCATTGAAGATATTCACATGAAGATGAGTAGGGGTGAAAACGGATCGGAAACGGACGGATAATGGTTTTGCCATATTTGTTTTCATATTTGTTTTCGGATCCGGATACGAATACGAATACCCCAGATATGAATACGAATATGGATAGTATCGAATACGAATGCGAATCGAAACGAATACGGTCACAGATATTTTTCGGAACATGAAAACCCCTTAAATTGTATGCCAGAAATTAACGAAAACATATAACTAATTTATTTGATGTAAACATTCATGAATTGTTCATATTTTCAGCAACCACACATAACATTGGCACTAGCAAGTTACATTAACTAGTTCATCACAAATATAACATTTAGTTTACCATATTTAGCTCATAAGTCATAACTCACAAAGTCATCACGCATTCACACTTACTTCATCATATACATAAAATTTAGTTCACACTAACATCGATTAGACTGTATGGTTAATCTATACGCAAATGACTGTAACATCCCAAAGTATGTTACCAAAAATAAAATTAATAAAGTTATTATTTTATTAGATTTTCTGAGATTTAAAAGAGTTTTCCTCGTTAAAAAGGGAAAATAATAATAATAACATAAAGTCAATTATTTAATTTCCTAGTTTTTAATGTAAAAAGTAAAATTTATTGAGTTTTTTGGGATTTTATTGGATTTAAAGTGATTTTTGAAAATTAATTTATTGAATTTTCTGGGTTTTAAAAAGGTTTTTCCTATTTTTAGAAATTTAAAATAATTTATATACAAAAATAAAAACCAACTTTAAGGTGGAATTAATTTATTAAGTTAAAAATAATCCAATGAATTTCTGTGATTTTTTTTAGGATTTTTGAACTCTATTTGCTATTTTCTAAAAGACTATTTGATTTGTTGCATTTTCTGAAATTCAGAAATCAATTAAAATCCCCTTTTCTTTTTTGGGCTGAAATCCTCTTTTGGGCCGAAATCCGGATATCCGGACCCCGTCTTATCCGTATTCGTTTCCGTATCCGCCGGATAGCATGCCTACCGTATTCGTTTCCGTTTCCGACAGAAAACCCGAATTCGTTTCTGATCCGAAAATTATCCAAGATATTCCGAATTCGTTTTTGTCCGGATCGGTCGGAAACTATCCGATCCGTTTTCACCCCTAAAGATGAGTCCCTTGAAGACCAAGAAGAGACTGGATGGAAGTATATACATGGTGACGTCTTCCGTTTCCCACAGCAAAGATCTCTTTTTGCAGCAATTATTGGATCTGGAACACAGCTTCTTGCTCTGTAAGAACTTCCTCAGTTCAGTTTATGTTATGATCCAAGCTTTGATGTAATGATCCTCGAGAAACAAATGCTTCTTGTTTGACAGTGCAATTTTCATCTTCCTCCTTGCAATTGTTGGCGTCTTCTATCCATACAATACAACAGAGGAGCCCTTTTCACTGCCCTTGTTGTCATCTATGCTCTTACATCTGGTATTGCTGGATACACAGCCACTTCCTACTATCATCAACTGGAGGGAACAAACTGGGTAAGGCATGCTTTAATGGTCAGGTTTCTTCAATTATCTGCAGCTTTGTGTTTACACATTCTGTCTTAATGTTTTAGGTGAGGAATCTGATATTGACTGGCTGCTTGTTCTGCGGGCCTCTTTTCTTGACATTCTGCTTCCTTAACACTGTTGCGATAGCGTACAGTGCTACAGCAGCTTTGCCTTTCGGCACTATCGTTGTCATTATTCTCATTTGGGCACTTGTAACCTCTCCTCTCCTTGTATTGGGTGGTATAGCTGGGAAAAATAGCAATACAAAATTCCAAGCTCCCTGCCGCACAACCAAGTACCCAAGGGAAATTCCTCAGTTGCCCTGGTACCGGAGCACCACACCTCAGATGGCAATGGCAGGGTTCCTCCCTTTCAGTGCTATTTACATCGAGCTGTACTGTACTACATATTTGCCAGCATCTGGGGGCATAAGATATACACCATCTACAGCATCCTTTTCATTGTGTTCATTATCCTCATCATCGTCACAGCGTTTGTCACAGTGGCACTCACATACTTCCAGCTTGCTGTTGAGGATCATGAGTGGTGGTGGAGGTCAGTGTTCAGGAGATCAATTCATCTTGATACTTTTATCGATTTTTGTTGTTGTTTTTGTTTCTGCTCATGTTTACTTCATTACTTGTCTGCTGTGTTTGCACAAGCCAACAGATCAAAACTAAAATGAAAACTGTAGGGAAATAGGCAATTTAGCAATTATTTAGTAGATGGGAACGAAATGCTAGATTAGTACACAGAGCTTCCCCGTACTTTAAGTTATACATAAAACGCTATAACTTAAAAGAAACACTTATTAGAAAATTAGCGATAGAAGTTTTAAGAAATGTTTGATCATCAACTGTGGACTTAAAGCACCAGAACTTGAGAAACACTTCAGGAAAAAAATGTTCATGTATTAGGGAACCATGTTCAGACCATCATAGTTAAAACCTTACTCTCCTATTATTTCTTGGACTTATGTTTCCATATTTTCCATGTTGCATTTTGCTCTTGCCTGTGGAATAAAAGCTTTTGCTTCTGTTTGCAGATCTGTCCTTTGCGGAGGCTCCACTGGTACATTCATCTTCTTCTACTGCATCTACTACTACCATGCCCGGTCAGACATGTCAGGCTTCATGCAAACGTCCTTCTTTGGCTACATGACCTATGTCTGCTACGGTTTCTTCCGCGCATCCCTGCTGTTTGTGCGGCACATTTACCGTTCCATCAAGTGCGAGTAACCTAGACTGCAGTGACAACATCGAAAATGGTTGCCACTAGGGCAGCTTGAGAATCAAGTCGACAAATTGCTCACCATGTTGTGCCTGAATTTTGTGCCCAAGCAGTTGCATGTCCTCAATATGAACATCTTGTCTTTTTTTTTCCGGTTTATATTATCTCGCAGTTCTCTTAAAGAAGGATATAGTGTAGGACTGATACCAGAGCCAGCATTATAATGATATGTTTGTATCTACTCTTGTTTAGTTGAACGTGGCCCTTCAATTTGCTCCTGAATCCTTTGTTTTGCTCAATGGCATGTTAGTATTGTGCTTACCTGGTGAAAAATACAGCATGCTTATTTGTGAAAAAATAAATAGAAATGTCTGACAATTGCACAAGAACAATTTAGGTGTATGATTTTCTATACATTATCAAGTACAAAGGCAATAAAAAATCCCGAGATGTGGTGTACCAAGAGTAATCATAAGTTTAATATACCTTAGACCTTGGCAGAAATGGCAGTCCAAAGAGATTCTATCATCCTCCGATTCTACAGTGTAAATGGGCTCAAATTAAACCTAGCATGGAAAGCAAATCGGCTTAAGGCCTCATTGCAAGACCACCTTTTCTATTCTACCCTTTTCTTTTTTTTAAAAGGCAGAGTGAGTGAGAAAGTCAGAACCATGAGATTAAGATATCTTTGGATGGCTTTTGTCTCTTTGAATATAACTAGAAAAGATCGACATGACACAACATATATATATATAGTTGCCTGCAGAGGAGAGAGACTTGAATTTGAAGGGAAGGAAAGAAAGAAAAAGGCACACACTTGGGAACCAAAAACTAATCTGAAAACAAGCACGGAAGAAAAGAACGTTGGTGATAGGAACCTTCTCACAAAGTGATGGAAATGGCTAGCTAGCTTTAATTCAACCGAATATCCCCCTACCGACAGGATAAGCAGCTTATACGGCCCAATGACTCCTTCAAACGGAGCGCTGCACTAAACATTAGTACCACCTCGGCTGTTTAGCGAGAAGCGACACAGCTTAAAAGGCAGGGCGTGGTCGAATGCAACACGACCTTACTTGAACAGGATCTGTTCTATAGGATCGTACCGCTGCATCCTTTTCCAATAAGGAGGCAAGCGCTAAAGTCTGGTTGATGCATCATGACCTCTGGGCCAGAGCGTGATTGACGGCCAGGATGTCCCGGGTTCGGGTCGGTCCGACGGCTGTAGAGGATCGTTCCTGTCTGGCCCTTTGTCAGCCAGGGTGGCCCAGAGGTTATCTGACAGACCCCCAAAATCTTTTTTGTGCATTTTTCTCACCTTCCCCCCTCAATCTCCAGAAATCTGCTTCTTCCTGATGGCGAGGGCTCTGCAGCGGCGAGAAAGAACCGCACCTTGCCCGACGCTTGGCGGCGATAAGCTGCCGTCGTCCAAGAAGTGTGTCTCCTCTCATTCCATGCTCCGCTTGTAATCTGTGTTAGTTTTTTTTTTCACTGAGTTATTGCTAGGTGCTGATCCAGGAAAGAAGAGAAAAAAAGGTGGTGATTTTATTTTTTAGATAATGGAAGTACAACTCCCAGTTCTCTGCACCAACTACAGTTACACACAGTCAAGGTGGTGATTTCATAGGATCTTGTTTATGTAAGCGACCAAGTACTCTTTGTTTGGATTCGTTTGATTTTTCAGATTTTCTAAATATTTTTTAGGAACTTTCTATTTTACTGATTTGTGGCAGCGAAGTGGCGTGCTGGCGGTAGCTGAAATAACCCAAAATTTCAGATTTCAAAATTTTTGAAATCTTTTGCTGGATTTTCAGTTTTCTTTCCTTTTTGAAATCTCTCTCCCATTTCCGCTTTCCTCTTTCGGCATTCCCGTCTCCCTCAGCCGGAAACGGATTTTCACCCGTGCCCCTTCTCCTTCCTTCCTCCCGACGCCAGCGCCAGCACCCGCCCCGAGCCGCCTCGCGCCGCAATCGACAATCGCCGCGCCACCTCTCGTGTCCACACCGTCTCCAGCGCCTTCTACCACCAGCGCCGCCTCCACCTTACCCCTCCACCCAACCTCTCCCCGCCAGCCACGTCGCCGCCGCACCCTGCTCCCGCCGCCTCCCCGTTTCTACCACTGCCCACACCGCGCCCTGCTCCCACCGCCACCTCGACCTATAAAAGGGCACCCAAAGCATGCCCTCATCTTCATCTTCCACCGCACCACCTTCCCTTCACCCCCCTTCCAGAGCCGACGGATTTCGGAGAATCGCCGCCGTCACTGTTCTTCTTCTCCACCGAAGCCGACGTCAATTCACCGCCATTGCCCACCCAAGCTCCAAATTGAGCCCACTGTAAGCTCCGCCTCCCTTCCCCTCTTCTTTTCCCCGCCTTCCCTACCTCTCAAACCCACCGGAGCTCGCCGGCACCGAGCTCCACCACCGCCTCCACTCACGGCTCACGCCGCCACACCACCTCAGACCTCCCCAAGCACCCACACCACCACCCCCGCACTCCCCTCCATCCATTGATGCTCAAGCACCCCTTCCCTTGGCCCGTGCGCTAGGGTGGCGCTAGCGCGGCACGGACAGGCTCACGAGGCCAGGACGCGTGAGCGCGGAATCGGGCGCCAGATCGAACGGCGTGGCTCTCCGGACGACGTGGAGCGTGCAGGACCGCGGCTTCCCATGATGCGCAGGCGCTCAGATCGGAGGGCTCGGAGGCGAGCGGGACACGATCCGATAGACGTCATTTTGGAGGCGACGTAACACGCGCGGGAGAGCGCGCTTTCTCCCGTCCTTTAATGTTAGTAATATCATCACAGCATTGAAGGCTTGCACAGTAGTAGCTTTTGCTCGGGAGACTGCACTACGTTGCTGATTTTGTGACATGACATGAGCTGAATGTACAACTTGCCATTAAGAACAAAGAAAGTAAATGAGACACCAATACAAACTTCATGTTCTATCTGAATGAGCACAACTTTACTGAACCTAGATTCCGTGCTTCCTTATGCACAAACCACAAGAAGGATCCGATGACCATGCACGCCCCTATTCATGAAGCTGGAGCAGGAATGTGATTAAATTAGTAGTACCTATTTGGTATCCAGCTACAAATCAAACGGCAAATGTTTTTTTTTTTTTTTTTTGGTTCAAAGCTATTGTTCATATGTATTCTGAGGCTGGTGTTCCTCTTTATCGAACCCGTGCATGGAAACCCAAAAGCTCCATGTTGTGTGATTGCGTTGGAAATAACCTAGATGACAGAAGTATGATGTTGTTACCGTTCCATGGCCATGCTTATTTTATTCTAGATGGGTAGAAAGCTACAGACATAGTGGCTATATTAGAATTAGTTGATGTATCAGACAACCGGCAAATCAAGCAGAGGATTTTTATCCCACTTCTACCAAATTCCGATGGACAAGTGGAACTTTGATACTATATGGCTCACTCGTTTAAGCAACTACTCTCTGCTATAGTATCGCGTGTTATGCGATTTTGTTGTTATGTATGCGTATTTTGGTTGTTATGTGTGTTGCCATATTGTATATCGACATCTCCAATAGAGTTGCAATGCAGTTTTTTATATACATTCTACGTCACATAAAATTATGAAACCCTAATTTCCGAAACCTAAAATCGAAATTTCCATGACCTAAATCCTAAATTTTGAAACAACACCAGAACACATATAAAATTGCCGAAACATTACACAATTAAGTCTACATTTATTGATTCGTACGAACAAGACTCTTAAACGAAATAGCGATAAAAATTCTGAACGAATAAAATTATAAAAAAAAAATTACACAAGTAAGTACACGGTGTCAGGAGGCTCCACAAAAAAATCATAATTTTTTGAACTCATTTGCTATATTTTAAAATTCTTTCAATTTTCAGCCTAAAACTAACCCTTACCCTAGCTAACCTAACTAATTAACTAACTAATCCTAAGCTAGCACGTGGGCGCATGGCCACCGTACGCCAACGATCAGATTTGCAAATATGTGACGAAAACATGCTAGATTAGCTAAAAATTCTGTGAGAGTCGTTCTTCTTCAGGACATGCATAAGTGTTCTATTCGACAACTTGTCCTTATCGGACTTTATTCGTATTCTTTTTCAGAAACCGGAGCAACCAGGGATCTACTGAACCAGTCTGAACCCCCTGGACTCTTATCTTTCCGTCTTCATCAGGCAAGTCGCTTGAGTCGCTTGAAATTTTCTTAAGTTTAAATCACTTGTTGTGATCATTGAATTTGTATAGAGATTGATGTCATATGATTGAATAACAGTCCCATAAAACTATAAGGCTAAACAAAGAAAGTCAGGGCTTCCCTACGTATAGAATAAAACTATAAGGCCAAACAACAATTGTCATAAGGCATACAAGCGTCATAACTCCGACGTCGACCACATGACCTGTTATGGGCCAGCTAAGCTCAGTAATGCTTTCTTAATGCCTTATCTCTACAAGGAACGTATATATGAATATGATAACGCTTGGGTAGGCGTCACTACCCGTAAGGATGATATGTGATGTCACTCTTCGTGTGAATAGATGAAAGGTGTGCTATATGCACGGCTGAAGTAGCGGATGCCATCCGACTAGAACGAGAAGCCTTATGCTGTCCGGACGGAGATATTGGCAGATGGGACCGATGAAAGGCTTAGTGTATTTAGTATCGCCACGCACCAAAGGAAGTATGGTAACTGATCTAGCATGATGGCTAAGGTGTCTGTGGGTAAAATAACAATCCTCTCCTCTGCAGAGTGTACGAACTGTGACTGCCACTCCCTGTTTCTGGCAGAAACTGCGACCGCGACATGAAAGGGAACTCACAGGAGGTTCTGCTCTGTTGTGTCGTTTGAACAGTAGCTTTCCATAATCAGCTTGACCTTTTCTCAAGAAAGCTTTTTATGAAAATCATCTATCCTTGGAAGGACCGTGTGTCCTTAACTTCAGAAAGCTGGCATTCAATTCGTTTGTTTTTCTAACTTGGACTTGCTGAGTACCTGTTGTACTCGTCCCTATTCTATTTCTCCTTTTGTCAGACTATGAGCCGGTAGATTACGAGGAGTTTCCCGAAGAGCAAGATGGCGAAGCAGCCTTCAAAGCTCTAGAACAGGAGGAGGAGGAGGAGTCTTCTACGACTCGTCTATCTGCGATGGAGCTGATGGGGATATGCTTGAAGTCGTAGTTCGGTCGTGCGTAGTAGTAGTAGTAGTGATTCGCCCTGCGTGGCGAGGTATCTTTTGTTGAACTTGGATACTTATGTAACATATTTACTTCTCGCTAGACCACTGCATTGTTTCTGCTATGCTACTATGTTGTGCAGCTAGTTTTTGCCGGACAATGAGCCTTGGCATGCCGTGTCGCGCCACACATAGGTAGGATAGGAATAGGATGTTCATCACCAAGAAGGTGACATGAATTGATTGACGTGGGCCCATGTAGCCCAAACAGTGGTGCTACCATGATTGACATGGGCCCAGGTGTCCGCGCAAACATAGGGAGCTGTAAGGACTTGGGCCTGGCGACGGACTGCACGGAGGGGCCCTTGGAATCTGACTCGACAAGAAAGAATGTAGCCGAAATCTCCAACGAACGTTCCGCACCGATTTAAATAGTTCAAGGCGGCTTAAAACGGCAATGGTGTATGCGACGGTTTACAAGCATATAATCAGCGCCAGATGTCCAGTGGCGTTGCTTCAGCTGAACCGAAACGCTCTATCACATTCGAATTATTTGCTCGTTGGTTCGTGCCACCGTTCTTTCTCCTCCATTTCTGGCTTGGTTCGAGAGGCCGAAGCGTGATGCACAAGCGCCGCCATAGGCGAAGCCACCTCTACGCTATTGCCGTAGCCTAACGCGCATTCTCCCCCAACCCATCCCCACCACTTTCCCTTCTATCAAGGGGACACACTGTGGATATCACAGAGATATGCTCGTAATCTTAAGACAATGATACAATTGGCAATAGTGTTAAAGGTTTGTTAAAACATGTGTTTTCAACAAAATTCAGAAGATATTAGATTGTAGGCGGTCTGACCGGCCAGGGCATTGACCAAGAGGCTGCTGGTCAGACTAGCCATGGGCGGCGGTCTGACCGGACAAAAAGATGTCTTTTGAGTTTGGAGCCGGGCAAAAAATAAAGGATGTAGACAAGAGAGGATTCTTCTACACTTGGTCTCATAATTTTTGGAGCTTCGAGCTAAAAATTCTATTCATTTTAAATTTTCAGAGAGGTTTCGGATTTCTAGGGAGGAAATTTGGCTAAGTTCCCATGCTGGGCGGTCAGATCAACCAAAGGCGGTAAGACCGACCATGGGTAGCGGTCTGACCAATTTTGCCATATTCGCTGGCCATCTTGGCAGCGATGTTCGTAGGTTAGATCAATTTCATAGATTTCAGTGCATATGTGTTGCATGATACATGTTTTGACTAAACGTAGGTCAAGTTGCGAAGAACTTGTACTCGAAATCAATTTCTTAGTCTATTGTTATGCAAGAGGAGGCTTGGAGGTCAACGACGAGGATGATCAGAACGAGGCTTAGAGAGCTGAGGTTCAGAACGATCAAGGATATCGGGTGAAGTCAGCGGACTCAAGTATGTCGCAAAATGAACAAAGATGACCGAACAAGAAGTTTGGTGCGATGGGTTGCATCAAGCGGCACGGGGATCAGCGCAAGTGTCATGGGGGTTTCGGTGGGAGCCGGATTGAAAAGAGACATGCCGACACGAAGAGAGTCATTGATCAACCTACATATGACGAAGCATGGGAGAAGGATCGACAGGGGGGTATTTTAGTAACTTCACTAAAATATCTCATTGGTGACCTTTGGCTAAACCACGGCGCAAGAAGAGGCGGTTTAAGTCAAATGAAGATAAAGATAAAAAAGAAACGGATTCGGGAAGCCTGATTCGTCATCCGCTTTGAGAAGCGTGTGTGAGTGTAGACTCGCTTATGTGTGGGCTTAACGAGTGCCCGTTAGAGTTTTTTCTCTCAACCTAGCCTCCAATATAAAAAGGAATGTTCAGATGTGAAGTTCTCAAATCCTTCTAAGAGAAAAACACTAATTTGTGTTTTGGGGATTTCGGAGTAGTGAGGCTGGGGTTTGTAAGAGATGGATTGATTGTGCGCTCAAGTGTTGAGCTTTGTCCTCTATGGTGGAGTGGTTGTAAAACAACATCTATCTCAAATCAATCTAAGCAAGATTCCTCCCAGATGAGTCTCTTCTTGTTCTTGCTCTCACTTTGGTGACTTTTGGGTTTTTGATGATCCCTTAGTTTTCCTTTGGTTTCTTACAGTAATATTGCTTGCTGTGACATGTGGGAATGCATCTAGGATCATCTTTTATCCACGGACAAGTTTTGGGATCAAAGTTTGATTTTTCTAAGTTCTTGTGCCTCCTTCCCTCATCTATGAAATCCATGGAACCTTGGCTTTGATCTTTTCGATCATCAATTGAAACATGTTCCTGACCTTTATGATGAGCTATGGTTAAAATTTGAGAGGATTTGGATTACGAGATCAAAAGTTAAGCCGATTTGTGATTTTGATTTTATGCTGATTTCACTGTTCATCGGGATGGAGGTCAGACCACCCCTAGTGAGAGGTCTAACCGCTAGGGCAACGGTCAGACGGCCCAACCTAAGAGGCCTGACTGTCCGACTCATCTTGATTTGAGATTTAAATTGGATTCAATACAAGACTTCCGTTATGTTTGTTCGTTAATCTTTATAACTTTCATAGGTATTGGAGAGAAAATTGAGTTGAATTCAATCAAAATAAAAAAGAGTCAGTGCTTCTATTCAACCCCTTCTGATCGCTGCAACATACACATCACATGCCTCCTGTCGCTGAAAAGCAAGGACCGTGGCGCGGGGAGGCCGCCGGAGATATAGAAGAATCCAAAGGTCAAGTAATTATTGATTCTGTGGTATAGAAATAATCGCATGTTATACGTACAGAGATCCTTTCTTCCGTAGGATTGTTTCATTCATCACTATGTTAGGAAGAAAAATGGAATACATTCTTTGCTTGCTCAGTTTGCTAGAGGCCAATTGACAGTCTGACACACACACACTTGGTAGGTGGTACAGTACTGAGAGCCCGACAACTAGTTCTCTTTGCCTCCATAGACTGAAAAATATCTGCAGAAGACGACCCCCGACTGAGATTTCAGAGACCATGAGCTGTCTTGATCTCGCAAGAAACTGCCAAAAGTTGACCTCTGAATGCGTTGACTTTAGCGAAAAGGCAAGAAAAAAAATCGCACATCCATATCACTAGAGTCCAAGTAAACCAAGCAAAGTCTCTTCTGGGCATGCAGGTGTCATGATGAACATAGCAAAAACAAAAGGTGATGGGATTGGGGTCGAAAGTTGGATCCTCATGCTGACCAATGTAGTCCACGAAGCAATGGTAAGAAAGCCAAGTCTCGAGTATGGTTATCTGCATATGCACATGCAATCTGTACCGTCCATGTTCGCGTCCTGTACAGTCCATATTCGCGTTGAGATTTGTGCGGGAAAAAAAAATGGAAAATGCAAATACATACATAAATAACACGATGTGGGGCCACCACTCCCCTCTCTCTCTCCACAATCATCCACACCATCATCCTCTCTCTTTCTGCCCCCTCCCACAAGAAGGCAGCGGCGGCGAGGTCCACCAACGAGGTTAGATCCGATGGTGTGGAGGCTATAGAGGTTGGATCTGGGCATCGATCTCATCTCCGGCATTGATGGGCACTACCTCTTCGTTGTCGGCTCTCGGAGGTGATCCTCTCTTCGCTATCGTCACTCGTGTGATGCGCCGAGGTGCACCTCACCTCCTTGCCGCCGTGCTTCTCACGCTCGCTCTCGCTCTCACTCTCGCTGGTGTACATCACCTCCTTGCCGATGTGCATCTTACCTCCTCACCGAGGTGCACCTTTGTCCTCAACGCTAGCACCATCTATCTCTTTGTATGTACAAGATGATTATTTTTGAAATCGTCACTTTGCCATTAGATGGAGATCCAATGTCCCAGATATCACCCTCACTCCTATATCTCTAACCCAATCTCACTTCCCACTCTCTCTCACTCTCTCTCACCAATCACATAGCGTATTATTCGCAAGATGTATAGCAGTTCTCTTTTTTTTAAAGCAAAAGTTCTAGTATTACTTTGTACAATACGTGTATAGGACAGTTTGTGCTTTTTTTTGCATGCGAAATAAGAAGTACATGGTATAGTACATAATAATGTACGTGTAGGAGAGATTCAGTACCTATCCAGAATTTGAATTTCAAATCTTGGGGGAGTTGCTCATGTCAGAACATGTCAAATCAAGCTGAAAATTAAATCAAACACATACGCACAAAAACACGGTACGCAGCACGAATCTCAAAGCACAACAAACGGCGGTGATTTCGTGTGCAAACGCATGCGTGTGCAGAGAGATTCACGTTATGGAAGTCTTCAAGCCTTACTCCTAGCCTGCGCCGTGTCAACGCTGGCAAACACTGCGTCCATTCATGCCCAGCACGTCATTTCTCTCTTTTCCCTTTGACAACGCCATTCACTAGCTCAGAGCTAGCCCTAGGACAAGTCAACCCCCGTTGACTCTTGCACGCGTTGTAATTTCTTGGAGCATCCTCCCTCCCTCTCTTTCTATCCCACACGCGCTCTGTAACATGTCTATGCACACACGCTCCTGCGGCCACTATGAGTTGCCATTTATTACTGTTCCCAAAGACCAGAGATACCTGGGATGTGCAAACCAGGGCTCTCCGAGGTAGAATTGGAATTTAGAGGAGAGAGAATGTGATGGTTAGCTTAGAGCATATACAATGATGTGATGTCAGCTATCTATGAGTCCTGACATGTAGGACACGAGATGATGTGGAGGAAAGAGGGGGAGCATAGAGAATTAGACCATCTCTTATGCAGTAGTCGACTGTAGCACGAGAAACAAGACATATTGTACATGAAGGAGCTATCTATAGAGATGTGTAAAATATAATCCACTGTAGATGCTGTTTTTAGTGCTATCTATATATGATACAGATAGATACTATAGACAACAGTTGTTTATACTATTGTATATACCCTTGAAAGAATACAAACTGCAATAAAATGTATTGAGAAACTATGACGTCAACGTTGGAAAAACACACACACACACCAAAAAAAAAGCGTACAACAACGGAATGTTCTACGGGGAATGAGAGGGGAGCCTTACTCATATATAATTCGTACGTTTGTGAAACTCCCGTTTTCAAATAGCCGAGCCACGATGAAGATCATTCAACTAGAACCAGAAGAAACAAGAGATTGACCGGGCTCCTAATGCTCATTCTTCCACCCACTTTGAGCAGACTAGCTAACTAGAAAGAGTCAAAGTTTTGTCGATACATGTACATCACAGGAGATGATACAACACCACTATCCATGTCATCATCTTTCCTTTCTCTTGAGAGAATTATCTCGCCCCCTTTCGACTAAATAATATGCTACTATTCATTCTCTAGAGTAGCCTGGTTAGGTTAATTTGTCACTTGTGCCTGCGAGGAGTGTTTGTGCTTAGTTCAATCAACGTATGCATTTTCCAGGTGTGCGCAGCGGCGTACGTGTAGCACGCGTGCGCGCGTGAGTGCGCGGCTCGCTTTTCCCAGGCACGCGTGCGACCCTGCGCGGGGCCCACGGCTTTGACACGTCGCCAGACATCCCCCACCTGGCCTACCAGTCTAGCCTAGCAGCTGGTCATAAGCATGACGGCAGCGGGTCATCTTCTTCTTCCTCTCTGCTGCGAATTCCGGCCGCCGTCTTCCCCGACGTATTCGGATACGTATTCTCTGCAGAGGGAACGAATCACTCGATTACCATGCTACATATCCTTGTCAGATAACGGGAAAAAAATATACTTGGCATGCACGTAGGCTACAATATCGTGCACCCAACCGGTTGTTTGACCTCCAAACGGATTATCTAGGGCATTGATTTCACCACACGATTTAAAATAAATGGTCTATATTGAGCCCGACCGTGCTAAAGGAACAATAAAATTGGTATAATATTTTTTGCTACAGTAAACATGTCTCGTTTCTACGGTGCTTGCATAGTATACTGCATAGTACTGTTTACCGGATTCAGACCACTGTTCATATATACAATACTCTGCCGGATCCATTTGACATGTACATAAGATGTACTTAGATAGCATGAAGGTTGTAGGTATACCTGTAACTCTCACCAAATGGTTGACAGGTTGTAGGATATATTGGTCATTTACATTAGACTGCGACGCATAGTTCATATTTAAGCTTTGCTGCTGGTGGCGATTAATTCTCGAGTACTCTTAATTCGATCTCCGAGTCCTTCCCTTTGGTGTGTTTCTATCAGGACACTCCTTTATAATTAAAAGTGAGGAGATTATGTTGCAACCAGTTGATAATAGTTCACAACTCAATCTAAAACAATACTCGGACAAATTTTATTTTGTCTCTCAGCAAATTTTGGCCAAAGTTTGACATTTAAATTTTGTGCATTTTCTACCAAAAAGTAATTCAGTATTCCATACCCGCTGTTTAATTAGCAGGGATCGATAGATCTGGAAACAGATTTCAAACCCTGGAAGGGGCCACCTTGAAATGCAAAATACAAAAAAGAAATATATGATACTAATGTGGAACTAATTAAGTCCCGGCCCAATAGATTAGGGTTACCTCAATTAGACTAGATTAGAGAGGACCACAGCATAAATAAACAACTAATAGCGTTAGGTGTAATACTACTACGTATTATCATATCACCAATTCACCGTGCATATTTCTATCCAATTGCGAACATAAAATATGCATATATTATCAAGCATTTTGGAGTGTAGACGAGCCAAAACTTATTGCTAAAATCATGTATATATATGGATCGAATACCGGTCAGGCTGCAGAGAGAAAGTATCATGCTTGCACAGAAGAAACCAACTTCATTGTACGGTTGTAGAGGCCATATACCGTACGTAGGAGACAATCCCAATCGAACAATCTCACTTTTTCCTCGTGAAATTATCGTCGTCTCAGCTGTCGAGCGATTGCTAATCATGATCAGCTGCACCAAATGGCATGCGATAACGCGTCGACGACCCGGCTAACATTTCCTCTTCCCGGTCAGAAAACCTAAATTCTCATCTTCTTCCTCCCAGCTGCTTTATTTCCAACGGTTTATATAAAACCACGTCGTCACGATCCACTAACCTCTACTACTTAATCCCTCGGATTAATTTTCCCATTAATTCCTAGCTACTTGCCCAGCCCACCACACCAAATAGCCGAGATCGAGCACTACTACTACGCCATACTCGTTACTCACCAGTCACTACTACTTGCATGCTCTCTCTTCCATAGCTATTAGCTAGATAAACTACCAAGAGACGAAAGCAATTAAGATAGACATGGCAGATCACCAGGAGATAATCCATGCTGCAGCTGCTCCAACCATGTACAGCGGAGCCACCACGAGTAGAACCACGCAGGCGAGCCACGGCGGCGATTGGTGGAGCACGGCGGTGGCCCCGCCGGTTTCGTCGTGCTCGCCGGAGATGCCCGGGTTTGGCGCCTGGTCTGCTGCGGCAGCTGCTGGTGGCCATGTCGACGTGGTCGACGGCAACAGGTCGAGGTCGAGTAACACGGCCTCCTCGGAGTCGCCTGGATCGAACTCGCTCGCCACCGGCAGCTCCATAACTTTCCAAGAACCCACCGGCGTCGCCGATCCGGCCACCATCGCCGTTCCACAGACGGTGGCCGCCGGCTTCTCCACCGGCTGGAACCAGACTTTCTTGTGAGTTCAGCACTTCAGCATGTGTATATGCAATTCTTGCGCTCAACTTTTCATGAACTCGTGATCATATGCATGGTGATGATGATACACTACTCCATATAACATATATAGGATAATAGGACTACTATTTAACAGTGAGATTTGTGTGTGCGATCTTAGGGATGGATCTGGTTTCCATGGATACATGGGCTCAAGAAGCTATCAGAATCATATCAACACACCAAGTTTGATGAGTCCCTCGTCATCAAATAACAACCTGATGCTACAAGACTCACATGATCAGAATTACCAGTTCCTGTCAAATCTTGGGTTCGAGCTGCTCTCGTCGCCGACTTCACCGTACGGCGGTTCCCGGTCTTCGCTGCTGAGAAGCCTCACGGAGCCAGCAGCGTCGGGGGCAGCGAAGCCTAACTCGCCAGGGGTCCAGCAGTACCAACAGACGATGAACCAAGCGCCAGCTGCTAGCATCCGGCAGCCGCTGCAGTTCACCAATAACACGCCGTTTTGGAATCCTTCCACCGGGTTCGATACAGCGGCGGACGGGGCAGGCTTGGGGGCTGCCGGAACGCCGCCGGTGCAGACTAGGCCGGCAAAGCTTGCAGCCAAGGTTGGTATACGCACATATACTTGTATACACATATTCACAAGTACAAGTAGTACAACTTCAGCATAGCTAGCTAGCTACTATATATGACCATCTCCTGAGTTATAAAATCTGTTCTTTATATTCAGAGTGCATTAGAAGGAGTAGGAGATTCTAGCTCAGTCATCACAAAGAAGGCGAACGTCGATCTGGCACCGCTCAAGAAAGCGAGAACCGGGACACCATCACCATTGCCGACCTTCAAGGTATGGGCGTATGGCTCAATCTAGTTATCTCAAACATAGATTTTCCTTTAGCTAGTAAAGTTCATATACAGATATATATCACATTAATTAATCTGTATATATGTTTCAGGTGAGGAAAGAGAAGCTAGGGGACAGGATCACAGCACTCCAACAACTAGTCTCCCCTTTTGGAAAGGTGAATGGAGGGCCTTTGGTTACTACTAATTGTCTGCACTATATATGCATGAGCATATACTATATACATATAGTTCTTGAGGCTAAAACTTCAGTTTTGTTGCAAAAGAACCACTCCTTTTAAGATCGACCAAATTCTCTTTATAAAACAACTGATAGATCAACCTCGGCATGCGTGCGTGCAGACAGATACGGCATCGGTGCTGCACGAGACCATCGAGTACATCAAGTTCCTCCATGAGCAAGTTGGTGTAAGTGCGCATCTAGATGCAATTCTGCTCCCTTTAATCATGTATATGTAGAAATATTGATCTGATCGAACACCTACCAACTTGCATTTCTTCACATATACATACAAACGCAGGCACTTAGTGCTCCTTACCTAAAGAACAGGCAACAAGTGCCCCACTTGAAGGTACTACCATATGAGCTATACCTGCAGTGCTCATACTGCATGCTTTTCCTCCCCTTTTTCACATATTTCTATCATCATTGCTTGATCAAGTGGTGATCGATGGATCTCTGTGTATGCATATGCGTGTTCAGAGCTCGACTGACAAATCGAAGGATGGTGGCGAGGCGGCGGCAAAGAGAGACCTCACCGGCCGAGGGCTGTGCCTGGTCCCGATTTCGAGCACCTTCGCGGTGGCCAGCGAGACGCCGGTTGACTTCTGGACCCCGTTTGGTGCAGCCTTTCGGTAGCAGAGATATATCATCCAGGAGCTCGATCTACTGATTTGAAGTGCTAGATATCTATACTCCTCTAGCTAGTAGTAGCAGTAGCAGCAGCAGCATATGTATGTTTCTAATTCACTACTACTAGCTAGCATATATAGCACTGTATAACTGAATTAGGAATAGATGAATCTTTGGAATGAGTACTGGAAGACTTGGATTCATTCTACAAGTTCATCAGAGAATAAGGGATCAGATAATTGACTGGGCAAGTGAATTGTAACTGATCATACATGACCTTGTTGTAATAATAGGTGGCACATACTGTTGAGCAGTATATAAGTCTGTACTATTAACTTGGCAAGAGTTGATACATCCATTTGATCATCGTATTTTAAAAAATAGTTTTATGTAATTGATTAATCAAGTTTATAGCATGTTATGTTTCTGCACAATGTTTTATGGTTATGTTAATTAAATTATTGTGGCATCCATCTTATATAGGGGATGGCTACGGTACAAACACCTCTTAATTAGCTACAAAAACTTTTATCAACTTTTATGTCCTTCCATATTTTCCCACTTCTCAACACTTGTCGCTTGTAGGATGAGTAGTAGACCGTGAAAGAAAAGGAAAATTAGTTTAATATCATCCAAAAACAACAAATTAGAGGAATAACATCGCAAATATCATTTATTATGGAAAATAACACTACGTACCGTTAAGTTCTCCATCCAAAACTTAAAAAGAAAATCCTAATGACAAAACTACCTCTACGTTATGGAAAAATGGACATGGAAATAAATGATAAAAATAGAGCTGGGGGAGGTAGAAGAACACACCGCTATATAGATTGGAAATGGAGGTGACCAAAATCATTTGAGTGCCAAAATCCAAAAACACCAAAGGGATAGAAATGACATTTCCAGCACTTAACTGAATGCACGGTGCTGTTATTTTCCCTGGTAAACGATCTTTGCGATATTATTTCCAGTCAATGTTCTTTGTGACATTGGTCCCTCTATTTTTGTGTTTTTGGAATGCTACTGACCTATTTTTTTTCATTTTAAAAAAGTGTATGCTAAACACATAAAATATAAATCAATATCTCTAGAAGAATACAGTATCTACTAGCTAGGAACCACATCCAGATGCCCTTTTTCCAATAAAAAGGGACAATGTTGCAAATAGTTCATCACTAATATAGGTTTGCATGCAGTAGTCGAGGAAAGTGTTGCACTGCAATTTAATAGTATATACTTATACCACAACATTTTTGTCGAATGGTTGCAACAACGCTATGGTTCAATATTTACTAACTACATTAGGCAACTTTATTTATGAATTTTTGGAATTTAATCTCATGATCTTATGGTTGCTGAGCGTAAAGGATAACTATATTAACCAACTGTACTCACACAAAAACAATAATATCTGTGCGTGGCTACTGTTGCTGTCTCGAGAGCAATACATTAGCATTTTACAGTGTATTGCACAGTGAACGGTACTAGCACGGTAGCAGTAGCAAGTAGACACTAGTAGCAAAGGAGAGAGAAGGCCACACAAGGGCGGAACTGGTCACGGATCATGGTAAGCCTCAAGTCGACTTAGCTATTTTTGTCTAAAGTCATACCTTAATAATTTTTCAAAAAATTTTACTTAGCTTTTGATCCTGTGGCTTGAGTTATTACTCTATAGACCCGAGAACTAGCTCTGCCACACAAATATTGATGGCCCGGACCACAAACCCTATATGTGCCGGAAGAAGATTTGCTAGGACAGGGCCTAACTGCACTGCTAGAGAGGCCCCTCCTATTATTTTGACACGTAGCATTCACAACTCTAAAAGTACCTCGTGTCTTTCTTCCCCACAAGGCCACAAATCGCACAGGTCATGGAGGATAGGCCGACTCGTTGTGAAGCCATCCAGCGGAGCCATAGAGTCGTGTCATCGCCACCAGCCGCACTGCCGCTACCACCACCAGCCGCACTACCATCGCAACGTCGTGTCGTCGCCAATCTCGCTGCCCCTCAAATCCGGCGAATTTCAGCTGGGACAAGAGGAAATTTGGGGCAGGTCCAGAGCATGCAGTGTGCCCAAATCTTCACCGGAGAGGTTGATGGCGGCTTCGCCAAAAGCTATCTCCGCGATAGTGCGCGGTACATACACAAATCCTAGACGGCTACACGGCATCTCGCCATAACTGATAACTCCCATACGGGAAGAAGCCGCCATAACAGTGGAAGAAAGTCCCATACGGGCTGAAGGGATCGGGTTCTTTTAATTGGAAGTAGAGGTAGTCGATGGCTCTGCTGGCTTGTTTCACAACGAAGTCGGCCTCTCCTCCATGAGTTGTGCGATTTGTGGCCTTGTGGGGAAGAAAGACAGGAGGTACTCTTAGATTTGTGAACGCTGGTGTCAATATAGTAGGAGGAGCCTCTCTAGCTGTGCAGTTAGGCCCTGTCCCAGCAAATCGCTGGGCCATTAATGGGCTGAGTTTGTCATCCCATCCAAGACCGAAGGTGGAAAACGGCCGTCGTTCACTGAAAACTGACTGATAAACTGAAACACCACTTCTGATTTCAGGACCGTTTCGAACGCAGGAATTTTACAGAAATTGTATATAAAGCAGTTAGATTTGAGTGGGAATCAGCAGAAATTCCTATATTTCAAACAGGATTAGCGTGTTAGTTTTTTTTTTTTAAAAAAAAAGACTTCGTAGTGTGTTCCTAGTTTTAGCAGCTGATGCACCAAGGACAGTTCAACAATGGCTGTTAGCCTGTTATATATAAAATGTTTGTTTCCATTAAAAAAACGCACACTAAACATGTTATAATACAGATCAACAATGGCCGTTGTACATAAACGGTGCTGAAGTTATGTGCATGTGTCGCGTGGACAAATTAAACCAACCATAGAGAGTCCTATGCGCGTTTTATGGACATAAACTTCAGCACCGTTCGCACCTGCAATATCCTTTCTGTTTCATGCACATAATTACATGGATTTCATTACTGAAACTAAGAAAGGTTGTATTACAATCCTGACAGTGACAGAGTTTCACCCAGACAGTCTAGAGAGAAACAGAAAGGATACATGGAAGAGATCAGAGCCAGCCACCAGGCCAATAAGACATTCAGACAGAGAAGAAATTCCCTGGATAAGTTGCCCAACTGGAGCTGAAAACTGTCCATGATGAAATACCATACCTTGATTCGAAAACGACAAGCCATTTCTTCTACGAACATCGGTCTCTAATGTATACAGTGATAGAAACTGCTGAAGTTTGCAGAGAAAATGTTGAAGGCTTCTAGCGCCCCTCCAGCGTTGCGAGGCTCATGTCATTTACATAACTTTCCCCTGCTCCATCAGTTTCATAGCTCCCACAGCTCCCACAGCCGTGTAGCTGTTGGCACGGCCACAGCGCTGGGCGCCTGGGCTCAGATGTCAGCAGGTCGGATGCGCGTGTGCCGTCTTCTACGAAAACAAAAATGGCGAAAAATTGTCTTCACTCTTCAGATTTAAGTGTTATGCTTGACTTTTGCTATGAAAAGATTGCCAAAGAAGCCTTACGACCTGTAAAAGTTTACCCTGATTTATCTTATACACTGTTACTTACAATCCTCAAAACCTTCGATCGATCGTCGAGTACATATTTTGAATGGGAATAGGCTGACTCGTTGATCGACAAATGTCAACTCCATAGGTATTATACAGTCATGGAAACAAAAAAAAAGTTGGGTTTCTAGCGTCCCTCTGGAGGTGTAAGGCTCATGTCATTCATAGTGTGCTCGATATTCTCCCCAACTTTTTCAGTGTCATGATTCCTCGGCGCATAATATATAGGCTGTTTTGGGGCTGGAAGAGCCGCCGCCGTGGCTCCATTCTCCAAAATGGACACAACCGATGACATAAGTGGCCGATCATTCGGGTCGTCCTGAACACACAATAGTCCTACATGGATACATCGCACAACTTCATCAAGTGAACAGCTCTCCAGAATTAATGAGTCAACTAAATGCTTTGGGTTTCCCTCATTCCATATGCTCCATGCCTGAGTCACAAAGTTGGATCATTGATTAGTTGTGTATTCGTATGGTCTGAAGAAATCTCGGAATTTTTGGTGGTATTGGTGCAAATTCGTCTCGTATTTGTAAAAATGATCGTCTTCGCACTTAATTCACAAAAATGACATTCGGTCGCACGATTATGGTGCGGCAGGTTGTCCGAAGCCGACACCTGCCCCCTCCCGCATGACCGCCGTGCGATGGAGCGCCTCCCGCACGGCCAACTGGAGGCGGGGCGAGACGTAGCACCTACGCACGGCGCCGTGCGATGAGGGGCGATGTCGGCTCTGGATGACTTGCCGCACGGTGGCTGTGCGGTAGGGTATCATTTTTACAAATTCCACATGAAGTACGAGACAAATTTATGCCAAAACGGCCAAAAAGCACTTCATGATACTTACATAAGTTTTAAGGTTGGGACAGTCTGTAAACAGCTGGTGTGTAGAGCTGATCTTCATGCCACTCACAATTTCCAAAAGCAACACGCCCGAAGCTGTAGACATCAGACTTGACAGAAAAGGCGCCTTCCAGTGCATATTCAGGTGACATGTAGCCACTATTTGTACCATTTCCCAAACAAATAACACATAATTGAAATTAGTTTAGCTACATAAATATCACACTGAAGTATATTTATTTATGAGTTACTCACTATGTTCCGACAACTCGATTGGTATTCGCATGCTGTTGGCCACTTCCAAAAATCCTTGCCATACCAAAATCAGATATTTTGGGGCTCATGTCAGCATCCAACAATATGTTGCTTGCTTTGAGATCCCTGTGAATTATTCTCAGTCTTGAGTCTTGGTGGAGATAAAGAAGTCCTCTAGCGACCCCTTCTATTATCTTGAACCTTGTTGGCCAATCAAGCACTGATTTTCTTGGGGTAATAATACAATGATCTTTTATGATCGCTGTTGTCGTCTAACATTAATTGTGCAACAACGAAGAACCGTTAAAACAGATGACATATACATATACCATGCATACACTTTGTCTTCTTTGTTACCCTATTTTCAGCTTATCAAAAGTCGAGGACGGCTTTGTTTTCAAGAAAGGGAGGATGATGAGGACATGACCCCTATGGATACAACTATATTTGCTATGCTTACTGTTGTATAAGAGCTTGTACGCTTCCCTTAAATTATCAGGTGATCTTCTTTTTAGGAGTGTCTTTATATTATATGAACTATATGATGCTATCTAATGATGAAATATATATGTGCAGTGCCATATCACTTTTGGTCCAAGACAACCAAGCAGTTCGAGCTGAACCCGTTTTGGAATCCAGTTTGGCCTCCGGAATCAGCCTGACAGCACCAACTTAAAACGGACATAACTTTCACATACAGAGTCCGTTAGAGGTCCACGAGTACTTGATTGAAAGCTTATTTCGTCCTCTTTTCAATGGATCCGGCCTCACCTCCAAATTCCCTCTGGGCTGATCGCAATCATCAAAAGAAGACGTCATATCACTTGTTTGGGTCAATTTGGGCTTTGTAATCATACTGAACTTGGCCCATCTGCCGGCGGCCCACCTAGGGGCGTGGTTACTATTCATGTGAACAGTACCCACAAGTTTTAGTCCCACCCCTCTATTTCTTTTAGATTTGTGGCTCCTCATCCCCTATATAAGGAGGCCACACCCCCTCTAGTTTTATTGGATTTTGTTTAGTTAAAAGTTAGCTTCATAGCAATTTCGTGTATTGGCTTGTGTCGACTAGACCAACCATAATACCGCTTCAGAATCCCAACTCAATTAAATATTTCAATCCTATTTGCAATTTCAGATTGCTTATTATCTTGTTCTTGCGTGCTTCTTCGGTGTATGCACGAATCGACCTTTGTGGTCAGGTCAATCGGGTATTCGTGCACGGTTGATAACGACTTGTCAATCAGTTCAGCGATTGCGTGGTTTCGAGCCTTGCGTGTTCGTAGCCAGGATCGTGAAAGTTGAGCGATACCTACCGAACTTATCGTTCTCATCGAAAGATCGGGCCAACAAATCGGACCTTCGGGTTCATCAAGTCCTGAAAGCACTGAAGGACTTCGTTCTTGTGCTTCATCATATAAATCCAAGTCATACGAGTATAGCAATCAATAAATGTGACAAACCACTTAAAACCACTCACAGAAGTAACTGAGCACGGACCCCAAACATCCGAATGTATTAATATAAAAGGTTCATAACTCCGAAGACCAATACTACTATATGTAGACCGTGTATACTTTCCAAGCTCACAAGCATCACACACAAGTTTACTCTTGTCTACCCTTTTTAATAAATCAGGGTATAACTGATTTAAACTCTTAAATGATAAATGTCCTAAGCGACGATGATGTAACAAAACTTCTCTCTCAAGTCCTCCTACAGCCACAGCCAATGCCGCATCAACCTGATCAATGTACCATAGCCCATTACGCCTTACTCCAGTCCCAATCCTCTTCTCAATTCTCTTCTCCTGGAACAAACATGAATCCTCATCAAATGTGACAGTGCATTTGAATTGATCAATGATAGAACTAACTGAAAGAAGGTTGACTGGAAAGGAGGGAACATGCAAGATGGAGGACAAAGCAATAGATGGTGTGCACTCTACAGATCCTACACCCTGAATAAGCTGAGAGGTCCCATCAGCTGTTTGGACAGTTTTAGAATGAGTATATGGGGTGTAAGATGCAAAAGCACTAAGAGAACCGTGACATACTTGGATGCCCCTGAATCTATGATCCAATCAATACGAGAGTGCTTATATGTGGATGCAAAGGCATGTGCCTGAGTACCTTTGCCCACGTGGGCGTAATTTGCAAAGTGACCAAAGGAGGTGGAATCATGAGAAGTCTCCTCCAATGCCTTTCCTTGCTGCCACTTCTCCCATTGCATAGCTTGATCGCCTGTCAGAGTAACAGACGTGATTTCCTCTGTCAGGGCCATATTAGCTCTGGGGCCAACACGGCCCCTTCCTCGACCTCCATCTCCACGACCACCACGATCTCCACCTCGGCCTCGATCTCCACCTCGGCCTCGATAATCTCCAACTCGGCCTCCACGACCACCACGACCTCGACCTCCATACTGTGGAGAAGGACAAGTATGACTCAGATGTCCTTTTATCCCACAGTTGTAGCACTCCCTATCATCTGGTATGGCATATACAGATCGAACCTCCTCCTGCACCATTACCGAAATAGCCTCCTCCATAGTAGGCAAGTTTGCCAAGTGAAACATGGCAGCCCTTCGACTCTCAAACTTCGGGTTTAGTCCTTTTAGAAAGTGTGTAACCCGTCTGTGTTGCAACCACACTCTACCAGCCTCAATATCACCAGCACATGTTAACTACAGTGGATCATAGTGATCTAAATCTGCCCACAGTTACTGTAGTTCACTAGCATACTCCTGGACAGTGTTCTCCTCCTGTTTCAGGGCCTCTACCTTGCCTTGGACCTCCACCATCATCATCACATTTTCCCCCAGAGTACATGTTGCTCAACGTCTTCCACACTCCACCATTCTAGCTATGGATGGAGACATCGAAGTTAGCAACCAAGCTACCACCACAGAGTTGGTGGTGTTCCACATCCTCCAATCCATGCTCGTCTTGTCTGCAGGCTCAACGCAAGTCTCCCGCAGGTAGTGCTCCACCCCCTTCGTCCTCAGAATTAGCTGAGCTCTTCTAGACCAACTCAGGTAATTTTTACTTACTTTCAATTTTATGTCATTCGGCATTAGCTCCAGCTTTAAGTCAGATAACCCTGCACCAACCCTCGGACTTATCATACCTGTCGCAAAGAGGTCTTGTAACATGCTTCTCATGTCACCTTGAGTTACTAGCGAGGAAGTAGTTTCAACAACTGTTTTTCTTCTCTCTTCTACCGCCCTCATTGCGGCTTCTTCCTCCTCCTTCCTTGTAGCCTCAATTTCTTCAGGGTTCATCTTCTCAAACAACCAGAGCAATGCCAATTACTGCCAAGATAAGCCGCGCGTATCTCCCACGATCACGGCAATTCTTCACGCATCAACTGCTGAACCTAGATGACTGTCTTTACGATTGTCCAAATCATGCATAACAGTAGCATAAAAAAAACAATTAACCTTTCCTCGGTTTCTTCTCCCGAGAGGTTTCCTCTTTCCTCAGTTTTCCTCCCAATCTTCCCCCCCGAATCGGCAGGTCTCGCTCTTGCCCCCCTCTTCCTCCTCGGTCCTCCTCGGTCTCCTCGACAGGTCCTCGGCTCTCTCCCGATCTTTTCTTCCCCTCTCCTCTGAATCGGCGGGTCTCGCCCAACTTCCTCCTCGGCGGATCCTCGGCTCGCGGTGGCGGCTTCCAGCGCAGCCCGTGCGACGCGGTGACCTGCGCGACCCGAGCGACGACGGCCCGTGCGACTCGAGCGGCGGCGGCGACCACGCTACCCGGCGGCGGTCCGCGGTCCGCACAACCCGGCGGCGCCGCGCAGCGCGCGCGCGCCGCGGCGCAGCAGCGGCCGGCGGCGGCAGTTCTCGGTTGTCCGGTGCAAAAGGGGGGTGAGGGGGAACGAGGGTGGTGGCGGCTGAGGTACGTGAGGGCTAGGGTTAGGGTTTGGTGGTGGATGGTGGCTCTGATACCATGTAAAAGTCGGAATATCGGAATATTATGTGTGTCCTGTAGAATCCCACACCCTTTATTTATAGTCTTACAGTAGAGTCCAACTCTAATACAACTCATTATCTAGATTTAACACGAACTCTCCAACAGCTTCGTATTGAAGTCCATGCTTTGTACTAGTAGCAAGAGATGCCATTTGAGCTGTTCAGAAATCCATCTAAATTGGCAGAGGATACTCAGACTTTACTTTGGACTAAATTGATCGCATCATGTCACTGTTTTCCACCAGATGTACTAGCCACATACTGAATCAAAGGGACTGGAAAATCATAGCCGTGTAGCTGTTGGCACAGCCACAGCGCTGGGCGCCTGGGCTCAGATGTCAGCAGGTGGGATGCGTGTGTGCCGTCATCTACGAAAACAAAAATGGCGAAAAATTGTCTTCAGATTTAATGTTATGCCTGTCTTTTGCTATGAAAAGATTGCCAAAGAAGCCTTAAGATCTGTAAAAGTTCACCCTTATTTACCCTATACACAGTTACAAACCTCAAAACCTTCGATCGATCGTCGAGTACATATTTTGATTGGGAATAGGCTGGCTCGTTGATCGACAAATGACAACTCCATAGGTACTATACAGTCATGGAAACAAAAAAAGTTAGGTTTCTAGCGTCCCTCTGGAGGTGTAAAGCTCATATCATTCACAGTGTGCTCAATGTTCTCCCCAACTTTTTCAGTGTCATGATTCCTCGGCGCATAATATATAGGCTGTTTTGGCGCTGGAAGAGCCGCCGCCATAGCTCCATTCTCCAAAATGGACACAACCGATGACATGAGTGGCCGATCATTCGGGTCGTCCTGAACACACAAAAGTCCTACATGGATACATCGCACAACTTCATCAAGTGAACAGCTCTCCAGAATTAATGAGTCAACTAAATGCTTTGGGTTTCCCTCATTCCATATGCTCCATGCCTGAGTCGCAAAGTCGGATCATTGATTAGTTGTGTATTTCGTATGGTCTGAAGAAATATTGACCACTTCATGATACTTACATAAGCTTTAAGGTTGGGACAGTCTGTGAACAGCTGGTGTGTAGAGCTGATCTTTATACCACTCACAATTTCCAAAAGCAACACGCCGAAGCTGTAGACATCAGACTTGACAGAAAAGGCGCCTTCCAGTGCATATTCAGGTGACATGTAGCCGCTATTTGTACCATTTCCCAAACAAATAACGCATAATTCAAATTAGTTTAGCTACATAAATATCACACTAAAGTACCTTTATTTATGAATTACTCACTATGTTCCGACAACTCGATTGGTATTCGCATGCTGTTGGCCACTTCCAAAAATCCTTGCCATACCAAAATCAGATATTTTGGGGCTCATGTCAGCATCCAACAATATGTTGCTTGCTTTGAGATCCCTGTGAATTATTCTCAATCTTGAGTCTTGGTGGAGATAAAGAAGTCCTCTAGCGACCCCTTCTATTATCTTGAACCTTGTTGGCCAATCAAGCACTGATTTCCTTGCATCATCTGCCAAGGACAGCATCAAATGAAACACGTTGTTAGTCAAGCATGCTCCTCAATTAATACTTCATTTTTTGAACAAAAAAATTAATACTTCATTGGAAGAGCTTTTATACTCTCCAAAAACAAATCTGCATAAATTTTAGAGAAACTAAATTACAACTAAGCAGATAAGTTATTTAGACTATTATGCTCATCTTTCTTTGTAGATAACTATAGTCTGTAAAAGTGTTATCTAAAAAACACTATAGTATGTAAAAACACTGCTCCAATAAAACATATTGCAAGACTTCAACGGAATTCAGAACATACTGAAAAGGAAGGCATCCAAACTTTTGTTAGGCAAATACTCATAAATCAATAGCTTTTCGTCTCCATGAATGCAGAAACCAAGAAGTTTCACAAGGCTTCTGTGTTGCAACTTAGCAATTAGAATTACTTCATTCCTGAACTCCACTATCCCTTGACCAGAACTCTTACTAAGCCTTTTAACAGCAATTTCAGTACCACCTTCTAACATTCCCTGCAGAATTGCATAATCATTCAATCAGATAAGATAGACCTGCCATAAGTTGCTTGAGGAAAAGAAATAACATAAGTTTCTACTACTGAAAATATTAAAACAAGACATCTTATTACCTTATAAACATTACCAAAACCTCCTCGCCCAAGCATGTTGTAGTCAGCAAAATTGTTTGTTGCAACAGCAATTTCTCTAAATCTAAGAAAAGGAAATTCTAGTTTTCCATCCCCAAGTTCATCAGAAACGCTCAAATCCCCTTGCATCTTTCTTTCCCAAAATTTCTTGATTCTTTGTTTGCCTGACAAGAATAGCAGTACAGTGTCTTAACAATACTAAACATAATTACGCTTGGCAGACAAGGAGGATGATGAAATATATGAAACAAAAGAAACAGAAAAAAGGAAGGGGAAAAAACTCCTGTTCGACCTCTGCATGTGCGAATCCAAACAAGACATATGCATACGAGTGTCACCAAGCTTGCCGGAACAAGCAGTACAATTTTTAGTACATTGCTCTTTCTCTTGCTTCCTGCACAAATCAAATTCATGAAGAGAATCATTCTTCCAAAATATGTACTATACTAAATTTTAAATTAAACATTTATTTTTTAACATAAACATCAAGCATTTCTTATATGAAAAGACATTTAGCATGACAAATTTACTATTCTAACACGCCCACCATTGCTGCCAAACTTATGCAAATTTAAGGTTACTACTTGGCTGTTTTTGCTGTACAAGCAGTGTGAAGTGAAGTAGCTTAGTACGTTTTGAAACCAAAGTAGTTTAGTACCTGAACTACGGATATTCAGGACATTTTTTTTAAGAACAATATTCAGGACATTAGTGCTTGCTAGCTCCTACACCTACGGGCTCTCTCTGCTGTGCAACGCTGTTGCGGTGTGCATTGGCCGGCTTCCGCCGCTGCGCATGCATGCGAGGTGTTTGTGATCATGCGTGGCTCAGATGATAATATATTTTCTACGACTACTGCTTAAACTTTTGATCTCCGCATTGTTTTAATTTGGAACGCTCAAGAGCAAGCTGCTCTTGCACTATTGATATTTATGTAGAGACTGTTTTGAAAGAGCACCGTTGGGCTGGTTAGTAGTTAAAAACTAAATTATTTTCTTGGGCATTGAATTTTTGTTTAGTTGTTGGTGAAAATTTGGCCTTACTAAACCTTATCGTTTTCTCTCTTAATGGATTGGAAGTCAGTTCTCCTGTTCATTTCATGTTGCGGATTTGGCTATGATGATATGAGAAGGAATATTTAAATTTGGCCTTTAACCTAACGAAATTTTGGCCTGCCTAAGAATACAAGATAAACCATGAATGTGCTCATGCTAATCTAAATTTGGCCTTTAACCTAACGAAATTTTATTTCATAGATCGACCTACTCAGGGAAATAGAAAACGAAAGTAATAAATTGTACCGCTTAATCCATTAAGCCGAACATATAGGTCCAGGCCTTGCTCGAGTTTCTCTGTGTCTATCAACTCTCCCATCCATATCAGGCACCTTGTGGCATCCCCATTTATAGCCTTGGTGCCCATGTTGGAGTAAGCATACGCCACACAGGAGCAGTTGCTGCTACATTCTGCTACACATTCATCAAAGCTTCTATCCCTGACATAAACGAACCCGTCGGGAAGCTTCATGCCTGTCAAGGTCAAGAAACCATCCGTATGGCCACAGCTTATCGGCTCCTTTCGAATGCATCCCTGCGAAAACTTGCCACTGGTCCACTCTTCCTTGCTATTTGGCTCAAACCCACTGAGGCACTTGCATGTTGGGATAGGCTCCGTGTTGTCGCAATAACCAGACGGTCCACAGTAGCCATATGTGTTGCACAGACGGGCAGGCTCTGTCAGCAGGGGCATCCATTTTGACCTGCTGCTGTCCCAGATAAGCAATTTGAACAGTCCCGAGTAGTCCAAATTGAGTAGTACAGTCAGAGAGCCACTAGACATCCCAAGTGATATGTAGATCTCATCGTCGCGGCGATGAACCGACATATAAATGGTGGAGTTGAGAGGTTCCACGTAACTCCCGAAGGCCTTGTAGCTAGGCCATATTGACATTCGCCGGTATGGCCTTGAGCCATTCCAGACAAAGCGCTGGAAAATGCTATTCGGGTCTGCACCGTAGGAGAAGTTGCCAGGAGACGGGTCTTGGGGGTCCTTCCAAGGAGTGAGGTGTTGCAGCGCATGTGTCTCGTGGCTGATCCTGAAATCCTGGCCAGGGAGGAGAGTGTCTGTTGGGTAATCGAAGCTCTGCCATAAGACCGTGTCATCTATTGAGGATCGGAGGATGAAGTTTCCGGTGTTGTCAAGAATAGCATTTGCTCCAGTGGTAGGCAAGGAGTTCCCACTGGTGTTTGTCGTCCAAAGAACGTGGCCGTCAGTATTTGACAAGACAAGATGAGAGTCACTGGTCAAGGTGAGCTTTGCAGTTGTAGTATCCATGATCGGGATCCCGCGGTTGGCAACCCACACGACGGTGTGCGGTAGGATGTTTTTGTACCATATGCCAACGTAGTGATGTTTTTTGGTGGAGTTGGGCGGGGAGAAGAAGCCCAGGGCAAATACACGGTTGTCAGAGATGAGAGTGCTGCCAGCGTAGAGTGGCTTGCCTGGGACGAGGAGGTTCTGAGATGCACAAAACAATGAGTTGAACGACCAACTCGCCAGCAAGAGGATGGTGTAGATGGGAAGAAAATCCATGAGTCTTGTACTCTTCTTGTGCTTGTGAAGAACACGGGAATGAAATGGAGAAGTGGGGATATATTAGCCTGGATGAGGTTGCCTCTTGATTACAAGGAGTGGGACAGCCATTTCGTTGCGTCTTTGTCAATCTATTCGAAGGGTTAATGCAGCTTACTACTGTCTGACTTTACGCTGAAGGCAAAGCTGACCGATTCTTTAGGTTGATTTAGTCGTCTAGTTGACTCCTTATGGTACGTCACAATCTCTGTCCAAGTATTTTGTCGGTGGGAAGATTTGTGTGAGTCTCCAATTCACAAGTAGCTTCCCGCTCGGTTTGATGATTTGTGTGTCTCTATTTCTCATGTAGCTTCCATCTCGGTTTGATAGGACCAAAGGACTTTGACATATGAAATAGTTTTGCTCTCAACTCTCAACTAGCGCTCCGAACGCTCCAAAATGCGAACGGGGCATGAAACAACAGTCAAATCCTCATTAACCTCCAGGGTATGCAACTTAAGAATTAGATCAGGGTCCTTAAGATATTTCCTCAATATGGAGATATGGAAAACATTATGGACACCGGAAAGTGAAGATAGTAACTCCAGGTGATAAGAAAGTTTGCCAATTTTCTCAACAATCGGGAAAGGACCAACATACCAATGTGTCAAACTATGTATTTCCATTTAATTCCATTTGCTTCCGTTGGTGACATTGTTACTATTGAACTATTTATTGTTGAACAATTTAGAGATATGGATTTTATATCTTGTGTTATTATCTATTTTTGCGATAAAGTTCCACGTAGTACCGCATTTTCAATATGCGGGGTGCTACAGTTTCTCTCTTAGTCTTAGCCTCCACTGTAAAAGAGGGTGATGCATGATTTGCACATCCATCCAAGCAAGCTTAGAAACCTTAATTTGTGTTTTAGGGAAAGTGAAGAGAATAGAGGAGGTTAGGGTTTAAAATAGATGTATTGAGAGAAAAATTATGGGATTGGATACTCATGAGTGAGCTTTTGTCCTTTAAGATGGAGTGGCTTTTAACCTTCAATCCTCAATATAAATCCAATCATATTAGATCAAAGATGAGTTTTCTCTCGTTCATGCTCTCTCTTTTGTGATTTTGAGGTTCTTATGTTCGAAAGGTTTTAGCTCGGTCTTTTGTTGGGATCAGTTTGCTAGGACTTGTGCGATCTGATCTAATATCATCTTAATCATCTTTCATCCACAAACAAGCCTTTAGATTAAGTATAGAGTTTCACTTGGTTTTGTGCCTTCTTGTCATCAATGAAGAAATATGTAGAACATTGGCTATGATCGTCTTGATCTTCTATTGAAATAGGTTCACGCTTTCTTGTTGAGTTATGTCTTAAATCTCAAGTGATTTGGATCTCTAGATCAAAATTTAGGTAGTTTTGTGGATCCTTCATCGTTCTGTTTTTCTGTCAACACGGGGAGTGGTCAAACTTGGCTGAGAGGCGTTGTAGTCTAATTTTCTTGTTTTTAGCTCAAGTTTTCCGCTGTGATCTTGAGACATGATCTTTATAACTTTGTATGGCTATTGAAGTGAAAATGAAGTTGAATATCAGAGAAGAAAAAAAAGTGAACTCCTATTCACCTTACTGCAGAGGCCGGGAGTGATCTCAGTATGGTTGTATCTTCTTGATGTAATTGACTGAGTTCAATAAAAGCTTCCTTTATCAAAAAAAAAAAATTCTTTCCAATGTTTGCCAACCCGCCCAACGCATCGTTTGGCTGGCGAAGCATAGCTGGGACCACGGCGAGCGGCTGGCCGTCTACATGGTCGAGTGGTCGAACAGTTTTTGTCAACCCGTTCAAATCGGGTTGAACGTGTTCGCGAAAAAAAAAGGGTTGAACAGTCCTAATTGAAATTTTGAGTATAACAAGGAAACAGAGTTGAGAGATCCCGGAAAAAAGGTCTATTTTCTTACTTTCGAGTTGTCATTACTGGAAGTTGGATTATCTCTTTCTGAAATGTAATAATATTCAGTCCCCCTAGTCCAATAGCTTGTGGTTCTACTTGAACCGACATGATCATAGTCAAAGGGGGGATTCTCATGAAATTTTTTTAAAAAATAATATAATTTTAAAAAATATTTACAAAAATAAATAACTACTCCCAAAAATTACAAAAATATATCCCTATCGCCAGTTGGACTGGCGACAGGGACCCTGTCGCCCCCTTGTCGCCAGTTGAGGTATCTATCGCTAGTTGAACTGTCGCCAGATACCTCAGCCCTATTCCACTTAGCCAGTTTTTGAATTTCATAAATTTTAAACGGTATCAAATCTGTTAGACTCGCAATAACATTTTGTTATCGTCGTATGTTGTTCTACTACGGTTAATTTTTGAAGAATTTAGCGAGGACGATTGAGGTATCAACGATTCGTAAAGGGGAAGGTAAGTGATATTGCGATTCGCTCGGGAATTCATACACACTGATATTACAGAACTTACAGCAGAACGTCATAACACTTAATTGAAATGATAATTCAGAACATTGGTAATAATATATTACAAAGAACTTGATCGTCAGTATTTGACAAGACAAGATCAGATTCACTGGTCAAGGTGAGCTTTGCGGTTGTAGTATCCATGATCGGGATCCCGCGGTTGGCAACCCACACGACGGTGCGCGGTAGGATGTTGTTGTACCATATGCCAACGTAGTGATGTTTTTTGGTGGAGTTGGGCGGGAGAAGAAGCCGGGCAAAGACACCGTTGTCGAGAGATGAGAGTTGCGCGTAGAGTGGCTTGCACAGGATGAGGGCGTTACGAGATGCACAAAACAATGAGTTGAATGACCAACTCACCGGCAAGAGGATCTTTGTAGATGGGAAGAAAATCCATGAGTCTTCTACTCTTCTTGTGCTTGTGAAGAACACGGGAATGAAATGGAGAAGTGGGATATATTAGCTTGGATGAGGTTGCCTCTTGATTACAAGGAGTGGAACAGCCATTTCGTTGCGTCTTTGTCAATCTATTCGAAGGGTTAATGCAGCCTACTACTGTCTGATAGTAATTCCGGGGGATATGAAAGTTTGCCTATTTTCTAACAATCGGGAAAGGACCAACATACCAGTGTGTGTGTCAAACTATGTATTTCCATTTAATTCCATTTGTGTCGGACCGGATTTTCTAAATCTAGATCCTCTGTGAAAACATTGTGCTACTCCCTGGATCAGTAGATAGAACTCATAGGTACATTGCTGAATCATTCATACAAGGCGTGAACTAAAACATACAAATATATTACAAACATCAGAGTGATATAGACCACGTCGGGTCGAGTTTTTACAAAGGAGCCGAACAGGCTAAATCAATTACATTACACGAAAGCAATGTAAACTACAGCGAAAGCAAAAGGGGTAGAGCTCGTCTCTCCATAGGCAAGCGACTGGGGTTGTATGCGTACGGCTGATATTAGCCAAGGGCTGGGTAATATCGGTTGTACGCAAATACCGAACGAGTCCACTTAGACTGAAGCGAGACCTAGACTTCAGAACTAGACTACTCTTCATCATCTCCCTGCCCATTGACTTCTGGATCCTCGTAAAGTGCATAGTCTCATTCATCCACATTATCTGCAGGGTTTGGAGGAGAGCGAGAATGAGCATAACTTTCGTGCTCGCGAGCCAACACAAAATGCAACAATATACATGCAAAGTTTAACAAGGATGACTCGGTTCTTTTATTTGCTAAAGCAATGTTTTCAATTATTATAATAACAAATTCCTATTACTTAGCATTTTTTAACCAAATTGTATTTTGTCAAAGGGAGTAATTGTGTAATATTTGTAAACAGCAGAGGCTACCTCCATCTTTATGCTTAATTTGATTGGGGCTATCCCCAGACGACCCAGGAAAAATCCAAACTCAGGGCTAGGTAAGCCCGCCACATTTTTTAACCCCGCTCACAAGGTTTTTGAAATAGAATTAACTCAAGTTAAGTTCTCATGTTCACCTTTGACTGTAGGCACGGTTTTTTAAACAGTTTATAACTCTGCAGAGATTGTACACTTTACCGACAAGAGACAATTAACTCGTTGCCCTACACAATTTCTTAGTCGTGTAGTCGAGAGGTTGTCACAATACTTTTCAATTCATTTCGCCCCTTCCATCATCTCACCCATATGGGGTTACACCCATACATTGCGTGGGATGTTCACCTCAGCGACTGGCGTAGCATGGCTACACCTCAGCGACTAGCAACTTCACCCCTGACTCGGTGTCCCATTCAAGCAGGTTGTACCGCATGCTTGCATATTCCCTTTTATCCGTCCCGCGAGATGACATTCAGGGTTTAATAAATTTACTAAGCCAAGTTGTATTTTTGTTTGCAAACTTGTGGTTGTACTTGTTTTATACGGGAGGTTGTGACAAGATTAAGTCTTTAGGGTTGTCAGGGGACGGGTCTTGGGGGTCCTTCCAAGGAGTGAGGTGTTGTAGCGCATGTGTCTCGTGGCTGATCCTGAAATCCTGGCCAGGGAGGAGAGTGTCTGTTGGGTAATCGAAGCTCTGCCATAAGACCGTGTCATCTCTTGAGGATCGGAGGATGAAGTTTCCGGTGTTGTCAAGAATGGCACTTGCTCCAGTGGTAGGCAAGGAGTTCCCACTGGTGTTTGTCGTCCAAAGAACGTGGCCGTCAGTATTTGACAAGACAAGATGGGAGTCACTGGTCAAGGTGAGCTTTGCGGTTGTAGTATCCATGATCGGGATCCCGCGGTTGGCAACCCACACGACGGTGCGCGGTAGGATGTTGTTGTACCATATGCCAACGTAGTAATGTTTTGTGGTGGAGTTGGACGGGGAGAAGCCCAAGGCAAAGACACGGTTGTCAGAGATGAGAGTGCTGCCAGCGTAGAGTGGCTTGCCTGGGACGAGGAGGTTCTGAGATGCACAAAACAATGAGTTGAATGACCAACTCACCAGCAAGAGGATGCTGTAGATGGGAAGAAAATCCATGAGTCTTCTACTCTTCTTGTGCTTGTGAGAACACGGGAATGAAATGGAGAAGTGGGATATATTAGCTTGGATGAGGTTCTCTTGATTACAAGGAGTGGAACAGGCGAACAGCCAGTTCTTTGCGTCTTTGTTAATCTATTCGAAGGGTTAATGCAGCCTACTACTGCCTGATTTTACGCTGAAGGCAAAGCTGATATTTTTGTTTTCGGCGTTGAAACTGTTAAGAATGTACATACATTGACCGATCCCTCTGTTACGGCACAATCTCTGTCCATGTTGTAACGCGCGAGATACGCACAGATTTGTAATCCTCCATACACGGCAAACTAATCCCGGTATTTTGTGGGTGGGAAGTTCTGTGCGAGTGAAGTGACGAAGGGAACGCTTCGCGTCGGACGCCCGGATGGAGATCTAACGTGGGGAAAGGCATACGATGGGAAGTCGCTTCCTAGGTGTAAACTATCTTGATGGCAATTTAGAAAAGTACATGCCCTTGAAGGTGGGGAATGCGTGGGTTGTCCAACTAACGAGGGTGAATGCTGGCTTTTGGTAATTGCAAGCAACTTGCCAAAGCTTCTGATCCACGGAATATGATGTGATGGTTGGATTCTGAATGCTGGAGTTCTATTTTATGAAAGCAATGCTGCATTTCATTCTGTGGCGTATATCTGAATAGAGGATGTACATTGCTTCTGCATTACAGCATTAGTATGTTATCTTGGAGGTTGGCGATTCAGGAAAGAAGCCGATTGTTTTGTTCGTTATATGGAATCCGAGAACCTTACAGGCGAATTCAGTAATCAGAATGTATATGTCAGAGGAGCATCATTCACTGTAACAAACCAAAGTAAGAAACCACTTGATGACCGAGAGGTAACCATTGATTCAGAGTAATCGTGGTCATAGACAAAGGGGGGATTCTCAGTGGCTTATAGAGATGTTAATTCGGTGAAAATATGCACTGTGCCGGGCTTCTTGTTTAAAAAGCCAAACTAGATTAGTTTTATGGCAAAGAAGACCTAGATGCTTGTTGTCTATTAGACAGTATTCCATGTTGTGTGATAGTATTTTACAAGATTTGGTGATGCTGATGGCACATACATAAGCTACGAGGTTTGGAAAGTCCACGATGTGGTGTGTAGAACTGATCTTTTAAGACACTCAGTCCTCAGTTAGATCATACCAGCACGCTCATACCAGCTACAGGAGATAACTTCGCAGGCTTTGCTTTCTGCCATGAGAGGTGTGGTGCTGGAATGAGTGTGCTGTGTGTTGCAGCTGCACAAGCATTTCCACGGTCATGCATACACCAGGAGAGACAGCTACACCGAGACAAGCAAAGTGTTGTACATTCTGATGTTGTCCTACAAATACTGGAATTTTTTGGCAAATACGACGCTTTTTCGTCGCGTATTTGCGGATCTGATCACGGGAACGATGTATTTGCAGATCTAGCACCGTCGGCGCACGGCCACCATACGCCAACGCCGGATAGCACGACACCTGGCGTTGGCGCACGGCCACCGTGCGCCAACGCGTCACCCACTGACGCGTGCCAGCCACCCCCCGCCACCTCAGCCGCTGGCACATGGTGGCCATCGCCAGCCCCCCCATTTCAACTAGCGATAGAGATCTCTGTCTGTTTTTTTACTATCTATTTCTGATTACATATTTTATGGACAAATCACAAAGATATTACAAAAGCATTCAGCACAACGTTATCACATTTTTTGTCGACAAATCACAATGATATTACAGAACATTCAGCGTAACGTTCTCACGTATTTTGTTGTCAAATCACACTGATATTACAAAACATTCAGCACAATATCATCATCTAGTTTTTCGACAAATCAAAATGATATTACAAAGCATTGAGCATCACATATTTCAACAAGACGAACCTTTCTTATGGCCGTGACCTCAACGTTTGCCATGTCGACCTCCTCGAGTGGGGCGGTCAGATGAGGTCCCCGCGGCGCTCGTCCGGACTGCTGATGTTTCCTTCATCCTGCGGATTTCTCGTAGAGCATTTTTTGAAGGTGTGCCCAGAGTCTCTGCCAATGGAGTACTTCTTCATACGACGCCCAGCTTCTGCTTCGTTCATGTCGTTCCTGATATGTCGTACATGTCGTCGGCCAATCTTTGCCTTCAGCCTATCAATGTCTGCGGCCCAGATAAGTTGCTCATAGGTCGGATGCCCAGTGAAATAGCCAACCACACCGTAACCATACAACTTTGTGCTCCAGATTTGCATCACCTCCTCCTTGTTGAAATAATCACAGATGTACTGGCCGGGATGCTGCGCCACCGTCGAACATGTGGGCATGACATGTGAGCAGGGCCTATGCAGAAGAAGAGGCTTGTTGCAAGTACATACGCAACTAGCGCAGCGTAGCGTGCACTTGTGGGTGATCCTCTCGCGGTTCATCCTGCGGTGTCCTTTATCTCAACACAGTATCTCGAAGCGAAGATCCCTTGTACTATCTTGAATGCCCAGTGCATCTCACCCTTCTTGCTCTTCTCCTTCATGTAATTGGTGATCATGGTGGAGTACAGTACTTTATCATTTGACATGGCGAGCGACGCGTTGTTGCTTCTGTCAACAAAGTAATTTGTGGTACCTGGTGCCGCACATGATCCAATTGTACACCTGGCTAGATTAGTTTTCATAACACCATATCGAGTACCACCCCTGTCATATAGCAACGATTACTTCTCCTTAGGCTCGTGCTCAATCTAGTCCTAGAAGCATTTCACCTACGCCCCCGTCTTCCTTGCCACACTAGAACCATCTGTGGATAGCTGTGGCAATGCTTCGGGGGCCTGGTCAGCACTTGTACTGGCCTTTTTCACTGCCTTCCTTTTGTGGGTCTGGGTCCGCTCATCCATAATCTTTCAGACTTTATCAAACTTTCGTTGTTGGTTCTGGTTGCACAGCCGCTTGAATAGGTTCATCAAGTCCTCGTTGCGGAACTACTTATAGAAGTTTACACCCAAGTGCCTCATACACCACCTACTCTGCAAATCTACCCATGGAAGTGGTTCATTCTCTCCTTGTTGTAGCTGAGTTATTGCACTCAGCAGGCTTGTATGCCGATCATGTATGATACATACGTTAGGACGACTTTGTACAACAAAAATCATCGAATTCCTTAGGAACCACGACCAGCTGTCCGTGTTCTCACTTTCAACGAATGCAAATGCCACGGGAAGAACTTGATTGTTCCTGTTTATCACTATTGCAATCAGTATCTGATCCTTGTACTTTCCAGTCAGGAATATGACATCCACGCATAAGATTGGACAGCAGTGCTAGAATGTATTGATGCATGAACCAAAGACGAAGAATACTCGCTTCAGTACCCTCTTATTGCCCCACTTCGGATGCGTGGAATCTTCAATGACGACATGAGTATCGGGATTCCTGTCATGTATGACCCGGAGTTGGCTGGGCAGGTTGTGGTAGGAGTCCTCGAATGTACTGAATCTTAATTCTAATGCCTTCTATTTTACCCTCCACGCCTTGGCATAGCTGATTGTGTACTGGAACCTTGCCTCAATCGCTTGAATGACGGGTGATGGCTTAAAATCTAGATTATCCATGATCTCACTATACATGATGTTCGCGATGAAGCCTGATGACAGGTTCTTATGGGACTCCTCTGACTCAGTAACGACACATGTGTGAGGGACCAGTATAGAGTATTTCCAGTAGGTGTCCCACTTAGGCTGAAATGCGTGCACTCACCAAAGGCATCCCTCTATGTCGCACTTCACATCGTAACATCTTGGGTTAGACTTGACGGTTGTGAATGTACGCCGCACCGATAAGGCCTAGAATTTGACCACTCTTTGCATTTGTACATAGCTCCTTACCTGACCTCACTCTGGTCGTACTCCTACGACACACGGGAGCTTTCGTTAATGACGAGGTTATCGAACTGGTATGTGTTCCACTCAGATTGAACTGCCTATTGTTCCATAGCATCTCCGTTGTCAGATCCTTCATCTTCTATGTAACACCCCCCCTTTTTCCCCGTTCTTCTTCCCCCCTCCTCTCCCCCCCCCGACCAGCGTTGACCCGCCTCCCGACCGCACCGTGTGGCGCCTTCGCCTCCCTCCATCTTCTCGTCCTCGCCAGGGCCCACCACTAGTGCGCGTCCCGTCCCGGCACGCCGCGCCTGCCCCGTCCTCTGTCACGTCGCCTCCGCACCCGCTGCTCCCGCCGGCGCCTCGTCCCAACCCCACGCCCCATTGCCGGCCACCATGGAGCCCACGGCTCCTTTCTCCTCCTCGCCCGGCTATAAGAGATCCCCGCCTCGGCACCTCCGTTCCCCTCCTCCCTCTTTTTCCCCCCTTTTCTTCCCCCAAGAAGAAGAACGAGGAAGAAGAACAAGAGAAGAAGAAGGGAGAACTCACCTCGGTGACCGCCGCCGCTCGGTGTCCTCCCCTTGCCGGCCGGTGAGCCCCGTGCGCCACCATTTCCCTTCGGCTGTCGTCGTTGCCGCCGCCGCCGTGCCCTCGACCCACCTTCTCCCCGTGCGGCGCCACCGTTCCCTTCTCCCCACACGCCGCCACTGCCCCGTCGGATCTCCCCGTGGCTGTCGCCCGAGCCGCCCCCACCCCTTCTAGGCGCGCCCGTGGGTGCGTCCCCAGCGCGCCTGATCGGCCGAGGCCTTGGGCCGGGCTGGAATTTGTGGGCCGCTGCCTTTTCTTTTTTTGTTTGATTTTCGTTTTCCTTTTTCTAATTTAATTCAAAAGTGAGGCTTCAAAAATTATTATCTCCCCCATTTTAACTCCAAAAATTATAAAATAAATTTCTAAAAATTTGTTAATTCAAGATCTTACTAATGGCATAGGTCTTGTTTAATTTGGAGTTCATTTGTTGTTCATTTGTATTTAATTGCCCTTTTTGCTTGTCTGTGCCTTTTTCCGGTACGATCGTCTGATTAGGATTTGAAGACTCGGAGGACCTCCAAGTTGATCAAGCACAAGAACACCAAGATCCTCTTACCTATATCCAAGGCGAGTCAATACTTTGATCATATTGAGCCTATATTTTATGCAAATTATATTCTTTTAAAAATAGCAAATTTCATGCTTTAATTCTTTAATCAAGTGTATGTCAAAGCTTAAGGTAGTTAAATACCCATTTGATGATTAATTAATTATTATACCATCCTTCACAACTTGAATCCTTTAATCCTTGTCACCCTAGTAACTATATGGTAATACTAGTTATAGGTTGTACTTGAGCGACATGCTAGTCTTGCTTAAGTACCGAGATACTAAAATGTCCCAATTGTCATCTCTTCAAACATGAAAATATTTTGGGCAGTCATTGGTGTGGTCCATGACTGAGACAAAGGTGGTAATCTGGTTTTACTCATCAAAACCCTAAAATTGCTATTACCCCGTCTGGGTGGACGGTAAGATGAATGGTATGACAGTGGGTGCTAATGTAGCCTATGGACTGTTGTGTTGTGGATTGGAATATAGAATGAACCGCCCAGACAACCCTAAGGACTTAATCTTGTCGGACCTCCGTGTAAAACAAGTGCAACCACAAGTCTGTAAAAGTACAACTGGCTAAATAATTTGTATCCATCGATCTGAGTTGCATCGGATAGATGATCGCGACGCCGTGAGCCTTTGTGGCGAGGGGTGTCGGGATGCGCGATGTAAGTCGTTGGATGGCGCAAGAGGGGGTCCGAGTAAGGGTTGACGGGTCTAAAAGAGCATAACCCTTCATGGACGAAACCTTAGCGAAGTGTAACAAATACTGAAGGATGCATTGTAAAGGCCTTGTGACGATCTCCCCTTGACTCACATGTCTACGGAAACATGTGTACATATCAAGATGATTGTCTCTTGTGGGTAAAGTGTACAACCTCTGCAGAGTGTAATAAACTGTTCGAATAGCCATGCCCACAGTCAAGGGCGGATATGGGAACTTAACTTGAGTTAGTTCTATTTCAAAAAAAAAAACCTTTGTGGGTGGTATGGAAATTGCGGCGGGCTCACCTAGCCTTGGGTTGGATTTTCCCTGAGTTTTCAGACTCAGTGATGTTAATATGTGGGAGTAACCCCAATCAAATTAAGCATAAGGTGGAGGGAACCTCTGCTGTTATTAAATATTGCACAATTACTCTCTTTAATAAAAATACAATTTGTTAAAAATGCTAAGTGATAAGACTTTGTATTTATGATAATTGAAAACATTGCTTTCGCAAATAAAAGAACCCGAGCCATCCTTGTAAGCCTTGCATGTATATTATTGCATTGTGTATTGGCTCGCGAGCACGAAAGTTGTGCTCATCCTCGCTCTCTCCCCAAAACCCTCGAGCGGAAATCACGGAGATTACGACTACTCGAGGATCAGTAGGAGGACCGGGAGATAATGAGCGTAGTGTAGTCGTTAGCTATTCTAGTCTCGCTTGATCTAGGCGACTCGTTGGTGCTTGCGTGCATCCTATATTATCGAGTCATTGGGTAATATTAGGCGCTACTGAGTTTCCCAGTCGCTTACTGTGGAGAGATGTGCTCTCACCCCTTTGCTTCCATTGTCGCTTCAGCTTTTGTAATGTAATCTTTTGGCTGTTCGCCCATATTGTAAACTGACCGCGCGGACTATGTAAACTCGATGTGCTAAATTAATGAATGGTATGGTTCTCGCCATGTATGAAATGATTCGACAATGTATCTCGTGAGTCTTGTCTCTCGATCGAGGAATAGCACAGTGTTATCACAGAGGATTCTGGATTAGAAAATCCGGGTCCGACATTCTAACAATGCCATGTAGTCCAGGTCTTTGAGATCCATCGTTTGGACTAGGGCTTCCAGCTCCTCAGCCTCGTCAGCAAGTCACCAGCTTGCCTGATTGAAGGAGCTCCTTCCACACGGTCTTCATCGACACATCAGCAACTCCCGGACCTTCGGCCATTATGTGAGCCGCGCTGTGGCTAGAGTCCCCGACTTGTTCTTCGGTGTCACCACCCCCTTCTTGTTCAACCGCCGATGCAGGAGTGGGCTTAGCATATGCCTGGGCCAAAAGGACCAAATCCCACCGTTCCTCCCTCACCCTACGTACATATGACTACCATGACCTTGTTCCCTTGAGCTGCACTAACTCCCAATATGTTAACAAATGTATAGGTAGCTCAGGCAGGCAACTGCTGGATCGAGCAGGGAGCCCAAGTAACATCACTGTTAGTTAAGCACTATGTCCAAGTGTTGGGATACAGATATGATACACTAGCATGTAATTCAAAAATCTACCACGTAAACCAGAAAGTCATATAATAATAGATCATAGATCGTTACCACTAGACGCACAATGTAGCGGAAGAAGAGTTGAAACAGCCTGATCTAATGTCGAGCGCATCGATGTAGTGATCGCAGTCGATCGTCATCTGTACCGATCATCTCCTCTAGCAACCTATCATGTTTCTTACATAGGTCGCAGATCATCATCGATCAGCGTAACAGCAATCACAGTAGCGCCTCTATGGTATCCACACATCCAGGGGTGGAACGTCGTACGCCGGTGTGCTAGCACAAGCATGCATGGTAGGGCCTTTAAAGAGATGATAGCTAGGGTTTCGGTGGTGTAACTCATATCTCCCAACAGCCTCATGCATCCCCTTATGAAAAACCCATAACATACTCTATCTGAAATAATTTGTTCTAACCCGTTAAGTATGTGACCCTGTAGATTCATGCATAATCAATCATGACTTAGAAACTCATTTCCAATCACAAATCGGTAATAGTTCCTAACAGGACAAAACAACTTCCGAATACACATAAATATTTTATCGGACGAACCTTATGCACTATGATCTGCAATCAGGTCCTTATCACTTACGACCAGCTCGTATCTCGATACGACTAGTTCACATCTAGTCACGACAGTCTGTAAAACCTTACGACCAGTTTGTCGACCAGTTAGTGATCATGTACGACCAGTTCACGACCAATCTGTATCTCTATACAACCAGTTCCTATCCGGTCGAACTGAACGATCCGCTTGCGTATTCTCCTTTTGCCTCATGATATATGGTTGAACTCTAGGTGAGATATTTGTCATCTATGGATTGTTCAATACTTTCTCGATCTAGTGACGGATAGCTTTGTGTGGTTGACTCTTCGACCACCAGTGGCACAACCATACATTTTTTTATCTGACTACATCGAGAGGCCAAAGATATCTCTCCTGTTATGCTAGGAGAGATAAATCCTATATCCGATCGGTCACATCCCTCCACATGTTTCATAGCATACCCAAAAGCTACCTTTATAACTACCTAGTTACGAAGTAGTATTTAGTAACCTCTAAGTGTACTATTACACATATAGAGAACTATGCTGATTTCAGGTTTAAGAATTATATATCAACATTGCTTGAGAGCAACTGATAACACATAAAATCACAAAAATCTATAAAGTGTCTTAAGGTGGATCAATCCAATACCATGTTCTCTAACATATGCTCACATTATTGATTCGATATCGCCATATCTCTGACCGGTGAAATATGTTCATCAATCAATACATATGCTGGTCAATAAATCAATAGAGTCCCGGCCATAGACATTTGACCAGAGATACTTTTAGAAGGCATCATACAACTATTAAAGAGTTTCACCAACAAGTTACGTACTTGTTAATATTTATAAATGATAATTCATCCAAGAAACATAATGATATTTATTCTATAACTCATAAACATAGATACAATACAATTATATCTAGGATTGTCTGTAAGGCATATCAACACTGAGCACTTGGAACATAAATGGTTTGCTAGCTGCTCTAAGATCAGATTTAGACCCATGCATCAGCTCGTAAGATCGGATTTAGACCTGCAGCATGCACACCTGATGATGCGATCTTGCCTGGTATGCTTGCATGCGCTAGTGGACCGACCAACTCTGCAAGACTGCAACGGCGCCTCCCTTCAACCATTTCCACCACGTTCTTGCCTAGTATGTTTGCGTGGAATAAGACTGGTTTTCTTTTATTCACGACACAGACACACACACAAGTCTTGTTGGCCTACGGCCCTGTTTGAAATTCGAATATGAATTTTGCAGAAATCAGCAGATCTCCTCCTAAGAGGAAAAAAAAAAAAAGAGACATTTGCATGTCTCCTGGCGATACTGGGCTGCCGTTAAGGAGCGGTGGAGCTTCTAACAAGAGTTGTACATATCTTGAAGCAGGCAGGTAAGTAGAATAGATACTCCCAAGTTGTAACTCCACTGCAGCCTCTGCAGGATATAGGATCAAAATTGAGAGTGAGACAAAGGAACAAGAAGAAAAGTTAAAAGCATCACGAAGGCAGGAGCGCAGCGGTGGCACTCAGCACAGCAGCGTAGCAGCCTAGCCTTGGTGACTTGAGACTTGAGCGCGTATGCATTTCAGGCGGTGAATCTTTTTCGGGCCTGCTCTTGCGGGCGGGCCCACCGTTCAGCGCAAAAAGCAATCAGGCCCATCCCGCCTTCATGTGGCCTCCCTACCTATCTACGCGGATGGGTTGGGATCCTCTTGCACTGAAGTATTTAATACAGAGGTTTATACTGTAGTAAATAATATAGCAACAGTGAAATTTACGCTGCAGCGAGAAAACACTGTAGCGAGAAAAGCGGCTATGAAAACTTTCCCGTTTGAAATGGCTTCCGACTTTTTCAGATAAAAACCGAAAGCTAAAGTTATCCTAAACACACCCTACACAAGGATGGGGACGAAAATACCTTGCCCGTCTACGACACTCGCTATACCCCTGATATGTAGTAATATATACACATAAGTAAACCGGTGCATTCATTTGTTTTAGAAACTTGGTATATAGATTTTGCCTCTTTCTTAGCATAATCTGTATGATTTGCAATATATATCTCTCTCAATACCATTTTATCATGAGAAAAATCCTTATATGTCACATAATAAGTCCCTCCACGATTTCGCCATTGAATAACTTGTTCTTTCGATACCATCGGTTTACAAAAGTGATGCCTGTTATGCCACTAACGTCAATCCAACGTCCGTTAAGTTCAAGTCAGAGGTCCATATTTTGTAGTATTGTCGAAAATACCCATACCCTCCGTGATGGACGGCATCCATGGCCCGCATGGCAGACTAATTCCTATTCTTCTTTCATATGCTCCTTTCTCTCTCAATAGATAGCGAATTTTTTTATTAATTAATCTTTTTTAAATTTAATTTTAAAGTTAACCCGACGCACTTTATTTTCAATTCTGACCCCTTTGATCACACTACCATCCGTGGCGTGACAAAATAACACTGTCACGCCAGCCTATTTCTGAGCAAACTCTTGTCACATCATGGGTGGTAGCGTGCCAGTGTTGTTTGATCACGCCACCACCAGTAGCGTGATAAAAAGTGCGTTTTTACAGACTTATCATATGGTGTGACTATTATTTTGTCACGTTATGAATGGTGGCGTGACCAAAAATATCAAAATTGGAAATAAAGTGTACCAAGGGTTAACTTTAAAATTAAATTTAAAAAATAAATAAATAATTAAAAAAGTTCATAGATAGCAATGCCGCCCCATCTCTTAAAAATGCAGAGGATAGCCGAAATGCAAAGGATTAACTGTAATTAGGAGGATAATGCGCGCGATGCCGCGCCGTTGAGGTAAAAAAAATTGGTTTTTTAAATGTATGAAACAAATATGTTTGACCTATAATAGGTAAGTTTTGATGAGAATGTTAAGTCCGGATATATAGTGCTTTTAGTTCTACGTGATCTGTGATATGTTAACAACTTATAGGTCGGTAACAGCACTGGTAGTAATAGAGAACATGAGTAACATGGTTTACTTTGTGTAGTTGTAGATGCTAGACAGGTGTTTATATCTCAATGATTAGGTAGTTTCAAACATACAAGTGATGTTGAGGGGATAAAGGCCAAACTATGTAGACAGAGTTATCACATGAATATGTTAGAGTGATCTCAGGTATTTGGCCCAACGGTCAAATACCACCCCCTTGCTCGCGCCCTGATCGGGGGCGCCCAGCCCAATAGGCTGGTGGGCCCCTGTCGCCAGCGCCACATATAAGAGGTGGGGGCCGGGGCGGCACGCAACACAAGGTTCACCGTGCGGCCACCATCCCCACCAAAACCTAACCCGATCTTGAGGTTGGCGAAGTGACGAGGAAGCACCACCGCGGTCTCCTTCTTGGATCTGCACCACCGCCGTCATCGTCTTCCCTTTCAACGACCACCGCTGCTGCCATGGCCGGATCCTCTTCTACCTCGGACGGTACTCTCTCTCCTCTATTCTCTCCCTCTGATGTCCCCCCCCAGTGCAAAGAATAGAGATGCAACAATGGTATCAGAGCCGGTCTTACCGGTTGCGTCGCCCGGTCGCCGCCATGAGTGCGATCGCCGGCTTTGCTCGCTCCGCCTCGGCCGTGCCGTGCGCCGGGTAATCGCGCCGCGGCACTTTTTCGTCTGATCGCCGCCACCGGTCGCGCCGTCTAGGGCTCGGGCGAGTGCGCGCGCCGCCGTACTCGCGTCGGGTCCCGCCGCGCCGCCCCTCCGTGACGCGCGCGCTCGCGCTGCCGCGTCGCCGCGCGGTGGCGCCGGCGCGAGCGCCGCTCCGCCCCATGTTGCCGCGCGAGATCGCCTCGCCGCGCCTGCGCGCGCCCGTCGCCGTGCCGCGTGGACGTGGCGGACTCCGCATCCGCGTAGTCGCCGGGCGCCCTCGCCTTGCGCGAGCGGAGCCACCGCCGAGCGCCGAGGATGACGGTCGGCGCGCGCGCTCCGCCGGAGATCAGCGCGAGCCGCCGGCGGTGCATTGCTCCGTCTTTGCCGCCGAGCGCCCGCCGCCTTGAGCGCCCGCCGCCTCGCTCGGGCTCGGGTGGAGAAGGAATGAATGGGGCTAGGGTTTTTGGAGTGGGGTGTTATTTCCCCTCTTTTTCCGCTCGGCCGTCCGTCGATCGGATCGTCGGACGGTGAGGCTTCTGGCGTTTTTATTAAAAGGAAGAAAGAGGCCTTGCGCGGTGGTGGGCCGGCCCGACGTGGGTCGTGGGCGCATGTATGGGCCAAAAGTGAATATGGGTCGGATTGATGTTTTGCACAGTAAATCCGTGAAAAGAATTGTTATTGTTTTTTTTTCAGAAGCATTTTATGATTGAATTTCAATAAAATTTGAATTAAATTTCTGGAAATTTTTGCACCAACGTGTTAATTTTTCCAGAGATTAAAAGTGTACAGTATAATGCTTCTGAATAATGAATTATTTTAGAATAATTACAGTTTCCGCTGCAAAAGCTAATGTTGATTAATTTTCATTATTAAATTCGAACCAACGGGAGAATTTAATTTTGGAAAAATAGATATATTTTTCAGATAATTATGATACTGTTATTTTCTGACCAACGTTGATAATTACAGTATTATAATTTTTAATTGATGTTTTTATGCGTTATTTCTATTTCTGCCCAACGGTGATGTAGATTTAATGCATAGATAAAATTGTTTTAAATTGTGTGTCATATTTTTGACCAACGTTGGAAATAAGACATATAATTTTAATGTTATGTTCTCACTTTACTTGAACTATTTTTGAGCGGATACAACTTGATGAGTTGTATCGGAGAGATCCCACTCTCAAAGGAGATAATTATGGAGAGTGGAAGAAAAGATAGACTTAGCGTTTATCTTGGTGAGGTGGGTGGGTCCTCACTCTAAGACGGTCCGTCCCGAGCCTATGGCACGGTGAGGATCAAAATGAGGATGATCTTGCTGGCGAGAAAAGCGGAGGACCATGCTCCCTTACGGATGTCTTATGACCTTGAGCATAAGAAATGGACCACGACCAACAAGAAATGTTTGGTGTGATAAAGCTACGATTGAGCCCGCAATTGTGGGCTCAATCATGAATGTGACTTCATCACGAGTACCTTGAGAAAATAAAGAGTCGGTTTACTAGCTCTTTAAAGACATATGCTACCACGGTGATTAAGCGACTTGTGTGAGAAAGGTACACGGTGGTGGCGGTGGCATAAGAGAACACATACTAAGGATGAGCAACTTGGCATCAAGCTTAAACCAATGGATTTGGCAATCAAGGATGAGTTCCTTATTCATTTGATTTTGCTTCTTTCTTGGAAAAGTTTGACACCTTTGTTGTCAACTACAATATCTGACCAGAAATGGGACTTAGAAAAGTGCATAGCTATGTGTGTGCAAGAGGAGGAAAGATTTAAATCCTCACATGGTGGTTATATCAACTATGTGAAGGACAACAAGAAAAGAACTTCAACGATAACTTCTCCTCAAAAACAAGGAAAAGCCTCGTCCGTCGGCCTCAACGAATAAGTTTGCGGTAGACAAAGATCGGTGCCTTCATTGCAAGAAAAAGGGACATTACAAGAAAGATTGTCCGATTTCTTGAAAATGATTATGTTAAAGAAAGGTGAGGACATTATTACGTTCATAAATGAGTCCTGTATATACAATATTCAAAATCTACTTGGTGGATTGATTCAGTGCAACTGTTCATGTTGCCAATAATATCGAGGATTAGTTCGACGAGGAATACGCAAAGAAAAGAAAGATGCATTAAAGTCGCAAATGGAGTCAAGTGAAGTTGAAGCCGTTGGCGATCTTTCATTAGAGCTAGTGATGGCTTCACTCTTTTACTTAGAGATGTTCTTTATGTTCCCTCTTCTGAGAGGAATTTGATTAGTGTTTCATGTTTGGACAATGATGGTTATGATTGTCATTTTGGAAATGGCAAGTGTGAAATAATGTTTAATAAAGAATGTGTTGGTCTTGCCATCTTACAAAATGAACTTTATTTGTTATCATTATGTGATGATGTGAATGTCGTATGCGATAATGGGAGCGTCGCGTGCGAAAGTGAATGAATCCTCGTCTCTGAATGTAAGCAGGAAGCGAAAGAGAACTCTAGATGCGTCGTCGAAATTATGGCATGTCGATTAGGCCATATTTGAGGGAATAGAAAGACTAGTTAAGAATGATATTCTTCCTCCATTAGAGTTCTCGGACTTAGAACAATGCGAGATGCATTAAAGGAAAATATGTAAAGAAAATCAAGAAAGGCGCCAAAAGAAGCACGGAATTCTACAAATTATTCACACAGACATTTGTGGACCTTTTCTGTGAAAAGTGTGGATGGATATGACTCGTTCATAACATTCACAGATGATTACTCCGTTATGGATATATTTATCCAATCAAAGAAAGAAATGAAGCCTTGGATAAATTCAAGATATTTAAAATGAAGTTGAAAACCAACACGATTTAAAGATTAAGATAGTCCGATCGGCCGTGGGAAGTACTACGGTCGACATACCCCATATGGACAAGTTCTGGACCTTTTGCAAGGTTCTTACGGGAAAATGGTATAGTGGCCGATATTCTACAGGCGAACCTCAAACAAAATGGAGTAGGTGAAAGACGGCCGTGCCTTGATGGATATGGTGCAAAGCATGATGAGCTATTCCACACCGCCATTGAGTTTATGGATGGGCGTTGAAAACCGCCATTCATATTCTCAACGAGTGCCTAGTAAGTCGGTGCCCAAAACAAATGCGAGTTGTGGGCGGGAAGAATTCCCTCACTAAACCACTTACGTGTGTGGGGAGTCTGCTTGAGGCTAAAGTATTTAACCCAAACCTTGGGAAGCTTGATCCCAAAGCGATGAAGTTGTCATTTCATTGGCTACTGAAAAGTCAAAAGGTTTTCGTTTCTCTGTGTGACGGATATACAAAGTTTGTAGAAACGAGACACGCTGTCTTCTTAGAGGATGAAATGATGAGGAAGCATGGTAGCTCGTGAGATTGACCTTGAAGAGAAGCGGTGTATGCACCCTCAGATGATTCAAGAGCCATTCTTCACACTACTGCTGTCATTGCACCGCGGTGCAAGACAACTGTGGTGCCGGCACTGTTATTGTTCCTCTGTGGCAACAATGAATGAGAATGAGGAACTGTTCTTGAGGATCCTATAGAACCCATTGCCACAGATGAGGGGAGCAACGGCAGACCTCAAGCAGAAGATGTACCAAATGAGGAGGCCCAGGAGGTCTCAAAGAGTAAGAAGATCGGCTATTTCGATGATTATCAGTTTATCATCTGAGAGGAATTTCAAATGGAGGATGATCCTATCTCATTTGAAGAAGCCATGAGAAGCGAAAATTCCTCAAAATGGCTTGAGGCCATGGAAGAGGAGATGAGGTCCATGAAGACTAATAAAGTGCAGGACTTGGAAAATATTCCTAAAGGAGCCAAAGCAAGAGGGTGTAAATGGGTCTACAAGACAAAACTTGACTCCCAAGGGAATGTAGAAAGATACAAAGCGCGACTTGTGGCAAAAGGCTTTACGCAAAGAGAAGGGATTGATTACAATGAGACCTTTTCTCAGTCTCATGTAAAGATTCCTTGAATCATAATGACATTAGTAGCACATTATGATTTAGAGTTACATCAAATGGATGTAAAGACGGCATTTCTTAATGGGGATTTGGAGAAAATGTTTACATGGCACAACCGAAAGGTTTTGTCATGGAAGGAAATGAAAGAATGGGATGCGCCTAAAGAAATCGATTTATGGATTAAAACAAGCTTCAAGGCAGTGGTACTTGAAGTTTGTGATACAATAAGAAAATTTGGGTTTAAAGAGAATATAGAGGACAAGCGTGTTTATGCAAAGTTTAAAGATGGGAAGTTTATCTTCCTAATCACGTATGTGGATGATATCCTCTTGGCTAGTAGTGATGTCGATGCACTCTTGGAGACTAAGAAGTTTTGTCCTCAAACTTTGATATGAAAGATCTTGGTGAAGCTTCGTTCGTTCTAGGATCGAAATTCAGGATAAAACAAGGGGATATTGGGATGTCACAAAAGGCATACATAGAGAAAGTCTTAAAGAAATTTTGTATGCATAAATGTAGTCCTTCACTGCACCTATAGTCAAAGGCGACAGATATAGGGATTTTCAATGCCCTAGGAACGATATGAGATCGATCAAATGAAATCGGTTCCATATGCTTGGTATCGGAAGCTTACGGTATGCTCAAGTGTGTACGCGCATACGACTTAGCATTTATTACCGGGTTACTGGCGATTCGAGCAATCTGGAATAGATCATTGAAATTGATAAAGAAAGTCTTGCGTTATTTGCAAGGAACAAAAGGCCTCATGATAACATCTGAGAAGATCAGATTCACTCCATATAGTGGGGTATCTGATTCGATTTTGCGGAGATGATATAAAGTCTACATCCGGATATGTGTTCACTCTCTTTGGAGGAGCTATATCTTGGAAAAGCTCAAAGCAAACCGTCACTACATCGTCCACAATGTATGCCGAGTTTGTAGCATGTTATGAGGCTACGGGGCGGTGAGCGGCTAAGAAGTTCATACCGGTTTAAAAGTGGTTGGCGACATCAATAGACCACTTAAGTTGTATGCTGCGATAATGAACCCGCGATAACGTATGCCCACAACAATAAGTCAAGTGGTGCTGCCAAACACATTGACATAAAGTATTATGTTGTGAAAGATAAAGTTCGGGATCAAATTATAAGTCTTGAGCATATAAGTACAGCAAAGATGTTAGCGGATCCGCTTACTAAAGGCTTACCACCCAACGTGTTGAGAGAACATGTAGCGGCATGGGTTTAAGGAAAGCCTATGATTCTGGACTAAAAGATGGCTCAAAGTTAAAGTAACCTTTTCAAAGCAGAGAGGTGTATTGTGGCATCAAATCTATCGGCGATTGACCGTGACGATGAGACATGTTCTATGCACTAATCTGTGATGGAATGTGTAAAGTTAAAAGTAATTAAAGATAAAGTATAGATTGAGATCAAGGGGGAGAATGTTAGAGTGATCTATTGTTAGCACGTTTATACATATCAGAAAAACATACATCAGAGTGTTGTGTGCTTGCGTTATGTACATTGATAGTACGTTTATACATATCAGCAAAGCATACATCAGTGTGTTGTGTCTTGTGTGATCTGCGCCTGTTAATTAAAAGATGTGTGTAAATGGAATTTGGCAAATAACAATTAGGTGCTGTGTTATGTTGACAATCACAGAAACACCTCAAGCAATTTCTCAAGATTGGATATCAAAAGGAAACATCTTTCATTACCACACAATTTTTGAATATGCAAGGTCTATTATTTGAATAAATCATACGATCGGAACATGTTTAAAAATTGGAACAAACACAGTATGCTTGTGATAATAGTAATAGGATATGAAGCGATAGAATATGCAATTGGTTTCTCTTTCGACATCTTAAGCTGTTTAGAGGACTTTTCGTGTTTGCACAAATAGAATGGAGAGCTGGACTAACATGACTGGGAGGACACAAAGATGGCAACTCACTAACATGACTGGGAGGACATAAAGATGGCAACTCCTCTGACCCGCTATTGAACATGCGTTCCTAGTATAATCCGGTTGACTAACTTTAGCATCCACAACCTGCAAACGAAAATAACCTTTGTAAGTCCAAAAAATGTAGCATTCTATGAGTATTTTAGCTCTACTGAATTGAGTTATTAAACAATAGTAGAAAAATCCATAAAAAATGTTTTCTATTTACCTGAAACTACAAAAAAAAAAAAGTTGAGAACTTATTTATCCTGATTCTCCACAGCAATAGCAGAAAAGTCCACAAAATGTAGTTTTCTTTTTACCTGACCCAAAAAAACCAAAAAAAAGAAGACAGCAGAGAATGTAACTCCCAATTGAATTTTACTTGGGACAGAGTAGTAATGAAAATCTACTGTGAGAAAGGGAAAAAATGAAGAGTTTCTATCTGACGAAAACTAATCTATGGGCTGATGTGCATAATAGCACTGTACACCTGTTTCAATAAAAGACAACAAATTAAGTCTATATGCATGATCCACATGTGCAGCTAACCAAAAATACCAACCAATAATGGGCAAATACACATAGTGGAGATGCCTATCCAATTCTCCATTCCTGTAGGATATGTACTGGCACGAGCAGTGCTGTTTTTTCCCCTTTTTTGGTTCACAATTCCTAGAACAGTGGAGGCAACCTTCTGTACTACAATGGGAGTTTGGGCAGTATTGGACGAAATGGCTTTGACATGGGCGAAAAATGCATTCCATATGACTCGAGAATTCCAGATACATATGCTATAATAGAATATCTATACAAAGCATGTTCCAAAAAGCGTTTGAAAATGCTATTATATATACTTTTGTAGGTTGAAAGAACGGTAAAGCATTCTAGATTAGGAAAAAAAGGGACATAGCATAGAATATATCAATAAGTATTGTAAGTGGTTGGATAATTCTAGAAAGAAGATAAGATAAAATCCTAACAAAGGTTGAAGCTAATGGACTCCAGGATCATGCATTTATTCTGGAATCAATCTGTTGCATCAGTTGGTAGCTTAGAATCCCATTTATAAAGAAGCATCTTCTAGAAATCAACGAAATGTCTATTAATTAGAAATTTAGGACCAATATATAACAATCAATTACAGGTACTGAAAGAATAAGGTGTCTTTGATGTGCACCTATTCCAGTCTTTCTGTACAACTCAGTAACCTGTTGAGCCATTGATAAAACTACAAACGATGTAACTATAGAAGGACTAAATCAGCACTAAGTGAAAATAAAAGAACATCAGTAGCCTACGAAAAAGGAAGAGGGGCTATCTCTTTGCTTAGATGGCTAAAATAGAGCAGGGGAAGGCTGGGAACCAATACAAACAAATAATGCTAATGCATACACCCGAAGACTAAACAAAATGCAAGACATCCCAGGTAATCAAAGTATCAAACCACAATAATACCAAGAGAGGGAACAAAGCAGCAGCAAGCAGAGAGCACCAAAGAGCGGCTGCCCATCCGGTTGGAAGCCTTAAATCTGAAATAGGAGAATGCGGAAACAAATTAGCAACAAAAGCTTCCGAAAAGAGCGGTAATAGTGGTAGAATGAAAAGGAGAAAAAAAAAATAGACGAACCAATCATAGGGCTGATAATGAACAGATAATAGCATTTCGCCCCCTGATATGTATCAACCATATGGTAAAATATGTCCTCCTATTGAAACAAGGCACTTGGTTCGCAGATGATAGAAAATATAATTTTCTCTTTATCCTGTGTATGTAGATGGTAGCAAGTCTCAATATCGAAAAACTAAAATCAAAATCTACAAAGAGGACATTCCATATACTACAAGCGCGGACAACCCATATATCATAATCGAAATGGAAGGACTCAATACCTACGAAATCTGCAACATTTCTATAGCTCGAATGAGAAGGGAAAGAGAGATGGATGCAGCTGCTGGAGCATGGGCTGGTTTGGATTTGAGGTGATGTTCAGATAGGATACCACCTTGGATGCGAAATGATTCTGTATGCATTATCGACTATTGTAGCTATGTATATGCATTAAAAAACTACTATTCAGTAAAGAAGAACAGCGGTGAAAAAAAAACCTAAAGTAAGATCAGAGACGGCAGGATATGGTAACCAAAAGAACACTGAAGGCTCATTTGAACCTACCACTTAAGAGCAATACCTTTCAAATCTAGATTCTTTATGCCACACCGAATTAAGTAGATATCGAGCTGCACAATCAAACCTGTAATGGAAAGAAACATGCTATTTACATGTCTGGAAAAATATAACTGATATTACAGGTAGCTAGCTAACACAGCAAGTCTCACACATACTACTTTCAGCTCTCTTTTTTAAAAAATTGTGACTAATCATGCCAAATTCGATAACAGTTCCCAATAAATGCGTAAACCATGAAAGAACAACAAAGGAGCTCATATAAATCTGATAAAGTATTGATAATATGAAAATGTTTACGTAGATCAATTCAATCTCTGTATAAACGCAACAGGTTAAGGAATAGGTTAGAAAGTCAGTAAGGGCGCGTGTTTAATACAACATGGTTAGTATAATTTTTCTTCCCCCCCCTTTTTTGAAAGGTTCTGTTTTTTTTATGTTCTGAGTGTGTAATCAGGGAAATAGAAATACAGATTTTTTTTTTCTTTTGGCTTTCTGAGCCATATAATGGATCTGCTATGTATCAGTACCCATTTTAGCTTTGAAATGTACTTGTTCTACGAAGCAAAGACTTAAAATGTAGAACTAAACATTTTTTTGGTCTGTAGAGATATGTAAAATGATGATGTAGAACAAAGCGTGTTCGTAAAGGTTTCTAGCACAAGAATGGCCTTTTGAGCGAAGACAATACGTTAAAGAAGGAATGATATAAATCCAAGAAAGTATTGACAATACGAAAATGTTTATGTAGCTGCTCCAGGACATCACTGGCAGTTCTAGATAGTTGTTACCTCATAGATGTGAAAGATGCTACTTTGAGAAAACCTGAAACCGAACAAGAAATTACTTCAAGGAAGACAAATGCTGTGTGTACAATAGACTGCATGACAATGTGAACGTATTGAAAAGAATAAAGTAGTACTATAAGAAATGGTAATAAGTGATACCTGAGCTGGGCAAACAGCGGAAGCAGTCGTTTGTGCTACACGCTAGGAGTTTGGGTTTGGGTGACGGCAATGGTGAGTTCTGGCTGTTTTATGAGGTACTGGCGTTGGAGAATCTGTGAGGATGAGGAGGTCCCTTCCGTAGTATCGTTGTTATGGTATGGCGAAAGTTTTTAAGGGCTAATTGCAAATCAACCTGGATTGACAAATTTTTTTTTGCAGATATCAGTGGTTGATCCACGCAGTATATTGTAATAACATATATTTTAATTGGGACCCAAAAAAATAGTCATAAATTAGCAATCAAGTCAGGAGTACATATATCACAAGTATTATCGGGAATCATCAATATATTACAAAATCCATAATTCTAAAAAGTTAACAAACATCGTAGATAAAAGCTTACAAGAGAATCACTAAATATATATAATAGCACAATTACTAATGAAAATGGAAACGATACCTTTAATGTCAACCTCATGTAAGTTGGTCTGAGTATAGCCTTTTCCACTCGTCAAGTTTCATCTTGCTTGGTGGCAGTAGATCAAGAGGATTCTTTGGCATGGGATTTGGTGCCTCTTCAATGCAGCAATATACGCCTCATCAATCTGCATAGGTAGGGATTATACTGTAGTATCCTGGCAATGCCTAATATGGAGAATTCGATATACAAATCCTACAACCTACCGTAGGATTGTAAACACCATAACTAAGCCTTGGGTACAAGTACAACCACCTGCAATATCTGCATGAACCTCGTGGCGAAAGGCTCATACATTGGTCAATCTGGGTCTGCGAAAACAGTAAATGGATAAGCACTAAAACTTGCTGAGTTACGACGATAATAAAAGCATTGGATAGATCACTCACATATTCGATAAGAGAAGATTCGTAAAGATAGTTGTCACCCTTCAAACACGCAACCTCAGGAAGAACAAGAGAGACGGTGATTCATCTGATAAATATAAAGTTAGGAAACATATCGAATGAAAAGGTGTAAGTAGCTGCCTAAATCCGACATCGATGACGTACGAATTGCATACAACGTAGGCTCGACACAGGCAAGCTCGCATTACGCATCAAATTAAGCTAAGAACAAGGCACACAGGCTCAAAATCCAACAAATCTACCAACATCCGAGCATATCCCAGTATATTTATAGGCAATATGAACTAAGCAGCAACTACTGGAGCAAGAAAGAAATCGATTAGTAATTGCATACAGCATAGGCTCCAACAAACCTAACAACATCCGAGCATATCCCAGTATATTTATAGGCAATATGAACTCAGCAACTCTTTGGAGCAAGAAAGAAATCGATGAGTACAATGAACTCACAAGCGCCATGTCGGCGGAGCCGCTTGCCTCGGCCGATCCAAATCTCACATCTGCACAAAGCACAAACCAAAAAAAAAACAGAAAAAAGTGAGCTCAGCTACGATTGGCAAAGGGGAAGAGGGGGCGGCGGGGAGGAGAGGGCGTCGCGGGCGAAGGGGAGTAGGGGCGCGCGTGCGCGGGCGCGAAGGAAGAGGGGCGAGGGAGGAGGAGCGGCACGGGCCAAGGGAGTAGGGGCGTCGCAGGCGGTGGGGAGGAGGGACAGCGCGGGCGAGGGGAGGAGGGGCCGCAGGGAGGAGGGAGCAGTGCGGGCCAAGGGAGTAGGCGTCGCGAGCGGTGGGAGGAGGAGGCGCAGCGCGGCGGGAGGAGGGGCGAAAGGAAGAGGCGTCGTCGCGAAAGGAGGAGGAGGCGCGGGCCAAGCGGAAGAGAGGCGAGCGGGCGCGGGAGAAGGGGCGTCGCGAGCGCGGCCGAAGAGGAGAGGGCGCGGGAGGCGGCTGCGGCGCTGGCAGGGAGAAGCGGCGCGGCGCGGGATGAGGTAGGGGATAGCAGGCGAAGGCAGCGGAGCGGAGGACGCGAGGATGTGGGTGCGGCTGCGGCTGCAGAAAAGCTGATTGATGCACCACGACGAAAGAAACGCGAAGCTTCTCGCGAACCCCTGAAGCTGAACCGAAGGGGCTGCGTGGCACGATCCTGCCGATCGAACGGCTCACGCACGCGCGAGGCGGCGGCGCGCTCGGAAGAATCGGGAGACCTGCGACGCTGGATGCAATCGCTCCGCTAGGTGCGATCGGACGGCGACGGAACCGCTCGCTCGTGATTGGCTAAAATTCAGGAAACGCCGACATGGACACCCTGGTTGAGCGGCGATTGCTTCAGCCTTATAAGGAGTAATATTTCTGAAATTCATCTTAAGATATGTAAAGAAAAAACAACAACAGTGGCGATACTCTCTCAAGTTTAGCTGGGGTCAAAAAATTGCTAACCTAAAATATGAGAACAAAAGACGAAACACTTCACTTATATTGCACCTGGAAGGGCTTCTTGAAATATCAAGAAAAATCCATGTTTTCCTTACTTTGATTCATACTGGGTATCTGACTGAGAATTGCTCTTTGTACCTTCAGATTGCAGCTAAAGAAAGTTGCTCAGTAGTTACTGAGGGGATAGAATACATGCAAATTCCAATAAAAATATGCACATGTAAAAAACATGAACCCAATCAATGACAAAAAATGGTCTGGATGCAAAATCATGTAACACTGTGTTGGCTTGAAATTTCCTATTTCATAGTAGATTGTATCGCCTAAAAGCTAGTAAATTTAATCGGTTATATTAGCTTTTTTTAAGCATCTACATAGCAAGGACCTGTACTGAGAACATGTAACTTTCTCCTGTTTGATACAGGAGCAGTTCCTAATATACTATATAATTCTAAAGAAACTAGAAGTTACAAATGAACATATGGAGCAAGCTGCTAGCGTCCTCTAGTGCTGTAAAGCTAATTTTATTCTCAGAGTTCTCAATATCCACCTCCAGGGAACTGAGCTTAGCTCAGTTGGTGGAAAAGTGTAGGTGTACACCTTCACCATCCAAGTTCTAGTTCTCTTTTAGATGAATTTGGGTGTTTATTTGACTGTATGCATTCTTAATTGATGTAGAAACCGAGAGTTGTACTCCCTTTCTAAAAAAAATATATTCACCTCCATCAGTTCTATCATTTCTCTGTGCAAAATATAGAGGTTGCTTTGGGGGTGGAAATGCTATAGCTCCGTTCTCCAAAATAGACACAACTGATGACACGAGTGGCCGTGCATTTGGGTTGTCTTGAACACACAAGAGTCCTATATGGATACATCATAAAGCTTCATCAAGTATACAACTTCCCACTGTTGATGAGTCAACTAAATCCTTTGTGTTTCCATCATTCCATAAGTTTCATGCCTGCATCAATTGTATCATGTTCCCATCAAGCTGCATATTTCCTATGACTCGCAGAAATTTGAATATTTCACAACACTTACAAAAGCTATAAGGTTGAGAAAGTCTGCGACTAAGTGCGTAGAGCTGATCCTTGAGCCACTCACAATCTCTAAAAGTAAATCCCCAAAGCTGTAAACATCAGACTTGACAGAGAAGGCACCTTCCAATGCATATTCAGGCGACATGTACCCGCTGTTTGAAACTCCCAATCAAGTATGCATAATTAATTTTTGTTTAGGCACAAGAATACCATATTTTAAGTTTCTTTATGTATGAAATTACTCACTATGTTCCAACAACTCATTTCGTGTCGGACCCGGATTTTCACAAATCTAGAATCATATGTGAAAACACTGTGCTATTACCTAGATCAGTAGATAGCACTCACAGGCACATTGCTGAATCAAATCATACAAGTCGTAAGACCAGACCATATAATATATTACAGACATCAGAGTGACATAGACCGTATCGAGTCAAATTTTACAATAAGGGGGCCGAACAAGCCAAATTGAATACATTACAAAAGCAAAAACAACAGCGAAAGCAAAAGGGGAGAACACTTCTCTCCACAGGCAAGCGACTGGGTTCTCGTGTATGACTGGTATTAGCTAAGGGCTTGGGTAATATTGGTCGTACGCAAGCACCGACGAGCCAGCTAGACTGGGGCGAGACCAGAACCGCTACGACCACACTACACTTCATCATTTCCTTGTCATTCGACTTTGGGGTCCTTGTAGTAGTCGTAGTCTCCTTGATCCGTCGGATCTGAAGGGTTGGGAAAAGAGTGAGAATGAGCACAACTTCCGTGCTCGCGAGCCAACACACAGAATGCAGTAGTATAGATGCATAGCTTAACAAGGGAGGCTCAGTTTCTTTTATTTGCCAACGCAAGGCTTTCAATTATTATAATTAGAAATTTTCTATCACTAGCATTTTAACCAAATTGTATTTTATTAAAGAGAGCAGTTGTGCAATATTGAAATAACAACAGAGGCTACCTCCACCCATGCTTAGTTGAAAAGTGGCTACGACCACTATTAACAACACTGGGTACGACCACCCAGGAACAACACTAGGTCAAGGTTACATCCACCCAGCCAGTTTTCATCCCATCCACAAAGGTTTTTGAAATAGAATTAACTCTAGTAATTTCCCATGTCCGCCTTTGACCGTAGGCACGACTATTTAAACAGTTTTACACTCTGCAGAGATTGTACACTTTATCCACAAGAGATAGTCAACTTAAAGCCCCATACGATTCCTTGGTCATGTGGTCGAGAGACCGTCACGGTAACTTTTCAAATCATCTTGCCCCTTCCGTCATCTCACCCGTATGGGGTTACGCCCATACGTTGTGTGGGATGTTCACCTCAACGACTAGCGCAGCTGGCCTCGACCACAGCGACTAGCGCATCTGGCAATTTCACCTTACCACGGTGCCCCTTTCAAGCCGGAACGCATTCACCGCTTGTATTGCCCCAATCCTCTCTAGCGACATGACTTTCAGGATTCGATAACTCTACTGAGCTAAGTTACACTTTGCACACTTGTGGTTGCATATGTTTTACTATAGGAGGTCATCACTGGATTAAGTCCTTAACATCATCTAAGCGGTTCATACCACATACCACCATTCTTGCGTTACGTCCGCACCCACCATCATACAATCCGTCCAGATGTGGTGATAGAAGTTGGGGTTTTGAGGAGGAAAACCAATTTATCTCAAATACTGCAATCATGTACCTCCCACGACTGCCCCAGAACAATTCATGATTTTAAGAGATGATTATAAGGGCATTTTAATGCCCCGTTACTTAAGCAAGACTAGCATGTCGTTTAAGTACAACCTATAGCAAGTAATTACCACATAGTTACTAGGATGACAAGAAATAATGGATTCAGTTCTAAAAGGATGGTATAACCGATAATTAATCATCAAATGGGTATTTAAATACCTTAAGATTTAACATACATTTGCTTAAAAGATTTAAAGCATGCGACTTTGGTAATTTAAAGAAATATAGTTTTGCGCAAAATGTAGGCTCAACATGATCAAAGTATTGACTCGCCTTGGTTAGAGGTAAGAGAGTCCTAGAAGTCTTGGGCTTGATCAAACTGGGGATCTCCTGCTTCTTCGAACTCTACTCGAATGGTCGAACCAGAAAAAGGAACAACAGACAGAGAGAACAAATAAATGCACAAGAAATAATAAAAGAACTTCGAATTAAATAAAAAACCGGAGCTAAAAGCAAGATCTTGAATTTAGACAATCTTAGAAACAAGGATCACTATGATCGGAGTTATAACAGAGGAGAATGGAGTCCTTGAAGATTTGGTTTCGAGTACCGCTCAACGACTTCACGTGGTCGCAAGGGGAGGTTTCGACTACCAAGTCAGAAGAAGGTTTCAACTGCCAGGTTGATGGACGGATTCGACTACCTGATCGAAAGAAGGGTTCGACCACTACTTGACGTGGTCCCAGGAAGGACACGACTACTCAACGTGGTCGTAGGATGGATACGACTACACAACGTGGTTGTAGGGAGGATACGACTACACAACATGGTCGTAGGAACAAAGAAAGACTTGACGACTTGACGCGGTCGAAAGAACAAAGAAAGATAATAGGGCATGGGAAACTCACCAACACGAGAGAGAGGCCGGAGGGGGTCGGTGGACGGCGGCAAGGAAGCTCGCATTCGAAGGCGAAGGAGGTCGGCGGTGAAGAGGTCAACCAGGACTGAGGAAGAAGAGAAAATGCGGTGGCTTCGACTCGACGAGGACTGAGAGGAGGTGCGCGGCGGCTTGAACTTGGTGCTCAGAGCTTCGGGCAATCACAACAACACAAGTGAAAACTGGAGAGTGAAAGGGAGAGTCAAGGGGGAAACAAAAGGAGGTAAAATGGCTTCCTGGTGCTCTATTTATAGAGGGAAAAGGGGGGATCGGGCGTCAAGATGGAACGATGGAATTTACGGCTGCGCAGCGGAGGCACGACATTTAATGTACATACAACATTAAAATGCGCAAGGCGTAGTAGGGACATCGGCATTTAATGTGCATGTCGCAAAGGAGACGACATCCTTTAATGCGCACGTCGCAAAGGAGACGACATCCCTCAATGCGCACGTCGCTGAGGAAAAATAGGGGGAGGAGAGAGGGGGAGTAGGGGCTGACAGGTGGGGCTGGTCAAAACCGAGAGGCGGTCGAAACCAAGCGGGTGGTCTAAACCAAGAGGCTGGTCAAAACCAAGAGGTAGTCGAAACCAAGAGGAGATCGCAACTGGAAGGGTGGTCGCAGAGGGCACCAGGCGGGGACAAGGCGCACGGGGCGTGACAGAGTGGGCGCACAATCGAAAGAAGGTTTTCGACCACATGGTCGAAAGGAAAGGAGAGGGGCAGGGGAAGGAGAGGGGCTAGATGGGTCGGCCCAACTGAGAGGATTTGAATTGAAACCGAGATTTGAGCAAAAACTCGATACCCATCTCTTGAAATGAGGCCAAAACCAGAGAATTTTGCAATTACACAATAATTTGAAATAGGTTCTGAAAACCAAAAAGACGAATGAAAAGATACCAAACGACATTCGAAATGGGATGTTACATTTCGTGTTTGCCTATTCCTGGATGCTGCCAAAGATCCTTGCCATTCCAAAATCAGATATTTTAGGGTTCATCTCAATATCCAATAATATGTTGCTTGCTTTGAGATCCCTATGAATTATTGTCAATCTTGAATCTTGATGAAGATAAATAAGTTCTCTAGCTACCCCTTTAATTATCTTGAATCTTGTTAGCCAATCAAGCAATAATTTTCTGGAAGCACCTACCATGCATAGCATCAAATGAAGTACAATGTGAGTCATGCATGTTCCGTTGATTAGTTCTTGAATTATTGTGTAATGTGATTAGTACATACTGAAAAGGAATGCATCCAAGCTTTTGTTAGGTAAGTATTCATAATTCAATAGGTTCTCATCTCCGTGAATGCAGCAACCGAGAAGTCTAACTAGGTTTCTGTGTTGCAACATAGCAATGAGAACTACTTCATTTCTGAACTCTACTCCACCCTGGCCAGAACCCTTACTAAGTCTTTTCACAGCAATTTATTTGCCATCTTCTAGTGTCCCCTGCATAATGACATATTTTTCAGATCAAGCAAGACTGAAATGACACCATTTCTACCAGGAAAGGCTTCTTATTACCTTGTAGACATTGCCAAAACACCCGTGGCCAAGCATGCATGTTGGATAGAGAAATTGTTTGTTGCAGCAGTAATTTCTCGGAAGTTAATAAATGGATATTTTAGTTTCCCATCTACAAGTTCATCAGAAGTGCTCAAAACTCCTAGCATCAGTTTCTTCCATATTTTCTTGTTTCGCCGTTTCCCTGAAAAGAATATCAATAAACTCTTAATAATACTATAGAAACACATAATTAATAGCTGTAATTGGCATATGCAAAAATGCTTGAGGAAAATACATAAAGAAAAAAATGAAACTTGTATTCTACCTCTGCAACTGCTGATCCAAACAAGCCATGTGCATATCATTATCAACAAACTTGCCGCAACTCATAGTACAATTTTTACTATGTTGCCTTTTCTCATGTTGCCTATGATATTTAATCCATCAAGAGAATCATGCTTTAAGAATTTATGCTATTTTAAATTTGATATATCAAACATGTCTTACAAGTTACAAGTATGAATTTATGTGAACATGTACTACGACCAACTTATTTCTTACCATGGGAAATCGAATAATCAGCATAAAGGCCGGTGAAATGTATTTTAAGCCAAAATATTTTTCTTTTGTATATCTTGCACTTTCAGTTTGGGTGAGTTTGTTGTTCCTAACATTCCTAGGTCCTAACACATGAAATTGATGAATGAAATTTGGACATGAAGTTTGAATCTTTTTTTTGACTGTAAATAGGAGGGAAACTCCCTACTGTATATATATTAACAAACCAAAAGGAGAAGAAATACACACACACACACACACACACACACAGAGAGAGAGAGAGAGAGAGAGGAAAGAATATACACCACTCTAAAAACTTAACCAAAATCTCTCAACCAACTAACAAAAGCAGTTTGTAGAGATGGCTTGACCCGATGGATAACCATGGTAAACGCATCTCTAAACTCCCTTCTCCAAGAAACCAAAGAATCTTCTATGATAAATTATAGACATTTGGGCCTGCAAAAAGGATAATCTTCAGGTAGAGAAAGGGAGACAAGAATTGTACCGCTTAATCTGTTGATCCTGATATAAAGGTTCTCCCCTACCTCTCCTTCATCGGTAAGCTTCTTTGTGTCTATCAAATCCCCAAACCATAATAAGCACCTTGTTTCATCACCATTTGTTGGTGCTTATTATTGAGTTGCAAGTACCAACTAGTTCACCAAACAACTTAAGCTGATAAGGAAAGACGGATAATTCACTTATATTTCAATACCCCCTAACATGTAGGCTCCCTCAGCCCTAAAACGTGGAATAGAAGTTGGCTGCAATTATTATATTTAATTGCGTCAATTAGGTCTTGAACTCAATACTTCTCGGCTCTGATACCATATTGAGTTGCATGTACCAATCAGTTCACCAAACCTTGAGTTAGTAGAGCAAGACACCCTAGTCGCCGTGGAAGTGCACCCAACTCTGGAAGAGCAGATCAAGGCCACTCAAGTAGGACACCCTGGAGTCCAGAGATTCAAGCATCTCATGGCCAAAGGAAAAGCCTCTAAGATGACCGAAGATCAGCAAGAAGTCCTATGGTTTGGGAAGCGTCTCTCTGTTCCCCACCAGAAGGAACTCAAGGAGTTGCTTCTGAAAGAAGCGCACAGCTCAGCCTACACTCTGCATCCAGGTAGCACCAAGATGTATCAGGATATGAAGACTCTATATTGGTGGCCACGAATGAAAAGAGACATCGCTAAGTTTGTGGCTTGTTGTGATGTCTGCCAGCGAGTCAAAGTCGAACATCAGCGACCAGCAGGATTACTCCAACCCCTGCAGATTCCCCAGTGGAAGTGGGAAGAGATTGGGATGAATTTCATTACCAGTTTGCCTCGAACCAAGTCGGGTTGTGATTCGATATGGGTTGTAGTCGATAGATTGACCAAGGTAGCCCATTTTATCCCAGTGAAGACCACCTACAAGGGAGACAGACTGGCCGAGCTACATATGGCTCGTATTGTGTGTTTACATGGAGTACCTAAGAGGATAGTCTCGGATCGGGGTTCTCAGTTTACCTCGTATTTCTGGGCTAGCCTGCATGACGTACTCGGAACCTACTTGGATTTCAATACAACATATCATCCTCACACTAATGGTCAGATAGAGAGGACAAATCAGATTCTAGAAGACATGCTTCGAGCGTTGCTTTGGAATTTTCTATAGACTGGGAGAAATGTCTACCGTATGCCGAGTTTGCATACAACAACAACTTTCAGTCGAGTTTGAAAATGTCCCCATTTGAAGCACTCTATGGGAGAAAATGTAGAACTATGCTGCATTGGTCATAATCCAAAGACGGTTATGTCTTTGGACCAGATACCCTCAAACAGGCCAAAGAGAAAGTTCGACTGATCAGAGATCGATTTTAAGCAGCTCAGTCCAGACAGAAGAGTTATGCCGACAACCATCGAAGGGGATTAACCTTTGAAGTTGGAGATAATGTGTATCTCAAAGTATCACCGCTTCGTGGCACTCGAAGATTTAGAGTGAAAGGTAAGCTTACACCAAGGTATATCGGTCCATTCCCGGTCATCGCCAAACGTGGAGTAGTAGCCTACCAACTCAAGTTACCTGAAGATTTGTCGGATGTCCACAACGTGTTCCACGTCTCTCAGCTCAAGAAGTGTCTCCGAGTACCTAAAGAGCATACTCCAGTCGAAGCCATCGCCTTGCAGAAGGATATCACTTATCTAGAGCATCCGATCAAGATCCTCGACATCATGGAGAAGCAAACCTGACGCCAGATCATCCGCCTGTGTAAAGTTTAGTGGAGCAACCACTCAGCAAGGGAAGCCACCTAGGAGCGCGAAGATCAGCTGAAGCTGGAGTTTCCGTCCCTGTTCCAAGAGCTGCTCAAATCTCGGGGTTGAGATTCCGTTTAAGGTGGGTAGGTCTGTAACATCCCGTTTCGGATGTCGTTTAGTATCCTCCGTTTGTCTTCCTGGTTTTCAAAACTTATTTCAAATTAGTGTGTATTTACAAAATTATCTGGTTTCTGCCTCATTTCAAAATTTGGGTTTCGAGTTTCTGCTTGAATTTTGGCTTCTTTCTGAATCCTCTCCCCCTGCCCCTTATTTTTCTTTTCAATCTGGTGGTCGAAAGTTTCTATCGACTACTACCTCGTTGTCGACCATCTCCTCGTCATTGACTAGCCTTTAGATTGGACCAGCCCCTTGGGCTTAATTCAACCGCCCCTCCTTGGGCCCGGCCCATTTTTTTCCAGGGGTCAGTGCTGAGCTGCCCTTGCACGTGCGTACCTACTCTGCTGCACCCCCGTGTGCCTACCTGTGCCCCTGCCTGCTCTGTCCTGTTGCCCACCTGCCCTTGACTGCCAACGCTAGCGCTCCCGCCCCGTCTCATCTCCGAGTAGCTTTCTGCGCACGCCCGCACCCTGCTCTGTTCCATCGCTTCGTACCCGCCTCGTGCTCTCACCTACCGTGCTCAGGACCGAGCACCTTTAGCTGAGCCTCTCAGCGGCTCTCTCCTCCTCTCCTCCAGGCCATAAAAGGCCCAAGCATCCTTCTTCATCTCCTTTCCACACCCAACACCCCTGCTGCCGCTCTCCTCCTCCTCCCAACCCAGCAAGAACCGACTTGGTGGTTCCGATTGAGGGTTCGAGATGGTTGTACTCGGTAAGAACCGATTTCTTGGTTCCAATTGAGTTAGGTTATCCAATTGAGTTCTTGGTTCGTAGATACTTGGTGTCTTGGTTAGCAGTGTTATTGTAATGTTCATTGTTTGTGTCTATATAAAACTGTCCATAATTGCCTTCACTGATTGTTCTTTGAACCCTTCATGGCTGAATTCTGGAGGGGTTGCCTCTTATCTATCATGAATGAATGATACTGCTGAACCATGAATTCACCACTTCTTTGTGTGACTTCATGGTCGTTGATTAGGTTGATTGATCCAAGCTTGACAAATTTTTCTGAGTGGATATGTTCAGATCTGTGTGCATACTGTTATTTGAAGTATTCATATTTTTCTTACTAAAATTATATTAGCAAGGTATATGCACATGGTTCTCTGATTAGTTCTCCAAGGTTGTAAAAAAATTGTTACATCATGCCCGTGGGATGCATAGTTCATCCAAGTATTGTTCTTGTGTAGATCATCCTGATAAATGGTACGCTAAAGGAAGATAAAGTAATTCAAGACTCATTGACTAACAAAAGAATTTATTCATATATCTAGTGTTGATTGAGCATCCTAAATTGACAAGATTAGAGATGTAACTCCCAAAAGTTTGCTTCATTTCTTCATATATCTAGTGTTTATATATTATTTATTTAGTGTATACTGAATTCCTTTTTCTACTCAATATGTATTGCTTATCATTCAGATATCAACATATCATTCAGATATCAACATACTCTGGATTTCTTTCTTGTATCTAGTAGCAAAATGTAGTTTAATCATTTAGTGTATACTTGACAATGGTATGAAGCAACTTTCTCCCTTCTCTGCTTCAGAACATGGTCCATATTTTAGTGCAAATACCATTGTTCCAGGATCTTCTAATGTTTAGGTTTGCACATGTTTCAGTTTACTTTCCAGATTGCAAGTTGTATGCCCGTATCCTTATTGTTATTTCTAAGATCAATATGAATGTGCTATTAATTAAGGTGATATTTTGCTAAAAAAGATTTATAATAGATTCTGCCTAGCTCTTGTCCATGACTCCCATCACATTGTCAGTCAAGCTAAAATTAGTGAGCAAGAGAGTGAGCAAGACATATTTTTAATGATGTACTATTGTGAATTGTGATATCTACTGTTGTGAATTGTGATCTCTTTTTCCTTCTTTTTTTTCTTTGTTACTTCTTTATTTTTTGGGGCACATGTGAGGATAAGGGTGCAGGCACCACTACCGATGCCGGCCCCAAGCCCGAAAAAAAGTAGAGGAGATATGAATTATTCAAAATTTGCAATAAACAAACAACATATCCTCGTTACATAATTATTTGTTGCAATAATTATTTATTGCAATAATTATTATTGTATTTAGTTATGTAATAATTGATTGTATTAAATGTTTATTAGTTGTCGTCAAATTCATTATAATGATTGTTTTTCATAAATATTTGTTTGTAATAAATTTTTATTAGTCATTGTTAATAATCGTCAATTGTCGTTAGTTGTTGCTAAATGTTATTAATTACGTTAAACGGCATCAAACAAGTCATTACTATTCTCAGGGGCATTTCAGACATTTTTCATCTCGGAAGCTACAACCAGTCTACCTAAAAACCAGACAACTAAACACCAAATCTCTTCAGCCCAACCATTCAGCCCGTAGCCGTTCAGCCCTGCAGCACAACAGGAAGCCACTTTTCAAGAAAATCACATCCGTTCTAGACAGGCCATAGACACGTGAAGAGGATAGCTTCATATTGATGTCCATGCTTTGTAATAGTAGCAAGAGATGCCATTTGAGCTGTTCAGAAATCCATCTAGGATATTCAGACTTTACTTTGGACTAATTTGATCGCATCCTGTCACTGTTTTCCGCTAGATGTACTAGTGACATACTGAATCAAAGGGACTGGAAAATCATGGCGGCGTAGCTATTGGCACGGCCACAGCGCTGGGCGCCTGGGCTCAGATATCAGCAGGTGGGATGCGTGTGTGCCGTCATCTACGAAAACAAAAATGGCGAAAAATTGTCTTCAGCTTTTAAGTGTTATGCTTGTCTTTTGCTATGAAGCCTTAAGACCTGTAAAAGTTCACCCTGATTTACCCTATACACAGTTACAAGCCTCAAAACCTTCGATCGATCGTCGAGTACATATTTTGAGTGGGAATAGGCTGACTCGTTGATCGACAAATTACAACTCGATAGGTATCATATAGTCATGGAAACAAAAAAAAGTTGGGTTTCTACCGTCCCTCTGGAGGTGTAAGGCTCATGTCATTCACAGTGTGCTCAATGTTCTCTCCAACTTTTTCACTGTCATGATTCCTCGGCGCATAATATATAGGCTGTTTTGGGGCTGGAAGCGTCGTGGCTCCATTCTCCAAAATAGACACAACCGATGACATGAGTGGCCGATCATTCGGGTCGTCCTGAACACACAAAAGTCCTACATGGATACATCGCACAACTTCATCAAGTGAACAGCTCTCCAGAATTAATGAGTCAACTAAATGCTTTGGGTTTCCCTCATTCCATATGCTCCATGCCTGAGTCACAAAGTCGGATCATTGATTAGTTGTGTATTTCGTATGGTCTGAAGAAATCTTGAGCACTTCATGATACTTACATAAGCTTTAAGGTTGGGACAGTCTGTAAACAGCTGGTGTGTAGAGCTGATCTTTATGCCACTCACAATTTCCAAAAGCAACACGCCGAAGCTGTAGACATAAGACTTGACAGAAAAGGCGCCTTCCAGTGCATATTCAGGTGACATGTAGCCGCTATTTGTACCATTTCCCAAACAAATAACACATAATGAAATTAGTTTAGCTACATAAATATCACACTGAAGTATCTTTATTTATGAATTACTCACTATGTTCCGACAACTCGATTGGTATTCGCATGCTGTTGGCCGCTTCCAAAAATCCTTGCCATACCAAAATCAGATATTTTGGGGCTCATGTCAGCATCCAACAATATGTTGCTTGCTTTGAGATCCCTGTGAATTATTCTCAATCTTGAGTCTTGGTGGAGATAAAGAAGTCCTCTAGCGACCCCTTCTATTATCTTGTTGGCCAATCAAGCACTGATTTCCTTGCATCATCTGCCAAGGATAGCATCAAATGAAACACGGTGTTAGTCAAGCATGCTCCTCAATTAAAACTTCATTGGAAGAGCTTCTATACTCTCCAAAAAGAAATCTGCATAAATTTTAGAGAAACTAAATTACAACTAAGCAGATAAGTTATTTAGACTATTATGTTCAATTTTCTTTGTAGATGACTATGGTCCGTAAAAGTGTTCTCTAAAAACACTATAGTATGTAAAAACACTGCTCCAATAAAACATATCGCAAGACTTCAACGGAATTCAGAACATACTGAAGAGGAAGGCATCCAAACTTTTGTTAGGCAAATACTCATAAATCAATAGCTTTTCGTCTCCATGAATGCAGAAACCAAGAAGTTTCACAAGGCTTCTGTGTTGCAACTTAGCAATTAGAATTACTTCATTCCTGAACTCCACTATTCCTTGACCAGAACTCTTACTAAGCCTTTTAACAGCAATTTCAGTACCACCTTCTAACATTCCCTGCAGAATTGCATATTCATTCAATCAGATAAAATAGACCCGCCATAAGTTACTTGAGGAAAAGAAATAACATAAGTTTCTACTACTGAAAATATTAAAAAAGACATCTTATTACCTTATAAACATTACCAAAACCTCCTCGCCCAAGCATGTTGGAGTCTGCAAAATTGTTTGTTGCAACAGCAATTTCTCTAAATCTAAGAAAAGGAAATTCTAGTTTTCCATCCCCAAGTTCATCAGAAACGCTCAAATCCCCTTGCATCTTTCTTTCAAAAAATTTCTTGATTCTTCGTTTGCCTGACAAGAATAGCAGTACAGTGTCTTAACAATACTAAACATAATTACGCTTGGCAGACAAGGAAGATGATGAAATATATGAAACAAAAGAAACAGAAAAAAGGAAGGAAAAAAAAAAACTCCTGTTCGACCTCTGCATGTGCGAATCCAAACAAGACATATGCATACGAGTGTCACCAAGCTTGCCGGAACAAGCAGTACAATTTTTAGTACATTGCTCTTTCTCTTGCTTCCTGCACAAATCAAATTCATGAAGAGAATCATGCTTCCAAAATATGTACTATACTAAATTTTAAAATTAAACATTTATTTTTTAATATAAACATCAAGCATTTCTTATATGATAGACATTTAGCATGACAAATTTACTATTCTAACACGCCCACCATTGCTGCCAAACTTATGCAAATTTAAGGTTACTACTTGGCTGTTTTTGCTGTTCAACCAGTGTGAAGTGAAGTAGCTTAGTACGTTTTGAAACCAAAGTAGCTTAGTACGTGAACTACGGATATTCAGGACATTTTTTTTAAGAACAATATTCAGGACATTAGTGCTTGCTGTTGCCGTGTGCATTGGCCGGCTTCCGCCGCTGCGCATGCATGCGAGGTGTTTGTGATCATGCGTGGCTCAGATGATAATATATTTTCTACGAATACTGCTTAAACCTTTGATCTCCGCATTGTTTTAATTTGGAACGCTCAAGAGCAAGAGCTGTTCTTGCACTATTGATATTTATGTAGAGACTGTTTTGAAAGAGCACCGTTGGGCTGGTTAGTAGTTAAAAACTAAATTATTTCCTTGGGCATTGAATTGTTGTTTAGTTGTTGGTGAAAATTTGGCCTTACTAAACCTTATCGTTTTCTCTCTTAATGGATTGGAAGTCAGTTCTCCTGTTCATTTCATGTTGCAGATTTGGCTATGATGATATGAGAAGGAATATTTAAAGGGAGTGTCTAGGAAGTACTTGAGTGTTTTGTTGCTAACTAGTACTCAAATTTGGAACTCTTAGATTTAAATTCAATGCATGAGATCACCTTGCCTCCTCCCCTAATGAGATATCATCAAACGTAGCATAGATAAAAAAAACTTAGGTACTCACAAACCTAAAAAACAATCGAGTACTCCTTTGCAAACCCCATATTGAAATTTGGCCTTTAACGTAATGAAATTTTTGGCCTGCCTAAGAATACAAGATAAACCATGAATGTGCTCATGCTAATCTAAATTTGGCCTTTAACCTAACGAAATTTTATTTCATAGATCGACCTACTCAGGGAAATAGAAAACGAAAGTAAGAAATTGTACCGCTTAATCCATTAAGCCGAACATATAGGTCCTGGCCTAGCTGATCAGTGAGTTTCTCTGTGTCGATCAACTCTCCCATCCATATCAGGCACCTTGTGTCATCCCCATTTATAGCCTTGGTGCCCATGTTGGCGTAAGAGTACGCCACACAGGAGCAGTTGCTGCTACATTCTGATACACATTCATCAAAGCTTCTATCCCTGACATAAAAGAACCCGTCGGGAAGCTTCATGCCTGTCAAGGTCAAGAAACCATCCCTATGGCCACAGCTTATCGGCTCCTTTCGAATGCATCCCTGCGAAAACTTGCCACTGGTCCACTCTTCCTTGCTATTTGGCTCAAACCCATTGAGGCACTTGCATGTTGGGATAGGCTCCGTGTTGTCGCAATAACCAGACGGTCCACAGTAGCCATATGTGTTGCACGGACGGACAGTCACCAGGGCTATCCATTTTGACATGTTGCTGTCCCAGGTAAGCAATTTGAGTAGTCCCGAGTAGTCCAATTTGAGTAGTACAGCCATGGAGCCACTAGACATCCCAAATGACATGTAGATCTCATCGTCGCGGCGATGAACCGACATATAAAGGGTGGAGTTGAGAATCTCCAGGTAATGCCCGACGGCCATGTAGCTAGGCAATATTGGGGTTCGCCGGTATGGTCTTGAGCCATTCCAGACAAAGTGCTGGAAAAAGCTATTCGGGTCTGCACCCAAGGAGAAGTTGCCAGGGGACGGATCTTGGGGGTCCTTCCAAGGAGTGAGGTGTTCCAGCGCATGTGTCTCGTGGCTGATCCTGAAATCCATGCCAGGGAGGAGAGTGTCTGTTGGGTAATCGAAGCTCTGCCATAAGACCGTGTCATCTATTGGGGATTGGAGGATGAAGTTTCCGGTGTTGTCAAGAATGGCATTTGCTCCAGTGGTAGGCAAGGAGTTCCCACTGGTGTTTGTCGTCCAAAGAACGTGGCCGTCAGTATTTGACAAGACAAGATGAGAGTCACTGGTCAAGGTGAGCTTTGCGGTTGTAGTACCCATGATCGGGATCCCGCGGTTGGCAACCCACACGACGGTGCGCGGTAGGATGTTGTTGTACCATATGCCAACGTAGTAATGTTTTTTGGTGGAGTTGGATGGGGAGAAGAAGCCCAGGGCAAAGACACCGTTGTCAGAGATGAGAGTGCTGCCAGGCCGTTCCTGAGTTTTTTTGGGCCTAGGTCGAGTACTAATACGGAGGCCTAATCCACTCTCTCAAAATATCTATATATATTTCTATATACGTATATATAGTCTTATAAATACACATTAATTAAGAAGATAATATTCAATGCACTAAAATAACTTATATAGAATATCTCAAAGTTCATAAAGTGGACAAATGTAATAATAAATTACTTACTTGGCGCTTGACATTATTTTAAACAATTTCTTCTAACATTTCGAGATGCAAAGTCATTGATTATACTATTGATATCGATCTCATCCAATAACTTCTTCTCGATGCATAAAGTCGTCAAACCATTTAACCTTTCTTGAGACATTGTTGACTGAAATAGTTCTTCAATAATTTCAACTTTGAAAAGCTTCTTTCGGTGATCATACGATCACGAGTGATAAATAAGATCCGTAAGCAATGGAAACATTTGGATAACAATCCACCTCTCGACATGCTCGAAAATCTCCATAGTAGACAATGCACCATCGGCAATGTGAATTTCATAATCTTCAATTCGAAATAAGATCATGTACCTCAACATCGGATGATCCATTAACAGAGAAAGTTTCGCAAATTTAGTGCAAGACTCTTCAAGTTCAATATTATCTAATGACTTGAGGTGCTTGAGCTCATTAAGAAACCAAATATGTCTTTAAACACCATGAGTTCTTCAAATCTGTTCTTCAAAGAAGTGATTGCCATATCAACCGAAAAAAAAATTATTTAACTTCAAAGCCTTCTCTAGTTCTCTCACGTTGTTGCACTTGATGTCTTGATTGGGCCATACTCCATACGAGCTCACATACATTACTAAGTATACTAGTGTAATGGCCCTTTTCCCCCTTCCGGGTCAACCTCGCGGGGCCCCTTCGTTCCCCTCGCGGCCGGACCCCCTCCCTTCCTCCCTCTCGCGTGCCTGCGGCCGGCTGCACGCCACCGCTGGAGCCTCCCGCCGCCCACGCCGTCATCATCACCCGGCGCCGCACGCCGTCCTTCGCCACCCGGACCCCCTTCTCCCGCGCTCCTCCGCGCGGCTTTAAAAGCTCCGCCCGCGTCTTTCTCCCCTCGTTCCTCCCGCTTCCACCTCCCCACCCCGAGCAAGAAGAAGAAGGGCCGGCTTACCTCCGTCGTTGTCGCGTCGCCGCCGCCGTTGCGTGCCTCGGGCCCCCTCGTCCCCGTCGGCGCCACCGCCGCGAGCCCTGGTCTCTCTCCATCTCGTCGCCGCCGCCGCTCTTTCTCCCGAGCCGCTCCTCCTTTCCCGCGAGAGCGGCGCCCGAGCCTCACCCCACGCCGCCGCGCCGTAACCCTTCCCCTCCCCTCCCTCCCCTTTTGAGGCCGCCCGCGTATGGCCGCGCCGCACCAGCGTGGGCGCGCCCGCGTCTTGTGGCAGCGTGTTTTGGCCCAGGCCTTGGGCCGGGCCATTTTCAACCGTGGGCCTTTTTGCGTTTTTCTTTTTGTGTGTTTTTTTTGTTTTCTTTTTCTTTTTAATTTGAAAGAGAGGCTTTAAATGTTAATAACTCCCCATTTCAACTCCAAAATTATGAAATAAATTTCTAAAATTTCTAAAATCAAGATCTTGCTAATGGCATAGGTCTTGTTCAATTTGGAGTTCATTTGAGTACTCTTGTGTATTTAATTGCTCTTGTTGCTTGTCGTTTATTTTTCCGGTACTTCGCCCGCGTAGATTTGAGACGCTGAGACCTCCACGTCGATCAAGGACAAGACTACTCGGACTCTCCCTACAACCAAGCGAGTCAATACTTTGATCATATTGAGCCTACATTTTATGCAAATTATATTCTTTTAAAATAGCAAATTGCATGCTTTAATTCTTTAAACAAGCAGTATATTAAAGCTTAAGGTAGCTAATTACCCATTTGTTGAATAATTAATTATTATGCCATCCTTGACAACTTGAATCCCTTAATTCCATTGTCACCCTAGTAATTATATGGTAATACTAGCTATAGGTTGTACTTAAGCGACATGCTAGACTTGTTATACGGGACATTAAAATGTCCTAATCATCATCCTTTCAAACATAAAATGATTTGGGCGGTCATTGCGGGTAAATGACCGAGATGGTTGAATTGTTGTATTTTTACATCTCAAAACCCTAAATCGCTAATACCCGTGCAGGCGGATGGTAAGATGGTGGGTGCGGATGTGCACGAGAATGGCGGGAATGTGGTTGAGCCGTCCTGGACAACCCTAAGGACTTAATCTTGTCACGACCTCCTGTGTATAACAGTACAACCACAAGTCTGCAACAAGCTGCGACTTGGCTTAGTACATTTATCGAATCACTGAAAATCATCTCATTGGAGGGTTAAAGGAGGCACAAGCTCTGGTATGTCGGGCTTGGATGGGACACCGAGTCAAGGGTGAAGTTCGCGCCGTTGAGGTGTAGCCACGCCACGCCGATCGGCCGAGGTGGACATCCCGCAGAACGTATGGGCATAACCCCATATGGGTGAGACGAGGGAAGAGGCGAGATATTTAGAAAAGTTTTGTGACAACCTCTCGACTACACGACTACGGAATCGTGTAGGGCAACGAGTTAATTGTCTCTTGTGGGTAAAGTGTACAATCTCTGCAGAGTTACAAACTGTTTAAACAGTAGTGCCTCACGGTCAAAGCGGACATGGGAACTTAACTTGAGTTAGTTCTATTTCAAAAACCTTCTTTGGGTGGTATAAAAATTGTGGCGGGCTCACCTAGCCACGAGAATGGTTATTCCCGGTCTTTGTACCCGATGTCGTTAGTGGTGGATGTAACCACAATCAAAATTAAGCATGAAGGTGGAGGTAACCTCTGCTGATACAAATATTGCACAATTTCTCTTTAACTAAAATGAAACTTGTTAAAAATGCTAAGTGCTAGGAATTTGTACTTATGGTATTTAAAAGTATTGCTTTGCAAATAAAAGAACCGAGCCATCCTTGTAAGCCTTGCATGTATATCATTGCATTGTGTATTGGCTCATGAGCACAGTAGTTGTGCTCATCCTCGCTCTCCCCAAACCCTTGGATGGCGATGGAGGAGACTATGCTTACTACGAGGAACCGTGGTTGATGGACAAGGAAACGACGAAGAGTAGTCTAGGATCGTAGTCTCAGGCCTCGACGCAGATCTAAGTTGACTGTTGGTACTTATGCATAAACCGATATTACCGGTCCTGGGTAATATCGATCATACGTGGTGCCCGATCGCTTGCTGTGAAGAGATGAGCTCTACCCTTTTGCCTCATTGCCGCTTTCGGTGTTACGTATTGTAATCAATTTGGCCTGACGCCCTGTTGTAAAACTCGACCCGGCGTGGTCTATGTCACTGTTGATTGTAATATTGATACTTTAGTTCACGCCATGTATGAATGATTCAGCAATGCTGTGAGTGCTATCTACATCGATCCGAGGAATAGCACGACGTTTTCTGCAGGATTCGGATTAGAAAATCCGGTCCGAAGAGGTGGTATCGAGCATACGATTGTAGAGTCTTAGTTAGATTGGCGTTGCCTTAAGGACTTGGATCTTATTTCCAAAACTAAGAAAAAACTTTGCTAAAAATATAGAGTATTTATTGCTTCTACTCTTCACTCTTAGTCCTGTACTTATCTTTATTTCACTTGAGTTTTACCTGTCTGTGACCCCCTCTTGTTTTCAAAATTTGTAGATGGCTACCCTGTCGTCGGATGGCTCAGGACCTCCTCGTTCACGGAGAGAACGAGGAGGCTTGCGGACATACTTCGCCGGTGATGTTGTACCTTGGTTTTCCCGTCACCACGTTCCGTGGTAGGATGACGAGGATCGAGACCCGCGAGTCACGGGCGATGGAGGTGTACCTCCGCCGAGGTTGGCGAGTTCACTTCCTACCTCTTCAGGCCGAGGCGCCGGCGTAGCCGCCACGACGCCATTCAGATGCCGCACGCGTCGCTTCCACCCGCTTGTGTTGGAAGTACGAGGATCTCTTCCGAGGTCACCCTTACGCTTCTACCCGTACCTCCCGGATGAGAGCGTGTCGGCAATTTTCGACACCGAGACGAGCGACCCGCTGACGCAAGAGTCCGGCTTACTCAGCGATGATAGCCACCATCACCGCGCCATGGATGAGATCAGTGACCGGACACTCCTCACCGGCGGCTATGCCCACTCCGACACCCTTCGAGCAACATGATCGGGAGTGATGAAGCTCACCCGCCGCGATGCGGTGAGAGGATCTCGCAGACAGAGAGAGGACGCCGCTCTTGCGAGTTGGCGCCTCGAGCCGCCGCTACGTCCTCGCCCAGCCCGGTTGCACCTCTCGTCGCCCCGCCCTCCCAATGCCGAGCCGACGTTCCCCAGAGGACCCGTCTCGACTCACAAAGACGCAGCGAGTGCGCCGCGCCGCCGGCCGTCGCCTAGAGAGTCGGCCGACGCAGCCTCGCCCACCGCTCGGGTTTGACGAGTCGATCGCGGACGCCACCTCGGCCGTTCACGTTCTCGCTCCGTTCGCGAAGCCGCCGAGCCGTTCGTTCTCGCCTCGCAATCGTATCGCCGTGGTCGGCCCCTGTAAGCATTGTCGATTAGTTTAGGTTAGCTAGCAGTGCTTGCGGAGCGTTCTTTTGGGTTGCAAGCACTTTTGTTTCTTTCTTTTGTAGACGATGTGTTTGTATTCTGTGTCATGACTTAGCTTAGTGTATAAGCTTTGTTCGAGAGTCATGTAACACTTAATCCCCTTATTATAGTATAGCCGCTCTAGGCTTTGTATTGTACTTGCTTCGTCCTTTCTTTTTTTTGGCTTTGTTCTTGTGCTGTGTGCCTTAGAGGGCTAGTGAACCTCATATACTCCTCTAGTTCTAAGCTTGAGTTTCTTGAGGATGCCGCTAAGAAGAGCCGCCGCCCCAGTGGAGCCTTCGCCGCAGGCCGAGGAAGAGGCCGTGGCCGTGGTCGTGGCCAAGGCCGAGGACAGGAACTGCCTCCTCCACCACCAGCAAACCCGACAATGACTCAAGTCATGTTTCAGCAGACTCAGATTCTTCAGGCGTTACTAAACAATCAGCAGACTGGACCAGCCAGTCGCAACTCCAAGCTGGCAGATTTTCTCAGGACCCGACCTCTCACCTTTGCTGCGGCCAATGAACCGCTAGAAGCTGAAGACTGGCTCAGGGACACTGAGAAGAAACTCCGTCTTGCCCGCTGCTCAAATGAAGACAAGGTGGATTTCGCCACCCATCACCGAAAAGCGCGCCGCGCTGTGGGAGAATTACCGCCGCCGAGGTGATGAGAATCTAGAGGAAGAAGAAGCGGGAATAGCGAAGTCGTAGCATCTACGATTGGAGCCCCACAAGATCCCTGTCTCGCCGCGCGCAATGGAAGAAGTTGCGGAAATACAACAAGTGAAGTTGAACCCGCATGGCACCGATTCTGGGAGGAATTCAAGGCGCTTTGGGGCCAACGTGCACTCAGTGGAACAATGAGATTGAAGAAGAATGAATTCGAGCTCTCCAAGCGGTCGGATGTCGATAAATGAGTATCTAACCAAGTTTAACCCGGCTTGCTCGCACGCCCTAATGATGTAGTGATGAAGAAGAGAAAATCGACCGCTTTGTTGAAGGAATGCGTGAAGACATGAGAGGACAGCTTATCCTCCATGATTACTCTAGCTTCCAGCGGTTAGTTAATAAAGCCCTCATTTGTGAAAATGAGAAGAAGATCATGAGATTAGCCGCAAAGGAAGATGTCATTTCGAGGCCACAAGGTAGCTTTCCCGAAGCCTACATTCCAAGCGGCTCATCTTTCGGATCATCCGCAACCTCCTCTCGTAAAACTCAAGTTTCCACCCGCGTCCCCAAGGAAGTGGATTCGTGCTCTCCGCCCGCCCGCAACCAAGCAAGCAGCGATCAACCCAAGAAGAAACCTCCATCGCTTCGCTTGTGGAGAAAGAGGACACTTCGCCAATCGTTGTCCTACCCGTCGAATGCTCGGCCAAGACTCAACACAGAGTAACGCCGGTTCAAGGCGTGACCCGACCCAAGCAAGAGTCACCAGACTTCACAGGCATCAAGGTCTACACCAACACAAAGCCATGGCCGTGTGAACCACGTCACAGCCGAGGAAGCTCAAGGTGCTTCAGGAGTACTAATGGGTACGTTCCCTGTTAATTCAGTACCCGCACAAGTTTTGTTTGATTCTGGAGCTTCGCACTCTTTTATTTCAAGAAAGTTTGTTGAAAGGCTTAAGTTGCCAACCTATAAGTTAAAGAAACCCGTGGTACTTAGCTCACCCGGGGGATCCTTTATGCTACCTCAGTCAGTCCCAGTGTAGAAATTGCTATGGAACATTCCGGATTCCTAGCAAACCTTCTCGTGCTAGAATCTCAAACGCTGGATATCATCCTAGGGATGGATTGGTTGGCCAAATATCAAGGATTGATAGATTGTGCCAAGAAAAGTGGTGCTCACCTGAACCCAGAGACCACAATAAGAGTTAGTGTGGATCGTTCCTCTCCTTTGAATAGAACAATCCACCACATTGGAGAGTTGTCCCTAGAGACAACGCTCGTAGTTCAAGCTTACCCCGATGTCTTCCCGGAAGAATTACTGGGCATGCCACTGCATGAGAGATGTTGAGTTTGTCATCAACTTGAAGCCGAGGACAGCCCCAATTGCTAAGAGACCATACTGTAATGGCCGTGACGAGCTTGAAGAACTTAAGACACAAATTGAAGACTTGCAAGACAAAGGTTTCGTTAGACCTAGTTCTTCTCCCCGGGTTCGCAGATTCTCTTTGTGAAGAAGAAAGATGGCACCGCCAGATTGTGTGTGGACTACTGAGCACTCAATGATGTGACCATCAAGAACAAGTACCCTTACCTCGCATTGATGACTGTTCGATCGGTTGACAGAGCATCATTTTCTCCAAGATAGACCTGAGGTCAGGATACCATCAGCTTAAGATCAGGAATGAGGATATTCCTAAGACGGCTTTTACCACCCGGTATGGCCTGTATGAGTTCACTGTCATGCCGTTTGGCTTGACCAACGCGCCGGCCTACTTCATGAACCTCATGAACAAAGTATTCATGGAATACTTAGACAAGTTTGTTGTCGTGTTCATAGACGACATCTTGATCTATTCAAAGACCGATGAAGAACATTCTGAACACTTGCAATTGGTCTTAGAAAAGCTTAAAGAGAATCATCTTTATGCCAAGTACAGTAAATGTGAATTTTGGCTTCATGAAATCAGTTTCCTCGGACACATTGTATCCGCTGGAGGGATCGCAGTTGATCCATCCAAAGTAGCAGCTGTAATGGAGTGGAAACAACCCACATCGGTGACGGAAGTGCGTAGTTTTCTCGGTTTGGCCGGATACTACAGACGCTTCATTGAAGGATTCTCTAAGCTTTCCAAACCGATGACCCATCTGCTTAAAAAGGAAAAGAAGTATGATTGGACCGAAGCTTGTGAAAAGAGTTTCCAAGAATTGAAGAAGAAGTTAACTCCGCGCGCGAGATTAATCTGCGGATATACATCAAGACTTGAAGTCTATTGTGATGCATCGCGCCAAGGTCTTGGTTGTGTGCTCATGCAAGGAGGAAAAGTTGTAGCTTATGCTTCAAGACACTCCGTCCTCACGAAGACAACTATCCAACTCATGATTTGGAGTTAGCGTGATGAGTGCATGCCTTAAAAATTTGGCGACATTACTTGATTGGAAATCATTGTAATATCTACAGCACCACAAGAGTCTCAAGTACATTTTCACCCAATCGGACCTCAACCTCCGACAAAGAAGATGGTTAGAGTTAATAAAGGATTATAACTTGATGTCCATTATCATCTGGAAAGGCTAATGTAGTTGCCGATGCATTAAGCCGTAAATCCTACCGCAGAATGTCATGATTCAAGAACATCAACCCGAGCTCGCAAGGAATTTGAAGCCCTCAACCTTGAGTTAATAGAGCAAGGCACACTAGCCATCTGAGAGGCCCATCCAACCCTAGAAGAGCGGATCAAGACCGCTCAAGAAGGGCATCTGAGTCCAGAGATTCAAGCATCTCATGGCAAAGGAAAGGCCCTAAGATGTCGAAGATCACTGGGAACCCTATGGTATGGGAAACGTCTCTTTGTTCCCCACCGAAGGAGCTCAAAGATCTGATTTTAAAGGAAGCTCACGATTCGCTTACACTGCACTCCAGCGAGCACCAAGATGTACCAAGACATGAAGATTTTGTATTGGTGGCCACGAATGAAAAGAGATATCGCGAGTATGTAGCTTGTTGTGATGTATGTCGTGAATCAAGGCTGAACATCAAAGACCACCGGATTGCTACAACCCTTACAGATCCTCGGTGGAAATGGGAAGAAATCGGAATGGATTTCATTACCGGTCTACCTCGAACTAAGTCCGGATGTGACTCAAGTATGGGTTATAGTTGGATGATTGACTAAAGTCGCCCACTTCATCCTGTGAAGACAACCTACAAAGGAGACAAGTTAGCCGAAGTGTACATGGCTCGTGTCGTGTGTTTGCATGGAGTACCCAAGAGAATAGTCTCCGATCGAGGTTCTCAATTTACCTCGCATTTTGGGCTAGTTTGCATGATGCCCTTGGAACACACCTTACCTTCAAGACAACCTATCATCCGCATCGATGGTCGACGGAAAGAACAAATCAAATCCTAGAAGACATGCTTCGAGCTTGTGCTTTGGAGTTTACCGTAGATCGAAAAATGTCTCAGTATGCCGAGTTTGCATACAATAATAGTTATCATCAAGTTTGAAAATGTCCCCATTTGAAGCACTCTATGGAAGAAAATGCGAACTCCTCTGCATTGGTCGAATCAGTGAAGGATATGTCTTGGACGGATACTCGCAAGCAAGTCAAGAGAAAGTTCGACTAATCGAGATCGCCTTCAAGCGGCTCAGTCTAGACAGAAGAGTTATGCGACAACCGTCGAAGAGACTTAACCTTGAGTTGGAGATGCTGTATCTCAAGGTATCGCACACCGTGGAACCGAAGATTCAAAGTTAAAGGCAAGCTCGCACCAAGATACATAGGCCCGCTTCGATCACCGCTAAGCGTGGAGAAGTTGCCTATCGCCTAGAGCTACCGAAAGTTTGTCGACGTCCACAACGTGTTCCATGTCTCTCAACTAAAGAAATGTCTCGTAGTACCGAGAGCGGACTCGTCAAGCCATCGCACTTGAGAAAGATTTGACTTATCCGAGCACCCGATCAAGATCCTCGACGCCGCCGAAGCGGACAAGACGCCAAGTCATCCGCCTTTGCAAGGTTCATGGAGCCATCACTCACCAAAGAAGCCACCGGGAGCGAGAAGATCAACTTGCCGGATTTCCGTCCTCGTTTCTCGAGCGGCTTCGAATCTCGGGTCGAGATTCCGTTTAAGGTGGTAGGTTTTGTAATGCCTTTTTCCCCCTTCCGGTCAACCCTCGCCGGCCCCTTCGTTCCCCCTCGCCGCCGGACCCCCTTCCTTCCTCCTCTCGCGTGCCCTCGCGCGCGCGGCTGCGCACGCCACCGCTGGAGCCTCCCGCGACGCCCCTCGCCGTCATCATCACCGGCGCCAGACGCCGCCCTTCGCCCACCCGGACCCTCTTCTCCTCGCGCTCCTCCGCGGCTTTAAAGCTCCGCGGCGTCTTTCTCCCCTCGTTCCTCCCGTTTCACCTCCCACCTCGAGCAAGAAGAAGAAGGGCCGCTTACCTCGTCGTTGTCGCGTGCGTCGCCGCCGTTGCGTGCCTCGGGCCCCTCGTCCCGTCGCGCCACCGCCGCGAGCCCCGGTCTCTCTCCATCTCGCCGCCGCCGCCGCTCTTTCTCCCCGAGCCCGCTCCTCCTTTCTCGCGAGCCGCGGCGCCCGAGCCCCTCACCTCACGCCGCCGCCGTAACCCTTCCCTCCTCCCTTTGAGGCCGCCTTGGCCGCGCCCTGCGCCAGCGTGGGCAGCGCATGCGCTAGCGTGTTTTAGCCTGTGCCTTGGGCCGGGCCATTTTCAACCGTGGGCCTTTTTGCTTTTTCTTTTTGTGTTTTTTTGTTTTCTTTTTCTTTTAATTTGAAAGAGAGGCTTTAAATGTTAATAACTCCCATTTCAACTCCAAAAATTATGAAATAAATTTCTAAAATTTCTAAAATCAAGATCTTGCTAATGGCATAGGTCTTGTTCAATTTGGAGTTCATTTGAGTACTCTTGTGTATTTAATTGCTCTTGTTGCTTGTCGCTTATTTTTCCAGACTTACCAGCGTAGATTTGGAGACGCCGAGACCTCCACGTCGATCAAGGACAAGACTACTCGGACTCTCTCCTACAACCAAGCGAGTCAATACTTTGATCATATTGAGCCTACATTTTATGCAAATTATATTCTTTTAAAATAGCAAATTGCATGCTTTAATTCTTTAAACAACGTATATTAAAGCTTAAGGTAGCTAATTACCCATTTGTTGAATAATTAATTATTATGCCATCCTTGACAACTTGAATCCCTTAATTCCATTGTCACCCTAGTAATTATATGGTAATACTAGCTATAGGTTGTACTTAAGCGACATGCTAGACTTGTTTAAGTACCGGACATTAAAATGTCCTAATCATCATCCTTTCAAACATAAATGATTTGGGCGTCATTGCGGGTAAATGACCGAGATGGTTGAATTGTTGTATTTTTACATCTCAAAACCCTAAATCGCTAATACCCGTGGGCGGATGGTAAGATGGTGGAGTGCGGATGTAGCACGAGAATGGCGGGAATGTGGTTGAGCCGTCCGGACAACCCTAAGGACTTAATCTTGTCACGACCTCCAGTGTATAACAAGTACAACCACAAGTCCGCAACAAATCGCGACTTGGCTTAGTACATTTATCGAATCTCGAAAATCATCTCTTTGGAGGGTTAAAGGAGGCACAAGCTCAGGTATGTCGGGCTTGGATGGGACACCGAGTCAAGGGTGAAGTTCGCGATCGCCGAGGTGTAGCCACGCCACGCCGATCACGAGGTGGACATCCCGCGCAGCGATGGGCATAACCCCATATGGGTGAGACGAGGAAGGGGCGAGATATTTAGAAAAGTTTTTGTGACAACCTCTCGACTACACGACTACGGAATCGTGTAGGGCAACGAGTTAATTGTCTCTTGTGGGTAAAGTGTACAATCTCTGCAGAGTTACAAACTGTTTAAACAGCCGTGCCTACGGTCAAAGGCGGACATGGGAACTTAACTTGAGTTAGTTCTATTTCAAAAACCTTGCTGGGTGGTATAAAAATTGTGGCGGGCTCACCTAGCCCTGAGAATGGTTATTCCTGGGTCTTTGTACCCAGTGTCGTTAGTGGTGGATGTAACCACAATCAAAATTAAGCATGAAGGTGGAGGTAACCTCTGCTGATACAAATATTGCACAATTTCTCTTTAACTAAAATGAAACTTGTTAAAAATGCTAAGTGCTAGGAATTTGTACTTATGGTATTTAAAAGTATTGCTTTCGCAAATAAAAGAACCGAGCCATCCTTGTAAGCCTTGCATGTATATCATTGCATTGTGTATTGGCTCGCGAGCACGGTAGTTGTGCTCATCCTCGCTCTCCCCCAAACCCTTCAGATGACGCTGATGGAGGAGACTATGCTTACTACGAGGAACCAGAAGTTGATGGACAAGGAAACGACGAAGAGTAGTCTAGGATCTGTAGTCTAGGCCTCGACGCATCTAAGTTGACTCGTTATATTATGCATACAACCGATATTACCCGGGTCCTTGGGTAATATCACGTACGTACGTGGTGCCCCGATCGCTGCTCGTGAAGAGATGAGCTCTACCTTTTGCCTCACCGTCGCCGTGATTCTCACGTATTGTAATCAATTTGGCTCGATCGCCCCGTTGTAAAACTCGACCAGACGTGGTCTATGTCACGCTGCTGATTGTAATATTGATACTTTAGTTCACGCCATGTATGAATGATTCAGCAATGCCTGTGAGTGCTATCTACTGATCCAGGGAATAGCACGACATTTTCACAGAGGATTCGGATTAGAAAATCCGGGTCCGACAACTAGTACTAGTACTAATGTACTATATGGGGTGGGGCCTATGTAAATTTTAGGCCTAGGGAGATGGCACACCCTGCCCACCCCAGGGCCGGCCCTGAGCGTAGAGTGGCTTGCCTGGGACGAGGAGGTTCTGAGATGCACAAAACAATGAGTTGAACGACCAACTAACCAGCAAGAGGATGTTGTAGATGGGAAGAAAATCCATGAGTCTTCTTCTCTTCTTGTGCTTGTGAAGAACACGGGAATGAAATGGAGAAGTGGGGTATATTAGCCTGGATGAGGTTGTCCCTTGATTACAAGGAGTGGAACAGCCAGTTCGTTGCGTCTTTGTCAATCTATTCGAAGGGTTAATGCAGCCAAGTACTGTCTGATTTTACGCTGAAGGCAAAGCTGGTATTTTTGTTTTCGGCGTTGAAACTGTTAATAATGTACATACATTGACCGATTCTTTAGGTTGACTTAGTCCTCTAGTTGATTCCTTCTGTCACGACACAATCTCTGTCCATGTTGTAACGCGCGAGATACGTACTAAACCAAGTGACCAAGAAGAAGATCGTGTGTATGGGAAGGAAATCCATTGGCGTTCTTGTCCTACTATGCAACAAAACAAGAATGCGACCATGGAAGTGGGATATATAAGCAAAAACGTGGGTGAGGTTGCCTTGGACAGCTGAACTCCATGGAGTGGAAGAATTAGTCAATCATTTTGATTGTGTAGCGCGCTTTCCACCTTTGCCTACAGGAATCATCTGGAAACTTGGAAGGAGTCAGGGAACAACATTTCTAGGAAGTAGTTTGTTAAGCGTCGCCATCTGGACTATGGGCACCACGCGAAAACGATGTGCTTATGCAAAATTCCAGTGTCTTGTTTTCAGAATTACATCAGCTATTGTTTTGAAGTAAAAACGTTGACTACTTCAAAATAAGTCAAAAACATTGACAAACTACCTCACTCACGACCACGAAGCCGTTGTGTAGCGGGTATTGCAGGGGTGCAGATCCCCTGGATTTGGCCACCGGTGTCTATAGTCTAATCTCTCGTCCCATTAAGCCGTCGCTGTCCGGCCGTTCTCCCGGCGGTGTTTACCTTAGTTCATATGAACTAAGGTTCATTACATTTGGTATCAGAGCAGTCGATTCCTTCCCACGACTTCTGCTACCATAGTTATAGCTACAGATCAAACCATCAGACTTGCCGCCGAGTCGTTGGCTATGATAAAGGCTAACGCCAACAAGATGGCCATGAGCACCAACTACAACGACAAGAAGATGGCGGCCATCTTCCTCGACATGCATGCCACTTTGGAGAAGATGATCGTGACGATGACAGCGAAGCCTCCCACGGTGGCGGCGATGCCTTCTGCAGAGGTGGTGACGCCTTCCACGGCGGCAACGGAGCTACCTCCAGCAACTGCAGCAGCTGCCGCACTTCCACGTCTTACCGTGATGTTGCCAAAGCCCGCCGTGGCCCTACCGAAGTACGTCGTGGCCACCGCGGCACTGCTAGGGTTACTACCATGTCTGCCGCAGCAACCGATGAGCTTGTCGCAACCACGCGTGGAGGCAATGATCTTCAAGGACTCATGTTGCCATCGCAACCTCTCGTCAACATGGGGTCACCTAGAGCTTCAGCCATGGCCGCCACCACAGCTCGAGGACGAGATATCGCGAAAGGAGGGGAGTAGTTGTCATGGGCCGGGTACTGCTCTCGTGTTGTGAACAGTAACACCTGCGGTTATTAGGAAAGTTTATTATTTAGGAATATATCTACGAGGTGTTTGATATTATCTATTAGTTAGACAAGTTATTATTGGATTGGATTGTTAAAGATATGTTTACTTAAAGATTATTTCTTAGGGGTCAAGTGGGGTCATCCATATAAAAGGGGTAATATGTATCTATTATTAATCAAGTAAAAAAGATGAATTAATCTAGTCTCCCTCTCAAGGTTCTATCATCCTAGTCTATAGTCTAATCTCTCATCACATCAAGCCGTCGCCGCCCGGCCATCCTTCCGACGGTGTTTACCCCGTTATAATCTAAGGTTCATTACAACTAGTTAATTAATTTTTGTAACATCTCATTTTCGACTGTCGAATAGTATCTTTCCATTTGTCTTCTTGGTTTTCAAAACCTATTTTAAATTATTGTGTATTTGCAAAATTCTCTAGTTTCTGCCTCATTTTCAAAATTTTGGGTTTCGAATTTCAGCCGAATGCTCGGTTTCAAGTCCAATCCTCTCTTGGGCTCGGCTCATTTCTTTTCCTGGGTTCAGCGTTGAGCCGCCTTAGAACGCTCGTGCCCACTCTGTCGCACCCCTGTGTGCTTACCTACTCCCCTGCCTGCTTCGTCTGCTCTGTCCCGTCGCCACCCGCCTCGGGACCGCGCGTCTTCGAGTCTCTTAGCGGCTCTCTCTCCTTCTCTCCTCCAGGCTATAAAAGAGCGAAAGCCGTCCCCTTCATCTCCCTCCCATACTCAACTCACCTCTCGCTCTTGTTGTTGTGGTTTGCCCGAAGCCCTGAGCTCCGAGTTTAAGCCACTGCGCACTTCCCCTTGGTCCTCGTAGCACCAGTGCAACCCCCTCTTCTACCCGTGTGTTTTTGTGTGCCAGAGCTCCTTGAAGCAACCCCCTCACTCTTTTCCAGTTTTGTTTCGTAGGAGTTGCCGCAATTCCATTCCTCCTTCAGTCCCAACTGACCTCTTCATCGCCGTTCTCTTTCGCCTTCGACCGCGAGTTTCCCCACCGCCGATCGCCGTCTGCCAACCTCCTCCGGCCTCTCTCTTGGTCTTGGTAAGTTTCCCGTGCCCTATTCTCTCTAGTATTCTTCCGACTATGCCGAGTAGTTGAATCCTTTCAACTCCGCTGGGTAGTCGAATCCTTCTTTCGACCAGGTAGTCGAATCCTTCCTTCGACCTGATAGTCAAAACCTTCTTTTGACCTCGTCTAACCCCTCCTTCGACCTGATAGTCGAAATCTTCTTTCGACCAGGTAGTCGTAATCCTCCCCTTTCAACCATGTGTAGTCGGTTGAGTAGTACTCAAAACTAGAGCTTCGAGAACTCCGTTCTCTTACGTTTTAACTCCGATTTAAGTGAAACTTGTTTCTAAATTTGTCTAAATTCAAGATCTTGCTTTTGACTCTGGTCTTATTTAATTTCGAGTTTATTTGTTATTTCTTTAGTATTATTTGTTCTCCTTGCTTATTGCTCCTTTTTTTTCGGTACGTTCGTTCGAGTAAAATTCGACGAAGCGGGAGACCTCCTTTTCGATCAAGCACAAGACTACCAAGACTCCCCTACCTTTAATCAAGGTGAGCTAATACTTTGATCATTTTGAGCCTACATTTTACGCAAACTATATTCCTTTAAATTACCAATATGTGCATGTTTTAATTCTTTAAGCAAATGTATGTAAAATCTTAAGGTAGTTAAATACCCATTTGATGCTTAATTAATTATTATGTCGTCCTTTGACAGTCGAATCCATTATTCCTTGTCACCCTAGTATCTGTGTGGTAATTTACTAGCTAGGTTGTACTTAAGCGACATGCTAGTCTTGCTTCAGTACCGGGGTACTAAAATGCCCCAATCATTATCTCTTAAAACATGAAATCGTTTTGGGATAGTTGTGGGAGGTACTCGACTGAAGTATTTGTGAGATAAATTGGTTTTCTCCTCAAAACCCCAAACTTCTTCTACTACATTTGGACGGATGGTATGATGGTAGGTGCGAATGTAACACGAGAATAGTGGGTATGCGATATGAACCGCCCAAATGACCTTAAGGACTTAATTCGGTGACGACCTCCCATTGAAAATCATGTGCGACCACAAGTCTGCAAAGTACAACTTGGCTTAGTAAAGTTATTGAACCCTGAAAGTCATCTCGTTGGAGGGGATTGAGGTAGTGCAAGCGGCTAGATGTGTTCAGGCTTGAATGGGACACCGTGGTAAGGTGAAGTTGCCAGCTGCGCTAGTCGTTATGGTGAACATCCCGCACAACTTATGGGCGTGACCCATATGGGTGAGATAACAGAAGGGGCAAGATAATTTGAAAAGTTACTGTGATAATATCTCAACCACACGACCACGGAATCATGTGGGGTAACGAGTTGATTATCTCTTGTGGGTAAAGTGTATAACATTTGCAGAGTGTAAACTGTTTAAACAGTCGTGCCTACGGTCAAAGACGGACAAGGAAACTTTACTAGAGTTAGTTCTATTTCAAAAAAAAAAACTTTGTGGATGGGATAAAACCTGGTTAGGCTGACGTAAGCCCGGCTTGGTATTGTTTCTGGATGGTTGTACCCAGTGTTGTTCCTGAGTGATCGTACCCAGTGTTGTTTTGAGTGGTCGCAGCCACTTTTCAAAATAAGCATGGGTGGAGGTAACCTCTGTTGTTATAATTACTGCACAATTGCTCTCTTTAATAAAATGCATTTTGGTTTAAATGCTAATTGTTAGGTATTACTATTATTGATATTTGAAAACCTTGTTTTAGCAAATAAAAGAACCCGAGCCACCTTTATTAAGTCTTGCATGTATATTATTGCATTTTGTATGTTGGCTCGCTAGTACAGAAGTTGTGTTCACTCTCGCTCTTTCCCCCAAACCTCCAGACCCCACAAATCTTGGGGACTACGACTACTACAAAGACCCCGAAGTCGATGGACAAGGTAACGATGAAGAGTAGTCTAGTTCTGTTAGTCTTAGTCTCACCCCAGTCTAGCTGGCTCATCGGCGCCTGCGGACGACCCGTATTGCTTAAGTCCTTGATTAATACTAGTCGTACATGAGCTGCCCCAGTCGCTGCCTGTGGAGAGATGTGCTCTACCTCCCCTTTTGCTTCGATTGTAGCTTCCGCAGGTTTTTGAGTTGTAATCTTTTGGCCTGTCCGGTCCTTATTGTAAAAAAAAAACTTGACCCGTTACGGTCTATGTAAACTATGATGTGTTAAATTAATGAATGATTTGATCTTTATCATGTATGAATTGATTTAGTGATGTATTCTATGAGTGCTATCTACTGGTCTAGGCATTATCACATTGTATTCACAGAGGACCCGGAATCGGGCCTGACAATTTTGGATCCTGAAGTAGTCACTGTTCATGCATGACTCACCTAGTCGAAAATTAGAGATGAGAAGAATTAGTTTCGTTCGGTTTAGTTTCTTATGAAATCTATATATTAGAAATAAGCTTCTTTAGATTTAGAGATTGCTTCTTAGGCATCCCTATGAAAGGGATAGCAATATATCCAATATTAATTAAGCAAGAATAGTTAATTACTCTTTTATCTCCCAAAAGTTCTGGTCATCCCAGTCTATCCCTCAGTCCTCTACTCTAGAACCCTAATCCCCTTAAGCCATGCCGTCTGGCCATCTTCTGCACGGTAGTTAGTGAACCTAGAAGCAGATATCTACTTGGTAGCTATGTGAGAAACAGGACAGATGTACAGAGGGAGAAACAGGAGGGGATATGCTACGAATAAGCAGCTTCTGCTGCATTTTGTTCGAACCAGGGATATCCCCTGTTTCCATTTATCATGGAAAGTGATCCATCAATCACGGTGGATGTTCTTGTTCCATAGGTTTTATACAGTCATGGAAAAAAAAACATAAAAAGTTGGGTTTCTAGCGTCCCTCTGGAGGTTATGCCTGTCTTTTGCTATGAAAATATTGCCAAAGAAGCCTTAAGACCTGTAAAAGTTCACCCTTATTTACCCTATACACAGTTACAAGCCTCAAAACCTTCGATCGATCGCCGAGTACATATTTTGATTGGGAATAGGCTGGCTCGTTGATCGACAAATGACAACTCCATAGGTACTATACAGTCATGGAAACAAAAAAAGTTAGGTTTCTAGCGTCCCTCTGGAGGTGTAAGGCTCATGTCATTCACAGTGTGCTCAATGTTCTCCCCAACTTTTTCACTGTCATGATTCCTCGGCGCATAATATGTAGGCTGTTTTGGGGCTGGAAGCGCCGTGGCTCCATTCTCCAAAATGGACACAACCGATGACATGAGTGGCCGATCATTCGGGTCGTCCTGAACACACAGAAGTCCTACATGGATACATCGCACGACTTCATCAAATGAACAGGTCTCCAGAATGAATGAGTCAACTAAATGCTTTGGGTTTCCCTCATTCCATATGCTCCATGCCTGGGTCACAAAGTCGGATCATTGATTAGTTGTGTATTTCGTATGGTCTGAAGAAATATTGAGCACTTCATGATACTTACATAAGCTTTAAGGTTGGGACAGTCTGTAAACAGCTGGTGTGTAGAGCTGATCTTTACGCCACTCACAATTTCCAAAAGCAACACGCCGAAGCTGTAGACATCAGACTTGACAGAAAAGGCGCCTTCCAGTGCATATTCAGGTGACATGTAGCCGCTATTTGTACCATTTCCCAAACAAATAACGCATAATTCAAATTAGTTTAGCTACATAAATATCACACTAAAGTACCTTTATTTATGAATTACTCACTATGTTATACTCTCCAAAAAGAAATCTGCATAAATTTTAGAGAAACTAAATTACAACTAAGCAGATAAGTTATTTAGACTATTGTGTTCAACTTTCTTTGTAGATGACTATAGTCTGTAAAAGTGTTCTCTAAAAAACACTAAGGTATGTAAAAATACTGCTCCAATAAAACATGTTGCAAGACTTCAACGGAATTCAGAACATACTGAAAAGGAAGGCATCCAAACTTTTGTTAGGCAAATACTCATAAATCAATAGCTTTTCGTCTCCATGAATGCAGAAACCAAGAAGTTTCACAAGGCTTCTGTGTTGCAATTTAGCAATTAGAATTACTTCATTCCTGAACTCCACTATCCCTTGACCAGAACTCTTACTAAGCCTTTTAACAGCAATTTCAGTACCACCTTCCAACATTCCCTGCAGAATTGCATAATCATTCAATCAGATAAGATAGACCTGCCATAAGTTTCTTGAGGAAAAGAAATAACATAAGTTTCTACTACTGAAAATATTAAAAAAAAGACATCTTATTACCTTATAAACATTACCAAAACCTCCTCGTCCAAGCATGTTGGAGTCAGCAAAATTGTTTGTTGCAACAGCAATTTCTCTAAATCTAAGAAAAGGAAATTCTAGTTTTCCATCCCCAAGTTCATCAGAAACGTTCAAATCCCCTTGCATCTTTCTTTCCCAAAATTTCTTGATTCTTTGTTTGCCTGACAAGAATAGCAGTACAGTGTCTTAACAATACTAAACATAATTACGCTTGGCAGACAAGGAGGATGATGAAATATATGAAACAAAAGAAACAGAAAAAAGGAAGGGAAAAAAACTCCTGTTCGACCTCTGCATGTGCGAATCCAAACAAGACATATGCATACGAGTGTCACCAAGCTTGCCGGAACAAGCAGTACAATTTTTAGTACATTGCTCTTTCTCTTGCTTCCTGCACAAATCAAATTCATGAAGAGAATCATGCTTCCAAAATATGTACTATACTAAATTTTAAAATTAAACATTTTTTTTAACATAAACATCAAGCATTTCTTATATGATAGACATTTAGCATGATAAATTTACTATTCTAACACGCCCACCATTGCTGCCAAACTTATGCAAATTTAAGGTTACTACTTGGCTGTTTTTGCTGTTCAATCAGTGTGAAGTGAAGTAGCTTAGTACGTTTTGAAACCAAAGTAGCTTAGTACGTGAACTGGGTATTCAGGACATTTTTTTTAAGAACAATATTCAGGACATTAGTGCTTGCTAGCTCCTACACCTACGGGCTCTCTCTGCTGTGCAACGCTGTTGCCGTGTGCATTGGCCGGCTTCCGCCGCTGCGCATGCATGCGAGGTGTTTTTGATCATGCGTGGCTCAGATGATAATATATTTTCTACGACTACTGCTTAAACTTTTGATCTCCGTATTGTTTTAATTTGGAACGCTCAAGAGCAAGCTGTTCTTGCACTATTGATATTTATGTAGAGACTGTTTTGAAAGAGCACCGTTGGGCTGGTTAGTAGTTAAAAACTAAATTATCTTCTTGGGCATTGAATTTTTGTTTAGTTGTTGGTGAAAATTTGGCCTTTAACCTAACGAAATTTTTGGCCTGCCTAAGAATACAAGATAAACCATGAATGTGCTCATGCTAATCTAAATTTGGCCTATAACCTAACGAAATTTTATTTCATAGATCGACCTACTCAGGGAAATAGAAAACGAAAGTAGGAAATTGTACCGCTTAATCCATTAAGCCGAACATATAGGTCCAGGCCTTGCTCAATGAGTTTCTCTGTGTCGATCAACTCTCCCATCCATATCAGGCACCTTGTGTCATCCCCATTTATAGCCTTGGTGCCCATGTTGGCGTAAGAGTACGCCACACAGGAGCAGTTGCTGCTACATTCTGATACACATTCATCAAAGCTTCTATTCCTGACATAAAAGAACCCGTCGGGAAGCTTCATGCCTGTCAAGGTCAAGAAACCATCCCTATGGCCACAGCTTATCGGCTCCTTTCGAATGCATCCCTGCAAAAACTTGCCACTGGTCCACTCTTCCTTGCTATTTGGCTCAAACCCATTGAGGCACTTGCATGTTGGGATAGGCTCCGTGTTGTCGCAATAACCAGACGGTCCACAGTAGCCATATGTGTTGCACGGACGGACAGTCACCAGGGCTATCCATTTTGACATGTTGCTGTCCCAGATAAGCAATTTGAGCAATCCCGAGTAGTCCAATTTGAATAGTACAGCCATGGAGCCACTAGACATCCCAAATGATATGTAGATCTCATCGTCGCGGCGATGAACCGACTGATAAAGGGTGGAGTTGAGAATCTCCAGGTAACGCCCGACGGCCATGTAGCTAGGCCATATTCGGGATCGCCAGTATGGCCTTGAGCCATTCCAGACAAAGCGCTGGAAAATGCTATTCAGGTCTGCACCGTAGGAGAAGTTGCCAGGAGACGGGTCTTGGGGGTCCTTCCAAGGAGTGAGGTGTTGCAGCGCATGTGTCTCGTGGCTGATCCTGAAATCCTGGCCAGGGAGGAGAGTGTCTGTTGGGTAATCGAAGCTCTGCCATAAGACCGTGTCATCTATTGAGGATCGGAGGATGAAGTTTCCGGTGTTGTCAAGAGTGGCATTTGCTCCAGTGGTAGGCAAGGAGTTCCCACTGGTGTTTGTCGTCCAAAGAACGTGGCCGTCAGTATTTGACAAGACAAGACGAGAGTCACTGGTCAAGGTGAGCTTTGCGGTTGTAGTATCCATGATCGGGATCCCGCGGTTGGCAACCCACACGACGGTGCGCGGTAGGATGTTGTTGTACCATATGCCAATGTAGTGATGTTTTTTGGTGGAGTTGGACGGGGAGAAGAAGCCCAGGGCAAAGACACGGTTGTCAGAGATGAGAGTGCTGGCAGCGTAGAGTGGCTTGCCTGGGACGAGGAGGTTCTGAGATGCACAAAACAATGAGTTGAACGACCAACTCGTCAGCAAGAGGATGCTGTAGATGGGAAGAAAATCCATGAGTCTTGTACTCTTCTTGTGCTTGTGAAGAACACGGGAATGAAATGGAGAAGTGGGGATATATTAGCCTGGATGAGGCTGCCTCTTGATTACAAGGAGTGGGACAGCCATTTCGTTGCGTCTTTGTCAATCTATTCGAAGGGTTAATGCAGCTTACTACTGTCTGACTTTACGCTGAAGGCAAAGCTGACCGATTCTTTAGGTTGATTTAGTCCTCTAGTTGACTCCTTATGGTACGTCACAATCTCTGTCCAAGTATTTTGTCGGTGGGAAGATTTGTGTGAGTCTCCAATTCACAAGTAGCTTCCCGCTCGGTTTGATGATTTGTGTCTCTCTAATTCTCATGTAGCTTCCCGCTCGGTTTGATAGGACCAAAGGACTTTGACATATGAAATAGTTTTGCTCTCAACTCTCAACTAGCGCTCCGAACGCTCCAAAATGCGAACGGGGCACGAAACAACAGTCAAATCCTCATTAACCTCCAGGGTATGCAACTTAAGAATTAGATCAGGGTCCTTCAGATATTTCCTCAATACGGAGATATGGAAAACATTATAGACACCGGAAAGTGAAGATAGTAACTCCAGGTGATAAGAAAGTTTGCCAATTTTCTCAACAATCGGGAAAGGACCAACATACCAATGTGTCAAACTATGTATTTCCATTTAACTCCATTTGCTTCCGTTGGTGACATTGTTACTATTAAACTATTTATTGTTGAGCAATTTAGAGATATGGATTTTATATCTTGTGTTATTATCTATTTTTGCGATGAAGTTCCACGTAGTACCGCATTTTCAATATGCGGGGTGCTACAGTTTCTCTCTTAGTCTTAGCCTCCACTGTAAAAGGGGGTGGTGCATGATTTGCACATCCATCCAAGCAAGCCTAGAAACCTTAATTTGTGTTTTAGGGAAAGTGAAGAGAATAGAGGAGGTTAGGGTTTAAAATAGATGTATTGAGAGAAAAATTATGTGATTGGGTATTCATGAGTGAGCTTTTGTCCTCTAAGATGGAGTGACTTTTAACCTTCAATCCTCAATATAAATCCAATCATATTAGATCAAAGATGAGTTCTCTCTCTCGTTCATGCTCTCTTTTTGTGATTTTGAGGTTCTTATGTTTGAAAGGTTTTACCTCGGTCTTTTGTTGGGATCAGCTTGCTAGGACTTGTGCAATCTGATCTAATATCATCTTAATCATCTTTCATCCACAAACAAGCCTTTAGATTAAGTATAGAGTTTCACTTGGTTTTGTGCCTTCTTGTCATCAATGAAGAAATATGTAGAACATTGGTTATGATCGTCTTGATCTTCTATTGAAATAGGTTCACGACCTTCTTGTTGAGCTATGTCTTAAATCTCAAGTGATTTGGATCTCTAGATCAAAAGTTAGGTAGTTTTGCGGATCCTTCATTGTTCTGTTTTTCTGTCAACACGGGAGCGGTCAAACCTGGCTGAGAGGCGTTGAAGTCTAATTTTCTTGGTTTTAGCTCAAGTTTTCCGCTGTGATCTTGAGACATGATCTTTATAACTTTGTATGGCTATTGAAGTGAAAATGAAGCTGAATATCAGATAAGAAAAAAAGTGAACTCCTATTCACCTTACTTTAGTCGCTATTTCTTTCCAACGTTTGCCAACCCGCCCATCCCATCGTTTGGCTGGCGAAGCATAGCTGGGACCACGGCGAGCGGCCGGCCGTCTACATGGTCGAGTGGTCGAACAGTTTTTGTCAACCCGTTCAAATCGGGTTGAACGTGTTCGCGAAAAAAAAGGGGTTGAACAGTCCTAATTGAAATTTTGAGTATAACAAGGAAACAGAGTTGAGAGATCCTGGAAAAAAGGTCTATTTTCTTACTTTCGAGTTGTCATTACTGGAAGTTGGATATCTCTTTCTGAAATGTAATATTCAGTCCGCCTAGTCCAATAGCTTGTCGTTCTACTTCAACCGACATGATCATAGTCAGGGGGGGGTGGGGGTGGTGGATTCTCAGTGGTTTATAGAGATGTTAACGTGGCCGTCAGTATTTGACAAGACAAGATCAGAGACTGGTCAAGGTGAGCTTTGCGGTTGTAGTAGATGCATAGAACAATGAGTTGAACGACCAACTAACCAGCAAGGGGATGCTGTAGATGGGAAGAAAATCCATGAGTCTTGTACTCTTCTTGTGCTTGTGAATAACACGGGAATGAAATGGAGAAGTGGGATATATTAGCCTGGATGAGGTTGCCTCTTGATTACAAGGAGTGGAACAGCCATTTCCTTGCGTCTTTGTCAATCAATTCGAAGGGTTAATGCTGAAACAGCCATTTCGTTGCGTCTTTGTCAATCTATTCGATGGGTTAATGCAGCCTACTATTGTCTGATTTTACGCTGAAGGCAAAGCTGAGATTTTTGTTTTCGGCGTTGAAACTGTTAAGAATGGCATAGACCGATTCTTTAGGTTGATTTAGTCCTCTAGTTGACTCCTTATGGTATGGCACAATCTCTGTCCATGCTGTGACGTGCCAGATATGCACATATTTGTAATCCTCCATACATACACGGCAAACTAATCCCGGTATTTTGTCGGTGGGAAGTTCTGTGCGAGTGAAGTGACGAAGGGAACGCTTTGCGACGGACGTCCGGATGGGTGGTTGGGGAAAGTATACGATGGGAAGTCGCTTCCTAGGTGTAAACTATCTTGATGGCAATTTAGAAAAGTATATGCCCTTGATGGTTCATTTGGTTGGTGGAATCCTTAAATAATCCTCTGAGATTACTTCATTTGGTAAAACATCCATTAATATGAACTAGAAATCTAAGATTACCTTACAAACAGATTATCATCAATTCTAAGAATGTGTTCTCGTAGAAAAGAGTGCATATCTTAGATTACCAAGGGAAAGGAATGCTTGTTATTGTGTTTTTTATCATATGCTTTTGATTCACCACAATCAAAATGTGAACTTTCATAATTCAAAATCCAAATTATGATTTGTTTTTATATTCGAATATCTGAATTATGGAATTTAAAAATCATTTTTTTTCGTAATATGAATTTGAAAGTAAAATATCCAAATTTGAATCCTAAATTTTGGACTCTTAAATTCAGACAGTTTAAATTTGAAAACTCAAGATTTCAAGGTTGGATTTTAGATATTCAAATTCTGAGAATTTGAGTTTTATAAATTCGAATTTTGAAAGTTCAACTTTTAGTTTTGGAGGTTAAAATACCGAGAATTTAAACTCCAAAACTCATTTTCAAATTTCAAAGTCCAAAATTTGAACTTTCGAATCATAAAAAATGAAATTGGAATGTTGGAATTTTAAATCGTAAAATTCAAAAAATTTAGATGTTAACCTTCATGGTTTGAAATTTCAAATCCTGTAATTTAACTTTGTGGACTTAGTGGTTCGAGTTAAGACACTCAGTCCTCAGTCAGATCATACAGCTGCAGGAGATAACTTCACAGGCTTTGCTTTCTGCCATGAGAGGTGTGGTGCTGGAATGAGAGTGATGCGTTGCATACACCAGGAGAGGCAGGCAGCTACACCGAGGCAAGCAAAGTGTGGTGCATTCTGATGCTGTTCTACAAATACTGAGGCTTGCACAGGGTACGTGGCACTGACCAAAAGGAACAGAAAAAGGCCCAGCAAATGGCCACGGCCGTCTACATCTGCTAAAGCCCATTGCCTTCGCATGGGCTGCGCTGACACACGAGAGGGCAACGGGATTTCTGTCTAATGCAGTGCAATTATTCAAGCGGACAGGAGATTTGCTTATGCAATGCAGTATGCAAGCGGATATATTGTACGAATTGAAGCAACCTGAAGCTGCCTACCGTTGCCGATGGATGGATAGATGGAGGCAGGCAGCTGTTGTATCGAGCAGGGAGCCCAGATAACATCGCTGTTAGCTAAGCACTCTGTCTGAGCACTTGTGATCATGCATGGTTTGCTAGCTGCTCTAAGATCAGATTTAGACCCCCTGCATCGGCTCCTAAGATCGGATTTAGACCTGCAGCATGCAGTGCACACCTGATGATGCGATCTTGCCTAGTATGCTTGCATGCGCTAGTGGACCGACCAACCCTGCAAGTCTGCAAGTCTCCACCACGTTCTTGCCTAGTATGTTTGCGTGGAATAAGACTGGTTTTCTTTTATTCACCACACACACACACGTCTTGTTGGCCTACGGCCCTGTTTGAAATTCGAATATGAATTTTGCAGGAATCAGCAGATCTCCTCCGAAGAGGAAAAAAATACGAAATTCCACGTTCCAAATAGGGACATTTGCATGTCTCCTGGCGATCCTGGGTGGCTGTTAAGGAGCGGTGGAGCTTCTAACTAGAGTTGTACATATCTTGAAGGCAGCAGGCGGGTAAGTAGAATACGTACTCCCAAGTTGTAACTCCACTGCAGCCTCTGCAGGATATAGGATCAAAATTGAGTGCGAGACAAAGGAACAAGAAGAAAAGTTAAAAGCGTCACGAAGGCAGGAGCGCAGCAGTGTCACACAGCAGCGTAGCAGCCTAGCCTTGGTGACTTGGAGACAAGAGCGTGTATGCATTTCAGGCGGTGAATCTTTTTCGGGCCTGCTCTTGCGGGCGGGCCCACCGTGCAGCGCGGAAAGCAATCATGCCCATCCCGCCTTCACGTGGCCTCCCTACCCCTACCCATACCGATGGATTGGGATCCTCTGCACTGAGGTATTCAATACAGAGACTCATATGGTTTATAGGCATTAAGAGCGATCGTTATCGTCCGACCGATAATACAGATCAATTGCTACAGTATTTTATTGCTACAGTGCAGACTTTACTGTTGCTACATTATTTGCTACAGTGACTACAAAGTGTTGTTCGCACCGTGTGCAAGGTTCACCGTGTGAATAGTGTTTTTTGTGAGCGTGTAAATAATACTTTTGATGTGGTACTGTAGCAACAGAAAAAATATATTTAATGTAGTGATTTTGTTGTAGCGAAAACACTATAGTTATTGATATCAACCTTCTATTTTTATCGGACGGTGGACATCACTTCCTAATATCATATACTATAGATCCTCTGCATTCAGTACTTTACCGTAAAGGATCACTTTTCACGGTGTAACGGATCCTCACTGTAATGGCACATGATCTAATTACTGTTGCTACAGTGCCCCTATGGATGCTCCTGATCCCACCGCTCCTCCCATCCACAAGCTCTCCTCTCTGCATCCCTCCACCGTTTTTCTTTCCGTCTTTTCTCCTCCTCCTCCTCACCTTTATTTCCTCCTATATTCACTTCACTCGTTGTGTGGCCAATGCTTCTCTCTTTATTTTTCTTGGCGTCCTTGTCCTTCGCCTCTGCTTGGATCTTTCCTCTGTCATGATTTGCGGTTGCACATCATGTCCACAGATACACTAGCGCATGTTTGCTAATGAATAAATTAGGCAAGTAATCGGCGGCACGGCCCACTCTAACTCGGATGATCCGATCGAATATTTTTTCCGGCGCAGACAGATGGATATGCGAGTAGATATGCATGTAACTATCTCGTCTCTGCGCGCCACTGTGCTCGCCGATGGATCGGGTGTTTGATTAGAGAGACTGGGACGTGTCGAGAGTGGTAGGTGTTGCTTATTGTAGCCTCGCCTAGAGAGTTGCTGGCCAGACGTTCCTATGGAGAAAAAGGACGGGGGGGATCCATTTTATGGCCATAAACCGCATGTGGCGTGTTGTGTATGAATGAAACTAGTAGGTGGCACGTGTAGATTAACTTGTGCTCGTCAACTATAGCTTTGCATTTCCTTCGACACAGTACAACACAGCAGCGGGGGCGCACACACACACACACAAAAAAAAAAACTTTTTTACGACGGACGTTTTAGGCTGACCGAGGTCAAGGATTAGAGTATATGAAAGCCCTCTTTAAAAAATTACCAAAAATTCAAAGAAACAGAAGATTTAAACTAGAAAAAGGGAATAGGCTCATCGATGGCTCCACCTTTAAACTGAAATGTAATCATCTGCACGACTAACATAAATGGACGGTGCAAGCACAATCCTTAAACAAGTTACTACAACACTAGCCAAAGCAGCCAGTCGGTGGCGGCTCATCGCCGGGGGGGGGGGAGGGGGGCCTACTTCGACGGGAACAGGTGAGAACGGAGAGAAAGGAAGCGAGAGAAACGAAAACCGGCGTGTGGAGCCCGCGGGCAGTGGGTCACACCGCGGGGCCGGTGGGCAGCGCGGAGCGCCACGATATTCCCTCGGGGAGCATGCGGCCGCGGGTGGGCGCCGGTCACGTGGGCCGCGGGCCCCACGCGATCCTTTGCGCCGCGATGTGAGCGCCCCCCGCCAACGTGTGGCCACCGGCGAGCGCGTATGTTCCTTCCATATATAAGCCGGCCTTTCGCGAAGCTGGCGATGAGAATATTTAGCTTGCTGGTACAATTACAAACGAGTGGCTTGAGAGTCGCCTTGCAAAGACGAGTGGCTGGAAGATGATTAAACTTCTTGCAGCTTCTCGTGTAGCTTAATTTCAAAACGGGCTACATTTGCTATATTCGATCACCCTTTGTGGTGCGGTGCACCCACAAGATGGCTTTCGGTTTGGGCACCAAATCAACATGAAAAATTCCTGAAAAAAAAACCCTAGATGTACTTCTCAATTTACTCTACCTATGTATGGAATTTTATGCTCAAATTCATTCTATCTTAAGAGTAACAAAAACGAGAAAAATCTAACAAATGATAAGTCAAAAGGTAAAGGAAAAAAAAAAGACATTGACAAATGCTGCCATTCTCAAATTTTAAGGGATGCTAGAAATTAGAATACTCTATAGACTATATTGTCGAATTTGTTTCTGAATGACACGTCGGTAAAATCCACGTCAAAGTCGAATGATCTTCGAATGATCTGATAGACAGTTCCTCCATAAACCCGTTTTTTGAGAGACCAGCACCCAGCAAAGAGAATATTTAGCTTCTTAGTACAAACGAGTGGCTTGAGACTCCCCTTGCAAAGACCCTCTATTTTGTTTGGCGCTTGAAAGAGGATTAAACTTGTTGTGCATGCATGTACCTTTCAAATGTACATTTCGTGTGTAGATTAGCGGCGTAGGAATACGGTTCCTATCGTAAAAGCTTCCACACCATGTAATTTATTCTCGCAGAATATATATATATATAAATATGTATACGCAAAATAATATTAGTGAACGTGCGACCGCAGAGAAAGTATGGCGAAAATTTTTATTTGCGGTGTACGTACGGGCCCCATTTAAAGATGGAAACCACGGTAGCTTCCGACCGAGTCGGCGTCCACAACTTCCAGCAAATCCAGATCAGGATGGATCAAACACATCGCAGAAAAAGATTGCATTATAGAATTTGACAGGGAAGCGGACGGGACGTGGAGGCAGGTAAATAAATTAACTAGAACCATAAAATAATGTCGGAAACGCTATGTGCACCAAAGCCAAGTTCGTGCAAAAAAAGAAAAGCATAGCAAATAGTATCATCACAATCCAAGGCTCCAAAATCAAAATTTCCGGTGTCCATCGTCACCTGATCTGATACTCCCTCCCTCAACTGTTGTAGAGCCAGTTAGGGGATTATTGCTTCATGTCACACCTACGGCAAAATATAGTACACCGTACATTTAATTTGAGACGGAAAAATCGGTTGTCCTAATTACAACTACTTTATTACATAGGATAAGGAGACCAAAGGAAAAAAGAAAGCTAGACTGACTAGCTACACATACAAGGAATAATTATGTTTTTTTTTTAAAACGATCAAACAAAAGAGCCGCCTATTAAATCCATTAAGAGGGATAAACAACAGTGTATTTAAAAAACGAAAAATAAGGGAAAAAGGAAAAGATTAGGAAAATAGTATGGTACTACATACTCCCACTTCTCATATACCACTTCTCATATAAAAAACAGCAGGTGGATTAGAAGAGATAGAGGGGGAGGTGCTAAAAAATATCTGGGGGAGAGAGAGAGAGAGACGCAGTAGCAGGAAGCAGGAAGCAGGAAGCAGGGGGTGGGGAACGAGGAATACGAGGTGGCTGGATGGATCGGGCGCTTCACGTGGGCCGCTCCCACCTCAGCATCCCCCGCTTGTGGCCCTCGTCGCTCGCTTCCCGGCCACTCCCCTTCCCATCATCCTCACTCCCTTCACTTTTCTGGTTTATTCCCCACCACTTGATCCTCCTTCCTACGCCTTGTTTCTTTCACTTTAATTACTTTTCTTCCAAAACCACGAATGATATCTGCATGTAGCCTAGGACCGTTTGTTTAGAGGTTTTTTCAATGTAAAATAAATCGTTTTTACCCCTGCGAAACTCCTGTGTTCCAACACGCCTTGAGCTTATTTTTTGTGTGTGTCATTGTAAGGAAAAAAGGAAAGGCAGATGGTGTATAAATATATCCGTGGTGTAATTTACACATTGTTAGTATATATACTTTAACGCAAGCCACAGTTAATTTCGTTGCAACTGATCTTAGTTAAGGTATGTACAATGATATAAACAACTGTTATCTATAGTATCCCTCATGTTAGTTATAGACATCACTAAATATAGTTTTTACAATGAATTATCTTTTTTACATGTCTTTATAGACGGTTTCTCTGTGTATAATGCGTTTTATTTCTCATGTTACCGTCGACTGCTGCATAAGAGACGATATAATTCTCTATTCTCCTCTCTCTCATCGACATCATCTCATATCCTACGTATCAAAATTTACAAACAACTTATACCACACCATTATACATGCTCCTAGTATAGAACCATTGATGCCCTTTGAAAACCACCTCCTCGCCTTGTACAACAAACGATCGCACTCACACTGTCGTTGGCGATCCCATCATTGGAAGGAAGGATTCCCCAGCTAACACCTTGACCTATATCCTAAACACCACCAGCACAGATCAAACAGTCCTTTGAGCTTTTACATACAGCAAGTAGTAACCACAAACGGTATTGGCTGCACCTACGATTATTCTTTTCCTAGTTGATCCAGTTTCAGGATTGTGGCTACAAATTGGCCCCCGAGTCAATTCGCTTCGCACCAACTTGTTGACGGGAACAGCAGAAATATCTTAAATAGGTGCGGAGAAAAACCTAGGTTTAGTAACGTACGCAATGGATGTGTTGGAAATACATGGCTGCTTAGTCACATGATTCTTTCTATGAAAAAAAAAAACACATGGTCTTTTGTTAAGCAAATGAAACATGTAGGAGAAAGTCACACTTGTACACTGCTCACAGCCTCACACCACACGAAGAAAATTAAATTAGCCAGAATATACAACAGTAGTTTACGGCTGGACTTCCTAGTTAAACTGAATTAAATCAGTTTAAAACATTTGGAACTGAGGTTGAATATGATCCAAAGGAAGATTAGGGTTGGGAAAAGGAAAGGCGAGAAAAGGAGAGCTAATGAACCATGGAATGTCCACCTGGAGGCTTGAGCGCCAGTAGTGGGAGTGAAGCGCATCCGCAGAGGATCCTCGGTTGGAGGCTCAAAACCTCTCATAAGAATCAGTACAAGCCCAACCAACACCAGCCTCGCACATGCTCACCATACACATTACACAACACAAGAACAAAAAAAACTTCTCTCTCTCTCTCTCTCTCTCTCTCTCTACACATATCTAGTCTCTCTCTAACATATCGAAGGAAGAAAAAGGGAAGACAAAACAAACAAAAAAACAGTCGAAAAAGAGAGGAGAAAATCTTGTGACGACGAGGCGAGAGATAGCCGAGAAGGGGCCAGGGAGGAGGAGGAGAGCGATCATGGTGGCGGGGGCGGGCGAGGGGAAGGAGAAGGGCGCGGGCTCGGGCTCGGGCTCGGGCGCGTGCGAGCTCTGCGGCGCGGCGGCGCGGGTGTACTGCGCCGCCGACGAGGCCACGCTCTGCTGGGGCTGTGACGCGCAGGTGCACGGCGCCAACTTCCTCGTCGCGCGCCACGCGCGCGCGCTGCTCTGCCGCGGGTGCGCGCAGCCCACGCCGTGGCGCGCCGCGGGGCCGCGCCTGGGCCCCACGGCGTCCCTCTGCGAGCGCTGCGTCAGGCGTGGCGGCGGGCACGGCCGCGGCAGCGTGGGCGCCGGAGGTGATGATGAGATGGCCGGCGAGGACGAGGAGGAGGTGGTCGTGGAGGAGGACGACGAGGAGGAGGGGGAGGGGGAGAACCAGGTCGTGCCGTGGGCGGAGGAAGCGGAGGCCACCCCGCCGCCCGTCGCGAGCTCCACGTCGAGCAGCAGCCGCGAGACCGCCGCCAACGGCGGGAATGCCGCCGAGTGCGCAAAGGTGCCGCCTTCACCTCGCTCCCTGTTTCTTGATTTGGTTTCTACGCCATTCTCCGCTCCTAATATTGGAAAGTCGCATCCTTTTCGTCAAATTGGGACGCCTCCCTCACAATTACGGCAGAAAAGATCGATCCTTTCTTGCAATTTCGAAGGAAAAGATCATGTTCTTGTTAAAAGTTTGATGCGAACGTTGCGTCTGATGCTAATGCCGATGTGTCTCTTTCAGGAGGACGTGCCTTGCTCGACGTCCCAGCCGAGCTTGTGCCGCTACGCATCGTCAGCACACCACGGAGGCCGGAGCGACGAGGCCACCTCGTCCCGGAACGGCGGTCGCTTCCTCGCCTCCCGGCACAGGAAGAGATCGCCCTCGGATTTCCTCAGCTCGGGGTCGGCGCAGTCCGGGAGCGGTACGCTGGGGAGGAATTGCTCCAATACGGCCATTGGTCGAAATGAGTAAGTTTGGAAACCCGTTTTTCCGAATAATTCTCTTTACATGTGTTCTATGAGCAAAAGTGATAATTTTCAACTTTGAGCAATGGTGCAATAGTACATCTTCGCAAGCATGACGTGAAAGTATCAAATAACAAAAAAAATATTACATTAATGTGTGAATAACTAAGTAGCAACGGCAGGGAAGAAGAACAGAATGGGAGGATCAAACTTCCTCTGAAGCATACATCCTTTCGGTCGTCAACTCGCAAACTCGATTTATCGGGCAGCCATCCCAGAAGAACATGACAGTATTCGTAATTGCGGCGGCTTGCTGGAGCTTGTATATGCCCCACACTACTTTCTTGTGTTTAATTCCTTTCTACTTTATTTGTGGACGAGGCGTGTTGGCTAACTTAAGAAACGATATAGGTTTGCATTTGCAGTGATAGTCTTCCATGGTATCACTGTCTGAATGCTTCCTTTGTGCCTTATGCTTAGTTTCTAGCTTCTTCACAATGTTGGATGAGATTTGGTGAATTATGTGAATGCGTTGGCTGTTCGCTGTTGAATATATATAGTACTCCTCTGATCCTCTCATAGTCAAGGGAGCTGGCCTAAGAATACTGGATAAATTGGCTGCCAACCTTGCAGACTGCAATTTGGACAAATGCCCTCGGTTACATGGATCTTGAATTCTTGACACATGTATCTTGAATTCTTGATAGGCTTTGTGGACTTAGGATGTGATTCTTGTATGGATACTTATGTGGTCAAACCAGTGTTCTTAAATGGAAAATCCAGCTTATTAGGAAAAAAATGGAGAAGTAACCTCATTTGAAAACTTGCAAAGGTTGAGCTCTTCAGGTCAGGGAAAGCAACGCGCACATTTTAATATTGTGCTCAGTCTCTTTTTCTTCCTTGAGGGCATCAAATTCTTCATCCTGATCTTTGCAGAGAACCGAAGCGTCCCATTGGCGTTTAGTACGGGAAACATCATGCATGCCACATGCTTGTGATCTGCCGTTTGCTTGGAGATGATACACTTGCAAAATAAGTTAATCAGGTTTGAGTCATTAGGTTGGATCATGCAAAGGGGAGAGCAAAGCCCCTCCTTTGGCTCCTTTTCGTTTTAAAAGACCGTTGTTAAGTTAGCACGGAAGACACTTGTTCAAAAATAAACGATGCCTACGAATTCTATACCTATATTTCTTTGTTCGGAGAGACTGCGAGTTCTCGTCGGAGGCATTTGATAAAAATAAAGATTCACTTTCAAACCGTCTAAAAATGGGATTCTTTTTCATGTTCATCAATTGCCATGGCACAGCTGCCAACCGTTGGAGGACGCGTTGAACGGGAAGGGAAGAAGAAAGCTGGATGGACCCGTTACAGATAGTTTCGTCGGCATTCAATACCAGCGCAGGAATAAAGACATGTTGAATCCGGAAGTTTAAATATAGCAAGTTAAGGATAGAAAGATTTCAATTAGAGTTGTATCCGAATAGGGTTGTATAATCACAACTCAATCCGACTCTAGCAGTATATAAAGAGTTAGGAGGTTTTGTAATTGGGACAAGCAATTGAAATCAATACAAATATCTTCTCCCAATTCTTCTTTGTCCCGTCCAATTCTGGCTTTGCACTCATCGCCCTTCTTCGAGAGGTGCTTTGGTACCTAACAAATTGGTATTAGAGACACCGATCCCACCCACTATGCCACCCAAGATCGATTTCTCATCCGACGCACGGCTCAATGGATTGGAACACGCACAATCGGAACTACTCCAGGCTATCACCAAACTCCAGGCTATGAACGAACAAAGATTTCGTGATCAGCAGATGGCTTCCAATTAGCGTCTCGACGGTTTGGCCAAGGAGATGTGCCAGATGTTCGACGCTCTGCAAGGGTCACTTGGCGCGCGCATATGAACGCCTCCACCCTACTATTGCAAATCCGACAATAGCGAGCCGATAGACTTCTACCAATCGGACGATGTCCCGCGCCTAGCTACCACCGCCTCCTCACGTCTCCCTATCTCACGGCACCCCCGACAACATCGGCGCCAACTGCGGCCATTGGGACCACAGAAACACGTACGGGAGTTTTCCGCCGCCTGTCCACATCTGAGATGGCTAACCACAGACAACGCGGCTTATGCTTCAACTGTGAAAACGATTTGTTAAGGGACATCGACGTAAACGATTGTTTTGGTTGGAACCCAAGGGTGACCTAAGTCCTGAGGATAGATCGGATGATCAGCTAATCGGTGAGGTGGAACTAGAAATTTCATTGCTAGCGGTCACCGGTATCTACACAGCACAAACAATGCAATTGAAGGTACGTATCGGCGCATTCGATTACTTTGTTCCACACAGGCTCTACTCACAATTTCCTCAACAAAGCATGTGTGGCCACAGTCAACCTCCCCATGCAACCTCACAGCGGACTTCGAGTCAAGGTGGCCAACGGCGACAGGTTGGACTGCGTTGGCATGTGCAAAAATACGCCGACGACGATTGCGCCTTCCATGTTTGCCGTTGATTTATACATCATCCCACTGTCAGGATTCGATGTCATCCTAGGGTGCAATGGCTGAGCATGTTGTGGTCGGTATTGTGGAATTTCGCACAGATGCAGTTCTCATATTGGGCGCACGATACCCGGATCACTTGGATGGGGCTGTAGCATCCGCCGGTGTCAGCATCTATGTTACAAGTTGTTGTTGGCGAAGATCCTTTGGCAACTCTTCTGGCCAAATCGAACATCGATTTTATGCTCCTATGGGACTTCCCCCTGCCGATCTTGCGATCATCGCATCCGTCTCGTCCCCAACGCACCTGACATCTCGGTGCGACCTTACCGTTATGCACACATCCAAAAGACAAAATCGAGCGCTAGCGCTCCACAATGCTGCCACAGGGCATCATTCGATCGAGCTCGTCGCAGTTCTCCTCACCTGTTCTTCCTGTCCGGAAGAAAGATGATTCTTGGCGTTTTTGTGTGGACTACCGCGTACTCAATGAACACACTATCAATGACAAATTTTCGATCCCGCATGTGGACGAACTGTTGGATGAATTGAAGGGCGCCTGTTATTTCACCAAGTTAGGCTTACAGTCCGGCTATCATCTAATTTGCATGTTTTGAAAACGGCATTCCGTACTCACCACGACCATTTTGAATTCTTGGTTCTTCCTTTCGGCCTATGCAACGCTCCCTCCACCTTTCAAGCAATGATGAATTCCATACTTCAACCTTTCCTCTGTCGATTCGTTCTCGTGTTCTTCGATGATATTCTAATTTACAGCAAAACTTGGACAGAGCACCTTCACCATGTTCGCCAAGTGCTGCAGACGCTCACTACTCATCAGCTCTTCCTTCACAAGAAGAAGTGCACATTTGGACAATGACAAATATCGTATCTGGGTCATGTCATTTTTGTTGCCGGGGTAGCTATGGATTAAGCGAAAGTTTCAGCAGTACTCGATTGGCGCATCCCCACAGCGTCCCATGCCTGCGTGGATTTTTAGGACTGGCTAGCTATTATCGAAAATTTATCCAAGATTTTGGCCATATTGCGGCGCCGCTTACCAAACTGCTCTTCAAAGAAAGTTTTCGGTGGTCTGGGGGGCTTCGATCGCTTTTGACACTTTGAAACAGACCATTGCGTCGGCGCCGGTCCTCCAGCTTTCGGATTTTGCAAAGGACTTTGTGATTGATTGCGATACTTCTGGGTCCGGGTTTAGCACCGTCCTGCACCAAGGTGGTCGTTCTATTTCGTTTTCAGCAAAGCAGTAGCTCCTCGTCAAGCTCAACTTCCAGCTTATGAACGCGAACTTATTGGGCTTGTTTTCACTGTCCGACATTGGCAGCCTTACATTTGGGGTCACAAGTTTCATGTTCGGACAGATCATTATAGTCTAAAACATTTATTAGATCAACATTTGACAACGGTGCCGCAACATCAGTGGATTCCAAAGCTCCTAGGCTATGATTTTACCGTCGAATACAAACCAGGCAAGGATAATGTAGTGGCAGATGCACTCTCCTGCCAGAATGAGGATGTCACTTTGCATGCTTTATCGACTACTGGATTTGCGTATTATGACGATTTGCGTTGTCAACTCAAATCTAACGCCTCCTGGACCGACAAGTACAACGAATGGAGTGCAGGTGAGTTGTCCGTCGAATGGGAGTTCCTGGATGGCCTATTGATGTTTCGAGACGTATATTTGTTCCAATTGATTTTCCAGGCATCCAATAGATCTTTTTGTTGCACATTCGGTAGGTCATGAAGGCTATCACCAAAACTTTGCATCGCATACGGGCAAGTTTTACATACTTGGAGGACGAAGTTTGCTTCAAGAGTTTATTTGATCTCGTGTCACTTGCCAGAAGCACAAATCGTCACAGTTGCACCCTATCGATTACTCCAACCCTTACCGGTGCCTAGTGGTGGAACCTGGAATTTTGAAGACCTGGGGCAAGGGCTAACCTGCTGTGCTGTCTCGGTGGCTCACCGCGCCACGTAGAGTCTCAGTCCCTGCCCGTGCCACACCTTAGCGCTCTCCCGCGTCGTAGCACCTACGCCAAGCCTCGGTAGTCAACTAGTCGGTGTCTCACCATCCCCGCATCGCAGCCCCTGGGCCATGCCTCAGTGCTCGCCCACGCTCGCGCCGTGCCGCAATACCCGCCCTTGCGCTGCGCCGCGCCGCAACCCCCGCCGCGGAACTAGAGCCTGGAGCTGGAGGAATAGGGAATGGTTAGGGAATTAGGGATTTAGAGTTACTGGACCGGTTGCAGCTTGCATTCGGCGCATCTTTGCCCACGGCCCACGGCCAACACCCAACGCAGCGCGACCGCGTGGGGACTACGGCGTAGCAACTATGCGCATGCGCCCTCATGGCGCCATGGCGGCTTGGCTTCCATATGTATGCTTTTAGTTAGGCTCTGGTTGGCTACTTGTACACATCTAGCTAGATCTTCTTTCCCCCACACACTGCGCATTGCAAGATCTCCGTGATATACATGTATCTTCTTTTTTGTCACAGTTCGTGCACTACATTGTGCATACATGGGGGTCCGCCTGGCCTGAGAGACCCCAGGGCAGCCGCCCTGGCTTGCCCCGGGGGTGGTTCTGCCAATGCGAGTGCTTCATCGTGTTTGGGCTGATATTAGTATGGATTTCATCGAGGGTTTGCCCAAAGTTGCCAACAAGACAGTCATTCTGACAATAGTTGACAAATTTTCAAAGTATGCTCATGTTCTCACCTTGAATCCTCCGTATACAGCGCAGTCCGTTGTGCAAGTTTTTTCAACGGCATTGTGAAAATACATGGGTTCCCAGAATCGATTGTTAGTGATCGTGACAAAATTTTCACCAGCCATTTCTGGAAAGATCTCTTCAGGTTAGCCGGTGTAAAATTGCACATGAGCACAACATATCATCCGTAATCTGATGGACAAACTGAGGTGGTTAAACGGACAATTGAAATGTATATTCGTTGTTTATGTGGAGATCGTGTGAGATCATGGCCGCAATGGTTGGCTTGGGCTGAATTATGCTACCATACATCATATCATTCAGCTCTTAAATCCATTCCGTTCGAAGTGGTTTATGGGCAGCAACCTCCTCCGTTAGTCCACCGACAGGAAGGTATAGCTAAAGCTCCTAAGGTTCATAAATTATTGGAAGATCGTGATGAATTCCTTCAAGAAGTTCGTTTAAGGCTACTTCAATCTCAACAACACATGAAGAGTTTGGCGAATAATAAACTCGTGACCTTCCGGTAGTGGTTTATGGCCATGGAATGGAGAGGAGGGAATAATCGTCACAAACACCTTTGCTGGTAGGAAGAAAGGTGGGTGGATGTAGATTTTGGGCGTCTTAAGGATGATAAATTTTTCCATATGATCCTACCCGATTGTACCAATTTTAGTGATTTATTATAAATAATTATTTGCATATGTCCCATTCGTTGTAAATTTTCACTTTTTATTTCTTCATGTCCATTACCATTATAATTTGCATAAATAACAATGATCTATCTTTGCACTATATTTTGGTAAACAAAAGTTCTAAAAGTATAGTTTTAAAAATGTATACAAGGTAGATTTTTTAAAAATGTTTCTTCGGTAGAATCGGATAGGATCTTAGATTTTACGATCCGCGATTCTGTTTAAGAACTTCCGATCCGATTCAGGAACAACCTTGGATCCATCCATCCAAAATCATGAGTTTTTTTTTTTGAGAGGGATAAACATGAGTTTGCACTAGATGTGTCTCCTTTGTTTTTATAAGTGGATGTGGTGTACACCGTAGAGGCAAGCATAGTGGTGCGCTAGTGAGCTTAGTTCTTAGACAGCAACGAAGGCCGGCTTACCCCCAACTTGTAAAGAAGGCACAGTTAATGGGGATGAAAGAATTAATGGGTTTTTACTTCACAAGGAAGGGGACACAAACGGCATGACACCATTATCCGTTCACCTAACACGTAAATCTTACGAATATGTACGAACATGTTAGCTAGCTTGGCCCTAGTTTGGCCGGGCCGGATCAGTACGAATGTGTTAGGGTAGTAGCCCTAGACCCAGACAGGTCCAACTGATTGGCCCATGCCAACCGGGCCTGCTCTTCCTCCGATTAGCTCCACTTTTAGTACATGCTGCTGCTGCTGCTTCTGCTTCTTAATTTTTTTTAAAGGGTATACATATGCTTCATACTTGTATTCTATACTACTTAGGTTCTGTTTGATATAACTTCGCTCTAAGTTTTAGCAATTCCAACTCCAACTTCACTTTTGGATCCACTCCCCCGAGAAGTTGGAGTAGTCTCGAAAGAAAAAAAAGATCTATTTTTATGCTTACTACTAGTGCCAAATGCGCATACGCACATAAAAAGAATCGCATGAGGTGTGAACTACCTTTAGAATTTTTTTTAAAAAAAAAAACAGAGAAGAAGATGGCCTACCTAGGATCTCCCTGGCTAGACCGGCGATGCACCGGATATGCCCTCGTTTAATCCTTTAAAATTGCTAAATTTAGTAAGATGTTCTACACTACTATGCTCCTCTTAGTCCTTAAAATAGCTACATTTATCCCTCAATCTTCGAGTCTACTTCACTTAAAATGGGAGAAAAGGCGGAGGCCTTTAACACAAAATGCGGCAAGCTAAACACAGAAGAGGCTACCATGTTAAAAGAAGAAGAAAATGTTGAAATGCACCGATAATTTTCTCAAAAATCATTAGACGAGACAGTTAACCATATATAATCTCCAGCTATTTTGGAGCAACACATAGTTAGGGCGTGTTTGGCATGGCTCTGCTCCACAGCAGAGCAGCTCCACTCCAAAACTCCAGGGAGCAGTCACTCTAGAACTCGAAACGTTTTTTTCTCTATAACCAGTGGCAAAGGTGGGTAATTACCTTGAAACTCCGTGTCTAGATTCATTTCGAGGATTCCTGGAGTGGGAAAAGAGGTGCTCCACCAAAATGAACTAGAGCTCTACCAACTCCACGAAGAGCAGCTGCTCCATCAATTTATGGAGTTTTGGTGTTTGGCTGATTTTTGGCAACTCCCCCCTAGAGTTTTGGAGTGGAGCCATGCCAAACACGCCCTTACTTACCTGGTCGCCATAAAATCTGATAAGCAACGACAGATCTAAAATCATCTGGAAAAGACTGGGATAAAATAGATAAAAAAAACCTCTAAGGAAATTTTTTTAAAACCTAAGTGTGGTTTTTGCATTCATGCACCACCACCGTTGGATTCGCTCTTGAGATTTGCACCTCTCTCTCTCCCCCACCACCTTCCCCTCCCCAAGGCCACACCGTCGCTGTTAGAGCCCACACCATCGCCAATAGATGAGTTGCGATTCCCGAGGACCACAGGCTGCCGGAGCCCCACAACTGGCACCGGAGCCCACGCTGCAATCGATAGCCTCGTTGGAGTCAAGAGAGGTGACCGGGGAGAGATATAAGACAACTTGCTGATAGGAAAGGAGAGAAAAACAAATCAATGCCAAGATCTTCATCAATCTGCGACTTTTTGGTCGAAATGACATTGTTTAGAACAACATTAGCAAAAATGGTGTCATCGCAGCCGTAATTGCAAAAATAACGCTCTCCACTGTTCCTGGGTGACACGAACGACTCCCATGCTACCACGTCACCCTTGTCCGCTCCACCCTATGACAGATTTCCGTCTCCGCACTGTCATGGGACGGACGAGACAAAGCCACGTGGCGCACGTCCGTCCCTCCGTAGCCCGGACAAGTCACGGACAAAGCCACGTGTCGTGCTGGAGGCCTTGTCCCCTCCAAGGAGGGACAAACAAGGGAGAACTGCGCCAAGGAGGGACGGGCAAGACTTGTCTGTCCTAGGGTGGTGTGGACAAGCATACGTGGCAGCACGGGAGACATATGAGCTAGACCGGGACGAAGCAGAGCACTATTTTTACAATTACGGCTATGAGGACGCCGTTTTTACTAATACCAGTCTAGACAATGCTATTTTGATCAAAAACTCGTCGATCTGCTGCTCATCGATAGACGAAGGAGACGTAGGCACACGCACGAATCTTGAAGCCATCCAATGGCTCTGCTTGTACACGGACGGTTTTGATTTTTAAAAGAAAAAACCTACGAAGAAATACTCAAAATTCAAAAACGAAGAAGGAAAATAAAAGAAGTCAAAGCTGACTTTGTATGGCGAAGGATGCAATCATGCAAGTCCCAAGTCCCAACTCCCAAAATACGACGAGAGAGAAGAGGTGAACCAGACAGAGACAGACAGGCCACGTCGCGCGTGTGCGATTGGAAGTGGCTGCCCCTCCTCCTCTCCCCTCTGCCTCGCCATCGCCATCCTCCTCCTCCTCCTCCTCCTCCCATTAATAATCCTCCAAATCCAAAACTCGCACATACCAAATCCCAGTTCTTGGGGGCTCGGAGGCCGCACAAGCGTCAAGCCAAGCTTGTTTCCCAAATCTTGGGATCCCAGGTAACAATCCGTGGCGCCGGTTGAGTTTCTTTTAAATCAATCTTACCAGGGCATCTTGATTCGAGAGGTCGTATATCCTGGGCACGTTGGTACTCAAAATTCGATCTCGGTAGCCATTTCACGATGATGTAACAGCGATGCACGCCTGTTCTTGGTTTTTGAAAACTCTGCTCTTTAGGTCGGATCCGAATCCTCCGACATTAAGTGTCATTATCACGGTGAACAGTGCCGTAACATTGTTTTAGAGACGTTGGATCGAAAAGCAATCGATCTCGTCCATTATTTTTCTATCTAACGTCTCAGATTTTGAGAATGTCATGGCACTGGGAATGTCAGAGGATGCAAACCCCTTTAGTCCTGGGTGCGTCGATTACATCGGTCCAACAAGTTGGAATCTAGTTTTGGCTTCTTCCTTTTGCGTAGGTTGAATTAAAAGGCTGTGTCTTTTTGGTCTTTATCGATCGAGTGGAAACCATGGGATACTTTAACGACATTTCGTACCTCTTTCAATGAATTGTTTGTTATCTGCTAAACTGTGACCAGATGATGGCATACATTGCTGCACCATATTTAAAATTGCAATACTTTTTTTTTGGAAGAATTTTCTAAGGCTAGAATCATGTCATCACAATTATGGTTATTGCAAGGCCGCACGCTAGACTGAACGCAAATTCCTTTTTCATTCTTGGCTTCTTATAAATTTGATGTTCCTAAAAATTACTCACAATTTTTGTACGTCGATATGTTGGATTTGTTGTTGCGCTTGATGCTAAAATATCAGGAATATTTATAATGCTGGCATTATTTTTTGGTCAGTTAAACCATTAAAAACGCGCAAATCATTCTTGCAGGATGGAAGGGGAGATAGATACCACGGTTGGTTCTTGTTCTAAGCCATGCGGGCCATTGGAGGAGTACCGCATCCCAGATTACATTCTGAAGACAGATGCCCCACAAGTGATTGTTGATCATGCCCCCCCGCTGTCCTGTAGTAGTGTTCATCAACTCTAGATCTGGCGGCCAACTCGGAAGTAGTTTGATCAAAACATACCGTGAACTTCTAAATGAAGCACAGGTACCTTTTCCACCTCTTTGGAAAAGCTAGTAGCATTTTGAATCTAGAATTGTTGTCAGCGCTGCTTAGTTCCTTTTCAGGTTTTTGATCTCTCGGAAGAGGCTCCGGATAAGGTTCTGCATCGTTTATATGCTAACCTTGAAAGGCTCAAGACTGAAGGAGATATTCTGGCTGTTCAAATTTGGAGGACCCTGAGACTAATTGTGAGTGATAACGCTTTCAGGTTATATTATAGAAAGGAAGATGTCTCTTTTGGCTTGCCATTTTCATTTTCTTGACTTAAGAGATTTCAATTAGGTTGCAGGTGGCGATGGTACAGCGAGCTGGCTGCTTGGGGTAGTCAGTGATCTTAAGCTTGCCCCCACCTCCAGTTGCTACTGTGCCCCTGGGAACTGGAAACAACCTTCCCTTTTCGTTTGGATGGGTAGGTGGTCACAATTATGGTGTACTTTGAGCATCTAAAACAGATCTCTTCATGTTTCTGTGCACCTCAAGTTTTGCACCAAAGAGACATTCTAAAAACCATGTGTCTTTTTTCACATCCATGATGAAATGTAGCAGAAGAGAGGTGATTCAACTAGGGTCCATGCTGATGCACGAAGTAGTACTCTGCATAGGATCAAGTTGTAGTGTTCTATTTTTAATTTTGTCTAAGGTATGGTGGATGTAGAAGATTTTTGAAATTTGATGTAATCTTTGGTTGTAGCAGCTTGTATGCATGTGCAATTTTGCTTATTGACTTAGCTCTTACCTGAACTTTAGCTTGTCCTGATCAGGACTTTGTATATCCTTGCTTCTGCATGTAAGAAGGATTAGAATTTATACTGAATGCTACATTGTAGGGAAAGAAGAATCCTATTACAGACCAAGAGGCTGTAAAATCGTTCCTTGGGCTAGTGAAGCACGCAAGAGAGATTAAAATTGATAGGTACCGCCCGAAATATTAAGTTTATTGTTATCTTTATTCTGTTCATGTAAAACATTAAGTTTATTGTTATCTTTATTCTGTTCATGTAATGCTTGTCCTACGGGTGAAAATGCTGGTTAGCATTTGTAACATTTGCAGCAATAATGTAGTATGCTCCAATGTTCATTTTCCTTGCTGCTGTGCTTCTATCTAAGATGCGAAACTATTTCATGTATCGTAAGTAATTGAATAATCATCTTTATCTCTGCATCTCTCTATATTTCATACATATACAACAAAGAGTTGAATTTAATGTGCACTTCAATGTTACAGTTGGCATATCATTTTGAGGATGCGACCTCCAAAGGAAGGTCCATGCGATCCTATTGCTCCCTTAGAGTTGCCTCATTCATTACATGCATTTCACCGTGTGTCAAGTGGTGATTCCCTTAATGTGGTAAGACTGTCTTTCTGTCGCTATTTTTCTTATCGTATTATGTTCATGTGAAGAAGATTACTTGATCATTCTTCCTTGTTTCCTTCAGGAAGGTTACCACACATTCCGCGGAGGATTTTGGAATTACTTTAGCATGGGTAAGGCTTTCTCTCTTATCTTCTAAACTATTGCAGTTATGGGCCACATACACTCTGAAGGCCTAAATAGTTAAACTGTCTAGTTTTTATTTTTATCATGTAACTTGATGCTGTGTGCTAGTTCGAGCTATGAAGGATACATATTCTGTTTAACTATTATGGATCTTGTAGCCATTAATGCCATAGCTGATTATCATTTCTCATTCTAAAACACACCCCAAGATTCTTCAGTGAATCCTTGAGCATATGCTGATTCAACGGCCCAGAAAGTCAAACATGATAATCATGACTTCACATGTTGCAGGGATGGATGCAGAAGTGTCTTATGCATTTCATTCTGAAAGGAAGAGAAATCCAGAGAAATTCAAAAACCAGCTGACAAATCAGGTATCTTTCCTTTTTTTGTGGTATGTTTGGAAACAATTTCCTTCCTATCTTTTCTCTCTATTGATTGGACAAATGGCCAGCTATTCCTGTTCAAGTTATGCTGAACCTTGTGAATTGACAATGCATATCATCTATACAGGGTACATATGCTAAGCTTGGGCTTAAACAAGGATGGTTTTTTGCTTCTCTAAGTCACCCATCTTCAAGGTAGTTTGTTGATTTAGCATAAGTTCATAACATCTTTTAAAGCACTGATATACCTGTTATATTGAATGTGTTGTTTTGATATTTTACAGTCAAGGTGTCAGTCAAGGTGCCTTGCTGCCTTTGCCCTTTGGACCTTATCATGTTTACTGTTACATTTGAAATTAGACCACATAACTCCTAGAAATCTCTGCCAATAACCTGGGAGAGTGAAGGGGAGGGAGTCTATTTTACAAGGCCGCATTTAAGGACCATTTTTTAATTCCCTATGTGCTCTACAAGGCCACACTTCTTAGCTTCAGAAAGCACATGCAAATCAGAACTGGCCATGTTTAGTTCGGCATACTATAACCCAATATTTCGCAGGCCAGCTCTCTAGCTCTCCCCAGCGCTGCCTGCCACTCCAGCAGCGGTGGCCACGACAAACACCTCGCGCACCGCCAATGTCCTCCCCACGGCCTTTCACCATGAGCACGTCCCCTTGGGCTCGTCGTCGTCGGAGCTCGACTTTCGGGCAGCCATCCTCGACAAGCGGTCAGAGAAAGAGGCGTTGGTGTGAGTCCTCCCTCTCCGGCCCTGACTCAATACAGTCGCATCGCCGGTCGCCTCCTCCTTGCTCCTTGTCGCCCCCTCTTCCGGTGGTCGGCCCCGGCGTTGAATCGCCAGCCCGGTCACGGGTAAGGCGGTGCTCTATGTGGAAGGTGGCTGGCCTCAGGAGCGCTGTCCCAGCACCCACCCCACCTCCCCGGCCGCGGCACCCAGTGCGGTAGCGAAGGATGGCTGGCTGGAAGTCCGGCTCCGATGTTCTTGGCGCAGAAGGCCCAAGCCACCCCGTTGGCCACTTCTGCCGCGCAGATCGGTCCCCAGCGACTTGGTCGGTCTCTGCTTCAACTGCTTCTCCAGTGACCACATCGCGGCGACATGTCGCAACCCCACACGGTGTTTTTGCTGCAAAGGCATTGGACACACGTCCGCCCACTGTAAGAGGCCACTATCCTAGAAAGTCGAGCTTGTCGAACGTACTTTCTCGCTGCCAGTAGGGTTTCTTCAAGATTGCCCTAGCCCAGCCCACGTTCTGCCGGCTGGAGGCGCGTTTCTTGCGCTGTCTCCGTCTGGAGACAGGCGTTCCGCGCGTTCAGAGCCTCATCTGTAGTCACCACATTCCAACCCCAAGGACATGCAACCTACTGAAACCGCATTACTCACCTACTCAGGTAGGATCAAGTGCGCTCTGCCATCTCCTATCCTCCATTGCCCGATGTGCAACAAGCACGCCGAAAAGGTCTTCCTTCCAACTTCACTCGCAGGCGCAGCGCTAGACTTGCGGCTTCCTACTCAAACTGTGCTCCGGCAGCTCAGCGCACGCAACTAGTGCTGGCGACCACACTCGGGGTTACGTCTGATACCGCCTCCAGGCCAATCAGCAAATTTCACAAGTTGTTTGACAATCCTCTCTCCAGTGATCGTATCAAGGCCCTCACAGCTCTCTTCCTGATGTCGGTGCCAGCTACACTGCCGTCAGAATCAACCTCCATTGCAACTCCCTCGGCGGTGATCTCTCCTGTGCCAACGTGTTAGTGCATTCTTACTCGAGCCATGGGTCGTGTCCTGTGCGCCATGGACAACTATAATTGTAACTTCATCACCTGGAATGTTAGGGGTCTGAACTTGAAGGCCAAGAGGAATGTAGTTAGGGAAACGATAGCCTTGCATTCAAGAAACCAAACTGGCTATAATTGACTCGCGCCTCTCCTTCGAAATCTTAGGTCCTTTTGATGGTTACCATTACTTGCCGTCATCAGAGTCCAGAGGTAGGGTTCTATTGGGTTGGAACTCCCGGCTGGTCTCGTGTACTAACCCTACGGTTCGTTCCTTTTCCTTCACCGCCTAGATCACCTTGCCGGGAGGGGGGAGGATAGCCTCAAAGTCGAGTTCATTCAAGACCTACGCGACATTCGTACCTCAATTTCGGGACCCTAGCTAGATGATCATGGGAGACTTCAACTTAATCCTGCAGGCGGCGGATAAGAGCAACAACCGCTTAATAAAAAGACTCATGAGGCATTTCCGCCAGTTGGTGGACGACCTGAAACTCAAGGAAGTACACCCCAATGGTCGGGCTTTCATGTGGTCGAATGCTCGTGAACGTCCCAGTCTAGAGCACATTGACAAGGCGTTGGTTTCCACAGAGTGGGAAGATCTCTTTCTGGCATCTTTCCTTCGGGCACTCCCTTCGACGGCGTCCGACCAATGCCCTCTGCTACTATCCACAGCCTTCAGCTTTGGTGCCAAAAAGATCTTTCGTTTCGAATCGTTCTAGCTAAAGCTCGACGGGTTTCAAGACATGGTTTGCAGTGCTTGGCGATGCAAGTTGTCGTTGTCAGATCCGCTTCGCAACTTAGACTTCATCCTCAAAGCCACCAGCCAGGCTCTGCAGAGCCGGAGTCAGCGCCGCGTCAGCAACATTTGCCAGCAAATCCTCATGGCCAAAGAGCTCCTTGGGCGGTTTGATCTAGTGAAGGAGAAGAGGCTCCTATTGTCGCTTGAGCGATGGCTCCGAAATGAACTAAAAAAAAGCTCTAGGGTTATGCTCACTCGAGTGCACAATGGCGCGGCAGCTGTCGCGTTTGAACTGGATGCGCGAGGGGGATGCTAACATGCATTTCTTCCATCTCCATGCCAATCATCGCCAACGGCGTAGCTATATTACTTGTCTCAAAGTGGGGGACTCTTGTATTCAGTCGCATGGCGATATGTTAGAGGCTCTTGCAGTTCACTTCGAAAATCTCATTGGCAAACCAGCTCGTCGATCGCACTCGCTGGATCTGGAGGCGCTCAACGTTCCGGTCCATGACCTTTATGCGCCGGGGATCGGTTTTACAGATCACAAAGTGTGGGATGCATCAAGAGCCTGCCGCCAGAGAAGGCCCCTGGGCCAGACGGTTTCACCGCTATGTTCTACCAACAGTGCTGGTCAATCATTAAGCCGGAAGTCATGGCAACGGTTTACAAGCTTGGAAATTTCGTCGGTAGCAATTTCCCCTGCTCAACCAAGCCCTGATCACTCTTCTACCTAAGAAGCAAGAACCGCAAGGTGCCAAAGACTACCGCCCTATTAGCCTACAGCATAGCTTCGCTAAGATCTTCTCCAAGATCCTAGCTTAGAGATTGGCGCCGACAATGTCAAAGATAACAACGCCCAACAAGTCCGCTTTCATACCTAAACGCTCGATTCAAGACAATTTCTTCCTGGTTCGACACTCAGCCTACAAGAGCACTACATCAACTGCCGAAGCCATCACTTCTTTTCAAGCTGGATATTGCCCAAGCTTTCGACTTGGTGTCGTGGCCATTCCTGCTCGAAGTTCTTCGCCGAAAAGGTTTTGGGTCGAATTGGTGTTCTTGGATTGCCATCTTACTATCTTTAGCATCCACCCGCGTGCTGCTCAATGGGCAACCCTGGTTGCCAAGTTTGGCATGCCAGAGGTACGCCAAGGTGATCCCTTATCGCCATTGCTCTTCGTCATTGTTATGGATGTTCTAAACAACCTCATCTCGCTGGCAGAATCTCACTCGCTTCTACAACCCCTAGGACTGTCAGGTAGAATACCTCATTGTGTTTCCCTTTATGCTGACAACGCAGCCATATTCCTATCGTCGGTAATCTCAGACTTCATGGCAATCCGCATCATTTTGCAAGCTTTTGGAGAAGCCTCCGGACTGCAAACTAACCTCACCAAGAGTAGTTTTGCTCCTATTCGCTGCTCGTCTGCTCATCTCCAGCTTATTGAGGAGGAGCTATGATGTCCATCGGCCGACTTTCCTTGCAAGGACCTAGGACTGCCTCTCTCCTAAGAAACCCACAAAGAAAGTCTTTCAACCTCTCTTGGACAAAATCACCGCTTGTTCGTAGCGTTTGCAGACCGGCATGCTATCCCAAGGTGGTTGTCTCATCTTGGTTAAGACAGTACTTACGACCCTCCCTATCTTCTCCTTCATGGCGCTGGATCCTCCCCCCTTGGTGATTAGAGAAATTGATAAAGGGTGGCGTGCTTTCCTGTGGAAAGGAACCGAGTCAATCGCTAGAGGTCACTACCTCCTCACCTGGTAGTCGGTTTGTAAGCCCACGTGCTATGGTGGGCTAGGTCTTCACAACCTTAGGGTTCTCGGTCGGGCCCTGTGCATCCACTGGCTTTGGCTTCAACGCTCATGGATTACGAGGCCATGGCGTGTCCTATTTGCCGTGCGCGAAGCGCGTAGCCGAACTATTCGTGCTTCACTGGATGTTCGGTGGGAACGGTGAGCACACTTTGTTCTGGTCAAATCGGTGGATCAATGGGCAAGGCATTCCGGCGGTTGCTCCATCACTAATCGCATCGGTAACGCTAGCGATTAGGAACAAGCGGACGGTTGCTAAAAGCTCTACCTAATGACCAATGGGTTCATGACATCATAGGCGACCTCAATGTGCAAGTTATCTAGGAGTATCTTCACCTTTGGGATTTGCTTAGGGTAGTCAGCATGTTGCCTGTGGGGACCCCGGAGTTATTTCCGTAAGACTGAGACTAATCAAGGTCTTAGGGACATAAACCTGGATCTCCAGTAAATGGATTCCAACTTAACTCAGTCTAAATGAGAGGCTTAACCGAGTACTGCTCCAACAAGCCAAGCACGACATTTAGCGAGTTAAATGGGAACCCATGAACAGCGAGTATGACTTATATTGGCTCCCAAGATCAGCGAACAATATAATCATACCTCATTACAACATTGGTCACATCCATACAACCATCATACATAAATAGTGCAAAAGTTACAACACGGTTCCAAGTATACAAATACATAAGGGCCGGCCAAATTTAACAAGTTTATAGCGAAGCGAGTAAATAAACCAAAAGGCCAGCAGTGGTATGCCCACAACCCATCGGCAACCGATCGGGAGTTAGAAGATAGCATACTATTCGTCGGTGTCACCTAAATCGACACCGCGAACTCATCAATCTCGATATCGTCCTCACCGTAAAAGCCAACAAACATCCATTGAGTACCAAAGAGTACTCGCAAGTCTTACACAAATAAAAATAGTTATGCATAAGGTCATTCAAAGGAAGGGCTCATATTGGCTTAGTTTTGCGAAAGAGACGCAACAAAATACAACCTACACATACTAGTTTTTCAAGTGCCATTTCAAAATCAGATTTGAAGTAGAAGTAAAGTATGTGAATAAGTAACGAATCGAGTAACAAATAAAGCATACAAATAGCAAAGTGGCTGCCCACTTTGATACAACAACAAGCATGAACATCCCATTCATGATAATTACCGAGTTCACCCACAATTTTACTTTCAAGTCTAACAATAGTAACTCCGAACTCAAGCGGTTGTCCATAACCAGTGGACACGGCTATTCGAATAGATTTATACCTGCAGGGTGTACTACTTTACCCACACGACTCGATTAGCCCGTAAGCCTCGGATGCCTCCGAACAATGACACACTTCCTTTGGTATGCCGACCGGGAGAATCGAGATACGTCGTTTTCAAGAAGAAAACCTTATTGAGCTAAGTCCCCATGTGAGATGTTTCGGTCTTAGTACAAGCAGCGATAGCACTTGCTAAGGGCTCACAAGTTATATTGGAAATACCGACGCAACATAAAGGGTAATTGGTGCTCCCATGCACACTATAGAACATTACATCGGCTCCTAAGGACAAATGATCAAACACAAATGCCCCTACACCACCATGGGACTTAACACAATAAAACCTTCCCCCTACTTAACCGTACGGCACCCATATACCGCATGTGATAGCACGAATGTACTTGAATCAACGACGTTACCAAAGTTCGGTCCTTAATTGTCCAGACAAGTCAAACCACATACCCAATTCTCGTGCACAAAGCACCATCACTAACCAACACTTGTCCAGACCAAAAACTTCTTTAAAATATCAAAATTTAACTCATAAAATAGATACAAAGATCTGAACAAAAGTATATAAAGAAAGTTGTGTGTATCCCATAATTGTCGGGTTATTCCCGACAACCAAACTACCGGTTCTAGACTTGCATGGCTAAGCAAACCCGATTAATATAATTTCACACATCCTATATTAAGCATGTGGTGCTGGAATAATTCAAGGATAACCTCAATGAATTAGGACATAACTAAACTACACATCACAAAAATAGCGACAATATCAAAATAACATGCAAGCAATTATCATTGCATCTATCCTAAACAAAACTGGGATCAAATATGATGCAAAAAGAAAGTTCAAAGGATGCTTGCCTTGCTGGTAGTTCACTTGCTCACTCGGTTACTTACTCATACTTCCGCAACTCGGAATCTAAAGAAAAGCGATATCGAATAAACACCGAGAAATAGCCAAAAACTCAAGTTGCTCCAAAATGCATGAAATTTATACAGTAGCTATATTATGATTTTAGATGAATTTATGTACAAAAAATATTCCATTTGGAGTTTATATGAGAGAGTTATAGTAGTTTGGAAATCAGATTTTTGGAAAATGCTGAAAATCAATGTTCTTCATCTTGTTCATCCGAATTTAATTGTTTCACGGAAATTTGTAGAACTATGGTAGGGATAATCTTTACAGGGCATGAAAGGTAATTAAAATTTATGATCAATAAAAATTGAATCACCCAATTTAGAGTTCATATGAATTAGTTATGAATTATTGAAGTTAAAAGACTTTTTCGTATACAAATAATTCTTTTTCGATTTTGCTACTGCATTAAATAATTTTTATGGTAGGATGACCTAGCCTCTGCCATGACAAGTGGGTCTATGTATTTGCTTTTCTTTTCAATTTATTTCCTAAAGGGAGAACATCTACTGACAATATAACTTTCTCATAAGCATATACTTAACCGATTCTCCGGTGTCGAATCCAATCACATGCATAACACTCTCCAATTATATTCTCACGTCTTGATTTAAATCCCGTACTAACCTTCACTAAGGTAACATCAAGGGAGTCAATCCAACAAATAGCACCCGGACTTCCAATCTTACAACTACACAACCTGTCCAATAATTATACGAAATCCACCGACCGATGGGCATATGACCATGACTAAATCCATCACTCAATCTCCGATATACTATTTAAGCTAATGCTAGCTATCTAGCTCTACTAGTCTCGCCTCGGCAAATCACATTCGCAAACACTAAAATTTTCACCGATCGAGATTTATTTGACTAACCGGCACCTAATGAGCTTAACCATTTTAGTAACACATCCAACATTTAATAGTTCACTAATAACTCAACTTACATCCATTTCACTGGACTTGTCATGTATGACATCTAACAATCCAATCACACATGCGTCTCTCACGATCGACTAATAATCATTTAGCTACTAATCCAATAGAGAGTACAATTGCATCAACTCGACACAAGGGACTTACCTACTAATTACATGGCAATCCAATATTTATCGTAAATCAAATAATCCATTCCTACCTTCTCCCAATTCTAGCATGTACAACCCACATAGATATTACTTAAGACATCCGACCAATTTGCTCACGATTAAATAAATAGTCCGATTCTACATCCATATTTTCTTAATCATCAACACATAAGTCATCCATTAAGTAACCATTCATAAAATCCTTATGCGTCAAGCTCCTAAAATTACTAATTCAATGCGAGGAAAACCTCTAATTACTTTATATCCAAAGATCACCACTATTTTGCATGCTACTCAAAATAATATCATCCGATCAATTTATCAACTCCTACATCTAACGTAGCATCTACCGATCAACATTCTACACAATCCGCTACGATGATAAAATCACTCGCATATACCGACATACATCGTATGAAGACGCTATGCATAAATAAGACATAACCGGAGAATTACATCGATTTCAAGCTACCAATTTATTTTACCATTAAACATGCATAAATAGATGCTATGCTCATGACTAATATGCAACAATCATAACTAATATCGTAATGTGATAACACAATTCAACGTGAAGTATTTTACCATGGCACTAGGCGTGCCCAATATGGCGGACGTCCTCTTCTCGGCTCTGCGTCCCGCCTACCGTAGTTGTCGCCGTTATCGCGTCCCGCGCCCCGCTCCGCATCGGCGTCGCCGCTCGGCCACACCCATCGAGCCGCTGCAGGCAGCGCATGCATGCACTACCATGGAGCCGCCGCTTGGCAAACTCGGCCGCGCGCTCTAGACAAACGCCGTGCCATGCCGCGACGGCCGCACTGGCTGCCACCGCCATGCTCCTACCGCTGCGCCGCTCTCGGTCTCGCTTAGCTCCTGGCCGCCGCTTCCACGCCGAACGGACCGAGTCTCGGCCGAGCCGTGCCTCCGCCGCCGCCTCCGCGCCGCCTGCCGAAGCCAGTGGCAGGTCGCGCTGGCCGCCCTGCCGATGCATGTATCGCTAGCCGCACTGAGCCATGGCCACACATCCATGCAATATCGCTAAAAGCTCCCATGTCACTTCCTCCCTTTTCTTGCGAACCGCTCAAAAGGCCATGCATGTAAACACTACTTGCATGAATGGACGCTTATGTGATGGGGAACACAGTGGCATGACATGCATTAGAGGTTTCGGTTCTTGAATGGGGTTGAGAGGAGAGAAGATGAGGTGAGCTTGTGCTTGAGAAGGAGAAAGAGTAATGGTGGTGCTGTTTGGGAAGGAGATGACTGAGTGGTTGGGTGAGGGAATAAAGAAATGGGGAGTGGGGAGAAAAGATGGCAGTGCTTGGTTGGTTGGCAAAACAAAATAGAAAGGCAGCAGGAATGCCCACTGCTAGCTTAGCTAGCTCATTCAAATAAGCATATACTACTGCAAGCTCTCTCTTGGGGAAAAGAAATGAGAGTAGGTGCAGTGATTACTTTGGTTGGCTGGGCACGAAGAAACGGGAAAAAGGGCAGTGGCTCTACTGGCATAAAGTCAGCAAGGAAAAAGGTGTGGCAGTGAGAAACCTTTGGCTGGGCAAGGAACCGAAAATGACCAAGAGGAGAGATGGTTTTACTGGGGTGGGAGGAAATGGGCAGGAGCAAAAGCAAAAAGGTGGAGTGCTCAGTGCTAGTCTAGCTAGTTCATGCATATTAGTAGGTTCTACTCACTTCCCACTACATGTCCCCGTGTGTGCATGTGTAAGACAAAGATGCTTGCATTCACACACACACATATATATATATATATATATATATATATATATATATATATATATAAAGTGGATCAAGTAGTGTATTAGGAGTAGCAGTGTGTAGCACCCTGCAGTATATAAGTGTGAGAAAAGAAAATGGCGGGAATAATGAACAGGTGTTTCGGTTGTGGTCGGTCAAACTAGAAGCGACAGCGATGATATAAGTGAATGACATGCTATGATATTTGATATGCACGCTAAAACATGAAGTCAAAATAATTTAAATTTTTAAATGCATCTTTCATCCGGTGTCGCCCCATGCATCACGCCGTCGTGTCGACACCACCTCGTGTCTTTAGTTGGGTGAATAAAACTACAAAAGAAATGGTAGTGACTAAAGTGGCTCGGCTAGCACAAGGGTGATCGGAAATAAAAAATTGTGATGAAATAAATAGTAGCAATTGTCCTCCTTCTTGCATGCCACGCAAAAGAGCTCGCACTCGAAAACCGATTGGAGAAACAGAACGCCCTCGAGACGACGATCGCAACGCTATAACATGCGTCGCATGATTTTTGGTTTTTGGTTGTGTTTGCGAGGAGGGAAGTTAGGGAAAAGAAATAGATACACAGACGTCTCGCCTGCGATCGGTCGGACTGAAAAAGAGCGGCGGTCTAATGTATGCACCACGGTATGATTTTTTGAAATGCATGTGAAAGCAAGAGACCAAAATAATTTTTCTTTCATTTGTAGTCTCTCGACCAATTCAATTTTAATATTGTTTGCTATTATTATTATTATCTTTATACAACTTTTAGACAACTCGATTCGATTTTTTTTTAAAGGCAACATTTGAATTAAACATGGGAAAAATTTTAAAATATTGCCAAATTTTTATTAGATCGCCTACTTAAATATTAATATCCTGATCCTGAAAATCGGGATGTTACAAACCTCCCCCCCTTAGAAAGAATCTCGTCCCCGAGATTCGGACGGAAAAGGATAGGGACAGAAAAACTTAGTCGCTTTGTTAAAATCCAATTTTCTTTCCAAAGACTAAAGGACTCGATTTTTAACCATTACCACTACTATCCCAGCATTTTCGGTTTGGCAACCTCTAATGGTTTCTCATCTAATTAAAATCCACTGGGTCATAATCTAGTCCATAGCAAGCATACTCCAACCTGTCATTCCACAATTTATACGTTAACCACCAAAACCGCTTGCTTCGATGTATTCTTCCAAACCACCATAAATTCCTAGGTTTGCTTTGATTTCCAATAAGGGCACCGACTTACTTCTAAATTTTCACAATCCATAAGTGGGCTCAAACAACTTTTAATCCACTCCCACAATATAAATCATGGTTTAACTCCAATATCGACCACATTCTCTCGAGCATTACTAATCGTAAGTGAAACCACCACATTGCTCACATATCCCATTACACTTGCTTGTAATTCCTTTCATAGGACACCTCCAATATAACTCTCAAATCATGAGCACTCAAGAACCATATTTCAATGCCTATAACTACCAATAAATTATTTGTTGGTTTCTACAATTTTCCTTATAACAATTTAAAATCCAAAAAGAGGGTATGTCTATATAAGATCAAATTGCATCTTCAATCAATATTTCTATATTTCTACTTCTCAATTCTTTTGTTAGCATGGTCAATCCTCTTGCAATAATCAATCCATCAAATACACCAATTTATCCTTTAAGGTCTAGTCCACTCATCCCTACTCTGGAATCAAATTAACCTCCAAAATCAACATAATTATCCTAGGTTATAGATATGCCTCCTTTATCCACAGTCAACTCCGGCCTAAGAAAACCAAATCATTAAAAAGACCATCCACCTAAGGTGAATTTGTAATCCAACCATAATCTAAATAGTCCTGCTCACCAAAATTTTGTTTAGATCAAGTTATCCACAATAATGATCTTAGTTCAAATCAACAATATTAACTCGATGTCCTCCATAGCCTACTTATCCTCAAGCATTATCTAAATCCAATGGTTACATTTAATCATCCATAATTAATCTAGATATATCATCCTTGGGACACTATTTCCAAAGGGAAAATCTCCTATTCAATCCTCATTGACATCCACTATATGACAATCCAATTAACTAATCATTTCTCATCTCTAAAGGTATTACGATCCTATTATATACTCAAATATAACTTTAAAAATCCCAAATGATCATCATAAGCAAAATTTGTAATCTCATTGCAGTTTCAAATTCTAACTTTATCACGCTAGACCTGAATCTGACTCACAATCTTATCGATATATCGCTCAAGACATATCTAAAATCTAAATCCACAATTGAACCACCAAAATTAGTTATTCAATTCTATTCATGTATTCCATGAGTTGTACCGCATAATCCTCCGATATAAACCCAACATCATCCGCTGGCAAGTTGACACCTCACTACAATGGTTCCATTTATACTCATATCGTAACCTCTCGATGGTAACGCCTACCTTAACCCACAATTAATCTCACAAAGGTTAATATCTCACAATTCAAAAATCTAAATAACTCTTCTAAGATCATATTGAGGATCATGAGTAATAATTCAATTTTCTCAATTATCATATATCACTCGACTGCACAACCACCAATATCATCAAAACATAACAGATCTAATTAAAGATAAAATAGCAGTTATTGAATCATATCCTTCTTTTCACCGACTCCGCTATCAACTCTTAATCACCATGCGACTTCCATTAAAGAGATCAGGGGGAAAAACATAAGGTAGGGGAAACAACAGGGGTAAGGTCCTTAATTCAATTTAGAGATTTGAAGCTCCATAACGCAAGAACCAACTTGAAACAAACGAAAAAGAAAGCAGTAGGGACAACACAAGATACAAACGAGCATGGTTAGTTTTCCGACATAGTTGCGATACAACCCGCCCGTAGGCGATGCACAACTATTTCGAACAAAAGAGAGCGAATAATCGCCACAAAATCCAGCATCAACAAGCTAAGTAATAATATCATTAGGGCGTATACAATCTAAGAATAAACCCTAATTTAACCCTAATATCGCAGCAGGGCACTGTCTTCTCGTCCTTTCGTCGATGCTCTGGACACGAGAGAAACGTACGAACATACGAGCTTGACGTATTGGTCCAAGATTGAGTACTTGCCCTCCCACTTCGGGAGGACAGTACTCTAGTGGTGCAGACGCATATGGAGAGACCTCGTTCTCCCCATAAAGCACATGTCGGTCCACAGGCCCCATGTTGCGTATGGTTTGTAGACGCTCTTGAGCCACGGTGAGACGATGCCACGTCTCCTATAACTCATGCATAGTGTAATGATGGATCTGATCCATGATGTGAACCAACCTTGCCAGCTGTCGCACTTGAGTGTCTTTCCCAGACTGGATCCTGGCAACAGTGCTCACTTCTGCGCCACGTGCTTGCATAGGAAAGTGGTAGTATGAAGGCTGAGCTAACTTCGTCAAGTCATGACGAAGATGGCTCAGTGCCACACAAGCCACTTCCTGCAATGCCGTGGCCTCAGAGGTGCCACGCACCTAGAACCTGTATGGGATACTCCCTATCATGCGTCTGGCAAAGATATTGACCACTGCCAAGTACTCCTCCATCCCTAGTCATCTGTCGCGTCGATAGATGGAGTAGGTTGGCTGATATGTGAAGTTCGCTCTCCACATCATGGCTCTAACTAGTGCCGGGTATCCGTCTACATCTTCGACTTGGGTCTCCGAACAAGGTATTGACGACTTAACCATGGAGTAATGGCAAGATGAGTGAGTTTCAGAATCGAAACAAGAATAAGGTGAGAAAAGATACTAAGATGGATAAGGAAAAAAGAGATTCCTAACCTAGTTTTTCTCAAATTAGTTTGATACTTTGAAAATAGTTTTAGACCAATGGATCAAGCTAAACTTAACGCCCATGCTATCTCTAACCTACATCGGTATGGCTCGATACTAACGCTTGTGGGGACCCGGAGTTATTTCCGTAAGACCGAGACTAATCAAGGTCTTAGGGACATAAACTCGATCTCAAGAAATGGATTCCAACTTAACTCGGTCTAAATGAGAGGCTTAACGAGTACTAGAGCCCCGACGATCATGTGCGCCGCCTCCTGCGAGCACCGCATGATTGCGCTTCTCCAACAAGCCAAGCACGACATTTAGCGAGTTAAATGGGAACCCATGAACAGCGAGTATGACTTATATTGGCTCCCAAGATCAGCGAACAATATAATCATACCCTCATTACAACATTGGTCACATCCATACAACCATCATACATAAATAGTGCAAAAGTTACAACACGTTCCAAGTATACAAATACATAAGGGCCGACCGCCAAATTTAACAAGTTTATAGCGAAAGTAAATAAACCAAAAGGCCAGCAGTGGTATGCCCACAACCCATCGGCAACCGATCGGGAGTTAGAAGATAGCATACTATTCGTCGGTGTCACCTAAATCGACACCGCGAACTCATCAATCTCGATATCGTCCTCACCTGTAAAAGCCAGCAAACATCTGGCTGAGTACCAAAGAGTACTCGCAAGTCTTACACAAATAAAAATAGTTATGCATAAGGTCATTCAAAGGAAGGGCTCATATTGGCTTAGTTTTGCGAAAGAGACGCAACAAAATACAACCTACACATACTAGTTTTTCAAGTGTCATTTCAAAATCAGATTTGAAGTAGAAGTAAAGTATGTGAATAAGTAACGAACTGAGTAACAAATAAAGCATACAAATAGCAAAGTGGCTGCCCACTTTGATACAACAACAAGCATGAACATCCCATTCATGATAATTACCGAGTTCACCCACAATTTTACTTTCAAGTCTAACAATAGTAACTCCCGAACTCAAGCGGTTGTCCATAACCGTGGACACGGCTATTCGAATAGATTTATACCTGCGGGGTGTACTACTTTACCCACACGACTCGATTAGCCCGTAAGCCTCCGGATGCCTCCGAACAATGACACACTTCCTTTGGTATGCCGACCGGGAGAATCGAGATACGGTCGTTTTCAAAGAAGAAAACCTTATTGAGCTAAGTCCCCATGTGAGATGTTTCGGTCTTAGTACAAGCAGCGTATAGCACTTGCTAAGGGCTCACAAGTTATATTGGAAATACCGACGCAACATAAAGGGTAATTGGTGCTCCCATGCACACTATAGAACATTACATCGGCTCCTAAGGACAAATGATCAAACACAAATGCCCCTACACCACCATGGGACTTAACACAATAAAACCTTCCCCTACTTAACCAGACGGCACCCATATACCGCATGTGATAGCACGAATGTACTTGAATCAACGACGTTACCAAAGTTCGGTCCTTAATTGTCCAGACAAGTCAAACCACATACCCAATTCTCGTGCACAAAGCACCATCACTAACCAACACTTGTCCAGACCAAAAACTTCTTTAAAATATCAAAATTTAACTCATAAAATAGATACAAAGATCTGAACAAAAGTATATAAAGAAAGTTGTGTGTATCCATAATTGTCGGGTTATTCCGACAACCAAACTACGGTTCTAGACTTGCATGGCTAAGCAAACCCGATTAATATAATTTCACACATCCTATATTAAGCATGTGGTGCTGGAATAATTCAAGGATAACCTCAATGAATTAGGACATAACTAAACTACACATCACAAAAATAGCGACAATATCAAAATAACATGCAAGCAATTATCATTGCATCTATCCTAAACAAAACGGGATCAAATATGATGCAAAAGAAAGTTCAAAGGATGCTTGCCTTGCTGGTAGTTCACTTGCTCACTCTCGGTTACTTACTCTCATACTTCCGCAACTCGAATCTAAAGAAAAGCGATATCGAATAAACACAGAAATAGCCAAAACTCAAGTTGCTCCAAAATGCATGAAATTTATACAGTAGCTATATTATGATTTTAGATGAATTTATGTACAAAAATATTCCATTTGGAGTTTATATGAGAGAGTTATAGTAGTTTGGAAATCAGATTTTTGGAAAATGTTGAAAATCAATGTTATTATCGTTCATCCGAATTTAATTGTTTCACGGAAATTTGTAGAACTATGGTAGGGATAATCTTTACAGGGCATGAAAGGTAATTAAAATTTATGATCAATAAAAATTGAATCACCCAATTTAGAGTTCATATGAATTAGTTATGAATTATTGAAGTTAAAAGACTTTTAGTATACAAATAATTCTTTTTCGATTTTGCTCTGCATTAAATAATTTTTATGGTAGGATGACCTAGCCTCTGCCATGACAAGTGGGGTCTATGTATTTGCTTTTCTTTTCAATTTATTTCCTAAAGGAGAACATCTCCGACAATATAACTTTCTCATAAGCATATACTTAACCGATTCTCCTGTCGAATCCAATCACATGCATAACACTCTCCAATTATATTCTCACGTCTTGATTTAAATCCCGTACTAACCTTCACTAAGGTAACATCAAGGGAGTCAATCCAACAAATAGCACCCGGACTTCCAATCTTACAACTACACAACCTGTCCAATAATTATACGAAATCCACCGACCGATGGGCATATGACCATGACTAAATCCATCACTCAATCTCCGATATACTATTTAAGCTAATGCTAGCTATCTAGCTCTACTAGTCTCGCCGGCAAATCACATTCGCAAACACTAAAATTTTCACCGATCGAGATTTATTTGACTAACCGCACCTAATGAGCTTAACCATTTTAGTAACACATCCAACATTTAATAGTTCACTAATAACTCAACTTACATCCATTTCATGGACTTGTCATGTATGACATCTAACAATCCAATCACACATGCGTCTCACGATCGACTAATAATCATTTAGCTACTAATCCAATAGAGAGTACAATTGCATCAACTCGACACAAGGACTTACCTACTAATTACATGGCAATCCAATATTTATCGAAATCAAATAATCCATTCCTACCTTCTCCCAATTCTAGCATGTACAACCCACATAGATATTACTTAAGACATCCGACCAATTTGCTCACGATTAAATAAATAGTCCGATTCTACATCCATATTTTCTTAATCATCAACACATAAGTCATCCATTAAGTAACCATTCATAAAATCCTTATGCGTCGAAGCTCCTAAAATTACTAATTCAATGCAAGGGAAAACCTCTAATTACTTTATATCCAAAGATCACCACTATTTTGCATGCTACTCAAAATAATATCATCCGATCAATTTATCAACTCCTACATCTAACGTAGCATCTATCGATCAACATTCTACACAATCCGCTACGATGATAAAATCACTCGCATATACCGACATACATCGTATGAAGACGCCTATGCATAAATAAGACATAACCGGAGAATTACATCGATTTCAAGCTACCAATTTATTTTACCATTAAACATGCATAAATAGATGCTATGCTCATGACTAATATGCAACAATCATAACTAATATCGTAATGTGATAACACAATTCAACGTGAAGTATTTTACCATGGCACTAGGCGTGCCCAATATGGCGGACGTCCTCTTCTCGGCTCTGCGTCGCGTCTCACCGTAGTTGTCGCCGTTACGCGTCGCGTCCGCTCCGCATCGGCGTCGCCGCTCGGCCACACCCGAAAGCCGTGCAGGCGCGCATGCATGCACTACCATGGAGCCGCCGCCTTGGCAAACTCGCCGCGCCGCTCCGCTAGAAACGGCGTCGTGCCATGCCGCGATCGGCCGCGGTGGCCGCCACCGCCATGCTCCTCCGCCGCGCCGCTCTCGGTCTCGCCTTAGCTCCTCGGCCGCTGCTCCACGCCGGAACGGACCGAGTCTCGGCCGAGCCGTGCCTCCGCCTCGCCGCCTCGCGCGCGCCTCCGGGCCGAAGCGCGCAGGCCGCGCGCTGCTGCCCAAGCCGATGCATGTATCGCTAGCTGCAGTGAGCCATGGCCACACATCCATGCAGTTTCTTGCTAAAAGCTCCCATGTCACTTCCTCCTCTTTTCTTGCGAACCGCTCAAAGGCCATGCATGTAAACACTACTTGCATGAATGGACAGTTATGTGATGGGAACACGGTGGCATGACATGCATTAGAGGTTTCTCGGTTCTTGAATGGGGTTGAGAGGAGAGAAGATGAGGTGAGCTTGTGCTTGAGAAGGAGAAAGAGTAATGGTGGTGCTGTTTGGGAAGGAGATGACCGAGTGGTTGGGTGAGGAATAAAGAAATGGGGAGTGGGGAGAAAAGATGGCAGCTTGGTTCGGTTGGCAAAACAAAATAGAAAGGCGCAGGAATGCCCACTGCTAGCTTAGCTAGCTCATTCAAATAAGCATATACTACGCAAGCCTCTCTCTTGGGGAAAAGAAATGAGAGTAGGTGCAGTGATTACTTTGGTTGGTGGGCACGAAGAAACGGGGAAAAAGGGCGTTGGGCTCTACTGGCATAAAGTCAGTGCAAGGAAAAAGGTGTGGCAGTGAGAAACCTTTGGTGGGCAAGGAACCAGAAAATGACCAAGAGGAGAGATGGTTTGGTGGGGTGGGAGGAAATGGGCGGGAGCAAAAGCAAAAAGGCAGGAGTGCTCGGTGCTAGTCTAGCTAGTTCATGCATATTAGTAGGTTCTACTCACTTCCCACTACATGTCCCCTGTGTGTGCATGTGTAAGACAAGCATGCTTGCATTCACACACACACACACACACACACACATATATATATATATATATATATATATATATATATATATATATATATATATATATAAAGTGGATCAAGTAGTGTATTAGGAGTAGCAGTGTGTAGCATCGCATGATATAAGTGTGAGAAAAGAAAATGGCGGGAATAATGAACGGGTGTTTTGGTTGTGGTCGGTCAAACTAGAAGCGACAATGATGATATAAGTGAATGACATGCTATGATCTTTGATATGCACGCTAAAACATGAAGTCAAAATAATTTAAATTTTTAAATGCGATCTTTCATCCGTGCCGTCCCATGCATCACGCCGTCGTGTCGACACCACCTCGAGTCTTTAGTTGGGTGAATAAAACTACAAAAGAAATGGTAGTGACTAAAGTGGCTCGGCTAGCACAAGGGTGATCGGAAATAAAAAAATTGACGATGAAATAAATAGTAGCAATTCGTCCTCCTTCTTGCATGCCACGCAAAGAGCTCGCACCAAAACCGATTGGAGAAACGAACGCCTCGAGAGGCGGCGATCGCAACGCTATAACATGCGTCGCATGATTTTTGGTTTTTGGTTGTGTTTGCGAGGAGGGAAGTTAGGGAAAGAAATAGATACACGACGCCTACTTTGCGATCGGTCGGATGAAAAGAGCGCGGTCTAATGTATGCACCACGGTATGATTTTTGAAATGCATGTGAAAGCAAGAGACCAAAATAATTTTTCTTTCATTTGTAGTCTCTCGACCAATTCAATTTTAATATTGTTTGCTATTATTATTATTATCTTTATACAACTTTTAGACAACTCGATTCGATTTTTTTTAAAGGCAACATTTGAATTAAACATGGGAAAAATTTTAAAATATTGCCAAATTTTTATTAGATCGCCTACTTAAATATTAATATCCTGATCCTGAAAATCGGGATGTTACATTGCCGGATCACGACGATGACTTCCAATGGCGATGGGAGGCCTCGGGTCTTTACTCTGCTCAATCGGCTTGCATGGCCTACTTCATCGGTTCCAAGCGTTTCGCTTGTGGCAGGCCCATTTGGAAAGCTTGGGCTCCGCTGAAGTGCAAATACTTCCTTTGGTTGGCGGTTCGCCGACGCTGCTGGACAGCAGATAGGCTAGAGCACAGAGGCCTCTCGACCCAACGTGTTTGTGTCTTCTGTCGTTCGGCCAGTGAAACAATCGATCACCTCTTAATCGGTTGCGCCATCTCCGCCAGATCTGGGCTCGGTTCCTCCCTCGAGTTGGTCTTAGCCGCTGCATTCTTGCAAGTTAGCCCTCCTTAGAACACTACTGGCTCTCTGCTCACCGTTTGGTCTCGAGGAGCCACCGCCGAGGACTCGACTCTTGCGTCACACTCATTTTGTGGATGTTATGGACGGAAAGGAACAATCGTGTCTTCAACAATGTGTCTTCGTCTGCGAACATGCTTCTGCAAGCGATTTCTGATGAGTTCCACCTTTGGCGCATGGCGGGCGCTCAGTGTTTGGTGGCGCTGCCTTTTCCAGAGTAGTCGCTTTGTATTAGGTCGCCGAGCTCTCCCACCCCCTGGATGTTCTTCTGTTTTTGTTTCTGTTCTTGCTTCATTTGTATCGTTGACGTTATACTCTTCTACTTAATGGAATGACGCTCACTCGAGAAAAAAATTGTTTGTGTTTTCCATTGCTCCAAATCATAAGTTCACAACCAACCTTTGCAGTTTAAATTCACAATCTGGGAGGTCAAACTTCAGCTTATTCTTGACAATGTTAATTACAAAAGGATATAAACTATTTCCGTTCATATTTTCCAATGTGTTTCCTTTTTCTACTTTTGTTGATAAGCTAGAACCCTTCATTTCCAGGAATATTGCTCAACTTGCAAAGGTGAAGATTATGAAAAGAGCTGGTAGCCACTGGGAAGAACTTCACATTCATCACAGGTAAACTTTGATGCCTTTTAATTTGAGTACAGTACGGTTTTCCTCTTGTATATTGTAATTTAATCCTAGAGGCCACCTTATAAAATACTCGTTCGATATCTTTCTACCTATACCATGACAACATTTTTGTAATGCTCTTGGGTTGCAGATGGAATTGTAATCTGTGCTATTCTGCATCTTGCAGCATTCGATCATTCGTCTGTCTCAACCTGCCTAGTTTTTCTGGAGGCTTGAATCCGTGGGGCACACCTGGCACAAGGAAAGTAGAAGAAGTGAGTTTCCGTGCCCCACTAAATGATGTCTGAACTGCTTGTTGCTGTGATTCACATATTGTTTGTGGCAATGCGCAGAGGGACTTGACGGCGCCTTACGTTGATGATGGCCTTCTTGAGGTAGTTGGGTTCCGCGATGCCTGGCACGGGCTGGTCTTGCTGGCCCCCAACGGGCATGGCACTCGCCTTGCGCAGGTATGAACTGCTTCTGTTCCTCATCTTAGCCATTTGGCATCTTAGAACTGAAAACGGAGCAGATTACTCATTGCATGATTCCATCATTGAGTTTGTTCCCTCCCTGCAATCTCATGTTGACATCCTGCAAGCTAGGCCCATAGAATCCGTTTCGAGTTCCACAAAGGGGCGGCGGACCACACGTTCATGAGGGTTGACGGGGAGCCGTGGAAGCAGCCCCTCCCAAAGGACGACGACACGGTGGTCGTCGAGATCTCCCACCTCGGCAGTCACCATGCTGGCGAACGAGCCCTGCAAGTCGACCAGCGTGAACGACCCCTTGTCGTCTCAGGCTCACGACGACCACAACGACGACGACGACAAGGACAGCATGGAGGACGAGGACGAGTGGGAGGACAACAAGAGGAAGTTTGGGGCCGCGGACACGTTCAAGATCCCCGACGAGATCGACGTTGCTCATCTCAGCTGAGCTCCTCGGCTTCTGCATCGGCTTCATAATACTTGTTCGGTAAAGTGATATTATTGCTAATTGCTTCAAGCCTTTTCAACCCTGTATAAGTGAAATCTAGTAAGCCAAGTTTAGAGCGGCTAAATATATTCTTTTGGTGCAAAATAACCTGAGTAGAACGCGATGTGTAGATTCGGTTTCTTAGCAGAAACACACACGTTGTTACATTTGCTCTTGTTCATTGTTCCGCAACTTATTCTTTTAGAACTAGCAGGTAGCATGCACATTTGTGCGGCTAGATTTATTTTAAAATTTGTATAAATGTTGAGAATATATTTACATATCTTTTAAGCTATTTAAAATTTTAAGATATCATAAGTATTGAAAATAATAATAGAAGCTTGAAGGAAATTACAACCTGATGAACGTAATTAAAGTATGAGTTTTGATGGAAGAAAATCGTTGAGCACAATAAGTTGTTGGAGATTCTTAGAAACTAAATGCTTTCTATCACACATAGATCATATAGCTACACACCTCTATTCTCACTCAATTAGTTTTTTTTATTCAAATTATATGCATGCGCATGCCCCTCTATTTAATGCGCATGCCCTCTATTTAATCTCAAGCAATACATTGATTATGTGTGCGGCAAATTATCTTATTAGTTTACATGATATTAGAATACCTTGCTCACGCATACACCGATACACCATGGACGACCTACCTTGCTTGAACTTATTTTTCCCTCACACGTCAGCCGCCCCATTAAACTGTGTGTCTTCCATCTCTTCTCATTATCACAACTTTTTGCTTCAACCTTCAACATAAATCCTAAATCTTAATCGATTTCTCCCAGTTGCTACCTCTTCCAAAGTAATACTTTATCACATAGTTATCTTCTACTTCTCAATTATTGCTTAATGCTAACTATTGCGATATCAACATGCATACACATGCAACCGTCACCGATTCCAACTAGGGACACGTCTCATGCTCTCTTGTCTACATCATCTCTACTTCAAGCCTTTTGCTCCTCTGCTACTGTACGCTAAGCGCTTCTATTCGTACGGATACATGCATGATGTTATACATACCGATGTCCTCTTCTTTCGTGTCGGTCGTTGCTTTTCTTCGACGTTGGCCAACTCAACGTTGTAGCTTCCTCATTAACTACGGTGACCTCCCATCTTCATTGATGTCGCACGTCTGCTTTTGTCGTTGTTTAACGATATGGAGAATCTTTTCACCATCGCGTCGCCGACGTGTCCCTCACTAGTGATGGCACACTCTTAGTTACCTGATGGCCTCATATCGTATATAGCTCGTCTTCAATTCAAAACTTCATCTCCTCTTTGTCAGGGTTTCTCCATTATCGAGTTTATTTGGACACTAACTTCTTCAACAACGCTCATGCTCACCACTTGTCATCACAACCCTTGGTTCCTTCAACACTAGAGACTCTTCAATGGCTCTAGCGAGCAGCATGATATTGTCCTCATTGAACGGCTAAGGTGAGTAGCACAACATTGTCCTTATCTTCGTGGTTGTCGCCTCGGCTCTTCGCTTCCCCGTGGGTCAATGTCTTCTTGTAGAAAAGATCGATGTCATTAAACTCTTTCGTGGTCTTCTCCAACATCATTCGTGGTCTTCTCTGACACTATTCGTGCTATCCTTCTTATGGCTTGTGTTTTTTATTTAAAATTTCAGTTATTTTTATTTTTATTCCATACGAAGCAGTAATAGAAATACGTGACCTTGAAAGCAAACGCGGTGACTTTTTTTTTGTGTCTCATGCAATACCATCCGTGCCATCCTTGTTATAAATTTTATTTTTATTCAACATTTTAATTATTTTTATTGGAGTTCGTATACAAATCCAATTGTTATTTTTTAATTTTTATTTCGAATTACAGTTATTTAGGGATTTTAATTTGAAATTCCTATTGAAATCAAATTTCTAATTTTATTTTATTTTTATTCCAAAATTTAGTTATTTTTTGGTTGGATTTTGTATAGAAATCTAATTCCTAATTATTGTCTACTTTCTTATTCCTAATTATAATTATTGGAATTCATATCGAAATCAAATTGCTAATTTTATTTTATTTTTATTCCGAATTTTTTTTTTGTTGGATTTCATATAAAATATAATTGCCACTTTTTTTTTTTCGAATTATAATTATCTAGGATTTTTACTTAGGAGTTTGTATGGAAATCAAATTGCTTATTTTATTTTTTATTCAATTTTAGTTGAATTATACTTGACATGGACTCTTTTACTTAGATAATATATGTAAATCAAATTGGTGATTTTATTTTATTTTTTATTCCAATTTTAGTTTTATTGTACATGACGTGGACTCTTTCTTTTAATCTAAAATATTATAATTTGGATCCACCATGATCGACGATTTATATCTTTATCTTTTTCCACCGATTTAATGTGGGAATTTTTACCCTTTAAAAGCGAATGTGGTGGCTTTCAGTTGTTTTTTCTTGGGATTTGTATATAATTCCAATCATTAATTTTTCTTTAAGTTTTATTCCAAATTACAGTTATTCAGGGATTTTAATTTAGAATTCATATTGAAGTCAAATTACTAATTTTATTTTATTTTATTCCAAAATTCAATTATTTTTTGTTGGATTTTGTATACAAATCTAATTCCCAATCATTGTTTAGTTTTTTATTCCTAATTATAATTATTGGAATTCATATCAAAATTAAATTGCTAATTTTATTTTTATTTCAAATATCATTTTTGGTTGGATTTCGTATACAAATATAATTGCTAAAATTTGTTTATTTTTTATTCTGAATTATAATTATTTAGAGATTTTACTTAGGAGTCGTATAGAAATCAAATTACTGATATTATTTTTTCCTCCAAATTTCAGTTTTATTGTACTTGATATGGTCTCGTTTTTTAATCTAGACCATTATAATCTGACCTACCACGATCGACGGTGTAGATCTTTCTCTTTTTCACCAATTAACGTGAGAATTTTTAGCTTTTGAGAGCGAACGTGATGACTTCTTTAACTCTGCTTGAATAAGATAATAGATAGATTTTATTACTATGTTAATTGTAATGGCTGAGATGCTGTCTTAGACTAGTTCTAGTGGAGTATACGATGTCGAGTGCTCATTTCATTTTGTCATTTGAGACGCAATGCTCCTGCCCAAGGTTCTCACTTCTCAGGATGGGGATCCTAGGTAGAATAGTTTTCGTGTCAATAGGATCGAGATTATAGGACCGGACCGTGCTAAGATCGTACCTCAAAAATCACTATTTCGTTGATTGTAAGATAATGATTATAATTTTATAATCACTGTTAGGACAGTAAGATTCTACACTACTATTGGGATCACGATACTGACAACCTTACTCCTGCCTAAACCCATTTACTGATTTACATAAGTCGAGAAAATGCGGTTGGTCTTGGCTCTTGTGGGATCGATAAGCCGGGTGGAGCTTGATTTGGATTTTCGACCGGTCGTTTCAGGTCCAAACACCAATTGCCACAGAATTGAGAGACTGGAGTTGCAGCAAAGCGTCAACCACAAGAGCAACTAGTAGCTTCATCCACTCAATGGTACTAATATCTCTACATGACATGACATCGGTGCATCACCACGATCAACGTATGGGGTAGGGTAGGGAGTAGGGACGGAGGTCACTTGTGTAGTTGCTATTGTATGTGCGCAACAGCGACCGCGGTGGATCTAGGCCGTCCATTTGGAGATCTGAGGGCACTACTATAGTACACCTTTGGTTAGGGTGACTTGCTACCGTATCCAGACCTCTGGTTTTCTCATAGAGCAGGATGCAAACACTCAACAATAGACACACCACTCACACCCACGTATATGCATGTGTCCTCCTCTACATACACTTGAATTTATCAGAAACACCCAATGTATCACATAACGTGAACATACATTTTTCTACTGAACATATACGTGTATATGTACTTCTAAATTCAGTATGACACCAATGCTAACTCTAAGGACTTGACGTGGTGGGTTGGGTGCGCACTCGCCCACGTAGCCATTCGGCCGCACACCAACTTTCCAGACCTACAAGTGGCTCTCGTACAAGTGTAACATGCATATCGTGGGGTACGTCCACGTCAGCACCGGAGAAAACCGCAGGTAGGCGGTCCCGCGGTTCGTGAAGGTGCATTACGTTTTCCGGCCGGGAAAGGGTAAACCGTGCGCTCCGCGCACACCGGAAACACGAGGCGCCAAAAAGTCTACAAATACGGACTCCTACCTACGCTGCACTGCACGCTAGCTAGTTACTGCAAACTAGCAACACCAAGAAGAGCAGCAGCGATGAGCGTGAGGTTCGTGAGCCGCGTGGGCGCTCGGGTGGCGCCGGCGCCGGCGCCGGGTGCGCGCGACGGCACCGCGTCCGCGTGGCCCGTCAAGGACACGGCGGTTCCCTCGCCGTCGGGGTGGGCGAGGAGGCCGGCGCCGGCGAGGGTGAGCGCGACGCCGGCGGCGGTGGAGGGGGAGGAGCAGACGAGGGGAGGAAGCAGAAGGGAGGAGGAGTCGCTCCGGGCCTTCATGTTCCTCTCCTTCTGGGGGCCTCACACCTGATACACATTTAATTACATGTGTTGTATGCTTTGCAAGAAAAAAATATTACTAGATGTAGTATGAGAGGAAAGGCCAAGATTCATATATTTGTTCTGAGAGAGCAATGGGGATTAAAGAGCTATGAACTTGCCATTCATCATGTCGATCTCTTATCAGTGTGACGAGATTATATATGTCTTGCTGCTTGCCATGCTATATGTGACTATGTCTTGGTCTCTACAATTCATCTCTTGTCTTGTCCTCTCAGGGTTTTCTAAGTGATCGGCCACTGGTACTTGGTTAGAATTGGTTTGGTTGGATTAACAGGATTAACAAACTCTGCAAACAAAACGGGATTTGATTCTGAACCCTGGTCTCCTGACAGGGCATTCAGATGTAGAATAAGGGAATGTATGTTTTCAAGGTGACTTATGCTTTCTCTAGTATAAGTCACATTTATATCGATTGGATCAACCTAGAATCAGACATACATATCTCAAAGCTAATCCAAAGGCCGGAAAATTGACTTACAATTTACAAAAAATCAGACAACATATGAATAGCAAACCCGTTAGAATAATAGATGTCTAATGCAGGTTTGGGTGAAATTAGAGATGCAACCCTTGTTCAAATGCTAGGTGGTCCACTACATGCTTTCGATTTCTGCGCTAAGTTGTTGCCATGATCTTATCAAAATTCTGAACTCTCTTGCACAAGCTACAAAGCAGAGCTGAACATAAACCGCTGCACTAATTGGGTCCCCAGCAGACGAGATGCATCACGCAGTCGTCCTTCTCAGCTCTTCTTGTCCCTGTCTTCACCACCTTCTTCGGTGCGACCGCCGCCTTCGCCGGCGTTTCAGTCAATCCACCGGAGGACCGCCTAGCCTGCAACTGATGGTGAGCGGCGGCAGCAGGCGCCGATGGCTTAGGCGTCTGCTTGGACGCCGGCTGCTCGGCCCGGACGGCGGCCTGCACCACCCTGACGCACACCCTGCTCATGTAGCCCAGGCTCATCGCTGCTGCTGCTGCTACAACTAGCTCCTGCTAATCAGTCGGACGATGCTCACTTCAACTCTGCACAAGCTTCTTTCGTGTCAGAAATAGAATTCAGAAAAGTTTGGCGTACACTTCTCAATTGTAAACTGAACTGTGAAGCAAATACACACGAGTACAGGCAACGAGATGCAGCATATATTGATACATGCATCTATGTGTGCAATTGTTTGATGGTTGATGCATGATTCTGTCATTCCAAAACCATCAAAATTTTGGTTCTGTTTCTGCACACTGCTTTGCTCCAAGAAGACGCATATACTTTCAGTTTCAGACTTTCAGTGTGCGCAACAGCAGTGCAGATTCGTTGAGAAACAAACAATCTAAAGTACTAACTTTAGTACTAAAGAAATAAAAAAAAATAAGTACAATAAATTAGTGGCCTGCAATTTGTCAATCGAGGCCACAAGCAAAATGACCCACAAAAGATTTAATTTGTGGGCGACAAAGAATCGATGTAGTTTCTGGTACTAGTTTTTCTGGGTGCAGGCAGCACACAGGTAAAGGAAAGTGACAAGAACAGGGGACCTTTCATGATTCTGATTGATCTAGCTGCTAGTGAACAAAAAGAGATACGAAAAGTTAAATCAATGTAACAGAGAGGGTTGAATAGGATAGGGCCATCTACAAACATTGCATCTGAAAGTTCTAGAGGAACACATGGATTTAGGAGCAAAGACAAGAACAGGAGAGGGGGAGAGATCTTACTGTTCTTGATGAAGATGCTTCTTGGTTCCAATCTTCTGTAATTTTTCCCCCTTCCATTCTTGATGAAGATGCTTCTTGGCACGACAATCTGAATATCATGAAGAGCAGAAGAAGTACGCGGCTGCAACTTGCTGGCCACGAATATTTCTATCAAATTAGTACTTATTGGTCAAGAAATCATTAAATCAGTCAATCAATGCTGGCCTTTGCTCTGTACTCTTACTTCGAAATAAAAACGAGTAATTTATAGGAATCCACTTATTTCAATATATCTTTTTTTTAAAATTTTTATTGGCAATATATCAAGTGCAACCTACCCTTGGGGTGCAACTCTGTCGGTTAAGGTACAAAATCAACATTTAAAAATCCAAAAAAATTAATGATCTACTCTATGAAGCACTGCAGCACACTTTAAAATTTCAATTTTAAACTCAAAGTGTGGTAGAAGAAACAAAAAAATATATATAAGTTTGTTGTGAATAGTATCCTTTTCATTTCCCTTTTTCTTTTCATTTATCATTTGTCAAAATTTTCTCATTTTTGTTACTCTTAACACATATTGAATTTAAACTTAAAACTTTATACATAAGTAAAGTAAATTGAAAGATATATCATCAATTTTCTTTAACTTTTTCTATTTATCTGGCGCCTCGTACCTTTTATGTTGCCATTTCTATTTGCTTCAAATATATATGACTTACATCATTCTGTCGTGTCGGCGTGGAGACACCTTGGTTATGTTACAACGCCTACTGGGCACAACGTCTGTGATTATGTGGACATGTGGTAGAGGAAGCCCAATAAATAGAGCCTGTTTGGCCGGATGCATGAGCAAAGTGCTTAAGAAAAAGTGACGTCGGAAGGTAGCTCGAAATTTTGATATTTTTTTGTCTGACTGGCCTGAGATTGCACTGTTTGATCGGTTACTTGAGCATGAGCAAAAGTATATTAGGAACTTAGGATTAAGCCTTCTTAATTTCTTGAACAACTTTTTCAGACGAATTGCTTTAAGAACTATAAGTATTAAGTTAATTGAATGAGTAAAGTGTAAAAAAAGGTTAATAAAATCAGTGGATCAACAAACCCACGACCACTCGAAGATCATCGACGAGCGGCGGCGACGGGCTGCGTAGATGACCGCTAGCTGTGAGCCTGTGAGGGCTTGAACCTCCATGCGATGGATGACGGCGTGATTTCTAGCCAGCGCGATGATTGATTAATGTAATAAGAAGGGATTAGCGATGTTTGCTACTGTCACCTGAGTCCGGCTTCTTTTTTTGGTCGCCTGAGCCTGACGAAGCTGCCACAACCCCGTGTCAGGGAGGGGGGGTTCAGGGTGGCAACCAAACAAGGCACAGGCAGCATCCCGGCATGCTCCAGGCCAGCCCGATCTTCAGGTATGCAACCAAACAGATCCTTCGATCGAGAACATTTTCTATCCCTCGTTTTTCAATGTAAGAACTGATGATTCAAAGTATTTGTATTGACAGCATACAAGCACAATCTGTCATCAAGCAAGCCAGGGAGTTTGCAGTGATCACCACTTGATGACCGGCTCTTATAAAAAGGAAAAGAAGAAAGGGAAGATGATGAGGGACAGAGTGAGATGAAATGCCAAACGGATTGGGATTGGGCTCTTCATTGCCGCGCAGACCAGTATATTTACTTGTTACTCGCGTACAACCTGACAACCAGTTGCAGGTGGCCTGAGCAGTCTGGACCTGGTGTCTTCATTGGATCCCCGGTTGGTCCTGGGCGACGGCCGGCGAGAAGGTGGCTACAGCGAGGTGGCTATGGCGGGCTACGGCGGGAGGTTGGGGGGTGGTACCTATTCCGGGTGAAAATCTTTGATTCGGCTTTTAGCTGGATCTGTCGACGGCGACGTCTTCGGACGTCATTTTCCTCCTTGAAGGCGTCATTTTGGAGCTTCGGTTCCTCACCCTTTCTGAGCACTTGTGGCATTCTCCAGGGTGAAAACCTCAGATCCAATTCCTACCGGATCGGTTGACGACGACGCCTCCGACATCGTTTCCTCTTTGGAGGCGTCGGCTTGGAGTCTATGATCTCCCCCTCCTTGTAGCTTTGGTCGGCTGCGGTTGACGACAACGCCTCGACGTCGTTTCCTCCTTAGAGGCGTCGGCTTGGAGTCTATGATCTCCCCCTCCTAGTTGTAGCTTTGGTCGGCTGTGCGTCATTGAGTGGAGTCGATGTGGCTTCGAACTGACGTCCTTGCTCCGGCGTGATGGCGTGTTCTGCCTTTTCTCTTTATAGTTTTTCTTTGAGGGTCGTGTTTCTGGTCGTGCTTAGAATTTTTTCTTTTTTCCTATCTGTATTCTATTGTATTTTTTTCTGTTTAAATGAAAAGATGTGCAAAACTTTTGCACTTCCTCGGAAAAAAAAACATCTCATGACCAAGAAATTGAAATATCAAACGTTTAGAAGGATAGGAAATTAAAAAGAAGAGGAAACGAGCACTTTTCCTTTTTCAACTCAATTAAGTTTTCATCGTCATCAACATGATGCATCTACAAAGGCTTACACAAGTATACAGCCATGAGCCATCCTAATCCTAGCCAACCTTGGGGCCAAAACTCTCAACTCTGAACAGAAAACAGAAGAAACAAGACAGAGCAACTGATACTATATGGATCCTTATCAGCGATCAGTTAGGACCCCAGCAGCTGAGGTACATGACCGTCCTCATCCCCTCCTCAGCTTGCTTGGCCTTCCTCCTCTCCGCCGCCGCCGGAGCCAGTCTCGCGGCGGCCTGCCGCGAGGCGCGGCTGCCGTGCAGGTTGGCCCTGGCGGCGTGGTGCAGCGAGCGGAGCGCGTAGTTCCAGCGGCAGAGGCCGGCCTGGTCCTTGAGCGCCTCCACGGCGCCCACGCTCATCGCCACCATCCACGATGCCTTCGCCGCCGACGCTGCAGTGCTCGCCATTGCAAATTGTTTGCTCGAAACTTGTCGACCTGCTCTGGTTCTTGGTGGTGCTGTGGTTTAATTTCGATGTAGAGAGCTAGAGATGAACTGAAAAATGTTCAGGTGGTTGGAGGTGTTTGGTGCAAGGAGAGTGGCTGTTGGGTGGTTAAATAGAGGAGGAGGACGCACCGGTGATTTTGTCTGATCGATAAGTTGTGCGAAACTGGAGGCTGCAGGTGATGGTTTTGCCGTTTTGGTGGGCATTGGGCAATGGTTTCCGGGATACCAGAGGCCGGCTGCTCCAGTATCCTGTCCTCTTCTACTCTGCTTGTGTCACCCACTCGTCTTGATCATATTTGCTTCTTCAATGATGATGACTCAGTAGTGGCATGTCTTTATCTTGCTGAGTTTAGTCGGGAAGGAAACGATAAGGATCTCTCTCTCTCTTGTATGTGTAGTAGCAAACTTTAGTTTCAGGTGCATTTCCTGTAAAGAGAAAAAAAGGAAATGATAAGACCTTTTTTTTTCCAAAAGAAAAGTTTGTTCCATGATAACCCAAGTATAAAAGTGTAGAGCAATAGATGGATGGTCCAATTTACATCCTTGAGAGTAAAAAACTCCGATTCACAATGTTTCAGCCAAATATGTACTGCTACTGCTAAAACTACCATCTTGATTTCAGTGAGCTACAGTCTCAACTGCACAAAGGCTCGAATGACGGGCCAAAGAATGTAGAATCAGTCCATCTGTGTGAGGGCACATTGCAATGTTCTTTGGAGGATATCCGCTACCAAGGTGAACAGATGCGGTGAAAGCAGGTCTCTTTATCTAACCCCTCGTTTATATGTAATTTGATCACCCACTGCCCCGTTCACAAGAACGTGCGTTTTGCTAGAAAATGGAATAGTACGTGATGATTTTAATTTTAAAATTAAAAAGTAACATATATATATATATCTAAGTACTAACACAACATCCAATGGCTGATATAGCTCGGGAGTGTCTATACAACATGCGACTGATTTTTTCTTAAAAATCAGTCACTTTTTGAGCCATCAGATGGAGATCCAATGCCCTAGATATCACCTCTCTCTATATCCCCAACCCAATCTCACTTCCTACCCTCTCTCTCACCAATCACAGAGTGCATCAGTCGTAAGATGTATAGCAGTTTTTTATTTTTTTATTTTTTTTATATAATAACATCCAACGGCCAATGTGGTTCAATTTTAATGATGGCCCACCTAATTAAGGATCAGATATTTTCTTTTTTTGTGAGAATTTATAAAATATTTGTCTTTTCTCTGTAAAAGGGACTATCATAAGCTTTTATTATATAATAGATATGCAAGCATGGTTCCATCTTGTGCGTGCTCAGGGAAACGAAAGATTCTGCAGGTTTGCAGGCCGGTGCCACGTAGAATATTGCCCCTTGCTTTCAGCACACACGATCAGGAATGTGCAGAGTAAACTTATTCTCACGCATCGTCATGGAAACTTCTTGCATGGTGACTGATGGCCTGGTGAACCATTTCTTAATTTATTGATCATGGATATTTATCACAGCCATGGATTAGATTAATTTAGTGGATAAGGAGCAAAGTTGTGGGAGACATAAATGTATGTAGCCGGGAAGGAAAACCAGTGGCCACAGGCGTTGGTTTCCAGGATACCATGGGCTAAGATGTAACGTACTGTGTTGTACTGTTGTCTGAACTCTGAACCATGTGCAAATGCAATACACACACAAAAAAAAAACTAGCCATGGCTCCCTGGTCCCTTACCAACCTGTCCCTTAGAGCATCCGCAGTGTATAGACCCTTTTAAGGGGTCTTAAGGTGACATATCAGAGGAGTCTTAACTATGCAAAAAATACCACAATGTATAAGACTCCTTTCCTAGCTAAGCTCCTATTGGTGGGACCCACAAACCTCTCTCTCAATCCTCTCCTCTCTCCTCATAAGAACTAGTTCCTAGCTATTCTCTCTCCCCTAAGACCCTCTTGCTACAATATGTAGCACTAGGTCTAAACTTTTATCTGTCCTCTGAGACCCCCTTCCAAACACACATTGACCATGCTCTTAGATTCTCCCCCTACAGTTGGGCACACGTAAAGAGTGCATAGATACTAGTACAATGTAAGGAGCAATGCAGTTCAGTTTCCAATTAACATGGAGCTCTTGTTTGTCTACATCAGAAAGTTTGTTCTTTGAAAACAGTTCATCACTCATCAGAACGTTTGTGAATCTGATCACTTGCATTACGCATCTCAGCACGGAATGCCGTGCACGGGTAGATCAAAGCCAACTTAACAGCGACATATATATATGCATCCAGTCTGAGATTGCAGCAAGCTGTACAACCAATTAGGCGAGGTGGACAACAGAGGCAACCGCTACTCCGTACCTCAATTCATCACTCATCAGTAGACAACAACTTGGTTTGGAAATTAGGACGAGGAGCTAGTGATTCGAATTTATCAACCAAGTGATCCCTTCATTTTTTAAAAGCTCATCAAACAGGTGATTAGCCATGCATGGATGTCAGGTCCCTTTGTAAAATGCTGCGGGGAATCTGGGAACATGGCCCCTCTGCTTCAAGACGCAAACTGATCAACAGCCTTAATTACCAAGTGACAAAAGTTTTCATCATCATCGTGTCAATAACATATACAGATCTAGAGAGGCCGGGCTAGAGCCAAGATCTAAACAAACTAGCTGAACAAGTGGTGATTTGATCCTCCTATCTATGCATGTACTACTTAGTTGGGGCCCCAGCAGCTGAGGTACATGACTGTCCTCATCCCCTCCTCGGCCGCCTTGGCCTTCCTCCTCTCCGTCGCCGCAGACGCCGCGGGAGCCAGCCTCCCGGCGGCCTGCCGCGAGGCTCCGCCGCGCAGGTTGGCCTTCGCACCCTGGTGCAGCGAGCGGAGCGCGTAGTTCCAGCGGCAGAGGCCGGCCTGGTCTTTCAGCGCCTCCACCGCGCCCACGCTCATCGCCACCATCCACGACGCCTTCGCTGCCGCCGCTGTACCCGCCATTGCGATTCTTTCTTTGTGCTTTGGTGCTGTGTTTAGAGACTAACGGAATTCAGATGGATTGAGCTGGTTGTGTTGGTGCAGGGAGAGTGGGAATCGGGGTGGTTATATACCGCGTTTGCATGTGCAAAACAGGAGGCTGCAGGCCATGGTTTTTTCCGATTTGGTGGGCGGGTATCCGGGATACCAGGGCCTGTGTCACTCACTCGTATTTATTGCCATCATCTTATCTTCTTTTTAAAAAATTACAAGGAGGCACGCGCATCACTCACGCGCACAGATAGAGGCTGATGATGATTTCACAGTTTCATAAAATTTCTACTGAATTACACATTTACACTCGCATGTGAGTAAATATGTTCATTAGAATTTAAACTCGATAGATAAAATCGTACACTGGTAACTCCACCGGCACACCGAGAGTAGTCCCCAACATCATCTTATCTTGATTGGCTATTGGGCGGTGTGGTACTGACAAGTTCTCTTGGACATACTGATGATGATGACTCACTAGCCGATCTTGTTCAGTGCTTAGTACAGGAAAGGTGACATGCATTTCTTGCTCCCTCTTTTTACAGGAGCAAAACAAGCAATTACTAGTAGAGGTAATAAATAGGTTTGGATGCATTTCTTGAGAACAGAATAAGGGAAAGAGAATATTATCTTTTTCCAAAACTGAAAAAGATGCTAGCTCTTTTTTAAATAAAAATAAAAACGGATGACATTCATTTCAGAGAGGAAATACATAATTGCTAGATCCTGATATTGATAACCCAAGTAGCAAACTAAACTGTGATCCAGTTCATTTACAGCAATGTTTGAACTTTTGTTCTTCTTCTTCTTGCTTCTTAGTTCTGACTGCACGATGATCAGCCGAATGGTACTGTTACTACTATCCATGGAGAACGCTATCGGCGAAATTTCGTTGGTAACAATTACCAGCATTATCAGTGGGGTTCGATAAAATTTCATATCGGACAAAAAAATTCGGATTTATATAATTTTTATCCAAATTAAAATTTCAATTCAAAAGTTAGATAAATTTTGTCTTCACATCAGAAAAATTCAAATTTCAATTCAAAATTTAATCCAAAATTTTGCCAAATTTTCCCTGCTACTATCTTAGTGATATAAAATTTCAATCATGTAGGGTCCGATAAAATTTCTCCACCGATATAGTTTTCCCTGCTACTATCTTAGTGAACTGCAGTTGCTTTATTAAATAATTATTTTCTGATTTTTTTAAATAATAACATTGCTCCAACTTTATTTCTAAATCTGATCTTTTTGGTCACGCCAAAGCCCATGATATGGCAAATGTACACTATCAAGCTATGCCGGTGGTGTGGCCAAAGCCGCCATGCTAGGCCGATCAGTCAGCGTGGAGGCTCCCGTGGATGCCGGTGTGGTCACGTTTGTCATTTGCCACACCGAGTATTTTGGCATGGCAGCTGCCATGCCACGCACAGCGGTGTGGCAAGGGGGAGTTATCAGGCGCGGCTGAGCCGACACACCCCATTCCTCCTCCCTATGTGGGCCCTCCACCCTTTTGAATTTGTTGATTTGTTAGATGCTATGGTGGGTAAGATGGCAGACATGTGCCATCCACGGCGAATACTTTTGACAGCTAGGATCCATACAGACGATGCGTGAGAGGAAAACCACCTCTCAGTTTGGGCCAAGGGGGTAAAGTGAACGGTATTGATAGTTGAGACAAGTTAGGTGTCTGGTTTAGCAGTTCAGTATTGATTTTCCGAACTTTCGGAAGAGTTTAGGATGTCAAATGTACTTTTCCCATTTTTTCTCCTTGAAGATAATATCTGTTGTTCAGCACACATGTTCTCAAACACGACAGATTCGTTGTAGGTTTTCAAGCCAGTGCTGCGTAGTATATAGATTACCTTGTCCTGCTTTCAGCACACACACGTCCTCCGCCTCCCTCGGCTGCAGCCGGCGTCGCCTCCTCGCGCCGCCTCCTCGAGCCACCTCCCTCCAGTTGTGAGCTACACCGCCGCCGTCGTTGGCCACCGTGAGCTCCACCACCTCCCAAATATGGTGCGTCGCCGCCGGTTGCGAGCTCCATCATCATCGTCGTTCATGTAGAGAGAGGAGAGAGAAGATGAGGAAGGGAGAGGCAAGAAAATGGAGTGGAAGAAATCACAGAGCATGACATGTGACCCCTACCTCTGCTTTAGTGGATGACATGTGGGTCCTATCAACCCTTTTTATTTTTTTCTGGTTCATATGGATGACTAGGATGTGATTCATATGCCATGTCATAAAAACCGAAACACGTAGATGTCACGTCAATGAAACCAAGGTAAAATGAATGGTTTTGAGAGTTGAGGGTGTCCGGTTTTGTAGTTCATGGTTGATTTTCGGACTTTCGGAAGAGTTTAGGGGTCTAAAATGGACTTTTTTCCAATTAACAAAGGTATGATAAAGCTACTCCCTGCCTTGTTTTTCTACGGTAGCCCATCCAAAGCGTCCATTCCTAATCCAATATTTGTCCACAAAGCTGTACTTAACCTTCACTCGCAGCCGATTGGAATCACTAGCAACCGGGGCTCCCACCGCCTTGATCACAGGGAGAAGAGGCTTCATTTCCCTGGTATTGCAGCCCACACTTTCTTGGACTGCATTGCATCAGTTCTACCCATCAACGGGGAGCATCAATGCTACTGATCGATGATCAGCAACACCTAGTTGTCTGGTCATCGTTTAAGCCAACACATGAGATGCGTTGCCATCAGATATCTCATTAACCACCGGTTTCAGCGGCTAAATCCATGGGCAATTGGGGCACCAACCGTGGCTGGTGTGCAGCTTACAGCAATTGAAAACGACCACTCACAGATTTTGCAGCGAAATTGGCACCAGCCAGCTTTAATTCGACGTCGTTTTCCCGGTTTTGAGGAAGCCAACGCTCGCAGATTTAGCGAAACCATTGGCGCGTGTGGCTCAGCTAGCAAATCGAACGTACGTCCAATGTATGGCTCAGATAATCAGATTCAATTCGAGTTCGACGGAAGGGATTGTGAACAATTCGTGCACAGTGACTATATAGGAGCGACCCACTGAAACTCAAGGGGCAAAGACCTTACGGGCTGCACGCACCAACATGAATATGAAACATCATATGACAAGTTATGAAGGAAAAAAAGAGAAACCATCGTTTAATGTAAATTTTAAAGAAAAATATACCCAAATGAATATGTAATAGCGTATTAGACCCCACATGATTGAATTTTTGGCTCCACCACCTGCTGCTTGACAAACTTCCTCTGCTCCCAACCCATGTCGTGAGCTTCTGCTGAAGTCTCCTAAGGTACTAAATAGCAGACTTCTGGACTGTTTTGGCCCCTACAGCGCAAATTAATTCCTAAACTAGCCTCCTTAGCATCAAAATTTCAGTTTTAGTCCCATACTAGCACGTGCTGCTGTCCCCGACGGCAGCAACCGAGTTCATGCTGTGTCAGTTGGCAGCATCTAGGTGCTGCCGTGCCAGTTGGCAGCACCCAAGATGTTGCCGAGCCCAAACGCGCTCGCAGACTTCTTCTGTTGCGCTGCGTTGCGAGCAAGAACAAAGTTCTTGCCGTGCGGCGCGGCGGCAAAAACTAGGTCTGCGATCGGCGAGCGCAAAGATTTCGATAGTCGCTGTCCGACAGAAGACGCGCAAGAGGGCCAAAATGAAATTTTTGAGATACCAAGGCTATTTTTGGAATTATGTTGCTTTATGGGGCCAATTGGGTCCAAAACTCTAAATAGCATTGGTAGCGCCTGCAATGTCGGTAGCAGGTACGTACAAAACTCTACCAAGTCGGAGTAGCGTTCAAAAATAGCGGATTAGAACTTTGCGGCCAATATAGCGCTTGTCTGAACGCTATTGTTGCCACTATTTGCAGCCCGCTATCAGCGCAATGTTTCTGTGCTACTGAAATTTGAAATATGTACAAGTAATTAGACCAGCATGCAAATAGTTGAGAAGCCCTAGCCAAATTGGTTATCCTTGCCTATGAGATACAATCGTTTTGGGCGTTGCCACCATTCCCCTCTTGCTCAATGATGGCCGGTGCTGGTCCTCCACGGCTCCACCATGACTGTCATGATACATTTGCAATTTTATGGTGCTAGTAAGTCATGATATATACATGACTAACTCAAAATTATGAATGTTTTTTATATTCGATACTGTAGTCTAGTGTCCGCAATATCATCCGCTACCCGCAATCCGCTACGCCGACGCCAATCCGTTACGTTAGTACCTGGGGTTTCCCTTGCTTGAACAATTTTTTTAAGTAACTCTTTCTTTAACAACATTTTAAAAATAACCCTCGCAAAAACTTATTTACAAAAAATAGCCCCGGTCCTTGGTGGCGGCAAACGAAATTTGCCATGGCATGGGTAAGTCCAAACTTATTTCCCAGAAATGATCCTTTTCACCGCGCAATACAACACTAGTCCTTCGTCGACTACCAAACCCAGATAACCCTGCAAGTAGGTTGAGTGTGAGACTTGAGCCCGATAGGAAGGGAGGACGCAGGGAGTTGCTGGCAATAAAATGAGATCGGTCCGGTGCATTGTTGCCTGATGCATTGCCGCCGCCGCAGTTTCTCCCCGCCGCGAGTGGTGGCTGTGCAGCAGCATTCCCATCTTCCTTGGGTCCTACCAGAGAAATTCTTACCGGCAAAATTTTGACGAAAATCGGCGTTTGCAGGCTTTATTGGCGTTTGCGGGCTTTATCAGTGAAAAAATCGTTTAAATTCAAAATTCAAAATTTTAAGTTATGTATAAAAGCCCGAGCAAGCTACAAGTAAACACACAAGCCCAGCTAGTCCAGTGGTAGAGCACTAGCCATGCGTTTCGCAGGCTGTCTTCATTTATGTTCGAACTATACTTAATACATGTGGAGTCTTTTTGCTGAAATGACACGTTTTTGAAACGCAATAGCAAAACTAATCCCCTCGCATCCAAAATGACGAAAATAGCATCCCTACCATGCAAAATCACCGCGGCGGGCCACGTGTCACTCACCCAATCTGCGAAAAGCAACGTATCAAGCTCCCAGTGTGCGGCAGACGGCCTGCCACACGCCCAACCGTGGCAGGTCGGTAGGCAGGGGCGGCAGGAACGTGCGTAGGCGACCTATCGCAGACTGGGCGTGTGGCAGGTGGGCTACTACGGTCTGGGGCACAATAGGCCGCCTGCCACGCTCTGGGAGCTCGACACGTGGCTTTCTACGGACTGGGTGAGCGGCACGTGGTCTGCCATGACAATTTTGCACGGCAGGGTGCCATTTTTGTTATTTCAGACGCGAGAGGGCTAGTTTTGCTATTGCGTTTCAAAAAGATGCTAAATCAACTAAAAACTCATGGCATGCAAGTCCAACAGCTAAAAATGGACATGAAGCCCTTGGTGGAGATGTGATTCGATTTATACCCAGTTGCAGAATGATTTATTCTTAATTTTAAAATAAAAAATGTGAATTCAAAAAAAATCAAACTAAAATTTGGAAGAAAAATGATGGAAAATTAGCAATTTGATTTCAATATGAATTCCAAAGTTAAATACATAAATAATTGTAATTTGAAACTATTTTTAAATAAAGCAAAATATTCTCTTATTAAAGCAGAGTCAAGAGAAGGCATCACGTTAATGGGTTCAAATTATAATGGTCTAGATTAAAAGAAAGAGTTCATGTCAAGTACAATAAAACTGAAATTTGGAACAAAAAATTAAATAAAATTAACAATTTGATTTTCGTACAAATTCCTAAGTAAAAGAGCCCCATGTCAAGTACAATAAAAACTAAAATTCACAATAAAAATAAAACACAATTAGCAATTTGATTTCCACACAAATTCCTAAGTAAAACCCCAAAATAATTATAATTCAGAATAAAAATATCCGAAATTTGGAAGAAAATAGTGAAAAATTAGCAATTTGATTTCAATACAAATTCCAAAGTAAAATCCCTAAATAATAGTAATTTATAATAAAAAATAAAGAAAAAACAGTAATCGGATTCGTATAAGAATTCTAAGAAAAAAACTAAGATTCAAAATAAAAAATAAAGGAAAATTTGTAATTTGATTTCCACACAAATTCCAAAGTAAAATCTCTAATTAATTAAAATTCTAAATAAATTTAGCAAATTGATTTGTATACAAACTCCAATAAATTTTTTTGTATTACTAAAATTTTGAATAAAATTAAAAGTTATAACAAGGAATGCACAAATGTTATCGTAGAAAACGGAAAAGAAGCCACCACGTTTGCTCTGAAGGGCTAGATATTCCCACGTTAATTCGAGAAAACAAGAAAGATCTACACCGTTGATCGTGGTAGGTCAAGATTATAACGGTCTAGAATAAAAGGAGTATGTGTCAAGTACAATAAAACTAAAATTCAGAATAAAACTAGCAATTTGATTCGAGTCAAATTTCAAGGTAAAATGCCTAAATAATTGTAATTCAGAATAAAAATTAAAAGAAATTAGCAATTGGATTTGTATACGAATTCCAAGAAAAAATAACTAAAATTCAGGAAAAAAAATGCAATTTGAATTCCAAAGTAAAATACCTAAATAACCAAAATTAAGAATAAATTAAATAAAATTAGCAATTTGATTCATATACGAATTCCAATTAAAAATAACTAAAATTTTGAAAAAGATAGCGGTGGGGGAGGGAGTGACAGGTAGGGGCCATGGCTCCCTCCATGGTTGGTGTACCCTATTGCTACACAATAATTCACAATGCAATGTAGTGAAGATTTTTCATTTAACAACTTAATTATTCACCTCTTGCTACTAGGCTCCCCCGGTAGAAATTTTCTGGCTCCGCTGCTACTCGCGGTGACTCTCTTCCCATGTTTTGATCGAGAGGAAGCACAACTCAAGGACAAACTCTAGCTGGACTCTCGACATTGCCTGTACGGCTGCATGCACGGCTCCCACATGCCTAACACTCTGGCCGCATGAAACTGATTAGCTTTGTCGATGATGGTCATGCTGTGAGACGATGGGATCTGGCGAGGTAGTCTCGACGATTCTACGGGATCCAAAGGCAGTGAGCGCGACATCGATGATGGTTTCTGGGCTTATGACGAGGTGACCTCAACAACGACCTGATTTATTTTGGTGCTAATCATGTGATCTCTTCCCAATTAATCATAAATTTTGCTCTAATCTATAGCATGGTGACTACTTCCTCCCACGAGGCATTTGATTTTGAGCTCCTCGTGTGTTGGGATTGATGACACATGAGTGACGGCGAGGTGTAGCAAGGGCATGCTTGAAATCTTTGAGGATCAACCAACACTGATGACACACTATGGTTGCTTCGGTTCGAAATTTTGTTTGTCCTAGAATGCAGCCGAAGGAAAAATAGATTGTGTAGATCCATCACCCTCAATGGAAGAGAGAATTGTAAGAAAGAGTAGCAATTGAGAGAAGAGGCTCGTGTGACCGCATCTAAGGAAGGTCGTGCAAGCTAGAGCAAGAAGCACGACAACAGAAGAGGCAGCATGCTATCTGGCTAACCAGAGTTGACAGAGAGGCTAAGAAGCCATGGAAGCAGTCGAACAAAAAGAACAGATGGATATGTGCGTAGGATCTCACCTGCTCTAACAAAGGTTGAGTACACTTTTACATGTGTGATTGCATGTGAAAGATAGCTAAGATGATGATGGTATGAAGATGTAGTTTAGTTGTCTCAACATTCATCATCAAGCAAGCATGAGAATAAACAAACACGCTTTATGCAATGTATGAAGTAAGACAAGAAAGAGGCGGCAAGGAATATTTTCATGGTAATTAGGAATATTCACAAATCAGTTTTAGTCCATGCTCTTCCCTTCCTTCAAAAGTTAACATATTTTAGTGTTCTTACTCTTTCCTTTATATATACAAACCTCAATTGAATTGCCAGTTTCACAATAGTAATTGTAGAAGTACCAAACAATGATATAGTTCTATTGGACCATCTCCTTTCCTTCTTTTCAAAATTTAATACAAATAGTGTCTTCTAGAGATATAAATGTTTCCTAGAATGAAGTTTGTTAGATATATTTGATCTTAATTGTATTCGTTGGCATTTTTTTTAAAGAAAACAACTACTACAAAGGTTAGCCGTGCAATTGCGTGGCTCTCAAGAGCTAGAATTTCCTATGTTAATCGGTGGAAAAAGAGAAAGATTGTTATGGGTTCAGATTATAATGGTCTAGATTAAAAGAAAGAATTGATGTCAAATTCAATCCAGAAATAACTAAAACTGGGAATAAAAAATGATATAAAATTAGAAAGTTGATTTTCATACGAATTTCCCAGTAAAATCCCTAAATAAATATATTACGGAATAAAAATTGAACAAAAAATTAGCAATTGGATTTGTATACAGATCCCGACAAAAAAAATAACTAAAATTTTGAATAAAAATAAAATAAATCAATAATTTAATTTTGGTACAAAATCCCCAAATAACTGTAATTTGAAATAAAAATTAAAGAGAAACTAGATGCACACGAATTCCAAAAAAGAAATTTTGCAATTTCATTTCCATACGAATTCCAAAGTAAAATTCATAAATAACTAAAATTCAAAATAAATTAAAGAAAATTCAAATTTTGAGTTGTATATGAACTCAAATAAAAAATAACTAAAATTTTGAGTAAAAATAAAAGTTATAACAAAGATAACACAAATGGTGTTGGATGAGACCGCGAAAGAGTGTAATTGGAAGAAGACATTGACCCACAAAGAAGCGAAGAAACGAGCTGGTGGCGGTGGAGATGAGGACAATGTCACGCTACTTGCCGGAGCTGTTGAAGAGAAATGCCAGAGTTGAAGGAGCCAAGGGCCACGACGACAAGTGGTGAGCGTCAACGTTGTTGAAGAAGTCAATGGCTAAAGGAGCTCGATGATAGGGAAGCCCTAGCAGAGATGAGATTAAGCTTTGCATTGAATATGGGCTATGGACGATATGGGGTCATTGGTAGATAGGATTGCCATCGTTGGTGAGAGGCACGATATCACCGACAATGGTGAAAAGATTCTCCTTATCTGATGAGGACATCCCTGCTACTACCACTTCCACGTCCTCTACAAGTATTGATGCAGCATCACCAGGTCCAATAACTAGAGCCCGAGCAAGGCTTTTAAATCAACAGGTGAATTTGTTTCTTAATAAATGTCCTTCTATTAGTGAGAACGATATACTACTTCAAACCAATTTCTTGTGTATTCTTAGGTTCACAGAGGAAGGTGAGGAAGACCGAGTACCCTGCGGCTGGACACCATGAAGAATTCACGGCGGTGTTACATGTCTGGTCCAAGGCCATGTTGTTCCATCACATGGAAACTACCACGGTCAAAGCATCCATTGACCATGTCATTACGTGACAATGTGTGGCCGACTTGCATCAATACGATTATGTATTTTGTTTTATTTATTATGAGAGACCGAGTAGGATCTTGAGTTGGTGTACCTGTTCGGTTTGTTTGACCGAAGAAAACACAGCCGGCCCAAGGCCCATGCGCGTGTGTCAGGAGGTTGCGGTGCGCGTGCATCAGGAGGATGGGGTTTAAGTAGCCGCCGCCTTCATCTTGTAAAAGGGGACCATATATTTTTGAGATAATGGATTGATTTTAGTTCTTGTTTCTCCACGCATGGCCGAGTCATGTTCTTGAGGGAAATTGAGAATTCTTCGCAAACTGAGATCGTTCAACCTTTCCGCTGGGAATTGGGAGCATGATAGGGCTTCGCTTGGTGGTCGTGAAGTCCGGCGCGTGTGTTCTTGCGAATTAAAGAGTGTTCGTTCTTGCATTGGCAACGGAGGATCACTACGATTCGCGAGGCTACACATAAGTATCTTGATCCTACGTCGAGAAGATCGGGCGACCCCGTATCATCTTGGTATCAGAGCGCGGTTGACTCGGTAAGATTACTTATCTCTAGATTAGATTGATTTTTATTTGTTGTTCTTAATACCTAGAGTCCATAAACCGAAAATTGCAACACAAAAATTCCAAACCCTAGTTTTTGCATCTGTTATTTCCGTGAGTTTAGTTAGGTTTTAATTCATTAGAATTTTTGTTTAGTGCTGATCGCAGTGTTCTTTGCGTTGCCTAATCTTTGTTCCCAATCAAATAAAAAAATTGTTGGTTCTCGCTACTACAGTGTGCGCTTCCGAATAGCTACAGTGTTCTCATGGTGCTACAGTACGCAAATCGCTACAGTTGCATCGCATCTCCAAACCAGAAAGCCACGATGACTGCAAAGACCTCGCGTGTTGCTACAAAGATGGCGAATTTGCTCTGAGATTTGTGGTTGCTACGAAAGACTCGAGGTGTGAACGGTGTGTGAAATAAAAAAAACTGATTTTTCGATTCATCTTTGAGACTAGTCTTGATAAATTGCTTAGGGCTGTTCATTGAATTATTTATACTTGCTGAAAATTAGAACTTGTGTGAGGGTAATCTTAAAACCCTAGTTTCGGCAAAAAAAAACAAGCCATCAGTCAAAAAAATCGTGGCTTTGAAGTAAAAAAAGAAAGAAAGAAAAGAAAAGAAAAAGGTATTGGCCGAAGCTTGGGAAAAGGATAACCTTCGTTTATAATTTCAGATTGTGTATTTAATTTCGTTGAGCAATCTTGTGCCCTTATATTTCATATTATTGCAATTGACTAGCATCTCTCCTAGTACTTGGTGCAAAACGAGCTAGTTTTCATATCAATTTCAGATTACAACTCACTAGCTCATTCCTTTGTTTGCATTGAGTCACATTGATCTTTGCGTGTGCGTTCATATACTTCACTTAAACCTTTTGGATCAGCACTTAGGCAAAATATTCTAGCTTGGATTATTACTTAGCTTTACAACATCGAGAATTTCAGATTGCTAGGATATACACCTCCATACCAAGCTCCACCAAATAACCGTTGTTGTGCAATTGTGAACACTCTTAAATTCGCTTGATCATCACTTGTTATTGTAGCTTCCACCAAGTGTAAGTTTCTTTTGGCCTTAATTCACTTCGGAAGGGTAAGAACTTTACTTGAGAGAGAAAAAGAGAGATATTGAGTGAATTTTTACTAATCATCCATATACATTATTGTTGTTTGTGTTTTCTTTTGCACAATCTAACCATGTCAGGTGGAGAAGACAACTATGGTGAGGAGCATGTTGTTGATCTTAATGCCCCGGTGACTCGCTTCCAGCATCAAGCATTGAGGAGTACATTGCAACAAGAATTTGTAGCTGGCACCACTGCAATGGGGGAAGAACTCAGGGCGGATATGCAGGATCTCCGCATTGAACTCAATCAACAAATGAATGTGTTACGTACGGGTATCGTGAATGATGTTGTACGTGCACTTCGTCAACAACAAGAAGAAGATAGTGTGCATCTACAGGCTCACATACCTCCACGCGATGAGGAGGTCGCGGCACGAGTCGCCCAGGATGCTCCACAACGGCGAGATCGTGTGGTAGCACAAGCCATACCATCACCTCCGCTTGGGAGAGGAGGTGGGGGAGGCATCCAAGGACCCGGAAGGGGTCGTGGGCATGGTGGCCGAGGTGGGGGACTACCTCACTTCGACGATGATGACTTGTACCACTACGATGATGGATACCACCGCCGACACCGCCACGACAATGAACGGCCTCATGAAGAGAAATTTGGTAAGCTTAAATTTACTATGCCAATATTTTCAGGAACACATGATCTCGAAGATTACCTCACTTGGGAGCTCAAGGTGGACAAGGTGTTTCGTATGCACAATTACTCTGAAGAAAAGAAAATACACATGGCTGCACTTGAATTTGACAAGTATGCGCTCATATGGTGGGAACAAGTTCAAAATCAAAGGAGAGAGTACAATGAACCTCCTATCACGACATGGGAAGAGATGAAGTATCACATGAGAGCGAGGTTTGTTCCTAAACATTACAAACGTGATTTATTTGATAAATTGCAGCAAATGAAGTAAGGCACTCTTACGGTGGAAGAGTATTATAAAGAGATGAAGATGGCCATGATTCGAGCTAATATATTTGAGCAAGAAGAACAAACAATGGCTCGCTTTCTTGCTGGTTTGCACCCTCCCATCAAGCGCATCACCAAATTTCAGCCCTACAACAACATGGTAGAGTTGGTGCATCAGGCAACCAAGGCTGAAAGACAAGTGCAACAAGATATGAGAGCAACAAGAACATCATCATATACACCCCGTTCAGCACCTACAGGAGGTAAACCCACATCCCATTTCAATTCTTTTAAAACTAATCCATCTAGTGGAAGTTTTGCTCCTATTACCAGTGCTGCACCAGGTGGGAAAAATGCAACAACACCCATTGCCAAGAAAGGTCCAATACCTTCTAGCTCGTCTTCAGTGGGTTCTACAGCAAGAAGTAGTGTCATCCAATGCTTCAAATGCCTTGGACGAGGTCATATGCAAAAAGATTGTCCAAATAATAAGGTTATGTTGCTATTGGAGAATGGAGAGTATGACTCTACTAGCGAGGAGGAAGGTGAGGCCCTTGCTGATTTTGGAAGATTTGGAGATGTACATGAGGAAGGACACGAGAGGAGGCGCATGAGGATGGTTTTTGTGATCCCGAGGCTGGTCCTATCCAAGATACCAAGATGATACGGGGTCGCCCGATCTTCTCGACGTAGGATCAAGATACTCACGTGTAGCCTCGCGAATCGTAGTGATCCTCCGATGCCAATGCAAGAACGAACACTCTTTAATTCGCAAGAACACACGCACGGACTTCACAACCACCAAGCGAAGCCCTATCGTGCTCCCAATTCCCAGCGGAAAGGTTGAACGATCTCAGTTTGCGAAGAATTCCCAATTTCCCTCAAGAACATGACTCGGCCATGCGTGGAGAAACAAGAACTAAAATCAATCCATTATCTCAAAAATATCTGGTCCCCTTTTACAAGATGAAGGCGGCGGCTACTTAAACCCCATCCTCCTGATGCACGCGCACCCCAACCTCCTGACACACGCGCATGGGCCTTGGGCCGGCTGTGTTTTCTTCGGTCAAACAAACCGAATAGATACACCAACTCAAGATCCTACTCGGTCTCTCATAATAAATAAAACAAAATACATAATCGTATTGATGCAAGTCGGCCACACATTGTCACGTAATGACATGGTCAATGGATGCTTTGACCATGGTAGTTTCCATGTGATGGAACAACATGGCCTTGGACCAAACATGTAACACCGCCGTGAATTCTTCATGGTGTCCAGCCGCAGGGTACTCGGTCTTCCTCACCTTCCTCTGTGAACCTAAGAATACACAAGAAATTGGTTTGAAGTAGTATATCGTTCTCACTAATAGAAGGACATTTATTAAGAAACAAATTCACCTGTTGATTTAAAAGCCTTGCTCGGGCTCTAGTTATTGGACCTGGTGATGCTGCATCAATACTTGTAGAGGATGTGTAAGTGGTAGTAGCAGGGATGTCCTCATCATTATCGTTAGACAATAACTAAAGTAGAGATGCTAACATCAGTGAAGATAGAAGGTCACCGTGGTTAGTGAGAAAACCACAATGTTGAGTTGTCCAACATTGAAGAAGAGGAGCGGCCAACATGGGAGAACCATGCATCCATACAAATAGAAGTACATGCGTACAAAAGCAAAGAAGTAAAGAACTCAGATTAGAGATGGCATGGCCGTAGGGAATAGGCTTGGGGCCATCGAAGAGAGTGTGATGAGTGTCCCTGGCAAGGATCGGCGATCGATGCACATGTATGGGTGTTGATGTCGCAATGATCAACATTAAGCAATAATTGGATAGAAGTAGAAGATAGCTATGTGACAGAGCATTGTATTGGAAGGGGTAGCAGTTGAGTGGGATCGATCAAAATTGGGATTACTATTAGAGGTTGAAGCAGAAAAGCTGTGGCGGCGAGATGAGATAGAAGACACATGGTTCATCTGGGGCAGTTGACGTGTGAGGGAAGATAAGTTCAAAGTAGATTGCTCATGGTGTAATGGTATATGCGTGAGCAAGGTACTCTAATCAATGTATTTCTGAGATAAAATAGAGGTACATATGCACGTATATATTTTGAAAAAGAGTAACTAATGGAGGAAGAAAGGAGCATACAGCTACATGATCGATGCATGATAGAGAGTGGTTTCATTTCTAAGAACCCCAATAACTTATTATTCTTAATTATTTTCTTCCATCGAAGTTTATACTTCAATTACGTTTCTCAAGTTATATTTTCCTTCAAACTTTCATTATCATTTTCAATATTTATGATATCTTAAAATTTTAAATAGCCTACAAGGTACATAAATATATTCTTAAGTATCTAAGTTATATCATTGATACTATAAACTTTAAAACAAATCTAGTCACGCAAATGCGCGGGCCACCTGCTAGTTACACTAAACATAATGGTACAAAGACAAAGTTTTCCACAACGGGGAAATTACTACATGTTAAATTTTAAAATGTCTAGAAAAATTCTCTATGGGTACATTTTTGCTGGGATTTCTAAAAACATCTTAATTAATGTCTACAAGACAAATTCTTGCAGGGATTCCTAAAACTTTTGAAATCGGAAGGTAAAATTAATTCTTCGATGATTTCTAAAGCATCTCCGAAAGAAGAAACAGAGACGTCGACCTTCAAGGTTTAGTTAAATTTCTTGCAGTGAATAATTACATGTGCTGTGTCCATGGACCGAGCTAGACATGCATGCAGTGCAGTGCAATGCAATGCGTGCATGCACGCTAGACGCCGTTCGTTCTGTGGTTTGCCGCCGCCGGCGCGCCGCCGTCGTGGTCGGTGACGTACTTGCCCCAAAACCAGTGGCGGCTCCAGACGATGTTCATCTCCTCGATGGGCACCCCCTTGGTCTCCGGCAGGAAGAGCGCGATGAAGGTGGTCATGACGACCATCCACCCGGCGAAGAAGTAGAAGAGGCCGAACTTGAGGTGGCAGAGCATGGTGAGGAAGGCCTGGCCGATGAGGAAGGTGAGCAGCATGTTGACGCACACGGCGATGCTCTGGCCAGCGGACCGGATCTCCAGCGAGAACACCTCGCTGGGGACGAGCCACCCGAGCGGGCCCCACGACCAGGCGAAGCCGGCTACGTAGAGGCAGATGAAGAGGACGAGGAGCATGGCGTAGGAGCGGGACATCTCGCCAACGCCGGTGGTGCCGAACTGGAGCGCGATGAGCGTGCCGACCACCACCTGGGAGATGAACATCTGGGTGCCGCCCTGCAGGAAGAGCGCGCGGCGGCCGAGGCGGTCGACGCAGACGATGGAGACGACGGTGGCGAACATGTTGACGATGCCGGTGATGACGGCGGACATGAGGGACGCGTCGCCGCCGAAGCCGATGGTGAGGAACAGCACGGGGGCGTAGAACATGATGACGTTGATGCCGGTGAGCTGCTGGAAGAAGGGGATGAGCACGGCGATGGTGAGCTGGGGGCGGTACTTGCGCTCGAGGATGTTGCGCCACGGGTGCTTGATCGCCCGGGCCTCCTCGCTGGCGGCGACCATGTCGTCGTACTCGTCGTGCACGTCGTCGGTGCCGCGGATCTTGACGAGCACCTTCTTTGCGTCGCCGGTTAAGCCGCGGGCGATGAGGGAGTTGGGGGTGTCCGGCAGCGCGAGTGCGCCGAGCGTGATGATGAGGGCCGGCACGCCGGCGAGCCCGAGCCCGATGCGCCAGCCCCAGCCGCCCTCAATGCCCACCGTCGCGTAGTTGATGAGGTTCGCGGCGAAGATGCCGATGGTCGTCATCAGCTGGAAGCCGATGTTGAGCATGCCACGGAGCCTCGCCGGCGCCATCTCCGACAGGTAGAGCGGCACCGACTGGTTGGCGAACCCGACGCCGATTCCGAGCAGGATGCGGCCGAGGATGAGCATCATCACGTCGGTGGCCGCGCCGTTGAGCGCCGAGCCGGCCAGGAAGGTGAGCCCGCCGCAGAACATGGACCACTTCCTCCCGAACACCCGCGTCACCGACGCCGCCACGAACGACGTCGCCAGCGCTGCCAGGTACAGCGACGACGTGAAGAGCGTCAGCAGCTGGCTGTCGAACTTGCAGTACTGGTTCGTGTCCTTGCTCTCCTTCGCCTTCTTGTACACCGACGGGAAGAACTCGCTCAGGAACGAGTCCATGGACGTCACGCCGCCTGCACGCAAAACAACCAAGAAACCATCGCTCACCACTCCATTTCCATCTTCTGATCGATCGAATCAATCAACCAATGTGGCACTGTGGCAGCAGTAAGTTCACCGGAAATGCCGATGTCGTAGCCGAAGATGAGGCCGCCGGAGGAGGCGACGAGGCAGGTGAAGAAGACGAAGGCCGTCATGTGGCCGGGGTAGTTCTTGCCCCCGGCCGTGTTTACCACCACGCCGCCCGCCATTGCTGCTGATCGGCGAGACAATGGCAATGGAAGAGGTCGAGGAGAAAGCAGGAGGAGGAGGAGGAGGAGGAGGAGATGACCCGGTTCTTGGAGGAGACGGTGGCCTCCTTATATGGAGCACAAGGCAGCGTGGCAACCCTGTCCAATGGCGCCACTGATGGACGAGACGCAGCTACTATTTCTGATCACTGGCTCTTGCAAACACCCTCAAAAGCTGCTAAAATTAGGGCATTGTGGCCTGCTCCTCTTCTCCAACTTGCTGTCATTAGGGTGCCATGTTATCATTGTGGGTTAGATAGGCACCAGTCTCAACCTTTTCAATCCATATTTAGTCTTTACTATTTCTTTCTTGGTCATGTAGCTCATGACAACTCGTGTCCCTGACCGTACAGATGATTACTATACTTAATACTTCCATTGGCTTAGTTTGCACGGTGCAATTAACTCTGTAGATGACAGTGTGGCACGTGCTCGATGGATGAACATGAGGGTAGCATGTCCGAATGTGTGCAGCATGCATACCCATCTCTTCTACGCCACTTGTGACATGATCTTAACATTCTTAGACCTGCCGAAAACTGTCAGTGGGATTTGAAGGAAATAGTGACATGTATCCGACAATAACCGTCCTCGTTGACAAATGTTTACCGCAGGTTTACATCACAAAGATTGATCTTTTCATTCCTCGCGAGATTTCGAAGATTTATTTTGATTTGCAAGAAGCATACTTCAGCTTTATACACTTTCAGTTCAGGTAACTCACGATTCACAAATGTATATGCAATTAGCGCAATTTCATTGAGATCTCTTGCAAGCCACAATGACTTGATGTAAGTGGGGCATGCATTATTATACAAGGGCCCAAGTAGGGTAACCGATGTTTCTATACACAAACTACATGGAGGGAGTAGAGGCAGTTCTGGACAGCAGTGTTCTACCAGTCAAATGAACCATGGCAAATACACGAGCTGGGAAATTATCAAAACCAAACCCAGCCAACAGGAAAAAGGGCATGAAAGAGCATACAGCATTACAAAATCAGGAACAAATTCGACAACCATTCCATCTCAGGTTTTACTACCCATAGCATCATATAGACATGGTCATTGGAAGAATCTTCTGAGCCGTTGGTTGCGGTTTGATCTCCCATGAAGCCTTTTCGTCCGACTCTTCAGGGAGAATGAAAGGCATTGAGATCTCCTTGATCATTAGATCACCGCAGAAGGGGCACTCACTTGCGACAGCATCATCCAACTGTGACCTCAGCTGTCAAAACAAGTATGATGGCATCAGCATAAGAACTGCAGATTGCACGACATCGGAGTTTAGATATCACCAAACCTTATCAACTGGTGTTGTGTTCATAATAGATTCACCATTCACACTTCCGCCATTGTCTTTTGCTGCTTTCCTGTCCATTAAGCTAAGCCGCTTCTGAAGGTCCAATATTCTCTCAGCCTACAAGAAAATGAACTCATCCATAACTGATTGCTACAAGAGAATGAATTTAAACCTAGTCTATTGTCGAATAACGGAACAACCAATTGAACTATTCTAGAGAAACTTACTTGCACTTGGTTACTGCAACGAGTTACACGGGCAATCAAACAATTCGCATGGAAGGTGTGTCCACAGGGAAACACATAAAAGGGGGCCATGTGTCCAGCAGACGTATAGCTTCTTCCTACCTGGTGTAATCCTCCAACAGTCAATATTTTGCGCCGGCATACCTGTTAGTTAAGGAAAAGGAGTTAGCACCATGACATACTGGAGAAGATACACGTGCATAAACTCATACAACCATCTGCATTAAAACGGGAAAGAATTTGGATGCACTTGAGAACACAAGCAATACCAACAAGATGGATATCAACATATATAGTGGGTCATCTTTTCTCTCAAGCTTTGATAGTCATATTTATACATATTTGAAATGCAAAAGAATAGAAACTAATGAAATGCCACACACAAAAATGCAACAGGTATAACACATGAGTCAAGTAAAGAAAATATACAACATCATTTTGGATGTCATGAGCACCAGTCTCTTACCCCACATTCCTCCTCACGATCAATTACAGTGTATCTCTGAGCAAGGGCACCAATATCGCTCCTGATGTTGTCTGCCCCACGCGTAGCATCATCCATCTCCTGCTTCAGTTGCTCAATCTGGCTGTTATAGTCCTTAAGAGATTTGCAGATTTCCTCCTGTTCATAGCATTTTTTAATTATTATTACCAAGAGAATAGGTATAAAATTGAAACATAGAACAGTAATTGCAAACAAGGAACAGTATGCATTCGTGAGTCTTCAAGAAAGAAATGAACATCAGATGGATTTTTTTTAAAAAATAAAGCAGCTCAGACTGCATGAACATTTATATCTTACTTTAAAGTCGTCAATCAATACAAAGTCTGGGAAAAATGGCAAGATATCCTCAATCTTCAGCAAGTTGTTAGTCTCTGATAGGAATTCTATAGCTTTCTTTATATTCTCTCTCTTGACTCCTTTCTCTTGCTCGATGACATGCTTTGCAACCTTAAGCCACAGCTTCTTCCTAAGCTCTTCATCATCTTCAACTTTGTCTGCTTCTGCCTTTGCAAGCTCTAAGTCCACCTAGTGAGGTCCAAATAAAGTAAAAGAATAGGACAACTTCAGGAAATAAGAACTGTTGAACCATCAATATGTAAAGGCACAATGGATGCTTCTCAGATGAAAGTTAGCTCAAGTGAGGTTTACCGTCAAAGCAAGTGCCACAGCTTCCTCGTGCATGGACATCATGCTGTAAATACGAACACAAGCACGCATTCTCTTCTCTTGAAGACATAGACGCAGAGCATACTGGGGTTCATAAAAGTACACAGGGCCATTTGTTTGTCCTTTACCAAACTTGGTGTCCAGAAATTGCAAAAGCTGGGACTCATCCTCCTACAGGTGAATAAACAAGAGTATTAAAAAAATACTACCTAATAAATGAACTGCTAGAAACATGAATGATGATGTGAGTGCAACAGTAAGTAATGTTGCTATGATGAATGAACACGATAATTCCATGTTTCCAACAGAAATAAGGCAAGATGTACCTTCTTGGAATACAGCGAGAGTAACAAATTATGCACTCCAGGATCCTGATTGTTCAAATCTTTGACACAAAATTCCAAGTACTTAATGACCTCATGTGTTTCGTTCCTGCAAGAGTTGCTAACATGTTAAATTCATTACATCATCTACATTGTGGAAAACCAAATTAGCCACTTAGGATTGCGGGTTGCTCCTGAGCTTAAGAAAAAAGGGGGTTAAAACATTTTTTAATAGTTTGATTCAAAGTTTTGCTATCTCAGTGTGGGATTCCAATAGACATGTTATTCATTTCTGTGGCTTCTGACTAGAGTAGCTGCGGATTTGAAATTAATATTTCAATATAAGTATATAACAGATGTTTTTAATGTAATATTCATAGAGTTCCCTGATGTGATAAAACCTTTAGCAGTAAGCCAGTAAGGTTGTTAGAACATGAAGACTCATATAGTATTATATTAGGAGAAAAGAATGGATAATAAGCTGTTTGCATATCATACTTGGCATGTGGTTCGCTCACATAACGCATCATTGCTGGTATAAGCTTCCCTGGATTCAACTTGTTTCTTGCCATCATCCATGATTCGACAGTCTCATAAGCATCTAACATGATTAAATCTGGAGCAAATTTATACTGCAAGAAAACAAGTTATAGGGGAAAAAGATTAGCTGTTTAATAGCTGATGTGAGTAAAAAAAGGTAGCTTTAATGCCGTATAAAGAACAGCAAATATTTTTAGTCCTAGAACAGTGTCGTTGAAAGAATAAATGCAAAGAAATTCTGTACCACAAACTCTACTGGAACATTATGTCGTCGAAGAACTTCCAATGCTTTTCTTGCTTCTCCTTGCTGAAACAGTAAATGAAAATACATTAGGGCCAGCACCTCAGCAAAAGTCAATGGGTTGCACGTAAAGATGAATAATATTCCATATAAGATATACAAAAATGTATTTTGATATATGATTTTTCCGGACAATTCAATGCATTGAGGATGAACCAATGGGCTTCAACAAGACATGTGCAACAAACTACAGTGATACTTTTTCATCAAAAATGTAGTGGTACTAAAATAAAGTATGTGTGTTGAGACATCCATAGAACTAGAAGATGAAAGTTTGGAGATAAATACACATTAATGTATTACGTAGAATAACTATTTCTTTTCTATTTTTAACACGGAGAAGAACTGATTTAAAAACTACAATTTTTCAAAGAGGAGATAAAAACAGAATTTAATGGTAGATATTAGAGCAAGAAGCAAGACCGTCCCAGCCTAGATCCTGCCAAAGCATAGCCTAGCTTGGCCCAAGCCCATCCCAGAACATATGTGTAATACCCCGTTTATTTAAAGAGAATATAGGGAGATCAGGCGATTCCATATTTGCCTCGCTAAGAAACGGGATATAATCTATCCATCATCTTACAACGTGATTTTCGTGACTGAAACGGTTTCAAATAGAAAACCGCATAACTACAAAATTGTAGATCTTTTCTCATAGTCCAAGTTAGAGTACTCATTGACCTAATTTGAAGTTCCAACGTGTGAGATATGGAGCCCACAAGGCAGGTTGCATAGAGAATTAGAGTCCGCAACTGGGTCAACTTCTGAAGCAAATTTGGCAATGAATACGTCGTTTTAAGAAAAGCTCCACAAATAGAAAGTTGAAGTACACTGAGATAGCTAAACGGCAAAAAAAGAATAACTGAATTCCAACTCCGGGAGAGAAAGTTGACCTCCGGAATGTACGCTGCACAAAAAGAAAGTGGAAAACCGACTCGAATTCAAAGTGTATTCCGAATCAAATTCAATGCCGATTGTTTCTAACCCTACCACGTCCAAGCCACGACCCTCCATCCCATTGGGCTTTAAATAGGACCCTAGGGGTGCCCCTGTTGCGCTCCCAAAACCCTGGCCGCCACTCCTCCCTACTACACGCTCCTCCCTGGCCGAGTTCCTCCCCGCGCTGGTGGTGGTGGAGGATTGCTGTGGGTTCGCAAGGGAGAACACGAGGAAGAAGAAGGGAGGGAAGGAAGGAAGGAGGGAAGATCAAGGGCTTCGCGTGCATCGTCGATTTTCTTCAAGGGTAATGATCTAGTAGCCTTTAGTTGGCCCTAGATTAATCGTTGTTCAATTTGTAGATCGCTTGGTTAATGAGAGGTTAGTTTTCAGTATGCCATAGTTCATTTCTGCATGCCCTAGTTCGTCGAGTTTCGACGCAGAACTTTGCGGGGGCAATTATTGGTATTTAGGCTCGGATTCAGAGTTTCGACCAATTGAAAAAGATGTAGATAATTTCGATAGCTTTCCATGAAGGTCTAGATCAATGGATTTGGAGTTGCGAGCGAAAAATTACGGCCTTGAGAAGGTCGCTATCCAGAAAACGGACGCCATTGGCAGATGTAGTGAAGATAGGCTGTTTACGCCTAGTAGATGAATGAATTAAATTTTGGTGATAACTTAAATAAGCTAGAAAATTTTGAGTAGATTCTTGAACTGGTATCATTCATAACTTTTCAAGTTTTAGAAATAAAGATACGAAATTGTGAATTGGTCTATCCTGACAAATTCAGGTACAGTCTTCGGGGAAGGAAACGGGAAAGTAAACGGTGGAATTAGGAGTTTGTCATAACTAGGAAGTTGTAGGCAATTTCGTGAGGATTCTAGAAAGTATTGGTTTGCTGGATTTGAGGTTCAGATGAATAAGTTAGAACCTTTTTACTACTAAGGCAGCGGGTAGTACGTCCGGTATAATCGAGTTAATTGTGGCGTTTTGGCGTAGACATGCGAGGGTGATTAGCATAATGATTTGGTGCTGTGGTGATGTGATTTTGGTAATGTTTTTGAATTGTTTGTTCAGAGAGTGAGGCCTCTAGTGCCTTACCGCCACGTCGTTATCCGGCTCCGAGGGAATAAAGAGGCAAGTGCATGGTAGAATGGTGATCGATGGTTTGATCATTGTCTTCTTTATTATTCATTGTCATTATGCTGTTTATTCCATTACATTGCTTTTTTACACATCTTGAGAATGAATATGGATTGTTATTATTGATGATATGATGTGGTAATAACATGGAGGTAAAGATGATGTATTATGTTGATAAATAATTAAAGATGTTGCATCATTTATATTTATCATGATAAGAATGCATGAGTCAGGTCGATGAGAAAGTCATATAACTAGTCCGGTGAGATCGGTGAGAAAGATACATGACTAGTCCGGAGGACTTTAGATAAAATCCTACTTCGGTGAAGGCTCCACGGGAGTAGAGGAGGTCACCGATCCTTTTGAGAACGGGCTTGAGAGTGAACACTGTCGCGGGTGTTCACTCGTGCTATACCGGTATAAGCGAAGAAAAGAGTATGTAGACATGTGGTATAGAATTGCATCGCATTAAATGAAAATTTGTTATGATATGTGACTATGAGCAAAAAGAGAAATAAAAGGATAATGTTAATGATGATATTGATTATGGTTGATAAATTATCGTTCATTGTTTTATTATTGTGCATGTTGAGTCATAGACTCACTCTTGCTCTACTGTTGTTTTAGGTGACCGTTGACGATATTTCACTTAGGAAGGAATAGTGCACTTGGAACAATTGCATACACTCAAATACTTGATTCATTTGTCATGAGAAATCTTTACTATATTGTGATGGAATATCTTTTAGGACATGATAAATATTGAATAATTCTAGATGATTAATTGAAACTTATTTATTCATTCAAGACACTCTATTTGATTGGTTTTGCTTAATTCTTGGACTATTATTCTGCTATGCTATCTGGAGTTTAAATCACTATGCTTACCATGTTGTTATTCATATATTATTGTAACCCGTTGACGGGTTTTAATATTGAATTACTTGCAGGAATTTATCACTAATTAATGTTAAAATTAATAGTTAGTGCAGTTTATTGATATTCCGGCTCAGTGTTGGGTCTACAATATGTTGAACATTCTTCTCTAAAATAACTAGTTGGGTTGTGGTATTTGCCAACTCCTTTTTGACCTCGAGTAGGTATAAAGCAGTAGTAGCAGATATGTTATAAAGCAGTGGTAGCAGATATGTTATCTGTGTGTATTCCTTCGCACAAACATGATATAACAAATAGCATGTCAAGACTAGCTAGCACTTGGCAGTAGGCAGCGTGTCCTACAATTAGGCCCAACAACAGTAGTGTCAACACATTTCTTAAAAGGAAAAAAATCCATAAACACCCTCGTAAGTCAACTACTTTTTCAATTTACCTCCCATATCTAATTATCATTTATTTTTTCCTCCATAAGTTAAGTTGGCGTGCAAATAACCCCCTAGGCTATATGTTAGCACTATTTCTCGTGGTTTTATTATCTTTGGCACTTGTTTTAGTGGTGTCAATACTTGTTTCAATGATACTAATACTTATTTCAAATATTTGGGTGATTTTGGTACTTGTAATGCATTGTTTCAGTGCTAAAATCTTGTATTACAAATACCAAAAACACTCAAATCGATGAAACAAGTATTGATACCACTTAAACAAGTACTAATATCATTGAAACAAGTGCTAAAGATAATTAAAACAACGAGAAAATAGTGTGAACATGCGAAACAGGGGGGGATTTGCAAGCCAACTTAACGTACGGGGACAAACAACAACAAAGCCTTTAGTCCCAAACAAGTTTGGGTAGGCTAGGAATGAAATCTCCTCAAGGTCAAAGAGACGAGAGCCTTGCAAAAAAATAAAAAAAAATAATAATGAAAAAAAACTTACAAGGCTAAAACTCTAAACCGTACATCCTACCATCTGAGTCGAGAGCCTAAAACATATCCCCTAAACCTTCTTATGGTTCCAATACGTGGACAGCTAATTTCCACGCGCTCCTATCCAAAGCTAATTCTAAGAGAGACAAAGTAAACAAAAATAAGATATGGGGGGCAAATTGAAAAAGCATGTGATTTATGGGGATGTTTATGGATTTTTCCCTTCTTAAAATGATAAATGCCCATATGATGATACCAACCTGAATGTAATGATGAACAACAATTTCATATTGCTCCTTCAAACCAGCAAAATACACTAGCTCATCCACTCTTCCATAACTGCAAAAGTTTTGAAGAGGCTGGTCAGAGGCTTACGCATGCAGTCAACAATGCAATGAAACAGACGAGAAAACACAAGGCCATCCAATGCATTACAAGTACAGAAGAACAATCTAAACTAAAGAAATGGAATACTTTTACATCTATCCATTTATGCAACTCAGAGCATTTTCCCTGGTAACGAAATATGTTATCGAAGGTTCAAATATACAGTTCTTCTTGTCCATAATCCTACTGGGAGATTATAGCAAAAGGACACGATTAGCTTTCCGATCATCTGAGACTCCTCAGGGTCTAATAATCCTTTCGTCGCAAGTGTTGATCAACACTTTGAGATTGGTTTCAGCTTATCACAAATTCATACCATATAGTCTTAACTATTCAAACTATACTTGTGATCAAGGATCAAAATCCCGGTACTGGAGAAAATACCGCTCGACAGCCGTTTTCCGGTTACCGGAAAAAACCCGGTCGAAATTCGAATACTGAAATTTGAATTGGGGAAGTAACCACTGGGATTTTTGAATTTAAATTTAAATTTGAAAATTTTCGGCCGGTTTTTTGGATCCCAGTTCCCACCGGGATTTCGGTAGCCGTTGGGATTTCGATCCTTGCTTGTGATATAGTATGTATCTGTATGATTGTACATATATGAGAGTGGAAACAAACCCAAAATATAACTGAAACATAATGCGCAACATTAAGACAACATACCTTTCCAGTAGTCTCATTGTTGTTGCTTCATCTAATACATCTTTGCCATCACTAAGAAACGCACGGAATTCATCTACTATTGAACGATATTCAGAGTTGTTGGACTCTGCTACTGCATTTGTAGCGGTGCCTGTGCCATCTTCCAATAGGAGGCGATTAATCTACAAAAATTACACAAAATATATTGAATAGCCCCCAAAAAAATGCAGTTACTCAACCCAAGATTGAAGCAAAATTTCCGATACCACTGGAATAGAGGTCATATTATTTTAGAAGGCTAGAAAATGGAATAGTGGGTAGTAGGTACCTTGTCTAAGTACAGCTCAGTAGCCCAAGTCGAGATCATTGTAATCTGTATCTTGTCATCTTTGGTGAGGTTATCGAGCCTTCTCAATAAGAAAGTCCTGAGAGCATCCTGTCAAGTAGAGTATTAGACAAAGATGATAATTTCAGAGATAAATTAAACATGTCCATGAAAAAAATTAAATGCACAACCTTAATGATACTATATTTCTCATGATCAATGTTGAAAGTACCAACACTTCAATTTTACACATGGATGTGACGAAGATCAGATATACAATAAATCAATAAATCAATAAACAAGAGATCTCATAGAAGCTTTCAACAATATCTGATTGACTAATAAGAGTATTCTAGAAAGATAGCACTCTCACAAACTTGCAACAATGTACTGCATCAGAAAGTTTAGAGTAAAATTACCTGTTCACCTACGGATATAAATTTCAAGCTGATCTCCTCAAATGATAGGATATAATTCATCTGAAATCAAGAAACATGGCACTTAGTCTCAATGTGAACAGGACAACAAAAATAGCAATAACCCTTACTAAAGAACACAATTAACAGTAAGGGTCTCACCTTTGCATAGAAGGAAGCTGCAATGTAATACCCTTTTGCAGCAAATGCAGCATCAGCCTGCAAAATAGAAGGTTTTTATACAACATAAGTCACTGATCATCACAAGATTCAAAATAAAGTCCAACTTATCATCATATAGAATAAAATAATGTAGGAGCAAAAAAGAGCAGATTCTTGTACAAACATGCTCACGTGCATCAAGATGTATGAACATTACCTGCACTAGATAGACTTGGTCCCTCTGTAAAGAGTTACGGCAATGGGACAAAGCAGCAGCATATTCCTTCATATCCAAGTATACTTGCCACATGTCACGACCCTCATCAGTAGTAGAAACCTAAATGACAGACAACATTAGCAAAACAATTCTAGAAGCATTTATTACATGACTCAAAGCAAATATCAGAGAGTTCTGCACCTGGAATATAGAATTTTCGTCATATGCATAGAAAAGTCCAGTTGATGCATCACTACAAAGTTCAATGATCCCTTTTGAAGATTCTGGGGTATTATCAACTATGAGTTCCTCCACAATTTGCTGACTGATTCTGTTCACAACCTAAAATTTACAGGTTATGTGTTGCCTTTATAAAGAAATACATATGAGGGGAGAGAAAATAATGCGAGAAAGCGAAGTAAATCAAAGAGAAAAGGTGCGAAGGTAGTTTTTCACAGAATCATACCTTAATCTTGTCCCCAATCAAAAGCAGAAAATGGAATTCAGACAATGCAAATGACCTTGGTTTAATGCTAGAATCTCCCAGTTTTGAATAGTCAAAAAAACCCTTATTTTCCACAAAGTTCTCATCTCCACTAGTAGAGCTGCAAAATTAATTTTAGTTACAATAAAAACAACTACTACAGATAATATAGTGCTCTAAATTGAGTTTCCCAAAATTTATTTAAGAAAGCAACGAGAACATAATGCAGTAGTAAAAGTATTATTACAGAATGCAAGATAGACTAACCAACCAAAGTACTTATCAGACCCAATGGGTTAAAAAAGCTTCATACCGAGACTCGAAGTTCATTTGGCCTAACTTCTTAATATTAAGTTTATCATCCACTACGCCTAAGCAGATGCAGTGCAAAAAACATGGCTTATTAGTGGCTTGGTATAAATGTAAGCTTGAAGAACCCTACCCCTAAAGAGAAGCTGAAGCAGCTAGCGGGGAATTGCAAGTGTAAAGTTCATACAGGCTTTTAATCTAGAAAACTCAAACATTCATTAGGGCTCATCTTATTGTTAGATTTGTGAGAGAAGAGAGAATGAGGGCTGAATTCTTAGATCTATTGCAAGAGTCCAAAGGGCAATATAAAGTGTACAAGAGAGAAACCCTATAGGCTATACTACACTACAATTCCATAACTACCCCTAACACTTGCATGACTATTACACTTCTACCACACATCACACTACTACCCTTAACACCCCACTCAAACTCAATGTGTATGCAATAGTATTGAGTTTGAAAAGGACAACACTAGAATAAAAGATAAATTCAAAGTCCGAGCTTGAAGATGTCGTTGAAGCATGCAACTCTTGAAACCGACAAGAATAGAGAGAGATGCCAAATCAAGCCGATGAAGAGAGAGAGAGAGAGAGACGAAGACACGATCCAGATCCGCCCACCCAAGAAGTGAGGTAACGATGTCGAATCTGGCGCCCAACAAAGGCAAACACGACGAACTAGATCCGCCCACCCAAGAAGTGAGGTGGTGGTGTCGAATCTGACGCCCGAAGAAAACAAAGACGAAGAGATAGTTGATGATGACGACAAAGAAGGTCATTGGTCAAGAGTCGTAATGATGTGAAGATGTGTAACAAGATGGCTACAAGAGAGGACCAAGAGGGCAAAGTCGCATCAACAACGATGATGGGGGTGAACGCACTCGATCCAATGGACGGACCGCGGCAACCCGAAAAGGAAGAAGCAATCGACCGATCGACAAAAGATATGGACTGGCACAACTTCGACAAACTCAGAGAGATGCAGCGAACTTGGATGGACTCGATGGAAATCAAAGGAAAATAGACTTAAGATACTAGTAGCAACAACAAATATTAGTAGCAGGATACTTGTAGCAACAACGAACAAACACAGCATCACAGCTAGCCCAACTAGCAGCCAATATACCCGCATAAATGCACACCAACAACAAGCACTTCAGCCCACATGTGTAGCCTAGCATGGCCCATCAAGGGCAAAGAACAAGCAGAGCTGCAACCGAAGGAGCAGAAGCAGAGCTTGCACCAGAGAATCACCAGCACTGCAGAAGGCAGAGCAGAGGAGCTCGTGGATGGTGACATGGAGAAGCTGTGATGGTGGCTAAGACTAGCTTAGCGGCGAGCTCTGGAGGCCCCCAATGAGCAGTTTGAGGGAGATGGTGACGGAGATGAGCTCGAGCACGTCAGAGCAGAGAAGCTGAGATCCAGGCAGCGGTATCCCAGGGCAGAGAAGCTCGACACGGCAATGACGAGCTCGGTGGAGGCAGTCGGAACCGGACCACCGGTGACAACGGGATCCAGCCACCTCGGGCAGCAGCGGTTGATAAAGCCGAAGGAAGACGGCGCAGGGGCCGTGACCTTGAAGAAGAAGATGGCTTGGGAGCTCAGCGACGAGGAGGGCTCCGCATCGGGGAGGACGTCGACGACGAGTCGAGCTGGGGAGCCCGAAAGCATCGGACGCAGAGACGCGGCCCCTGGAAGGTGGTGGGAAGACGCGATGTCAAGGCTGAGGTCAGCAAGCCCGACATCGATGTCGTCGACGTGGCGCCGCTTCTACTGGCGGGTGAGCTACCGCGGCGACGCGAGGAGGTTCCCGGTGTCGCACCCGCAGTGCGACTGGGCGCGCGAGGTGGAGGCCCACGCGAGGGAGGCCGGGGAGTAAGGCGATGAAGAGCGAAGAGGACTGCTGCTGCTGTTGCCAGTGATGAAGATGAAGACCGGCGACAGCAGGGATCGATGGATCCTAGGACGGGGACACCAAACCCGGCCAGCTCCGTCCGGATCTGGTCAGGGGAGACGATGTCGGCGCCGGATCCGGTCGAATCCGACCGACTGCGATGTGCAGATAAGATGGCGATGCCTCAGGCGACGAAGACAACGGATCCGATCGTCTCCGACGGCGGAGCGGATCCGGGAGTAAGGAGGCGATGCGGATCTGAGAGCAAGGAGGCGGAGGCCGCGCGGATCCGAGAGCAGGAGCCCTGAGGGGAGGGGAGGTGGAGGCAGCGCAGGGGAGCAGGAGCCCAAAGGTGACCTAAGGCGGAGGTGGCGCGGAGCAGAAGATCCGGTCAAAGTCAGAGCGAAGGAGGAAGATCCAGTCGTCTCCAGCGGCGGCGCGCGGATCTGGCCGGGAGACGGCCTGCCGATGCCAGATCCGGGCATGAGACGGGCGGCGGCGGCGGTCCAAGAAGAGGACGACTCCAGGACAAATCGAGCTCAGGGACGATGATGGATGAACAGCTCCAGCTGCGCATCGAGCTTGCTCTTGTCCGTGAGGCTCTTGAACGTGATCTTGTCCAACGCATCAAAGGAGTTGGAGATGAGCTCGCGGAGGAAGATCTCCTTGTTGGAGTAGAAAGTGTTGATGATGAGGGAGAGGAGTTGGTTGATCTCGGCCTGGAAGGCGAAGGTCTCGGTCTCCATCGCCATGGTGCCTATCCTAAGCTCTGGACTAGCGAGATGAGAAGCGCACAGGAGGCGGCTAGGGCTAGGAGGGGTTCTGTTGCTGCTGCTTGAAGAAGAAGACCGAGACAACTAGCTGATATCACTGTTGCTACATGATAGTTGATATTAAGAAACTACTGATATGTAAAGATAAAAACGAGATTATGTGTTGCCCCCAGGAGTGGAGATTGATCCTCTCGGGGGCGGCAGCAGTGGAAGAAGATCAAGGCTTGAGTATGGATCTAGGCTCTGATACCGTATTAGATTCGTGAGAGAAGAGAGAATGAGGGTTGAATTCTTAGATCTATTGCAAGAGCTCAAGAGGCAATATATAGTATAGAAGAGAGAAACCCTAGACTACACTACAATTCCATAACTACTACTAACACTTACATGACTATTACACTTCTACCACACATTACACTACTACACTTAACACTTGTAAGGTTATCCTGTTCCTAAATAGAATTTTTACAGTTTCCAAGTCTTAAAGGTACAACGTTGATCATTAATTCCTATCAAAATATGTTTGGTCATAAGCTAATATTTCGAAAGTAACCTTGATGAGGAATCTAATTGTATTTTCATGTGGCTCATCTAGGTAATTTGTGTATACATAGTCAAAATTCAAAAGGTTTGACTGTGCATTTCCCAAAACAACTTATATTTGGGAATGGTAGAGTAGATTACTTGTCTCAATTGCTGTAAGCTCAAAAATCAAACATACAACAAGGCTTGGTCAATTAAGGAAAATCTGTGTACTAGGAGCATATGAACAAATCAGTGGTTCATTGTGTTAGGTGAAAATATGATTAGACAACACACTAGAGAAAACTATAGCAAACTTGATACGTGATCCACTTCCATTACATATTCTGTGGTAAAAAAAAATGTTGAATCCAGAAATTACATATTTCACCTGTGTTGAGCTCCAAAATTCAGTTCACCATGATAGATTCCAGCTCCAGAAAGCCATCCAAAGTGTTTAGCCCTTCTTTGCTTGATAAAGAAATGTAGTTCACTGGATGTCATGCAATGGATACAAATGTTACACAGAAAATTACTGTGCACAATAATACAGTGTATGAAATGCAGCTCCTTTACCCTAGAAAATCATATAAATGAAATCAAGCTACACTTACCTATTAGGTATTTCTCCTGGGAGCTCCATAAAGTGGATGGCACGATCGGAATAGCTAGCAAAAACAGTCTGTGCAGTATAGTTGTTATTACAGTCTTGCACATAGGAAAGTTTTAAAATTGAAAATACAGCACAAAGACCTTCTACAGAACATTTTAGTACATGATGCTGCTCTCTAGATACTGACTTGAAATGCCTGTGTATATAGTGTGGGACTTCTTGAGGTTACTAAGCCATGTCATTCAATGTAAGCAATGACACCGATGAGGTTCTCATCGCGGTTTTGCAATGACAGTAGTTTGGGACTTCTGAGGTTACTAAGCCATGTCATTCAATGTAAGCAATGGCACCGATGAGGCCTTCGAAATCTGAAGTTTAAAAATTGGGTTTTTCAACTAAATCTGGATTACCCCATTACATTCAATATAAGCGTATGTCTTTGAAACTTGCAACTGATGAAATTGAGCAATAATACTTACTTCCAATGAACCAATGCCGGTGAACGAGTAAAGCCGCGTCGGCGTGACAGCCATCACATAGAACCTTGTGGCGTTCCCAACCACGGCCGTCTCCATCTGCACAACCGAAATGCTCAACCACACACTCCAACCGAAGCAAAGTAACACAAACGTGTAACCAGGGGTGGACTGACGACAACTCAAACCTGCAGGTCCTTGATGCCCTCTCGCAGCTCGGTGAGCTCGAAGAACAGCTTCACGTACTTCTCCCTCTTGTCGGCCTCGTCGACAGCCATCTCGAAGATCTGCCCGCTCTCCGTCCCCAGGATCACCTCCTTGGTCGACGCTGCAGCACCAAAATCGCAGAGACTCCACAATCAACAATCATGGAACAGCACGGGCGATCAAAGTATAATTCGATCAAGAAACAGTGATAGATCACCTTCGGTGATGGATTGGCAGTTCCAGGCGACGGCATTGACCAGGAGGCCGCGGAGGCGGGGCAGCGGCTTGGGGCGCGGCCACCTGGCGTGGTGGTAGTAGGTCTCGGCGCCCCCCGGGTGGACCACCGTGGTGACGCAGTGCTTGCCGCCGGGGTCCAGGAACACCCGGTGCACCGCGTGCTAGCCGGAGCGGCCGCCCCGAGGTCGAGATCTGCAGGAAGAGGCGACGATAGTTAGCTAGGCACGAGCGATGAGACGAGGCCTGCGAAGAGGAGGGAGGGGGAGGACGGGGCGTGCCGTGGGCGTCCTCGAAGGAGAAGTCGTGGCGGACGAGCCAGCCGCGGGAGGTGCCGAGGACGATGACGTCACTGCCGGCGGCCATGGAGGTGACGGCGCCGTGGCCCCGCGCGGCGTGGCGCTCCAGGGGGTCGACGGAGAAGAGCTGGCCGCCGGGGGCGGCGGCGGAGGCGGCGTCCATGGTCCGGGGCGCCCGGCCGACCGGCGAGTTGGTCGGAGGCGATGCGCGATTTTGGAATCAGGCCGTGGGCTCACGGGGAGGTTTTACGAGTAGAAAAGGAAGCGAGATGGCCGCAGCCCAATTTGTTCGATACGGAAGTATTAGTTGGATTCAAATTTTACCGAAATTTAGCGGCAGTTGGATCGAATTTGTGCCTTTTTTGTTCCGCAGAATTTGCTACAGGACATCACACTTGGCAGAACGCACTGGAAAATTGTGATTCGACCAATGGGCACTGGAAAATCACGCGCATTTGCTAAAATACACTTTTGCCAATCTAATAATTGTTCAATGGGTGCTATTAGTAGTCGGACGTATGGGTAGAGCTTCCCGCCCGTACGGTCCGAAAAATAAATATTGAGCTGATAACAACAGCAAAAAAGTACTCGCTCTCCATGTTTAATTAATGTTTGTCTACCTGCACATGAACACTGATGTCACTCGCCGTAAGGCTAAAATTTGCATGCGTGTTTCAATTATCACAGCGTAATCAATAGTTACATGTCCATCGAATTGGCCGGGTCTATAGATCGAACGGAAGGAAAAATCAGTAGTTATGTGACCGTCAAAATTTGCATGCGTGTTTCGATTTCCGGACAACGGTTGCAACATCTTCGGATAACAGTTGCAACATATTCGATAATGGTTGCAACATCTTCAGACAACAGTTGCAACATATCCGGACAATGGTTACAACATCCTCATACAACAGTTGTAACATCTCCGGACAATGGTTACAATATCTCCAGACAACGGTTGCAACATCCTAGAACAATGGTTGCAACATCCCCGGACAACGGTTGCAACATCCTAGGACAATAGTTGCAACATTCTCGGACAACGGGTGTAACATCATAGGACAACAGTTGCAACATCTTAGGATAACAGCTGCAACATCTTCGGACAACGGTTGCAACATCCCCGAACAACGGTTGCAACATCTCGAACAACGGTTGCAGCATTCTCGGACAACGGTTGCAACATCCCCGAACAACGGTTGCAGCATCTCCGGACAATGGTGGCAACATCCTCGAACAATGGTTGCAACATCACAAATCAAAACAAAGCATCTAAAAAATACGTTGAAAAATATTGCAACATCACCGTGAACCGTATGCAACAATTTTTTTTCATATATACAACATTTTTCCTACATATTGCCTTGTAGTTGCTGGGCTTGTTGTTGGCTTTCAGTAAAGCTGAGTTAATCCTTGTGTCTAAAAAAAGCTGCTGGGTTTGCTAGCTCCGGGCATGTTGCTCTTCAGGTTTACTGGTTAAGCATTGAAAATATCTAAGAATGATGTCGAGAGCTATCGCCGTAGTTTCATTCAATTAGAACTCAACCATTTGATTAGACATGTAGACGTCTGATGTAGACATGTAGACGTCTCATGATGAGAACCAAAAGACTTTGCCTCTGGCTTCTTCTCCCCATCAGCGTGCGTCCGGAGGACGTCTTTACCTTGTCATTGCCCTTCATTCAATTAGAACTCAACCATTTGATTAGACGTCTGATGTAGACGTCTGATGTAGACATGTAGACGTCCCATGATGAGAACCAAAAGACATTGCCCTTGGCTTCTTCTCCCCATCAAAAAGGAAAAAAATCGCACGGTGTGCGAGGAGCTAACGAGCGCAGACTGGATCACTTCGCTAAAAGAACTCGTACACGTCATATCAGCGTGCGTCCGACGCCCCGGACGTCTTCACCTTATCATTGCCCTTGTTCAATAGATACATAGATACGAGGGATTAACAGGAACTAAACCAATATCTCACGTATTCAACTCAGGAGTCAGGATGCATCAGGCTCCCAGGTCAGATGAAAAATTCACAGGATCAAACCAAAAGACAAAGAAAAGGAAAACTTATGTTGATGATTATTCTAAAATTACGACATACTCAGAAAAAATCCCGTCAGTAAGGTCACCGACTATTTCAGCTCTTTCGTATTCGTGCCACTTGGATGATCGACGCTGGACAACCTCTAAATTCCCAAGGCCCCCTTCATCCTCTTCAATATCCCCATCAAGCAGATCTGCAGATGTTACTCTAAATTCTTAAATAAATTGGGTTGTGTGCATTCTTGATGCAGAGATCGGGAGAGAAGTTTCTCTTCCATTATCTAAAAAAACACGCCTCAGCACCGGCGACAGCTTCATTATCTGCCTGACCAGGCCAATGTGCGTCTTTGCTCCATCGAAGCCAATCATGGCAAGTTCCTTCAAGTGATTGTACTACTGAGGATATTGTGCATCCACCCCTTTACAAACTTCACCAATGTTTGTCTTCTCTGAACTGTCAATCTGCATCCAAAGTACTTCTACCAATTTCAGAATTTTAGAAAACTCAAGTGTACATCTATGAAAAGAATATAGTTCTCCAATCAACAAAAAACATACATGAACATGGAGCGTCTCCAAGACAAGTGCAGCATCAAGGAGGAATATATCCCACTCCACAGGCACATTTGCAACAAATAGCCTCTTGAGCTGATGGAACCGACTGGGAAGAACTGCTTGTTCAACCCACATCTACATGCACACAAATGTAACAAAAAAATGTCACACACTCACGCAACACTATGATTTTACTACGATAATTCATTTCAGCCTTTCAGAGATTATTGCTCACCTGAGGTCCTTTGAATTGCAGAACAACATTCTCTAGGGGAGGGATCCTTTCGAAAAATTTCTTCAGTGGGTACATCTTGTTGCTACTTGTGAGTTGTGATGTTATCTTTGCTGTTAGCTTCAGGTTGTAAGTAGTCCAAACTCAAATGCCTAAGTTGAGGCACATTGCCATAGTGTACTTTGGTTGGCTGACAGTTTCCAGACACGGCAGGGAAAACAGATAAAGTTTAACAAAGTTGCAGCTGTCCATCTTAAGATTCTTTATCTTTAATCTTGGGGCATTAATCTCAAACACTGGTGAGTCAATACAACAAAACATAAACCGGAGGTCCTTTATCTGGGTACAATGTCTGAGAATAGCACCAGTCCCCCGTACAAGAAGATTGCTCAAAGAGAGCTTGGTGAGTCTCCGAAACACGGAGGATTTATGCACATTCACAGCGGTCCAATTGGAGAGAGCCAAGCACTTCAACCGCACCTTCTGGCACCCACCGAAGCGCTCAAAGTTGTAGAATCCATGGTCAACATCGGTAAGATCCAAATCCTCAACCTTCCACCTGACAATGGCAGCGGTAATCCACTGATTAATCCAATAGCGTGAGTTACTTCCGAAGGTTTGAACCCTCAGATCCTTGATAGACCGGCATTTGCACACACTCTTTGGAGCTAGGAGAAATTTGTTCACCCACTTCACATAGCGCCTCATGAGTCATGACGCGGCGCTCGTAACGTTCCAGGCTGTACCAGTACCACCGGCAACACCATTTCGCAAGCGACGACAGCGCGTTCTAGCGTTCCAATTAGCGAAGGCTCGCTTCTGCTCAGCTTAACCCCAGTAATTAGGGCACCACTGACTGGAGCTTAAGAAGGAAACTGGGGCGGTGGAACTGTGGGAGAAGATGGACGCATGAAGCAACAAATGAAAGAAATCGCTGAGCAAGAATGATGTTTATGGGAGAGGGAGAGAGACGTGGGGAGCGTACTCGTTTGGAGGAGGGCGCGGAGGTGAGATCGGAGGCCTTTCTAAGGCGGCGGTAAACGCGAGGGCGAGGTGAGTCCATCGCCGCCGGCGGGGAGGAGACGGCCGGCCGGCGAGCAAAGGCGGCGATGGAAGGGTCTTCGGTCGGTGCTCGTTTGTGATTTGTAGGCCTACGATACGAGAATAGTGTCCGGCTCTTATCCTAGAGGAACTATTATTAAGGTTACTTTTAAATAATTTTCGAGTTTTTATTTCAGAATAGCTCATTTTCGAGTTTTTATAAGAACAAAATAATTTTCAAGTTAGAATAAACTTAACAGCAAATAGAAATCGGAAAAGAAAAAAAAAACAGGAATTTGAATCGATTTAAACATATCGAACTCCACCTGAAAGAAACCATGTGTTTAAGGCCCTGTTTGGTACAACTTCTACTCTCAGCTTCTCGATAAAATTTTGAGGAGTTGGACCAAACACCTAGCTTCTCAAAACCACTCGATTCTGATTCTCGCGAGGAGCTGTCTGAAAAATGAACTAGCGACGAGAAGCAACCTTTCCGTAGATTCTCGTGAGAAGCCAACTTAGGCCCTGTTTGGTAGAGCTCCAGATTCTTATTTTTCAGATTCTGCTCCTGATTCTCTGATAATCTACTTCTCTGAGAATCAGGAGCAGTCTGTTGAAAGTGTTTGGCTCGTAGGTTGGCTCCAAAAACCATATGAGGAGGCAAATAGACCATGTTACCTCTGGTTGTAATAATTCAATTGTATTTGTGTTTTTCTCCTATATATTTGTACACAAATTATAGAGTTTTTTCCCCTAAATTTGTTTAGACCACGTGAATGTATATATGTTGTATATATACACAATGCCAGGTTACATTGCATTTACACTTCATAACGGATTACAACTGTGTATAAAATTTTTTTTGTATCGTTCACGCTGCGATAGATGAAGCCGAAGATATCACATTCATTTCGTATAAGTGTTTAAATGATAATTAAATGATATTACGTACAATTATTGAAATGATAAATGAGTCATAACAAAAGACCACAAAAATTCACAAGTAGTGTGTCCATCATCCTGAACGAGCAATTGCACTTGCAAGGTCATCACGGAAACTATCCATGGATGTAGCACTAGTTTGCGACGTTGACGCATCCGATGCATACTGAGAAATGACACATTTGGTATATCTTGATGGTATTGTAGGTATATAATTTGGATCCCGATCGAACCTACGAAAATGTATGTCTGGCGAAGCATGTTCACGTATGAAGTTGTGGATTCCCATGGTTGCTGCAACAATCATCTTTTGCTTGGACATAGGAAAGCTCGGCATCTTAAGAAGAATTCTCCATTTCATCTTCCATACACCAAAGGGCATCTCAATTACGTTGCAAACACTCGAGTGCAAATGGTTGAATTTCTCTTTCTCACCACTAGGAGCAACACCTCTTTGAAATTCTGGAACATGGTACCTTTGGCCCTCGTATGGCGCTAAGTACCCAGGCCTGTTCGGATAACCAGCATAGACAAGATAATATTTACCTACAACAGAAGACGAAAAATCCTTGTATATCAACATCCGATACATGAACATTTCAAGTAAATAATTTTATAAATGATACCAAGCAAAGAAAATTACCTTGTGGAGGATGTGGAAAGACTTCCCGGTCTACATCCAATGCATGATAAAGCACACTAGTATCATGCATAGCTCCTGGTTGTCCAATAGATGCGTATGTGAAGCGCATGTCAAAATCACATACCGCCATGACATTCTGTGTTGCACTTCCTGATCTACCAATATATCTAATTAGATCTTCTGGAGCAACAGTTGCAAGAATGTGTGTACCATCGATAGCTCCAATACAGTCTTTAAAATGTGGCCACATCCTTCGATCATTTCTAATTCTACTGTGAACCGTAGAGAAGTTTGGATCCTTTGACCTCACAAAATCTTTAGACATTCTGACCACACATTGCAAAACCTCATCAAACTTCCTTCTAATTGTCTCACCAGAATGCTTGAACCGATTCTGCACTCTTCGGTTAGATTCACAACCACCACAAATGTATAGGAAAAGAGCTAGTGCTTCAATTTAACTTGTATGCGTAGTTGATTTCAAATCATATGTACTCACCAAAAGGTCATGTAGACTATGAAAGATCGTAGCATTCATACGAAACATGTGGTAGCTTTCTCCCGGAGTGGTCAAAGTTTCTTTCACCCAACCCATTCTACTAAGCCGAGAAGTCCTAGGCTCACTCTTGTCCAAGTAGGTTGAGTGATAATTCTCCATGATAATTGCAGTAGCAGCGAGGTGACTTGACATGTCTTGCCACAGACACATCATCTGTATGTCACACTCATGTTCCTCACCTGATATATTACTCCCTTCACTATCGCTTTCAGAAGACGACATCTGTACATGAACATACAAAAACACAACAACATAAATGGCAATTTAAAAATACATGAGCACGCATTAGGTCCAAATAACAGTTTATAACTAGTGAAAAATGTCTTATAATCCAAAAAAGGTCTTACAACTAATAGAGAAATAAAGAATAATAAAGGCGAATACAAGATAAACTACTTGTAGTAATGTCTCTAGAATCATCCTAACGTTACAATAAATTTTCTATTTGCCATACTTGGCATCGTACTTCCTTTTGAGCCATTCAAATCGTTCTTCACTATTGCACAAGGTCATAAACATTTCCCTTTGCTCCTTCTTTACGAAAATTTCAGATGCAATGAAGTGCTCATTACTCCCATTAATAGCACCACACTCTTTAACCGATTCCATTACATCCTTGATGCTACACACTGAGTTTTCCTCTATTTTTTTTTGCAAATGCTTCAAAAGATGCATGCGACTTCTCATTCAACTCAAGAATTCTTCTCAGTTGATCTTGCATGACCACAGAACCACTCTTTGGTTTCTTCCCCTTATCATTGCTAGGGCCGCAAGCTCTCTTTCCTTTCCTACCAATTGGTGATTCATCTTCATAATCATTGTTATATTTGTCATCACACTCATCTTCAAGCTCTTCAATATCAATAGTGCCAAGTGTTACACGTTAAACCTTCACTAATAAATAGAGCTAGGTGTGTACATTAATGCATTTAAAAATAGGTAATGAGTAATAACATACTTTTTAATTTCTTCCACCGTTCGGCGGTGGGCTTTGAGGCAATGTTCCCATTGCAGAGACCAATGGTCTTCACTAGTGTTCTCGTTGTTCCACTGTTGCGAATGTCAAATTGACACCAACAACAAGATATGGACACCTCAAGTATCCAACCATCTAAAGTACCCAAACATTTTGGACAACAACTCCTCATTTTGAAGTCCAAACCTTCTCAAACTTGGAACATCCTTTATATTCATGTCAATGCCAAGTGTTACACGTTAAACCTTCACTAATAAATAGAGCTAGGTGTGTACATTAATGCATTTAAAAATAGATAATGAGTAATAACATACGTTTTTAATTTCTTCCACTCGTTAAGTCGCGGTGGCCTTTACTATCGGAGAACCACTTTAATCATGCTGTATTCTTTTCATGGTCCAAACCTAAATTGAGGATAAAGGCCATCAACTAGCATGACCTTGAAATAACAAACGGTATGTGATTTTGACATGCGCAACAGAGGCAGAAAACGATCCCAAATCACATACGCATCTATTGGACACTCGGTGCGGCAGCGGCGCGATGGAGGTCAGCGAGTGCGCTCGGGACGACGGCGCTCGGGGACGAAGCGGCACTCGGGGATTTCGCCTCGATGCGCGAGCGGTCGGGGATTCGCGAAGGGGTTTCGGCTCGGGTGGCTCGCGCGATGGGGGTGGGAAGGGGTTAAGTGGATGGCATTTTGCGGGTAAATAGACTCAACTTCAAAGGGTATTTTGCTTCTATTAAGTTGGCTTCTCACGAGAATCTACGGAAGGTTGCTTCTCGTCGCTAGTTCATTTTTCAGACAGCTCCTCGAGAATCAGAATCGAGTGGTTTTGAGAAGCTAGGTGTTTGGTCCAGCTCCTCAAAATTTTATCGAGAAGCTGAGAGTAGAAGCTGCATCAAACAGGGCCTTAATAGATGTCGTCTTAAAGCGATAGTGAAGGGAGTAATATATCGGTGAGGAACATGAGTGTGACATACGATGAGCTATGCATGATACTAGTGTGCTTTATCATGCATTGGATGTAGATCACGCGAAGTCTTTCCACATCCTCCACAAGGTAATTTTATTTGCTTGGTATCATTTATAAAATTATTTACTTGAAATGTTCATGTATCGGATGTTGATATACAAGGATTTTTCGTCTTCTGTTGCAGGTAAATATTATCTTGTCGATGCTGGTTATCCGAACAGGCCTGGGTACTTAGCGCCATGCGAGGGCCAAAGGTACCATGTTCCAGAATTTCAAAGAGGTGTTGCTCCTAGTGGTGAGAAAGAGAAATTCAACCATTTGCACTCGAGTGTTATAACGTAATTGAGAGGTCCTTTGGTGTATGGAAGATGAAATGGAGAATTCTTCTTAAGATGCCGAGCTTTCCTATGTCCAAGCAAAAGATGATTGTTGCAGCAACCATGGGAATCCACAACTTCATACGTGAACATGCTTCGCCAGACATGCATTTTCGTAGGTTCGATCGGGATTCAAATTATATACCTATAATACCATCAAGATATACCAAATATGTCATTTCTCAGGATGCATCGGATGCGTCAACGTCGCAAACTAGTGCTACATCCATGGATAGTTTCCGTGATGACCTTGCAAGTGCAATTGCTCGTTCAGGATGATGGACACACTACTTGTGAATTTTTGTGGTCTTTTGTTATGACTCATTTATCATTTCAATAATTGTACGTAATATCATTTAATTATCATTTAAACACTTATACGAAATGAATGTGATATCTTCGGCTTCATCTATCGCAGCGTGAACAGTACAAAAATTTTTTATACACAGTTGTAATCCGTTATGAAGTGTAAATGCAATGTAACCTGGCATTGTGTATATATACAACATATATACATTCACGTGGTCTAAACAAATTTAGGGAAAAACTCTATAATTTGTGTACAAATATATAGGAGAAAAATACAAATACAATTGAATTATTACAACCAGGGGTAACATGGTCTATTTGCCTCTAATCCTTCCTCATATGGTTTTTGGAGCCAACCTACGAGCCAAACACTTTCAACAGACTGCTCCTGATTCTCAGAGAAGTAGATTATCAGAGAATCAGGAGCAGAATCTGAAAAATAAGAATTTGGAGCTCTACCAAACAGGGCCTAAATGCGTGCATTTCTTGATCTGAACTTTCAATTGCGTAATTGAACATTCAAATTTTATGTGCAATGCTTGTTACGATAACAGTGATAACAACTGTAGCGGTCTACAAAATGAGATTTATTGTTGTTCTAATAACAAAGGGAACCGTAATTTGCTTGTTGTTTGACCGAAGGCAAATGATAGCCCTGCTACGTCCGATGCGTAACAAAAATATCGAACACATCTCTCTCCCTTTCTTGAGACTTTCTTTCTTTCACGAGCATTCTTATCCATATCCCCACCCGTCTCTCTTTCTTTCCTAAGCATTCTCGTCCACATCCCACACCCATGAATCTCTCCTTCTTTCATAAGGCATTCTCATCCACATTCCACACCCATGAGTGTCTCCCTCTCTTTCCTCTCTCTCAGCTTCTCTAACCAAAGCCAACATGAATCGAGTTCTCCAGCAAGCCAACTATGGCTGAGAGCCTCTCCCCCACTTGCAAGCACGTGAGTTCTTTCCTCCCATCCCTCTCCACGCGCAGTCCCACGCCACGCCCCCGCTGCCCTGCACCTGGCCTCCCCGCGCCTTGGCCACTCCCGCCACCCTACGCTCGCGCCCCATGTTGCAAGATGTTGGGACTATGTTTTTTTAATGTTGCTATAAATATTCTTGAAATGACTATATTTTTTGAATGTTGCAATAATATAATTTCTCAATGTTGCATCTGATGATGTTCATTGTTGTTGCATCCTCCAATTCTTTTTGTTGCGATCGTTGAAAAAAAAATGTTGTGATTGGAAAAAAAATTGTGACCGTTGAAAAAAAATATTACACTCATTCTTCCCTTGTGTTGCATCGGATTTTCCTCTGTGTTTTTCAGATGTTGCAAAACGCTAGGTCTAAGATTCATCTTTTTTCCTCCACCTAGTTTGAAACCTAACAGTTTTTGTTGTGACAGGTGAAGAAAAAATGTTGCGTAGTTCTTTTCCTTGTGTTACATCAGATCGTACGATGGGAAATCGTCTGACTCGTAGTTGTGCCCTTGACCGAATCTTCCAAAGTTCCCCTGAGGGCCCATCTAGAATGCAGGAAATTCACAGGAACAGTTTAGTTCCCGCAAAAATCGAGTATTTTTCCCACGTCCAAACAGGGCCAAAAGTACAACGGTTTCCAGCGAAAATAGCTGCGATCCGTACGTGCTGCTTGCTACGAGTTCACGAGGGAGAGCCACCATTGGGTTACAGGTGCTTGCTAGATTCTTTCCCATGTCTTGTTGCATAGCAGACAAGAAACTGCAAGCACACACAAGGCATAACAGAGATTGCTGAACAAAGAAAAGAAACCAAACATGTACAGAAACCAAAGAAAGCATATACGCATGAAAAATCTCATGCGATTTATCATTCATACCATCTCATACAAACAAGAATCCTCGTACAAGTAGTACTTCAGAATATATATTGCTATCTAGCATAGACCATAACTCTCATAAGCGACTGCTACACCAAATTACATGAGTTAACATAAGCCTCTTCACTGGGAGACCAGCATCTGAGGTCATACTTAGGAGGGCATAGATCTTGGTTGACGTGCAGGTTTATGCTCCGTCAGCGTTTTGGAAGGGATTGGCAATCTCATCTGTTCCCTCGGTTGGCGATACCAGCATTACCGCTGTGCCCCTGCAGACCTGCAACAAACAGCCATTAGAGTCCTGACGATTAGAAAACAAAGCACAGAAATGGAGGAAACTGTGGAAAACACTAGTTCCTGATTCAAGCTTATTTCGTTTAATTGTTGTTCTGTTACAAATATTGCTGATAGCAACATTTCCAGGAAATTAACTATGGCATTTATCACCCAAAAAAACTATGGTGCACTTCAGCACCACGCAAAAGAATCATAGAGGATGGCATCCACAACTCTTGGGACTACAATCGCCGAACCACACAAATAATATAGGTAGAAGTCGAGTATTAAAGTCAATACTGTAAAGAAACTTACAATCAGACCAAGCTGTCTGGTTTTCCCCGATAGTTTCAATGGATCGTCTTGCTCTACAAAAAAAAGCTTGAAATCCATTAAACTTTGCAAAAAGACAAAATAAGGTCTTCTCTTTAGTTATTTCCAAGTACACTACACATACATCAGCAAATAGTATTTATGGTAAGCATACAATGTTGATCTGATGTATTTTTAGCCCGTCACCTCCTTTGTATGGTAGCAGTATATTAGCATCGTAGAAACAAAGGTAATGTATCCAACAGTACCTCTTTCAAACTCAATCGCTTCATCAAGCACTAAGTTCAGAAGCTGGTCATAGCCCTTCAAAGTCCCTGTAACTGCAGGTGTACAAATGCCGAAGTCACAGCCTGTGGTGTGGTGTTACAACAAATTGCAAGATAACTAGAATGGTTTCTGCCTTTTTGGAAATTCAAATCATTCTAGGAGCATGCATATTGGAACAACAAAGGAGTGACATTAAAAAGTTAACTAGTCCATATAAACCTGTAAAAGATAATATGATATACAGCAAGTGATTTGATTATTTTACTGATGCCAGTGCAGAAATAAAATATCCTGATATCCAAGAGAACCTTGATGTTGACTCATCTTTCTTCAGTTTGTATATGATAAACATGCTTAGATCAGAGTATCCCACGGATAAATAGTGTGATTGGATCGGCAGGCGTGCAAGGAGGGAACATGGGGATCAAAGTAAATGATCAAGTGTGAACTTACTTCAGAATTTGTAAAAGTCTTATGCAAGGTGACATTTATTTGCATTTTTATCTCAATATTACTACTAATGTTCTTGCAACTATGGTAAACAATGTCAAAAATCAAGATAATGTTTTAGGCAGAATCGGATATTGGACACTGCACTTTGTTGTCATTTGCCAAAACACACCGCAAAAGCCATATTTGATTGGGTACCATAACAAAACCGTGACCAGTTGCTGCTGGACACCGTGGCCAATATAATATGATATCTGGGCCAAAGAGGAGAGAGAACTAGAGAAGGACGGTGAATTGTTGCAATTGCCCTTCGGGTCAGAACCCGTTTGTATTTGGCTGAGAGGACCATAAGGCCAGGTCATCCTCCCCATTCCGACCTGAAGAGCATTTGTGACAATTCATCGTCCTTCTCTCTCCCTCTTTGGTATGGAAATCATATTATATTGGTGAGGTGTCCAGCAGCAAATGATCGCGGTTTTGTAATGGTACCTGGCCAAATATGGCTTTTGCGGTGTGTTTCCGCAAAGGACAACAAAGTGCAGTGTCCATGGGCCAATTTTGCCTAATTTTTAACAGGCTAGTCACCCATCTGTTCAAAGGGGATTTGTCCCGAATGTCGATACTTGGGGCAATTTTCTGTTTATTTCTTGATCTCTTAAGCAATGAGTGTCCTCTTTAAATAGGACTCCTAACAAGATGGAAACTAATCCTCAGATATGCATCTAATCAATTAACAAGATATGCATGAGAGATGAGACTACTACAAAATTATGAGATATGCCAACTAATGCAACTTCCAAATATTAAGATCAAAAGATAAGTTTCCAAAAAGCTCAAATGCTTCCTTCTTGTGCGCCTTGCGCCTCCTAGCCACGGCTCTCCCTCGTAGACCCACGTCGGGAGTATGTCTTCCCCCAGAACGAGTCCACAAGACTTCCGCCCGCCTGGCAAAACAACTCATCCTCAAGCTGGAACAATGGGTAACAACGGCGAAATTCGTCGAGTGGCATCCAGGAGTTAGCTGCCGAACTTACATCCCAATGTACGAGTACCTCATATGTTCCCCGATTCAAGCGTGCACGCAGCACGTGTTGAGGTGTAGGCAACACCTGGCTGGTGACATAGTCCGAGAAGCGTGGCCAAGTCGGCACACCTTCATCTCTCTCCAATTGGCAGTACCACTGTCGGGCCGTGCCAGTCAGATGGTTCCGCACCAACCACATCTTCTCTTCTTCCCTCGTCTTCTGCCCCCAGAAGTATTGTTCGCACCGCTTTAGCCAGGGCAGTGGGTCTTCCTTGCCGGCATAAGATGGGAAATCCAACTTGCGGTATGGGGGGGCGCCCAGGGCGTTGTTGTCGTGGCCGCCGCCATTAGTCGATGATGACGACGGCTGGGGCGGAAGCTCCTTGGGTGGTGTGGCCGCTAGATTAACATCAGTCACAGCCTTGCCATGATCAACGCGCGCCATGGCCAAGTTGAGGGCGTGATGTTGCTTGTCCATGTCGTTGACCCTTGTCGTGAGTGAGGCCACCAGTGCCAGGATCTGATCTAGCTTCTTGCCTTAGGCTTTGAAACCTTCCATGTTGTTGGCTCTGATACCAAGATGTATTGGCTCGGTGGAACGAGAGAGGAAGGCAACGTGAATGGGTTTCTAGATGGGATCATATAGGATAGCAAAGGGCAAGAAGCTCACCCTCAAGTGCACAAGGTTAATCCCTAGCCATCGTGCACGAGACTCTGAATCTTGATATTTGGGGCAATTTTATGTTTATTTCTTCTTCATATACTAAGCAATGAATGCCCTCTTTAAATAGGAATACTAAAAGATGGAAGCTAATCCGCCTAATAAGAAGATAAAAGATATCCACCTAATATGAAGATAAGAAGATAAAAGATGGAAACTAATCCACCTAATACGAAGATAAGAAGATAAAACATATCCACTTAATACGAAGATAAGAGGACAAAAGATGGAAGCTAATCCACGTAATATGAAGATAAGATAAGCTTCCAAAATCCAAACAACTCAGTCGTTCTCTTCTTGCGCGGATTGTGCCTCCTAGCCGCCAGCTCTCCCTCGTGGGCCCACATCAAGAGTACGTCCTAAGCATAGTACAAAAAATTGGACTGGACCGATCGCTCGACCGAAAAAAACCAGGACCGGTGCCTGGTCCAGTCCGATTTGGAGCAAACAGTTCACGCATACGAGACACGGTGGACCGACTCGCTCCTTAGACACGAAAAAATATTTGCGCCTGCAGGGGGTCGAACTCCAGACCTCAAGGCAGTCGTGTGAGGTACCCTAGCGCCCCACGAAACCAACTGGGCAAAGTTAGCTTGTTGCCTTTGGAGGCAAAATAAGTATAGTAAACCTTTTCTTCTCTATTAAACTGACAATAACTTTTTTTAGGAAAAAGTCCAATGATAACCCTCAACTCTGGTCTCGGTTTGATTTTCAACCCTCAACTACGAAACCGTTCGAATCGGGACCTCGAAGTAACGAAACCATCCACTTACCCCCTCGACCAAAACCGGGGTGGTTTTCTAACGATTTGTCGTCCACGTGGATCCCAGTTGGAATCACATGTCACCCTCTAAACAAAAAAAAAAGATGGCATGGCAACAATACAATACAAATAAATGAATTAGTAAATTTTAAAAAGAATGGGGAGGCCCACATGTCAGTCCCTCCATACCTCCTTCCTGCCTCTCCCTCCCCATCCTCTTGCTCCATGAGTCCCTAACCCTCCCTTCCCTCCCCTGCTCTTGCCCCTGCGGCCATGCCCCTCTCCTCCTTCCTCTTTCTTCTTTATCTCGTGGGGTCGAGCATGCAGTGGGGGAACGAGATGCCATCTGCCTTGCCGCCGGCGAGCATCTGCTCTGCATCAGCAACAACAACTTCGTCAGTACACGGCCGCCAGGACTTCGCCCAATCAAACATCTCAGAGCTACCTCAGAGGGGAGGGTGTGGGCGACCGAGGACGCGATGTTGGAGGCAAGGGTGTTGGCAACCCGCTTGTAGTTCTCCTCGACACAGACAGACACGGCGAGCACCCGCACGGCCGCCCCAACAGTCTCCGTGGCGCTGCCAGCCCTCGCCAGCGCGAACATCATCATCGGAGAGGAAGGCAGCGAGCTTGTGGAGCATCGGGCAGGGGTCCACACCAAGGGCGGCGACCTAGCGGAGGAGCTCTACAGCGGCGGCGGCCGGCGTGGGGCTGACGGCGAAGGGTGCGGGGCATGAGGAGGAAGAGGTCGTCGAGGCCCAGGCGAAGGAGAGGGAGCGGCTGCAAAAGGTGTATGGACGGCAACGCACGGTGAGGTGAGATGGGTGCGATGCAAATGAGGTCTAGCTTGGCCCTTGCTGGTGCCATACTTGGAGAGAGGGGAGAGAGGGAGAGATGAGAGAGGAAAGAGAGAAAGATGAGTGAGAAGGGGAAGAAGAAGAAAGGAGATGAGAGGAAGACACGTGGGTCCCATCAATATACCCTAAAGTCCTCTTCTTGCACGGTTTGGGTCCAGGGGGGTAAGGTGGATGGTTTCGTTAATTCGAGGTCCCGATTTGAACGATTTCAAAATTGAGGATTGAAAATCAAACCAAGGCCAGAGTTCAGGGTTGTAAATTGGACTTTTTTCCTTTTTATTTTGGAACCGGTGGTCATACCGAGCGAACAGCTAAACTGAGAAACTCACCAGGTCGATCACCGATCCGGCATTTTGTACTATGGTCCTAAGATATGCCAACTAATTCGACTTCCTAATATGAAGATAAACTTCCAAATAACTCAGTCGTTTTCTTCTTGCACGGATTGTACCTCCTGACTGCCAGCTCTCCCTCGTGGGGCCCACATCAAGAGTACATCCTCCCTAGAACAAGTCCACAACATGTCCTTACTTAAATCAAAATACAGATAGCATGGTCCTTCACTTCCTATTTATGGAAATTGAAATGGGAAAAGGTGAAAACATGAAAAATGAAACTCTTTCTTTAGTTGTTTCAACAACCAACCATGTTACCTAGGAGAGGTTAGCAGTGAGTAGAACACATGCTGTTTTTTACTTGTGGCTTCGACAATATGTCTTTCAAGTATATTGGTATATCTGTTGGTCATACAATATTATAAAACCAAAAGTGGAAGAATCTGAGAGACAAAATAAGGAAGAGAATAAGGTTATGTTTGGTTTATGCCCTATCTAGCCCCACCAAACTTTGGTAAGAATTGGCTAGCCAATTTTTTGGCGAGAGAATGTTACACACTTGCACCCTCAGTTTGGCCAAAGCTGTGGCAGGAATTGTGAGGGGATGACCAAAATACTCCTTGGCAGCCAAAACTTTGGTAACAAACCAAGCAAAAGCCAAATACATCGGCATGGCAATATTTTAGTAGGGTAAATTGGGGCAACAACCAAACACACCCTAAGTTTTTGGAAGGGCAAGATCATGTCAATGGGGCAATATTGGTGTTGTTGGATACTTGGATGCATGTAAGCAGAATGCCAATTTCAGTGTTCCCCTTGGCAGCCGCCTTGGCCACCTAGGCGCTGGGCACAACCCAGCCACCACGATTCGGGCTGAATCTGCGCCCTTGGTGCTCGGCCCACTTAGGCGGTCAACACCGGTCCAAGGCGGACCCAGGTGGACCCAGGCGGGCAAGGCGCAGCTGCTGAGCGGGTCGGGCGGAGCTGGGCGGCGGCACGTGGGAGAAAACAAGGGGGGAGGGGGGAATGGCACCTTCATCGCCGTCGCCGCTAGATCTCTACGCCGCCGCTGTTGCGGGGAGGTCGCTAGCGGCAAGGGAGGTTGTCGGAGGCGACAGATCTGGGCGGCGGTGGCCGGCCCGGAGAGGGAGAGGGGCGGCTAAGAGCCCGAGATGGGGAGAGAGAGAGCTGCGAGAGAGGGAGAAAGAGCTGCCAGCTACGACTCGTGAGATAAGGTTAGGTTTAGATCGGACGACCGAGATTTATTTAGATCGGACAGCCGAGAGGACGCGACCAACCGACCAACTCCTCCCCCTAGCCTCTGCTCCCCTTCGCATCCGCGCCTCGCCTCTGCTCCCCCTCGCCTCCGCCTGAGTCGGCCGCCTAGGCGCTAGGCGCCGATCCACCGCCCGACTAGCACCTAGCGCCTAGGTGAACATTGGTCAATTTATATAAGGTGTTTGTATACTACACCAAAAGCAGTGTTCAAGAGAGTGAGTCAATTTAGAGACTTGCTTATTTGGAACGAAAATTAAGGAATTAGGAAACATCTTTTGATAAAGTTGCTATTCATCTGGCCGAGAGAAGTCAAGGTGGGTTTTGGGGCACTAATTCTAGAAACAGTAAGCGTTATCATGTTAACTGGGTGGGCATGGATCAGAAGGGGCCATGCCATTAAACCATAAGAAAATGCATTATAGTGATCAAACCTTACCCCCAGTCAAGCCAAAACCAGAAGGCTCCCAATTTCGGAAGCAAATCGTAAATTTTCTGCTAAGTTAGCTCCCATGGAAAACCAAAACCAAGGCATCTTGAACGCATGATAATCACCAATCCCACTACCATCATCATCATTTCCATCAATCATCATGCCTAACAGGTTACAATTTTTCCCTGGAATGCACTCAGAGAACAGGTTGCAGCCACAAAAGGCACAAGGATGCCATGAAGGCGAACTGCGGCCCAAGCCTGTACCGGCACCAACAAGCTGGTGCATGCAGTGAATCTCGCTGAAGGAGTTAGAAGCCTGGTGTCCAGTTGGCTATGTAACAATCAAGAAGTTTTAGCTCCACCACCCTAGTGTCTTCTGCTCCTACCATTGTAAGGTTACACGCCATGGTGTTTCACTACGCATCTAAACCAACTCGAACTAAGCCCGTAGCCACCAAGTTTCAAGAAACATGTAGATGAAAAAATAAACAACATCAAACAATTCGGGGCTCGTGATTGATGCGAACGAAATTTAGCAACCGACCTTGCCTGCCGCCGGTGAGCTTGACCTGGACGCCCTTGTCTACGAACTTGGCCAGGTCCAGCACCGTCTCCTTGCGCCCCGACTGCTCCAAGAACCAGAGTCAGATCGATCCAATCGAGCAGGCGAAACTAGAAGTGGGGAAAGGGGAATCTCACAGCTTACCATCCCGAACCAGATGCTCTAACCACTTCAAAGCTGCAGAGCGATAAAGGAAAGAAAACCCATCAAAATCAGCGAGAAAATCCGCGACGGCGAGTAGGAGGAGAGGGAGGAGACCGCGGCGGCTTACCGGAGTAGGGGCAGTCTCCTTTTTTTCTTTTTTTCTCTGCCCTTTTTCTTATTTCCTATTATTTTTCATAGTAAATTGTATTGGGCCTAACTAACTGGCCATAGGTTCGGCCCAGGTCATGTGGCCGTGGCCCGTGGGGCACTCCTCTCTTTATTTATTTTCCTTTTTTCTGGTCTCAAAAAAATTCTTTTTCCCTTTTTCACTGGCTTCCTTTGGAAGCTGGCAGGCAACACCGAGACTCTCTCTCTACTTCACTCGGCTATTCTTCTGAGCTTCTCCCATTCCCATTCCTTCTCTAAAAGCTGTTCTCTCTCTCTCTCTAGATCTCTCACCTGGTAGCTCCTCATCTCACTTTCTTTGGAAGCATGGCAATGTGAGTTCCTAGATCGATGTCACTAGCTGTTGTGGCTTCCTTCCTTTGGATGCATGGCAATGTTTGTTTCAAGTATACGTCAATTTACTTCTAGTGTTTTGAGTGATGCATGGGTTAGATTTTGTCCAGGTTAATCTGAAGATCTGCACTTGTATTTTTAAGAATAATCTCAATCCGTGTGGCCTAATGCATATTGTACTTAATTCTGAGGTTGGGTAGTGGTTCCCTGAGAAAATCTTGTATTTTGGGTTTTACTAGCAATCTCTGGAGGTTTAAGTTCCTAGCTAGCTAGAGCTAGCTTGGGTAGAAAATTGTTTGCCGTAACTATGTGCATCAGTTGTGCTTTATTTCAACTATTATGCCATTTATTAGTGTAAATCAATTGTGTTTTCTATATATTGTACCTATATAGAAAAATGTTGTTGGGTGTCATATATGTGCGTGCAATGTTGAACAATGCTGAAAACTGAATGTAGCGCGCTGCTACTGTTTTCCTGATACTAGTTGTTGGACAGATTCTAAAGGATGGGATATATATTGCTGCCACTCATCATTTCATGCAAGCAGCATGTATTCATGTGCTTCTATATATGCATATAGAAAGGTACCAGATTTGATCTAGTGGCATTGCAGTTGCCCAGATCCTTTTACCATCAAAATAGCAAACTCATGTCTGAACTAATCAACTCGAGACAATTCTGTTGAATTAATTTCCACGATTAACGAGAAATAGCAAACTCCTTAGACAAAATATGAAAATAAAACCAAATTTTTCTTTCTTTCTTGTTGCCTCAATTTTTTCTTGCATATCCACGATGTGGACATATATATATATATATATATATATATATATATATATATATATATATATATATATATATATATATACTTTTCTACTCAGGGAGTAGTTACTCTCTATTCCGTATCTCACATATCTCACAACGTAGAGAGTATCTTGCGCAATCGAGAGTATGTATGTATAGTATACGAATATATAAGACCACATAGGTGGTATTTACATATTTTCAGGGGTGGTATGTATAATTTTTTAGATATACTCATTTTTATATGCGAATATGAAGGTATTTATAAAATTTGCTAAAAACTATGAACTCTTTTGCAAATTTTTCGTGTGATTCACATTGGAGTATCTTATAATTAGTATATGAGTGTACTCAAAGTGATAATAGAGTATGTCAAGTTTTTTTAGGTGATATATCAAAGGTGGGAGTTTCTACTCCCGGGAGTAGAAAGTATTGTCTATTTTCATTTGTATATATGTGCACAAGGCGTAACTCAACTATGAGAAACATCTCCCATATATACATATCACCAACCATGCATCCAGATACCTGCAACTTCCAATAGTACTGTTACTCACCCTTAGCTTTTGTATGCGTCGTGTGTTCAGGATTCTGAATTTCGGCCGAAAATCGGTGATATTGGATTTAACGGTAGGGGCCAGTATGAATACAAAGTGGTCCCAAAAAAAAGGTTTTGATGAATTTTTTTCCAAAAAAACAAATTTGTTTGATTTATGCTCAAATTTGATTTTTTTTATTTGAAATCCGAAAAATTCAAATTTTGATTTGAAAATTTTGGGCGATTTTTCCCCAAATTTTCGGCCTTACCGCCCCCTGTTAAAAAAATGAAACCGGTAACGGAAACCCTGGTCGTGTTCTTCGATTCAGGCAGGCAGAAGAAGGAAACAGCACGCTGCGCATACTCGTGGCGACCGACTGCCACCTCGGCTACCTCGAGAAGGACGAGCTACGGCGGTTCGATTCATTCGACACCTTCGAGGAGATCTGCTCATTGGCAGAGCAAAACAAGGTAAATGATTTTGTCAAGAAGCATATTTTATCTCTTTGCATTGCATGTGTTCTACTTCTGCACACGCACTGTTTAAGTACCAACCATTTGATTTGATTGGAAGCACGATTTGCAGGTCGATTTCCTGCTTCTTGGTGGTGATTTGTTCCATGAGCACAAGCCTTCGCATTCGACGCTGGTGAAGACCATGGAGATCCTGAGACGCTACTGCCTGAACGACCGACCGGTGCAGTTCCAGGTGGTCAGTGATCAGGCAGTTAGCCTGCAGAACAGGTGCAGCATTTGAACACTTCATGTCTGAACTTCCTGTAACTTGACATGTCAGTCTACCTTACTGTCATACATGAAAGCTAATGGTAATTGCCGCGCAAGTTACCCCGTAGGGCCTCGTGTATATTTATATCAAGATGTTACATAGGGTTCCCATTCAGCTGGGATACAACAACCGAGGATCAAAGATCTGATTACAACCGACAATAGCTGGACGCGCTACAGAGTCAGGAAAACAGAAAGATACAGATAACAGTGAGGTTGAGATAGAGTTTCTATCTACAGAGCTCGGTTATCAGTAGCAAGTTTGCGAACTGACGAAAGATTCTTACTAACACTAGGAACGTGAAGAACATTGTTAAGGAACATAATTCTAGATGAACCAGCAGTATGAGAACGACCAATATGAGATATCGCCAAACCTGCCCCATTTGCGACATGGACTTGATTGTTGCCCTTTGTAGCGCTCCTTGGTTGTCAGGCTGTCAAAATCACTTGTGAGGTGATCAGTTGCGCCCGTGTCAACGTACCAATTTTGATCAAACGAGTAGCTCATAGTGGCAACAACAGCAACTCAAGGGTCTTCAGCCTGGTACGAATGATCGAAGCAGTGGTAGTAATGAAGAGCATCGTGTCCTTGTTTTCCACAGACCTGGCATGTTGTAAGTATCGAGGCTCCTATTTTCTTGGATTTTAGTGTTTTGGTGATTAATGACCCTATCTTGTCAAGACTAACCTTATTTCCAAGGGAAGTCAAGTTGGATCAGTGCTTGATATTGACTTTGGGTGTTCTTGGTATTCATGGATCCCCATATGAGTGCAAATGATGGCTAAGCATGAAGATTAAGGACCTTTTGACTAGAAATGATCCGAGGAATCGAGTTTGGATTATTTTAGTGATAGGTTTTCTTTTTGTTTTGGTTGTACTATAGAGGGGCGTTCAAAGCTAGTAGCTTGAGCTTAGTGAGATTGGGTAGCTAGTTGTGATGCACACTAGGTCTTTCTAGCTCATATCTAGCCAGTTGTTGTGCTCTTGACGCAACTCGTAGCTGAGAAGATGAGAATAGAGCTCATTCAACCCGACTTAGTTCATGTGACCATGGAAGACACGAAGGCATCGTGGTCGTTGTTGAGTCTAGACAGCAAGTAAGGCACAATTTATTCATCTTGCATCATATGCCCAATGGAATCCATGGGTCAGCCAAACCTTTCACTTTGTGAAAGTAGTCTGAAGCAGACATGTCTCTCTTCTGCAGGTTCGCGAGCTGGATACACGTCTTCATGATCCTCGCTTGGGAGGACGAAGCAAACATTGCCTCGAGCTCTTTCCACACCTGAGTAGAAGTGGTGTGAAACAAGACATGGGAGAGGATCTCTTCTTTCAAAGAAGACAACAATGCACTAAGCACCAATTGAGCCTATTGGAACCACAAGTGGTATGCAGGATTTAGTACTTGGCGATTTCCTCCTTGGCCGAGAGATGGTGGGCGTGAAGTTCAGTGAGATCCATTTACGAATCCTAGCAGCTGTTGGCTCTGCAGATAGGGGATGAATTGGGCTTTCCAAAGGAGGTAATTCTCTCGGTTTAAATTCACGGTGACAAAGTGGTTAAAGGTTGGGGCTTGGATGGATGAACTGGAGGATGACATGGTGAATGGGATGACACTAGAGATCACACCGGGAGTAGATGAGCTTGCCATTGTTGTTTTGGATCGAGCTTGATATCATGAAAGCTAAAGGTATGGCCGCACAAGTTACCGTAAGGCTTCATGTATATTTATATCAAGATGTTCTGAGGGCTCCTATTCAATTGTGTCGGACCGGATTTCTGAATCCAAACCCTCTGTGTATTTCTGCATTAGTCCCTGATCAGTAGCTAGTGCATATAGTGGATACAATATTGATAACAAGTTTGAATCACGATTCAACATAAATAAACAACTGAGTATCGACCTTATGACCACTTATTACAATAGAGGTCACAAGACCTAGAGTTCATGATGACCCATTGAATCGCCCACTAGCATTCGACTGGGGAGCGCTTCCTAATACTCTGGGTATCATTCGTCAAAACCGCAGGTGAAGAAGTCACAATCCTCTTCAGCGTCGTTGAAGGCTTCTGAGATATGTTTTGAGTGTAGCATGTGAGTACATAAAGTACTTCGCAAGTCTTGGGAAATATGCATATGCATAGCTTTAACAAATGAGTTTATATGGTTCTTTTGCACAAAGCAATATTTTATGTTTAAACATTTTACATAAAAGCACATTTGACAAACGTAGTTTCAATAAATAAATTAAATTGATTCTCTAGTGAAGGTTCTAGCTACGATCACTAGTATTGAGGCTCTATCCACCAAGTTTTTAAGAGGAGAGATCTAGTGCAAGACAACAATCCAAGAGTTCCAACTACTCTGGATTTCCCAAAATAATTTTGAAAAACAAAACTAAAATCTACCATGTGAAAACACATCTTGCACGCCCTTGACCGTGGGCATGGCTATTCGAATAGTTTTTTACACTCTACATAGGTTGTATAGTTTGACCCACACGAGATAATCAACTTATAATGTCGGCCATGACACGCTTCTTTGGGCGTACGACTAAGTGATTATCATAAAACTTTACAATACTTTATCCTTACATTAGCTTGCCCAGATGAGCTTAACCTCAAGTTATGGACGTCATTTACCATCGACCCGGAGCTCACCATTGTGGGGAATAACCTGCCCGGATATGGACGTCAATTACCATCGCCCGGCGCAAGCCCCGACAAATATGGATGTCAATTACCATCGTCTGCACTACCCAAGTAACTCCTACCATCTACAGCCTGCGGGCTAAATGTTTAGAGTTAGTAAATTATTCTGTCAGGTCCTCCACATACTGCACATTAGTTGTATGGTATTGCTCGGTTTGAATAGGCACAAGCGTCGATCCTTAATTGATCAAGGCGAGACAGTCAAAACTCATGCCACTCGCCCCAGTCTAAACAAATTTCCACTATTTTGTTTTATTTTTCAATTATTGGCATTACCTAATGTCATACATTTCTCAAACTATTTTAGCATAAAGGGTAATAATGGTATCATGAACGAATAAGCATGTCTAAGCAATTCTACCGTTTTTATCTATTCCACAACATTGTAAACATTATTACGGAAAGGCTATGTTAGGGTGACAAAGGTGTATGGATAACAATTATCAAAGGTAGACATTATCAATTTTAGGTTTAACTAATAATCTACGATTTGAACTCATCATTTTATGTAAATAGCGAATGTGTAATACTTTTGAAACTAAAAACATAATTTGGAAATCATAGTTACAGAATGTTCAAAGGACTTGCCTTCATCGAAGTTGGAGGTTAATGCGTCCGGTTGGTCCAAAGTGGCTTCGGCGGTGTCGGACTCTATACGTGTGAATCGAGACAAAATAAATAACAGAAAAACAAATAAAATCTAAAAATTATAAAATTAGTACCATTAGAGAGATTATGAATTTAGAAAAAAGAATCAACTAAGTCGGAGTTCATACGGAAGAGAACGAACTCCCTGAAAATTTGTCGGAAAGGAAAATCCTGAAAAAATGAGAGGAAGAGGAATATTCCTTTCGGTTTTAATATTACAAAACCTCGGTGTATGACATATGGGACCCAAGTGTTAGGGAGAGAGATGGAAAGAGAAAGAAATCAAGAGGATGACAAATGGGACCATACTGTCATAGAGAGGAAGGAAGAAAGAACAGGGGAAGGAAAAACAGAGTAGGGGCGCAGCAGGCGGCATGGGCGCACGGCGCCGGCGGCGAGCGGTGGCGCGAGGTGGCTACCCGACAGCCAAAATGGAACCCCGGAAGGGTTCCCTACCTACGGGTAGTGGCGGCGCGGCCAGAGGAGCATGGGGGCGGCGGCGCCGTTGGTGCGACGACACTCCGGGAGAGACGACGAATTCGATGGAGACAGAGCTCCAGAGGCTATGGGGCTAAGAGGGGGTATGAAAGGGGTAGAAGGGGTGCTGAGACTTTAATTTATAGGCTTGGCAGGAATTTGAACGGACGTGGACGCGAGTTTGATTGGCAGAGACGTTACTGCTCGGTTTTGGAAACAGCCGGAACGACAATTGCAATGAAGGCTTGCGGCAATGGCAGGGCATGATTGCGGCAGTGATGAAGCGGGCGGCGCGGGGGCACGAAGCGCACGACATGGGCGAAACACACGCACGACGTAGGTGGAACGCGCGGGGGCACGAAGCGCACGACATGGCGTAGCGCGGCTCGGCAAAAACAGAGCAAGGCAAGGGAAAAGAAAGGAAAGAAAGAAAGAAAGAAGAAAGAGGAAAAGGAAAGTGGGCTGGAGAAATTGGCTTCGGCCCGGGAGAGAATTCGTGGGAAAAATTCAAATTACACAATTTGAATTAAGATATTGGAGACAAGATTTGAATTGGATGATGGAATTTGGATTTGAGTTTCGGATTTGGATTTAAGTAATTACAAAAACTCCAAAAGAAATCCAACACTTCGAATTAATTAACTTAATTTTTTTAAAAGACCAAAACTTGGGATGTTACAAGTTGGGATTACAACAACCGAGGATCAAAGATCCGATTACAACCGACAATAGCTGGACGCACTACAGAATCAGAAAATCAGAAAGGTACAGATAACAGCGAGGTTAGAGTTTCTATCTATTTTAACGCACTACAGAATCAGGAAAACAGAAAGGTACGACTTTGTACTGTTTCCTTTTATTAATAGAAGATGCTACTGCGTATTCTAGAAAAAAAAATGTCTGAACTTCTGAACATTGTTCTTTCTCTTAGTAGCTAGACTTAATTTGTTACAAAGCATGCACACACCATTCAAACATCTAAGAATTAATCGTTTGTAGCTAGCTATTCCGGTTTAATTAACATATTCTTAGCTTCAGGTTTGGTCGAGTGAATTATGAAGACCCAAACCTCAACATCGGCTTGCCTGTGTTCACCATCCATGGGAACCATGATGATCCTGCGGGAGTGGTATGAACGCATGATGGCCTTTTGACATTCTAAATTCTATGGATTTATGTATCAATTTTGATCATGACAGCAAGCTAAATTTCTTTCTTGTTCAACATCTAATGCATTTATTTTCCATCATATATTGTAGGATAATCTGTCTGCCATTGATATCCTTTCAGCTTGTAATTTTGTGAATTACTTTGGAAAGGTTGATCTTGGCAGTTCCGGTGTTGGTCAAATATCAGTTCATCCTATACTAGTCAAAAAGGTCAATCTATTTGTACTCTATACAATGTTAAGTAGTCAACTATCAGATGATCCTCTAAAAAACTATTATCAGATGCTGATTCTGTAACTTGTGCTACTTCAGGGTGCAACTTCTCTTGCGCTATATGGACTTGGGAACATTAGGGATGGGACATTGAGCAGGATGTTTCAGGTACTTGTGCATTGAAAAACTTGCTTAATTATGATTTGAAGAATTGTCATGTATAGTGTTGCAGCTGGAGCAGTGAACTTGTTAATACTGAATATATTTACATCCATGTATCTTGTTCTTCAGACACCTCATGCAATAGAGTGGATACAACCTGAAAGCCTAGATGAGATGCCACTGTCTGACTGGTTCAACATCGTGGTTCTTCATCAGAACAGGTATGCAAAATGATTGAACGAGCACTGAGATGAAATTTTTTTTCAACCATTTGTGATTTATTTTTTTCTGATGACGCTTCCTGACTAGAAACTTTTCTCTTGAATTTCTGTAGGATAAAGGCAAACCCTGACAATGGCATCAATGAACATCTCTTGCCACATTTTCTGGACTTGGTAATATGGGGCCATGAGCATGAATGCCTTATTGATCCCCAGGTAACAAGACAGATACCATCTTTAATTTGTTACAATTTTGCAACAAATGTTTAGTTGAGTGTTCTTTCTTTCTCTTGTTTTAAATTTAACCTCACTTCCCTTATAATTAATTATCTACAGGAGGTTCCTGGAATGGGTTTTCACATCACCCAACCAGGCTCTTCAGTTGCCACCTCACTGATAAATGCTGAAGCAAAACCAAAGCATGTGCTTTTGTCGGAAATCAAGGTCAATATTGCTACAACATGCTGTATTAACCATCAACTTCCTTTTGTCATTGTCTAATTTCTTATGTTTCCCTTGAATAGGGAAGGCAGTACAGGCCAACCAAAATACCTTTGAAGTCTGTTAGACCTTTTGAATATGCCAAGGTAAGCCACTCCTTACTTCATGTTTACTTTCAGTAAAGTGAATATCATCATGAGCTTGTCATGTAGGTTGTATTAGAAGATCAAGTGGATGTTGACCCCAACGACGAAGCATCTGTTCACGCCCATTTGGATAAAGTTGTAAGTCTTGAATTACATAGTTTTTATTTTAAAAAAAGTAGTTCATTTTCTTGAGTAACATGGCCAAGATATTGGTCCATTCAATTGTGGTTCAATAATGGCATCTTTAACAGTTCCATTAGCAATGAAGTTTTAGTTGTGGATGTTTTTAGTTTCTTCTTAGTTTCCAGTACTCCCTCCGTTCAAAAATGTATGACGTTTTAGAAAGCGTGTAGTCAAACTTCTCAAACTTTGACTAATAATAAATGAAAAACTATTTATATTGCTCATGAGAGAATGGTATCATTAGATTTGTCATGACAAATATTTTCATAATATAATAATTTTGTGATTTTTTACTAACATAATTATATGAAAAGTAATGGTCAAAGTTGGATATTGGAGACTGTGCCGATGTCCAAAACGTCATACATTCTTAAACAGAGGGAGTATTAACTACTGAGCTGCTTCAGGTGAGCAATCTTATTGAGAAGAGTAGCAAAACAACAATCAGTGGATCAGAGCCCAAACTTCCACTAGTTAGAATACAGGTGAACCAGGAGCTCTTGATACCCAATTTTCTACTAGATTATAAAATGAAATGAAAGAGTTCAAATTGTTCTGCAGGTGGACTACTCTGGGTTTTCGACAATAAATCCGCAGCGGTTTGGCCAGAAGTATGTTGGGAAGGTACCTCAAACACTAAGATGGAACTCACTGATGTGATCCCCCATTTAATATGACTTAAATGGTTAATTACTCTATGTACATGTTGGAGATATGGGAATATTTTAATTCCAAATTTTACTAGGAGGCAAAAACCAGAATTAACTAATGATGCAATAATCGAAACTAGCATTTGACAACTCAGTGTACTTCAGAATATATGCAAGAACAAAATTATAACATAGTTGATCGGCCAACCGAACGACTTACGAATTTTTTTGAAATAATATTATTTTAAAAGAAAAATACAAAAGTAAATGGTCAATTTTTTTTTTACAAAATAGGCTACTGTCGCCATTTGAAATGGCGAAATTCTCCTGTCGCCATTTTAGGCAACAGTAGCCTAGAATAGTGTAGAGAGGGTCTTGTCGCCATTCCAATTAGCGACAGGACCTTGTCGCCATTTCAACTAGCGACAGGAACCCTCTACCTGTTTTTTTATTGTCTATTTTCGACCACATATTTTGTGGACAAATCACAATGATATTATAAAACATTCAGCACAACGTCATCACATATTTTGTCGACAAATCACAATGATATTACAGAACATTCAAAGACAACGTCCTCACGTATTTTGTCGTTGAATCACAATGATATTACAAAGCATTTAACACCACGTCATCACATATTTTATCGACAAATCACCATGATATTACAAAACATTCAAAGACAACATCATCACCTAGTTTTTCGACAAATCAAAATAATATTACAAAGCATTGAGCACCACATATTTCAACAAGACAAACCTTTCCCGTGGCCGCGACCTCAACGTCCGCCATGTCGACCGCCTCGAGTGGGGCGGTCGGATGAGGTCCCCGCGGCGCTGTCCAGACTGTCGATGTCTCCTTCATCCTATGCATTTCTCGTAGGGCATTTCTTGAAGGTGTGCCAAAACTCACTGCAAATGGAGCACTTCTTCGTACAATGTCTGACTTCTGCTTCGTCCATGTTGTTCCTGATATGCCGCACCTGTCACTGGTCAACCTTTCCCTTCAGCCTATCAATGTCCACGGCCCAGATAAGTTGCTCCCATGTCGGATGGCCAATGAAATAGCCAATCACGTTGTAACCATACAGCTCTGCACTCCAGGTTTACGTCACCTCTTCCTTGTTGAAATAATCAGAGAGGTACTGGCCGGGATACTGCGTCACCGTCGAACATGCGGCCATGACATGTGAGCAGGGTCTATGCAAAAGAAGAGGCATGTTGCAAGTGCATACGCAACTAGCATGGCGTAGCGTGTACTCACGGTGATCCTCTCACGGTTTGTCCCGCGACATCCTTTATCCCTACATAGTATCTCGAAGCGAAGCGCCCTTGTACCCATCTTGAATACCTGGTGCATCTCACCCTTCTTACTCTCTCCTCATGTACTTGGTGATCATGGCGGAGTATAGTACTCTATCATTTGCCATGAAGAACGACACGTTGTTGCTTCTGTCAACAAAATACTTTATCGTACTGCGGAGAATTGCCTCCACAATACCAACCAAAGGGAGGCACCTGGCGCCGCGCATGATCCAATTGTACACCTCGGCTAGATTGGTTGTCATGACTCCATATCGAGCATCACCCCTATTATGTAGCACGACCACTTCTCCTTAGGCTCGTGCTCAATTCAGTCCGAGAAGCATTTCACTTGCACCCCCGTTTTCCTCGCCACACGAGGGCCATCTGTGAGTAACTGTGGCAATGCTTCGGGTGCCTGGTCAGCGCTTTTAGCGGCCTTTTTCGCTGCCTCCTTTCTGTGCATCTGATTCTTCTCATTCAAAATCTTCCAAAGTGCGTGAAAACTTTCACTGCTGGTTCTGGTTGCACAGCCGCTTGAACAGGTTCATCAAGTCCTTATTGTGGAACTGTTTGTAAAAGTTTACACCCAAGTGTCTCATGCACCACTTGCTCTATAGATCCACCCATGGAAGTAGTTCATTCTCTCTTTGTTGTAGCTGAGCTATTACACTCAGCAGGCCCGCATGCCGATCATGTATAACGCATACGTTAGGATGGCCCTGTACAACAGAAATCCTCAAATTCCTTAGGAACCACAACCAGCTGTCCGTGTTCTCGCTTTCAACAAATGTGAATGCCATGTGAAGAACCTGATTGTTCTCGTCTATCGCTATTGCAGTCAGTATCTGACAATTGTACTTTCCAGTCAGGAATGTGCCATCCACACATAAGATTGGACGACAGTGCTAAAATGCATTGATGCATGGACTAAAGGCAAAGAATGCTATCTTCAGTACCCTCTTATTACACCACTTCAGATGCGTGAAATGTTCAACGCAATATGAGTACCGAGATTCCTATCTTGTATGACCCAGAATTGGCTGGGCAGGTTGTGGTAGGAGTACTCAAACGTATCAAACCTTGATTCCAATGCCTTCCATTTTGCCCCTCACGCCTTGGCATAGTTGATTGTGTAATGGAAGCTTGCCTCAATCGCCCAAACGATAGATCGTGGCTCAAAATCTAGATTATCTACGATCTCACCATACATGATGTTCGCAATGAAGCCTGATGACAGGTTCTTGTGGGACAACACTGACTCAGCGACGATACATATGTGAGAGACCAGTAGGGATAGAAAACCCGGCGGTTACCGGCCGGTAACCGCTTACCAGAGGGTGGCCGCGAAATGAGATCCCGACGGTTTTTTCAAATCCAAAATCAAATTTTCAGATTTCGAATGAATTTTAATCAAATTTGAACAAATTTCGGCCGAACAAAATCCGGTTTGACCGTGGCGGTCCGATTCACGATGCGGAGGGGCCGGATCCAACCGAGAACAGTTAGCTGATCCCTGGGGACCACTATACAACATTTCTATTAGGTGTCCCACTTAGGCTAAAATGCGTGCACTCGCCAAGGGCATCCCTCTATATCGCACTTCACGTCGTACCATCTTGGGTTATGCTTGACGACTGTGAATGCATGCCGCACCGACAAGGCCCAAAATTTGACCACCTCCTGCACGACCTCCTTGCATTTGTACATGGCTCCTTGCCTAACTTCGCTTTGGTCGTACTCCCACACCACACGAGAGTCTTTGTTAACGATGAGGTTGTTGAACTGGTATGTATTCCACTCGGATGAAACCACCTGCTGTTCCACAGCATCCTCGTTGCCGGATCCTTCATCTTCTGGCAATGCCAGGTAGTCCTGGTATTCGAGATACATCCTTTGGACTAGGGCTTCCATCTCCTCACCCTCGTCAGCAATCCCACAATTTTACTTGACTAAAAGAGCTCCTTCCACACGGTCTTCATCGACAGCATTAGCAATTCCCGGACCTTCGACCATTGTGTGCACTGCACTGTGGCTAGAGTTCCCGACTTTTTCTTCGGCATCACCACCCCCTTCTTGTTCAGTTGCTGATGTAGGAGTGGACTTGGCATATGCCTGGGCTAGAAAGACCAAATCCCACCGTTCCTCTCTCGCCCTGTGTATATGAATGTCATGACCTTGCTCCCTTGAGCTGCACTAACTCCCAATATGTGCCCTGTGGTGCTCGGTTGGCACGACAACTCAATCTCGTATCATACACAACATGGTCCAAATCGAATGTATGGAACAACCACCGCATCACAACAACTCATATATGCTACTCTGCTCTTGTTGGGGTCACGATTGCCGATTGGAAATAACGCAAATCAATCCCTTCGGGACCCTCCAGAATAGCCCCCTGACCGTAGTAAATTCTGAAATTGGTGGCGTCCGACATATTTGACGTACTACACCGTAAACAAGATTTTCACGATTAACCACATATCTAAAACTAAATTACCCATTGAAAAGGATTATGTACGACATACTACACTACGTAACCGTACATTTAAAACTATGTAATCCATTCGGTTAAAAAAATTATCTAAAAGGTGAACAATCGGACGGGTAGCGCTTCGCTAGCTTCTCTACTCATCTCTGCTCCTCTCCCTTCCCTCCCCTCTTTCTCTTATTTTTTCTAAATAAAAGTGAGTTATGCCGGAATTTTGGGGTCTTTTATAGGGTAGATTGTGCCGCCATTTGGAATGGCGACAGGGACTTGTGGGATCCCTGTCGCCATTTGAAATGGTGATTTCCCTAAATTTTAATATAAAAAAAATTAGGGACTTGCGGGATCCCCGTCGCCATTTGAAATGATGGTTTTCTAAATTTTAATATTAGAAAATTTAGGGATTTGCGGGATCCCTGTAGCCATTTGAAATGACGATTGTCCTAAATTTTAATATTAAAAAAATTTAACCAAGGGGGTCCCTGTCGCCAGTTGAAATGGCGACAAGGCCCTGTCGCCAGTTGAAATGGCGACAAGGCCCTGTCGCCAGTTGGAATGGCGACAGGACCCTCTCTGCACTGTTCCAGGCTACTGCCGCCATTTGGAATGGCGACAGAAGAATTTCATCATTTCAAGTAGTGACAATAGTCTATTTTTGTAAAAAAAATCAACTATTTACTTTTGTAATTTTCTTTTAAAATAATATTATTTCAAAAAAATCAACGACTTATTGTGGGGTTGATGAAGAAAAAGGAAGCAACCCAGAGACGTGCGGACGCAGAAGTAGTTGACGTCGAGGAAAAAGACGAGTAGTCGCGCGGGTTGAGTTGCTGAGAAACCTTATTGGCGCCCTATGTAGGTACTCTCTGCGGCAACAGCTAGGAGATAGTTACTCTCACTCCTTCCCGATGCACGTCGAGAAGAAAGGCCGGTGTGGTTCAGCGGCTCAACACCACACCGCAATTCACCAAAGGAGGAAGACGATGTATTAGAGGAATGGAGGAAATTTGGAGGTTTCATTCTAGACGTCAGCGGGTCCTTTTAAGGATACGGCAATCACTCCCATTGAAACTGACGTAATTATTGAAAGACGTTTGAAATCACATTCAAACTGAATAAAAGTGAGAGATAATCACATGATTCAACAAAATAAAAGGGAAAATTGGCTACAGGGCACTGCAAATTTGCATCCTTTGTCAGCAGACATCCAAAAAATTTGGTTTCGCCAGAACACATTGTAAAAACATGTAATTTTGTCGTAGGACATTGAGGTGACTATTTTATTATTTTTGGGTCAGAGGGGAGAGAGAAAGCATGTGAATTGTCTATTTTGCCCTTTCTCCTTCTGCTCTCCTCTTCTTCTTCCCCTTTCTCTTCTTTCTTCCTCTTCTATCTTCTTCTCTTCCTACCCAGCCAACGGGCGTTTGGCCGGCTCCTTCTCCGCACCGCCTTGAGCTCCACGTCGTCCCGAGCTCCACGCTGTCCTGAGCTTCGCGCCACCCCGAGCTCCGCGTCGTCCCATGCTCCTTTGGCTAGCTCCGCGTTGGCACGGGCATGGCCCCTTCTCCGCGCCGCATCGAGCTTCTCCGCACCGCCGCGAGCTCCACGTCGTCCCGAGCTCCGTGCTCCTCTGGCCGCCTTGAGCTTCGTGCTCCTCTGGCTAGCTTCGCGCCACGCACGGGCGTGGCCCCTTCTCTGCGCCGCATCGAGCTTCTCCGCACGGTCCCGAGCTCCGCGCCGTCCCGAGCTCCATGTTCCTCTGGCCGTCTTCGTGCTCCTCTAGCCGCCCTGAGCTTCGTGCTCCTCTGGCTAGCTCCACGCCGCGCACGGGCATGACCCCTTCTCCGCGCCGCATCGAGCTTCTCTACACCGCTACGAGCTCCGCGCCGTCCCAAGCTTCTCCGCGCCGCCCTGAGCCTTCTCCGTGCATGCCTCGAGCTTCTCCGCGCGTGCTCGCCATGGCCGCCGCTGCCGTTTATGTGGATTTGGGGAAGAAGAACAATTGTAGCAAAGTAGTTAGGTCAGTGAGGAAATTAATTAGTGTTAAGTGCAATTAGTTAGCCGTTAATAATTCATTAATATTTTGTATGATATGTGGGTCCAAAATCATTAGAATTGCAATTAGAGCTACCAAGCCCAGTACTATAGCTGGTTGAACCAGACTGACACTATGCCGACCGAGCCAGGCACTGCACATTGAGGACATTTTACAAAGTTTCTCTCTGCTAATCACTCGGATATATTATTTTAATGACATAAGTGTCTAACAGCAAAATATCACAAAATGTTAGTGTATTTTGGCGAAACCATATTTTTTAGATGTCCATTGGCAAATGACACAAAATTGTAGTGCCCTGCAGCCAATTTTCCCCAAAAAAAATGGATTTAATGTGCCAAAAGCTGCTCTACGGCACGGCACGGTTGTGCGTCACAAGCCATGCATTTCCCACGCGAAAATACGAGCACGTGTGCATATGTGCGTGTGTGTAACTTTAGTTATAGTTCTCGCATGCCCTCTCATGCCATGTGTCACATGTTTTAAGGGGGTGACAAGGACTCCACCTTTTATTTTGCTCTTCTCCTACTTGCCCAAGCAATGTAGGACTAAACTATACCATGCTTTGGAATTTTTAGGATGAATGGGACTAGCACTCATGGGCCCAATTCTAACGGTACAACCTTTTCATTGTAGGTTGCCAACCCACAAGACATTATCGTTTTCTCAAGATCAGCAAAAAGGCGCCGAACTACACGAGGTACCTCTTTATGTTTAATGATAATATACTTGTGTACTAAAGCAGTGAGGACTGAGGAGCAATTTCGATATTACATGATTGAAAAAATTCATCTTGTGATGGTAGAAAAATGTGATCTATTCTAATTTTTGTATTGTAGAAAACACTGATGGCTCTGAAGGACTCGATCCTAATGATCTTAATCAACAAACTATTGAAGCACTTGTCGCAGAGAGTAATTTGGTACTTATCATAACTTTCTTTTGGTCCTTTTTTAGGAGAAATTGCATGTTGGTTCCCATTTGAATCATGATGACATACTCTGTTTTGCTTCAGATATCGATTCCATTAGATAATTGCAGATTGGCGATAACAAAATACTATACTGGTTAACACCTAATCTCTGTTTTGCAGAAAATGCAGATTCTTCCGGTAAATGATTTGGACACTGCCCTGCATGATTTTGTCAACAAGGATGACAGCATGGCCTTTCATTCCTGCTTTCAGCGGAATATCGAAGAGGCAAAAGTAAGAAGCTTTGACTAGACGGATTGGCTGAGTATTGAAGGAATTCATTAGATGTGTCCCGTTCATTTATTTTGGCCTTTGGCCTTTAGATGGAAGAAGTTGGTTTGGCTTACATCTCAGCTATCTTTTAGTTGGTCTCTTTTGTATCTCAACTGTGAGGTTGGAACCTTGTTCCTGTGGAACCTTTTGTAATTTACTTTGTATATTTCTATTATATTAATATATTCCAGTAAGGCTCTCCCCTACTGTTCTCCTCAAAAAAAGAAATACCACCCGTATATAGCATTGACTCCCAATGTACAAATCACTTTGTACCAACATATCTAATATTTCTGTCCGGACCTAAAATCTCTTGTTGAAATTTGCAGACTAAGTTGACTACCGCCGCAGAGGATTTTAAAATTGAAGAAGAAATTGTACCTGAACTGGATCAATGCATGCAGGTGTGGAACTCTTCTTTTACAGTAACCTGATATGGCCTAAGCAGACAAAAAAGAAATGTAAGAGAAAAATTTCACTGATGCATTCTTATTCTACAGGCGCGAATGAAGGAAACTTCCCTCCTGTCCAAGGAAAGAAAAGAAACCACAGCAAGCTCTCAGAACCTGCCAACTAGCACTCTCAGCGCGTTCGAGGAGCTGAAGTGCTCCTCGAATGAGGAGCAATATACTCATGGATCAGACGAACTTGTTGAGACTTCTGTATGTATCTTTCCTCTATTTCTTCTGTTGCAACTTGCAACCATTGCAAATCAATATTAACAGCAATGCTATTCTAGTTTTCCTGCCAAATGGCATCTTGAACTTCTTCTATTCTTCCATGCTCAAGGATGTAGAGTGTTCTCAGCTAGCAAGACAGAAGAGGTCAGCTCCTGGTGGTGGAGGCTCTGCATCTGCTAGGAGGAGAAAGACAGACCTGGCTTCTTTTCAGCGGATCCCGGCGAAGAAAGAAGACGATGCGGTCAAGAAAGGCCAGCCTCATGTATGTGAAGCATCTCTGCAGTTTTGTCTCCCCATTGCCACTTATGTTAGTTAGTTCAGTGATGTGTACTTGTGCTACATGTTCATTAAGCTGCTCTGATTCCTCAAGATTTGGTTGTCATGCAGGTTGCCGGGAGGTATGGGGCTATAAGGAGGAGATGAGATGAGCGGCCAAAATGGATGGCTCCTGCAAGACTGCAATTCGTGTTTCTTTTGAGAATTTGATTGTTGGGTTCACAAGACTTGATAGAATCGATCTCGTATTATTGTTTGCTAATTGACTGCACAATGTGTGTGCTTTTATTAGATTCTGGCCACTGCATGACATTGACATGTTTCACATGTAGTATTTGTCTATCTGAAAACCTGTAGTTGCTTAATGCTATCTTCCTATCTGAATCTGAATATATTTTCAAGTTCATCGAAGGGAGACAATTAGCTTGCACTATTGAAGGAACAAAGGAGACACACTTGTGCTGCTGTGATCTGCGAAATGGTAGCTACTAACTAGGTGTGCATTTCATCATGGTCTTCTTCAGAGCATCGATCATCTCAGCGTATCTGCATATGCATGCATCTCGTCGTGGCACAGAAGTTCTCTGAAATCCAAGAGGCGCGCTCTGGGATCCAAGAGGCGCGCTCTGGGATCGCCGTGGCTTCTGCGTCGTCGCGCGGTGGGTCTCCGGCGATGAGCCACGACCAAGCGCCGCCCCCATACGGCTCCCTGGAAACGTAGTTGGGACCGACCGGCCTTTGGGTGTTTTCTAACCGTTCGATCTCTAGAGTGCGGCTCAGATTGAGGAGGGTCTAGTGGAAGAGGGAGGTTTGCTGAAGGGACCCTCTTATTACTTCGTATTACCAATTAATCCACCCACGACAGGATCGCAGATTTTAATCGCGATCCAAGTTCGTTTTCTTCTGGCTGCTCGATCACTCTTGCGCGGCTCAGTTCGAAGAAGGCGATGCGGGACGACCTGACGAGAGACATTTTGCGTAAGGGACCCTGTTATCATTTCATATTACCTATAAGTTCAACCGTGTATGGCTATGAGCTTCTGGTTGAAAAGGAAAAAAAATAGAAGATTTGATTATTTGTCACGGTCAAATATATACAAATTTAGGATTTACTACTTATATGTCTATGACATATAGCCTCGGAATCCACATATCATTCCCACGTGGAGTGATAAATCCTGTATTCAATATCTTTGCAGTGACAAATAATTAATTATTCTAAAAAAAAATATTTGGTACGGGCCTTGAACGATCTCAAAGCAGCCCTCACCCCAAACTGCCTCCTCCTCTCCCAATTTTGAGGGGGAAAAAAAACTCCCCCCCCCCACGCTTCGTCGTGCTGTCCTAGAGAACGCCGCCTCCCCACGTCTTCACTCGCGCCAACGCCGCCCCGGTCCACTCCGACGTCGCCCTCCACCCCCACCGACGATCTCGACGCCTCCCGCAGAGCGCACCCTAGTTCGTGCAAAATTTATAATCGTAAATGAATTTTCACACCCAAAATGCGATAAATGTGAGCGAATTTACCATGCCTAGTTATTTTCTCGAAAACTACAACCATTGTGTTTGATCGAACCAAGAACGAATAAAATGGCATCATCTTTAGCATCAAGAACACGTAATACTAATACAAACAAATAAACAGAGAGATCGACAAAATGGGCAATTAGTCATGAATCATATGCCACCACCAAAAAGATAGGAAAGAAGCACGGAGAACAAATCGGACCTGCGCAGGATGGCGAGGTCGCCGTTGGGCCCGACGAGCGCGACGTCGGGCTTGTCTCTGATGTCCTCCTCCTCCCTGTCGCCGATGGCGGTGCGGGCTTGCACATCCCTCAATGTTGACGAGGGCGAGGCACACCGGGCGGCGCCTCGCCGCCTCGGGCGCGGCGGTCGGCGGGCGGCGAGATCGACGAGCGCCGTCTGGTCGATGAGGCGGCTTGGGAGAACACGTTTTCAAATAGGGTGTACCGGTTTGCGCAATATCTAGGAATTCGAATACAAATCGAAATGGCATCAAATCTGCTTACGAATATTTAAAAAATATTATTTTGATTAAATTATGATCTAATGGCTATTTTGCAGTAACAAAATAGACATCAAAGCCCAAAACTTTAACTTACATTCAGAAGAACCAAATAGTCTCCACAGAAAAGTTTGAGTGTGATCATAACCTAACATGATCTCCAAAATGTCCTTCAATCCTCTGACAACTTCTGATGAAAATTAAGCAAGACTGAGTACACAATGTACTAAGCAAGTCACATGAGAAAGTTATTTAACTACATGTCAGGAGTTCAATTGATTATTGAAGGTTTACCATATTAGGTATATGTGGATGCAACTTTTGAGTCAAAACAGTTTATCCTTAAAACAGTAAAATTGTACTAATATAACATCAGAGGCTTACTCAACATTTATAATTACTGTATTAACATATCAAAATCTCTACTTATACCTCATATATTGAAATCACCCATGAACACAGCTTTATTAACCAAAAGCACGACGTATCTGAATACCATTAATTATACTTTCTAGAGTTGTCAAACTTTACCCACAACATACCTCAAACTCATACTGCCATGTAATATGCACGCAACCTGATAGCATACGACTAAGTCGAGATAACAAAACATTTTCACTGCTTAACTTTTCTAGCATCTACCCGGTAGGTTCTTGGACAATATAGTCATCGGAAAACCACCGGTCAATGGTGATTGGTGAAGCACGTAGTCTGATGCTGACTATACCTATCGTTATGTAGATCAGCGAGTGACCTAACCGGCCTAGTCATGTCTCACCCCCAATCCGCGGCTACTCTATACAATAAGAGAAGGTGACATCCTGTAGATATTCAATTGGAAGAGCAGTGTACTAAGCCAAGTAGGATGTGTCAAACCTGTGGTTGAGCGATTTATGTGTCTGTTATTTGGCACAAGGTTCTAGTCCTTACCTATCTTCTAGTGAGGTGATGGATCAAAATTCAACTCGTGGTTGTCCACCTCTTGATCTCACCTTCGACTAACTTTTATCAAGTCTATTGGGTTATTCATCCTTCTAGTCTCACCCCTCAACTCTCCACCAAAACCATTGGTGGTTGGTCAATACTCTTTTTCAGTATTTGTAAATACATTGTGTGGCAATGCCGAACATTTATTTGTGTATCTTAAACTTGTCAAGGTGAATACGACCTACAAATGAACAGGTGGGCTTGTATGTGGGATGATAGAATATATCTAATAATTGCGACATTCAAAAGTATTATTTTAATAAAGAAGTAATTGGTATAAATATGATAATGAAAGTGATAATATAAGTACATGAACTATATGCTAAAAAATTATCAAAGAATGCAACTTGCCTCCACGTCTGCAGCTCTTGACTGGATTTACCTCTCCTACATCTTGATCAACTCTCTCTGAAGCTTGATCAATAAATCCGACTTCTAACGTGGAAGAAAATCAAATAAATAGGTCCAGACTCAACAAGAAGCGAGTTGTGAACAAGATAAAATAAATAAATTCGGAAAGAACATAAAAAAGTAGTGTGGGCGATTATGATTTATTGGGTGCTTGATTTAGCTAAACAGAATTGAAAATAGAATTCACGGGCTCGAAACGGTCAAAATAGACATATTATGTCTAACGGATCTAGGATGAACAGTGATGGGTTCGAATGAACAATACTAGGCCGGGTACTATTTACTAACGGGTTTGTTTAATAGTGTAGGGTCAATACTATTCATAGTGGGTAGGGTTTGATGAATAGTAATGGGTTTGGGTTGTTTACAGTTGGGCTGCATAGTATTGGGCTTTGAATAGTATCAGGCCGCATAGTACTACACAGTATTGGTCTAATTTGGTGGCGGGGCTTACTTGGCGCCCCACATGGGCATTTGGCCCACTTCAGTCTTCAACCGAAGGGGGCGCAGTTCCCTATTGGCTCTCTTTGTTTTCCTTTCCCCCTCTCTGGACAATGGCGGCAGCGGCTATTGCAGTGGCGACGTCGGGTGGTGTAGTGAGAACCCCTAAAGCATGAGAAACCTATTTTGGGGCTTCGCACATGTGGAGGAGGTCCGGTGAAGGGCGAGCGATGGTGGTGGCGCACGGCCGAAGCAGAGCAATGGCATCGGTGGTCTCCGGTAGTGCGGCGACCAAATTGGTTGGCTTGGGAGCATCAGTGGAGCAAGGGGACCTCAATAGTAGCGACGGTGGAGCTCAGGGAGGTCCGTGGAGGGTTAGCGACAGTGGTCGTGGACGACGCAGAACGAAGCTTGGCGTCGATGAACTGGCAGCAGGGGGATGGGGTGAGTGGTGGTGGGAGATAGCTTCGGGAGGTCAAGCGCGAAGATCATGTGACGGGATTTAGGGGCTAGGGGCGCATGGGTGCCGGAGGATTAGTGTTGAGTTCGTTGAGGAAGAAGATGGGGGGCGACAGTGATTGGAGATGTTGGCCGGGGTTAGGGAAGAAAGTATGTGATGATGGTGTTTGTTTTAGGCCATGGATGAAGATGATGCAGTGGGCTCGGGCTTTTATAGCCTGCGGAGGGTGGTGGCGTCAGTGCCAGAGCTGGGCGAGCGTGGCGTGTGCAGCTGTGCGGGATCAACGCTAGTGGAGGGCGAGCTGGTGCGTGAGGTGGTGTCGTGCGAGTGGTGGCATCCCAGTGGCGCAAGGGCATGCAGTGGTGGGGGCGGTGGCGGCGTGGGCCATGGTGCGACGAGTGGTCGGGCGGTCGCGGTGTTAGCATGGCGGCGTTAAGGCCGGGCGAGGTGGCTGGGCAAGGTGACAGGGAGAGGTGGCACGCCTTTGGCGTGGGTAGAGACGAATACAATGAAGGACCAAGATGGTGCGACGCAAGCAAATGGCGGCATGACGCGAGGAGAAGAAAGACAGGGGAGAAGATGGTTTGCTCAGGGACATTTTCGGCTAGAGAAAGCGGAAAGCCAAAAGAGGAAGGCGGATTTTGGAGGAAACTTTTCGAATTGGGCAAGAAACCAAATTTGAACCAAACTTCAAAAAAGTTTGAAAATTTTGAAATTTTTGGGTCTTTTCAGCTGCTTCAAGGCCCCGTCCAGAGAATTTTTTTCCAAAGCGGGCAGAAGGCCACTTGACTTGGAAAGGTTAGATCTTGGCAGGACAGTTCAGATACTTGCTCTCAAGGTTTTGTTCCTGATTTTTCTTGGATTAGAGATTAATGTGCTCAGCCTCAGTGGCGCAGAATTTTGTGTTGGCCTCCTATGATCATTGCATTGCCCCGACCAGTTCATCATTTCGGCAAAAAATTTTATTTCCCGTTTCTTCTTGCCATGGTTTGTTTCCAATTAACAGCATTGGCTATGCTACAATGGTTGTCCTAGTTCTTGGGGTCACCTAATTGTGAAGAAAAGCAATTGCCTATCTGATTTAGTTGTAATTTAATGGAAATTCTCTCGTATGCCCCATCTTTCATATGACTTCTACGATTTGCATTTATTTTCGATACAGTTGATTATTTTGCTTCATCTTGAATATTTGGAATGTTTTTTTTTGCTATTTTCCGTCCATTTCCTGATTTCTAATTCTTTTTTGCATTTCAGTCCACATGAAATCACCATTATGCCCCTTGACCCAGGGCATATGGTCTGGTCGGCCCCGGTGCACACACCAACCGCGCCACACTCCCCTCTCTCCCTATTGTCATCTGCACTAGCCTCCAAAACTTTTGGTTTGCTGCCGCCTCCTCCCTCTCACCATTCCTCGTCGGTGCCATCACCAGCTATGTCACCCTCAGCACCGACGACTCCCGCCAAAAAAAGGGCCACTTCCTCAACATCCTCTCCTTTCCCATCTTCCTCGGCGCCACCTTTTCCATCGCCTTCTCCGTGCTCGCCCACAACATCGCTGAGTTCAAGCTCGTCGGCACCGATGTTGGCTAGCTCACACTATCATGCCAATCACTGGCAGTCGAGAGAGGATGAGGGGAGTGCGGCGCTATCAGTGCGGGCATTGGGGCCGACCGAACCATATGCCCTAAGACAAGGGGCATAATGGTTATTTCACGTGGGCTAAAATGAGAAAAGGAGGAAAAGGAAAAAATGGCAAAAAAAATCAATCCAAATATTCAAGACGGGGCAAATAATCAACTGCACCGAAAATAAATACAAATAGTAGAAGCCATATGAGAGTTGGGGCATGTGATCGATTTTCTTGTACTTTATGTTATGATTCTTGAGAATAGTAAATGATCCATGGCACGAGGAAGGTTGTGCCTTTATATGCTACTCCCCCTGTTTCACAAAAACAAGTCGTTTTGGAATCGTGCGACCAAACTTTGGAAATTTGGCTATCGATATCTTTTTGAATATTTAAATTAGATATATGAAACCGTGTGTGTAGATTCATCACATAAAGTACTTTCATAATATTATAATTTTGTTGGACTTTACAAATAATTACAATAGTAATTAGTGGTCAAAGTTGCATTTTAGGGACCGTGTTGATGTCCAAAATAACTTATTTTTGTGAACTAGAGGGGGTAATTGATTACTGATGCATGCCTCAATGTCATTTGGACTTCCCATGCTGTTAAACGCTAAATGTATAGATTCTGCATTGTAAGACTTGTATCTATCTATCTATCTATGTATCTATCTATCGGAATACTTGTAGGCAAGGTTGTTAAAATCACGATTCTAATAGTAGAATCATACAATTCTACGATCCTACAACACCAATACGATCCAAATCATACCTTGAGTCGTATCTGGTAGAATTGCGCTCCTAGTCGTAGAATCGTGCATCATCTTAAATTATAAAAGATTTAAGTGTTTGGTTGTGTCCTATCCCTCAATTCAAGTTGTATGATAAGTACTAAGTAATTAGTAGGTTAGACATTAAGATTTGGAGGGTTTGAATAATAAAAAAATATTTCTATTTATTTATTTTACTTTATGTAAAATGTTCAGGTAATGACAATGTTGTTAAAATCAATACTCTAGCCGTAGCTTTTAATGACATGAAATCTAAACTGCAAATTAGATATTTATCAATCAAATAGATGTCAAATGACCAAATAAACAGTCATATCGCTATTAGAATACACGAAACATTGGAAAAAATGTATTTTTGGTAGAATTAGGTAAAATCTTATATTCTACGATTCGATCCTAAAATACGATCCTACCGAAGTGTCTCCAATCCAATTCAGAATCACGATTTTGACAACCTTACTTGTAGGTGCTTGACGCTATTTGTCTATCTGAATAGATGACTGTAATGACTTAATGTTTGCCTATCTCATTTGCAGCCTAAGCTATCCATTCAGTGCTTGTAATGACTGCTTAATGTTGTATTGTATATTATGTCTTTTTTATGCCATATGTCAAGCATGCTATCACACTGATAACAAGGTCTAGCTGTACCATGTCAGTAGTTTTGAGCTACCATATTGCTTGTATGGGTTGGGGTCACCGGTCGACTCACCGGTCACCACGCATACTTGCTTGCAGAAATCGTAAGGTGCAGGATGATTTTACAATTTACACTATTCAAGAGGAAAATGGTCGAGTGTTGTACAGACTTTATGACGAACTACGTGCAAAATTGCTTTGTCAACAGAAGATAAATTGTAGAAACATTATATTATCAAGTTCGCAAAACAAAACAAATTCGTGATGTTGTAGAGAATAAGTTATATGGTGCTATGAGCTATAAATTGATCACTATCTTTGCTCAGGTACTCTCTGCCTTCATTTCTCCAAAGTATTTCAACATATCAAAATAACATTGGTGTTCTTATCTGCTATCCAATAATCTAGAACGTCCTTCTCAGGCATTGTATTCTATCATTGTAACGCAGTTCCTTTTAAGTCCAAAAAACTCACTCTGGGATCGATGTGGCATCTACTTCCCTTTCTTTTGTAACTTCTCCATCATCATTAATAGTTGCAATATCGGTCATCTTCTTTTTCTTGGATCTAGACTTTTTCTTCTTGTGTCTCTTGTTTTGCTGTTGTGTTCCAGCATCGTTTACAGACATCTTACGCTTCACATCAGCAGCGCCAACCATCTCTTCCACAGCTTGTTTCGATCTGTTTTGATTGGCATCACTTAAACTATCTTTGGAGATCTTTTCCAAGTCACCATCAGTTTTGTTTGCCTTCTTGATTGCATCAGAAGCTTTACCATTTTCCATCTCGAGCAGTTTATTGTATCTGACGCGGTCACTGTCCTGGTCTAGGGAGTGCCCTGACAGTTCTATCCCATCTAGTTCTTCTCCTTGGCTGCCTACTCGATTGTTAGTCAAAAACTTTTTGTTCCGCGGAGGGAATTCAGACTTCCTTGAATGGCTTTCTCCGTAAATGTCATCTATATCTTCAACAACGTCACTTGTTTTGTCTTGTAAGCCATCATCTTCCATCTTAGCTGTGGGTTTCATCTGCTTTTCTTCTAAAGATCTGTCTTTTGGGTGTTTGCTTTCTGTAACTGTGGTGCTAGAACTCTTTCCTCCTGCTTTAGCGAGTATCGCACCACTGGAGTTTGTAGCCTTTTCGACTACCGCAATGTCAGGTGTTGCATTTGCATTGTTCGTTTGCACAGGAGTGCTCTTACTACTTACACCGTGTGGCCGCTTTCTGTCTGTTATCTTGTAATCTTGGAACCTGATCTTGATCTCTTCCAGCTCAGTTTCCTTTTGTTGCAGGAGTTCCATCAGAGCTGCCATCTGGTCAGGGTTTGTACCTGCTGCTTTCTCTTCCATCTGGTTGATGCGGCTATCTTTCTCCGTGAGAGCTGCTTCCAGTTCTTTCTGAGTATTCTTGAGATTTGTGGCCGTGACCTCCAGTTCCTTGAGCTTCGTTTTCAGGTCTGTCTTCTGAGTTCTTAGGAAGATGTCGTGGCTTTCAGTTCTTGTACTTTCCTCTTCATCTCTTTGTTAATTGCCTTTTCTTTCTGGGAAATGGGAAGAGTAATGCAGCAAAGTTTGGTTAGTTAGATTTTTTTTGTTTAATTGGAAAATCACACATAAAAAAGGAAGCTGGCCAAGTGATTTTGAGTGTGTAATAACAGAAAGGAAAAGATGGCAATTTAATCTATATATCTGCTACAGATCTGTACTACTTACAATGTATACAAAGAAATCATATGTAGCTCATAATAGCTAGTCTCTCAGTAGCAAATTAAGAGATCTTTTGGAACACTATATTCATAGCTCCGTATACCTGGTTAGCACTGATGATTAAAAAAATGGCAAGTTTTTGAAAATTTAGCCGGTTAGGAATTTTAAAGCCGACTGCTGCTTATGAACGTTTTCCTGATTCTGATCAAGCTTTGCAATACTTTTGCTTGTTAATCCAAAATAATGTGTTATTGTTGGAGAAAAGGCTAGTGATGCAAAACTCTTGATTTACCCGGTTTTGCCTAGATCTTGGGCAAAAATTGATTTGTTCTCTGGCTAAGTTGAAACTAACACCGAAGAGAACAATGTTGCATCGGGTATTCAATTATTAGACCAAAACCGATCACCTAGTGGTTACTGTTCCCAAAACCCTGTGTGTGTCGTGTTCATGGGTTGGGAGGTAATGCAAATTTTGGCTTAATTTGGTTCATAATATGCTTGCAGCCCAAAGTTTTCCAGCAAGTGTTGTCAATATGCAAGTCTTCGTTGAGTGTTCTGTGTACGAATGCATGTTCAGATTCCAAAATATACTATTTGACAACTTTAAAATGTCATTTGTGCAGTGAATATTGGTTTTTAGAAAAGAGGTACTAAATGTTTTTTTCGAGGAAGTGCATACTTCGCCGAACACAGATAGGAAACAGAAAAGACACTGAGCACGATCAGAAGCATGACCCTCAGAGAAAAACTACAATAGAGAAAAGCAGAACACGGACGCTAGCTCGAGGCCACGCCGGAGCAAGGATGCTAGCTCGAGGCCACATCAACTCTACTCACTGCCGGCCAAAGCTACAACGAGGAGGGGGATCATAGACTCCAAGCTGACGCCTCTAAGGAGGAAACGATGCCGGAGATGTCGCCATCGACTGATCCGGTAGGACTGCAGCAGGAGCACCGTTGGGCGATGACTGGGTCAGGGCCGCCCCCGCTGGCCCCAGATACTGAATGTTGTAGTTAAGGTTGGTAATCATGGGCAAAATTTTACATTTTTAGGAGAGTGCATCCTCTATAAAAAGGAAAATTAGACAGACCATATACCACCAGTTGTTAGTAATAGGTTGGTACAAATCATCCTCTCAAGTCTCAACCAATCAACTGCTTAAAAACTTGTGCAATTTTCTGTTGCTGTAGACCCATTTTCCATGCACCTCCTACTCTTTTTTTCGAGGGGCTGCAGAAGAACTGCATGAGCCATTTTCCTTGCACCTCCTACTTTCAGACAACAACTGAAATAGCTGCAGTTTGTTTGACACCTTGTTTCTTGGAAACAATCTAGCCCAGAAACAAACAAGGTCCAAGACTGTGAGCAATGCATGTAAATAGAAGCCATGATCCATGAGACCATGACCGTACCTGGAGGAAGATCCGGAGAGAGACGACCTGCCGGCCGCGCTCCTGGATATGCACAGCAAAGGCACGGTGCTCCCGCACCTTGTGCAGGACAACGACGCTCAGCGCGGCTGCGGCAAGGCCCAGCAGCAGCAGCAGCACGTGTGGGAGCCTCTTGCCGGCGCTGGCCATTCCGTAGCCTTTTGATCTGTACTTGCTCCCATCCATCTCCTACTCCTACCTGTGTACAATGCACTTACTCTTGTTTACACGACTCCCTCTTCTTCCTTGCAGGACCTTTGGTTTTGCTTGTTGCAGCAAAGTGAAGGGATTTGGAGATTTGGAGCTGCAGCTACAGCTACAGCTACAGCTTATTTCTTGGCTTGCTTGGGTTTTGGAATGGCAGGACTTTGGAGACTGCCTTGTGCATGGAGGAGGGGACACAGATGAGTCTTTGAGGTGATGCACTCATATGCTGATGCACAATTGCACATGACATTGAAGTACTACTGGTCTATGTTTTGATCCATGGAATGGTCTATTTTTTGAGCCATGGAATCAATTAATAAGATGATGTGCCATTGACTTACACATACTGGAGGGGATTGACTGCAGGGAAGAAGTGACTACTGACAACCCATGGAGGGACTGCACATGCTTTGGACCGTCTAATATCGCATCGGACGCTTGAGAAGTTGCCAGTTTCTTGTATGACAGTTGATTGGAAGTGTAAAACCGACGATTTTCACGGTAATGTAATTTCTTCTCCAGTGCAGATCATCCAATTTCTAAAGTCAACATCGATCATAAGACGGCAATAAATGAGATTCTTCTATGCTTCTCAGATCTCCAGGCAAAAATCGCCTCAAGATGAGTAATATATTCGTGGAGCAGCAGCACGGTTAGTGCTCCACCATGCAGGAACGAATATCTTAGGCCTAGCTAGTCTCCATCAAAGGACGTGTGAAATGTCAACTAATGGATGCAGGGCTAGCTGCTCCCAAAGTCCATACGGAATTGGCAAGAAGAAAAGAACACACTTGGTAGCAATACTAGCTTATAGCCATGTGATTGTGGTAACAAAATTTTACATTTGTAGTGTACTTTTGACAAGTAGATGCCATGCTTCAATGGCTCGATTTAGAGATTTTTTTTAGATAATGGAAGAGAGAAAAAATCTCTTCCGGCCTCTGTATCGAAGATGCACGATTTAGAGATGGATAGTAAATTACAGAGCGAATAGTTCAATGGAGTGTGTCAGAGAAATGGTCATCATGAAGTGAACAGCGTTGGTTGGAGTCTGCAAGCGAAGGTGAATTCATGCATGCACGGCAAGATATTCTAGCCGGCTGATGGGCTGCACGTCAACGCTGCATGTCCTGTCGGACCCGAATTTCGTAATCCAGAATTCTCTGTAAAACACTGTGTTATTCTCTAGATCAGTAGCTAACACTCATAGATACATCACTGAATCAATTCATACATAACGTAAAACCATACCATTCATTATTTAACACTTCAGAGTTTACATAGACCGTGTCGGGTCAGGTTTTACAATAAGGGCCGAAAAGGCCAATACTGATTACATTACAAAAGCGGAAGCGGCAACAAACAGGCAAGCGACTGGGGTAACCCGTGTGCGTCCGATATTACCTGAAAACTCAAATAATATAGGATGCACGCAAGCACCGACGAAGTCAACTGAACTGAGGCGAGACTAGAACAGCTAAAGACTACACTACGCTTCATCATCTCTTGGGCTTCCAACTTCTGGATCCTCGTAGTAGTCGTAATCTCCAGGTTTTCTTGCTTCTGAGGTTTTTTAGGGAAAGAGCGAGAATGAGCACAACTTCCGTGCTCACGAGCTAACACACAATGCAATAATATACATGCAGGGCTAGATAAGGATGGCTCAGATTCTTTTATTTGCTAAAGCAATATTTTCAATTATCATAGTTACAAATTCCTATCACTTAGCATTTTAACTAAATTGCATTTTGATAAAGAGAGTAATTGTGCAATTTTATAACATGAGAGGTTCCTCTGTCGAAACTCTACCTTATGCTTCTTTTTATTGGGTCCATCCCCAATTACTAATATTCTTGAGTTCGAACACTCGGGAAAAATCCAACATCTGGGCTAGGTAAGCCCACCACACTTTATCCCACCCGCAAAGGTTTTTGAAATATAACTAACTCGAGTAAAGATTCCTATATGCGCCTTTGACCGTAGGCGTTTGTTTAAGCAGTTTAGACTCTGCAGAGGTTGTACACTTTACCTATAAGAGATAGTCATACTCGTTACCCACATGATTCCTTAGTCATGTAGTTGAGCGACCATCACAAGAACCTTTCAAAATATCTCGCCTTCCAGTCATCTCATCTATATGGGGTTACGCCCATATGTTGGTGCGGGATGTCACCCTCTACGTCTTGCCGTAGAAGGCACTTCACCATCGGTGTCCCATTCAAACGTGATCAAGCTCACACTTGCATCCTTTATTGTTCCTTCCGTGAGACCGACTTTCAAGGTTCAATAAATCTACTAAGCCAAGTTGCGGTTTGGACTTGTGGTTGTACTTGTTTTACACGGAAGTTATGACAAGATTAAGTCCTTAGGGTTGTCTGGGAGAGTCATTTCACACATCAACATTCTTTGGGCTGCATTAGCACACATCAACATACGACCCATCACACAGTCCGCCTAGACAGTAACATCAATATTAGGGTTTTTGAGGAGTAAAACCAAATTACCACATTTATCTCAGTCATGAGCCACCAATGACTGCCCAAACCATTTTCATGTTTGAAAAGATGATGATTGAGACACTTTAATGTCCTGGTACTCAAGCAAGACTAGCATGTCGCTTAAATACGACCTATAACTAGTATTACCACATAGTTACTAGGGTGACAATGGTTAAGGAATTCAAGTTGTCAAGGATGACATAATAATTAATTACTCATCAAATGAGTATTTAACTATCTTAAGCTTTAACATACATTTGCTTAAAGAATTAAAGCATGCAATTTGCTATTTTAAAAGAATATAATTTGCATAAAATGTAGGCTCAATATGATCAAAGTGTTGACTCACTGGATTAAAGGCAAGAGGATCTTGATAGTCTTGTGCTTGATCAACTTGAAGGTCGTCAGCGTCTTCAAATCCTAATAGACGAATGTACGGAAAAGACACAACAAGAAAAAGAGCAAAATAAATACACAAGAATATACAAATGAACTCTAAATTGAACAAGACCTATGCCATTAGCAAGATCTTGAATTTACAAAATTTTAGAAATTTAAATCATAAATTTCTGAGTTACGACGAGGGAGAAATGAACTTTAGAAGCCTCTCTTTTGAATTAAAACAGAAAAGGAAAAGAAAAACAAAGAAAAAAGGAAACAGCGGCGGCCCACGGCAGTGTTTCAATTGACCACGACTCGGGCCGAAACGGCGCATGGGCACGGGGCACGGCCCAGGGGGTGCTGCCCTAAAGCCGAATGGGGGGCGTTCGGGCCAGAGCGAAAAAGGGGGAGGAGAGATGGAGGGGCGGCGGCGGCGGCGACCGGAGGGAGCGACGGTGGCGGCGGACCACGAGGCTCACCGGTCCGGCGAGAGGGCATCGAAGCGGCGGCGGCGCGGGCGGCTAGAGGTGAGTTCTCCCTCGGTTTCTTCTTCCTTTTGCTTCTTCTTCCTCGGTTTTCTCTGCTTGGGGAAGAAGGGAGAAGGGGGGAGATTCATGGGGCACTGGGGATCCTTTTAAAGGCGTCGGGGAAGGGAGGGAGCCGTTTGGGGGGCTCGGGCGAGCGTGCGGGTGAGCAGGTACGGGCGTGCATGCGCTGCGCACGTCTCGGGCTTGACCGAGGACAGGTGTGGGCGGCGTGCGAGGCGGCGACTTGCTCGTGTGATAGGGCCAGCCGAGGACGGGCACAGCTTGGACCGGGCAGCGAGGCGAGGCGAGGACAAGCAAGTGGAGCGGCGAGGACGACCGGTCAAGCGGCGGGACGCGAAGGACGGCTGGCGCAGGCGCTAATCTGCGCGGCGGCGGCGACGCAGCGCGGCACATGGCGCGGGCGGGCGGGGCGTGGCAGGCCGCCCGAGGGGGTGAGAGAGCAGCAGCTCGGTGCACGGGGTCTTTGTGAGGGTGCACGGAGCGACATGGGTGGCCACGGGAGGAAGAAGGTAGGGAGGGAATGAGTTGGGTGAGGAGGGCCAAAAGGGGAAATGGGTCGAGAGAAATCAAAAATTGATAGTGTTGATTTTGAGTTGAGGTTTGAAGAAGAACTCTTGAATTGCAAACTGAACTTTACTCCAAATTTTGAAGAACTAAAAGGCAGAAACGGATGTTACAATGCCTCCATGGAAGCGAGTGCAACATGCCATCACCACTCCTTGCGTGATGAACCGCAATTCTTGTGGCTCTACACGAATTTGTGGCTCGAGGTTAAGTTGAGTGCTGTTATTGGGCTCTAAATTTCTAATCATAATCACCTAAAGTGGCTCTCCCATTTTGGTGGAATTAATGCCACATACGTTGATGGTAGACCTAGAATTTTCAAGATAGATGTCGAGTTAATAAAATATTATTTAATAGAAAAAAAGTACATGATGGCAAAAATCAAAGTAAAAATTATTCGTATTAGAGACAACATTTCAACTAACTTAGGTAAATTACAAAATAATGAAGAAGAAAAAAATAAATAGGGAATTTGGGATTTGGGACTTAGGAATTCGAGAATGGGGATGTGCTTGTACTGTTGTCAATGTGTGCGGTCTGGCTCGCCAGCCTTGTTGTCACCGCGCACTCCCTCCTCGGGACTTCGGCTCTTAGGCGGCCCAACCAGGCCCATTCGGCACTCTTCGCCGCTTGCTTGTTTGGCGCTTGTTACCTTGCTTCTACCTCCTAGCCAACGCGTCGCCGAGGTCAAACCGGAGCTCAGGAGCTGCCCTCACCTACTTGCTTCGCCTCGCCACCAAGTTGCCTCATCTGACGCCAGGTTACCTTATGGAATCGTGTGGCGCCACCGCCTAACAGTGAGAGAGAGGCCTCCGGATAGACTAAAAGCTGTTAGACTGGCCGGCTGGGACTAGGGATGGCAATGGGGCCCCATTCCCCGTTCTCCGATGGGGAATTCATCTATTAGGGGACAGGGATATGGCTATTTCTTCCTCCACGGGGATGCTAATATGCAAATACAATTCCCCATCCCCGCTACCCGCATGGGCCCCCGATAAGACATGTAGGCCACTAGCCCACTACCGCCCAACTTGATAAGGCGATAGCCCGATAATCTCTTTTGCATCTTTTACTTTCTAGATACTAATTAATAAAAAAATATTGTCATTTTAGCATTGTATGTGGATGTTCATACTTATTTTTATAATATTATGGATCTTATTTTCTCTTCTTTCGGGATCCAACTTTCGGGTATAGGTCCCCGTGGGGCTCCGATAACTCGATAGGGACAGAGAACGGGGGGAGAATAGCACCCGAAGACGGGGATGGGAATGTGGATGTTCCACCACTCCTCGACGGAGAATGGCCCCATTACCAACCCTAGTGGGACGCACCATATATACAAATTAGGGAGGAGATGTGTGTGTGTATATAAGCCTTTTGTTTTTGCTATATACTATTTTTTATTTATAAAAAAGGTATATACACAAATTTTGCTATAAAAAGTAGAATTTAATGAAATATTTCATGAAACTCACTTTGAGGTATCTTATAATCACTATTGAAGTATGCATAAATAGATAAAAATTCATCATCATACGATTTAAGTGGTATATGAGAGGTGGGAGTCACGTACTCCAAGAGTACCATACTATTTTCCTATATATATATATATATATATATATATATATATATATATATATATAATACAAGGTGTTTGGGAAAAAATGGGTGCCCATAAACTTAGCTGATCCGCCCTTCACTGATATTATATACATGCCACATGAAATGCTGCGAGGAGCAGAGCTGGCGTGTTGCCGCCTACGGAAAGGAGGCGCACAGGCCGCTTTCCAAGGAAGAATACACGTAGTGTAACACCCAAAGTTTCGGATTCGCAAAGTCTTCGTGTGTTCAAGAATCAAGGTTTTCAAACTTCGAAATTTGCCCAATTTGCTCAAGATTGATTCCCGAAAGCCCGAGCTCTTCTTCCCCAAACCCCTAACCCTAACCTAACCTAGCCCTCGCCTCCGCCATGCCCTGCGTCGCCGCCCTCGCCGGCCGTGCCAACGCCCGGAAGCCGTGCCCTCTCTGTCGCGCGCCGTGTGCCGCGCCGCCGCGTCAACGCTCGGCCGCGCGCCTCGACCGTCCCATCCCGCTGCCCGCGCGCCCTCGGCACTCCCGCCGTGCCGTCGTCAACGGTCGCCTCCCCGGATCCAAGCCCCCTCCGGCTATAAAAGCCGTGCTTCCTTCCCCTTCCCCGAGCAAGAAAAGAGAGAGAGCAAGAGCACCGAGCAAGTTGGAGGACTCACCTTCGCCGTCGTCGCCGCGTCCTCCCGTCGCCGCCGCCTCCCCGAGCCGAGCCCTCCTCCTTCTTCCCGTGCGCGCCGCCGCCGCCCCGTTCCTCCCTCTCCCTCTCTGCCCTAGCCCCCCCTCGCCTCCCTCCTTCTTTCGGCCGAGCTGGGCCGCGCGCGCGCCTCTGGCCCGTTCTGTGCTGGGCCAAAGCACCGGGCCGAAAAGTTGGCCGTGGGCCACTTTCGGTTTTTCTTTTTTGGTTGATTTTCTTTCCCTTTTTCTTTTCTATTTCAAAAGAGAGGTTTCAAATGTTTATTTCTCCCCCATTTTAACTCCAAAAATTGCAAAGTTTGTTTCTAAAAATTTCTAAAATCAAGCCCTTTCTTTTGGTGCTAGTTTGGTTCTTTTTGGAGTTCATTTGATGAGTTTTTGTTATTTAATTAATTTGTTTGCTCGTTGATTCTTTTTAGAGCACGATCGATCGCGTAGAGTTCGGAGAAGCCGAGACCCCACCGATCAAGCTCAAGAATATCAAGATCATCTAGCCGTAGACCAAAGTAGTCAACACTTTGATCATATTGAACCTACATTTTATGCAAATTATGTTCGTTAAAATATCAAATTGCATGCTTTAGTTTCCTTATGCAAACGTATGTTAAACACCCTAAGGTAGCTAAATGCCAATTTGATGTTTAATTATTAATACACCACCCCTTGATAATTGAATTGCCTTAAACCCTTGTCACCCTAGTAAATATATGGTAACAATACTAGTTTTTAGGCTATACTTAAGCGCCATGCTAGCCTTGCTTAAGTATCGGGGTATTATCTACCCCATTCATCATCTTTTGAAATAAACATGATTTTGGGCAGTCATTGGGTGTAAATGACTGAGATGGTTATGATGTTGTATTTTCCTATCTCTCAAAAACCCTAAGAATTGCTTATCACATCTGGGCGGATGGTATGATGGATGGTATGTTGGTGGGTGCTAATGCAGCCCAAGGAATGTTGGTTTGTGGATGGTATGTGGTATGAACCGCCCAAGATGGTCCTAAGGACTTAATCCTGTGATGACCTCCCAATGTAAAACAGTACGACCACATGTCTATAATGGTGTCGACCTGGCTAAATAATTTGTCTCCGTTAGTATGAGTTGCACCAGACAGATGACCCGCTACGCCATAAGCCTATGTGGCTATGGGTTGGGGTGTACGACTTACGGGTCTATGTGAGCGTAAGTCGTGTGGCGCAAGAAGTGCAGGAAAGAGTTGACTGGTCTATGTGAGCGTAACTCTTCTCGGTGAAACCTTAGCGGGTGTAACAAATCTTGGTGGATGCATTGTAAAGGCCTTGTGACGGTCTCTCCTTGACTCACATGTCTACGAAACATGTGTACATGTCAAGATGATTGTCTCTTGTGGGTAAAGTGTACAACCTCTGCAGAGTGTAATAAAGCTGTCGAATAGCCGTGCCCACGGTCAAGGGCGGACATGGGAACTTACAAGAGTTAGTTCATTTATAAAACCTTGTGGGCGGGATAAAATGTGTTGGGTCATTGTAACCACAGTTTTGGTTTTCCACAGGAGGATGTACCCAGTGATGTTAAGTGGTGGATGTAACCGCTATCAAAAATAAGCATGAGGTGGAGGTAACCTCTCTGCTTTTAAATATTGCACAAGTAATCTCTTTAACAAATGCAATTTGGTTAAAATGCTAAGTGATAGGACTTTCTAATATTGGTACTCAAAATATTGCCTTGTGCAAATAAATGAACCCGAGCCATCCTTGTTAAACCTTGCATGTATAATATTGCATCTTGTGTGTTGGCTCATGAGCACGGTAGTTGTGCTCATCCTCGCTCTTTCCCCAACCCCGTAACCCGCAGATCATGGAGACTACACCTACTACGAGGACACGGGCGCGAAGAGCAAGGAAATGAAGAGGAGTAGTATAGTTCTTGTAGTCTAGGTCTCGCTCGATCTGTTGGCTCCGTTGGTACTTGTGTACCTCCTATATTATCAAGCCCTTGGCTAATATCGGTCGTACACCTAGTACCCCGATCGCTTACTGTGGAGAGACTTGCTCTACCCCTTTGCTTCCGCTAACGTGCTCGAGATTTTGTAATGAACTCATTTGGCCCGATCGCCCTATTGTAAACTCGACCGACGTGGTCTATTTGAACTCGGATGCTTGTATTAATGAATGGTTTGGTCTCACGCGATGTATGAAATGGTTCAGCAATGTGTCTGTGGCGCTATCTCTGATCGAGGAATAGCGCAGCTTTATCACAGAGGATTACGGATTACGAAATCCGGTCAAACAGAGTCGAGTATCGAGCATCGATGTAGGAGCCTTAGTTAGTTTGGTCGTTGCCTAAGGTCTTGAGTCTTATTTTCAAAACCTAAGAAAAGCTTTGGCAAAATATAGTGTATTTCTCGCTCTTACTTGTCATTCCTAGTTCGTACTTATCCTACTTCACTTTGATTTATTACATTCTGACTTCCTCTTGTTTTCAAAATTTTAGATGGTCGCTCAGTCGCTCGTGGCTCTTGGGACTTTTCTCTCATGGAGAAGACCTCGGAGGCTTCGTGGGGATTTTTCGCCGGTGATGCGAAGATCTGGGATACTACCATCCGCCTATCTTCATGGGCCGGATGACTCAGAGTTCTGGACCGAGAGACTTGGAGCATGGAGGTTTTCCTCTATGCTAGGAGGGTGAGTTCAATACTCACACCTTCAAGGTGAGCACCCGAGAGCCGTGCCTTGGATCTTGTCCGAGATGTGGCACGACTTGCCGCGTCTCGCTTGTGCGGATGCATGGAGACCTTCGCGAGCTCGCCTTCGGCTTCCATCCGACTCTCCGGGAGGAGAGCTTTACCGGTGATCCGCCACGTCCGGCGGATGACCCGCACTGTCACACCGGCTCCGGCTCACGCAGCCTTGTCGCGCCTCGCCAACGCCGTTGGCGAGATCGGGGCGCCGATTTCTCCTCACCCAGAGCTACGAGCACTCAGACACCCTCCGTGGCAACATGTTCGAGATGATGAAGCCCACCGCGAGGTAGAGCGGGAGAGAGACGCTGCTATTGCAGAGTTGGCCCGCCTTAGAGCCGCCCCAGCTCCTGCTGCTGCCCCAGCTCCTGCTGCTCACGTCGTCGTTCCCGGCAACCCGGTGCCAGGCCGACGTTTTCCACCTGGAGGACCCCGCACCCTGCTCACGGCACGCAAGAAAGTGCGTCCACCGCCGACCGACCGCAGCCTTGAGAGTCCGGTAGTGGGCGCAGCCCTCGCCCGCCGCTGGATTCGACGAGTTCGACCGCGGCGCCACCTCGATCGTTCGCTCGCCGACCATCGATCGCGGCCGTTTCGATCCTCGGTAATCGTACCACTTGTGGTGGTAAGCACCCATGAGGGGGGTAGTCAGGATAGCTAGGTTAACTAGCAGTGCTTGCTAGGTAGTCTTTTGGTTGCAAGCACTTTCTTTATCCACCTTTTGTAGGCGTTGTGTTTTGTATCTCGTGTCATGGCTTTGCATGGCCTATATGCTGTGTCCTAGGAGTCATGTAACACTTACCCCCCTAATATTAATGAATTGTAGCCATTCGGGCTTTGTATCGCAATTGTGTTGTTCATTCAATTTGACTTCTTTCTTCATGTGTGCCTTAGAGGGCAGTGAACCCTCATATACTACCCTCTCTAGTTCTAAGCCTTAGTGTTTCTTGAGATGGCACCAAGGAGAGCTCTGCCTTGATCAGTGGTGCTTTCGCAAGAGTCGTGGAAGAGGCCGTGGCTATGGCCGTGGTCGTGGACAAGACCTACCTCCCCGCCGCGAGCATCCAACAATGGCACAAGTTATGCAACAACAAGCCCAAATCCTTCAAGCCTTGCTCGCCAATCAACAAGCGAGAGCGACCGATCGCCACTCTAAGTGGCGATTTCCTCGGGACAAGACCTCTTACCTTTGCCTCCGCAGATGAACCCCTGGAAGCAGAAGATTGGCTCAGGGATACTGAGAAGAAACTTCGCCAGCCCGATGCTCGAGGAAGACAAGGTGGACTTTGCCACTCACCGTTGAAAGAGCCGCGCGCTTGGTGGGAAAACTACCCGCATTGCTCAAGGTGGTGAAAGCCCGATGGAGGAGAAGAAGAAGAAGCCGGCATCCGCGATCGGAGATCAGCAGGATCTCGCCATCTGTTGAAGCAATTCTTTGAAATGCAGTTGGGCGAGACCGCACCGCATGGCAGCCATTCTCCGAGCGAGTTCAAGGCGTCTTGGGACTAATTTTGTACCGCGGTACAATGAGGCTAAAGAAGAATGAATTAGAACTCTCAAACAAGGTCAAATGACAGTCAATGAATATCTAACCAAGTTTAACTTGACTTGCTCGCTACGCTCCCGTGGCGTAGGCGATGCGTAAGAGAAGATAGACCGCTTTGTGGAAGGAATGCGTGGGGACATGAGAAGTCACTTATCCTCCATGATTTCCCTAGCTTCCACCACTTGATCAACAAAGCCCTCGTCTTTGGAAAACGAGAAGAAGATTGCGGAAGTTAGCCGTAAGAGAAAGATGGTATTCGAGCCGCAAGGTGGCTTTCCTCATAAGTCAACATTCTCGCAACTCATCTTTTAAGCCACCGTAGTTTCTCCACAAGGAACTCAAGCTCGACCCAGCGTACCAATGGGAATGGCTTCGCATCCTTCGTCCTCCGGACGACTGCAACAAGCAACCCAAAGACTCATCTCCATTGTTTCCATCTGCGGAGTGAGAGGACACGCCATGTCGATGCCCTCAACGTCGAACACTCCCGCGAAGTTCAACTCGGGAGCCACACCACTCAAGGTCAAACATCGGCTCCAAGCGAGAACCATCGGGCCCGCAAGCACCTAGATCTACCTCGACACCAAACGCGGCCATGTGAACCATGTCACACCGAGGAGGCTCGAGAAGCTACAGGAGTTCTAATGGGTGCGTTTCTGTTAAATCGATCAACCAGACAAGTTTTGTTTGATTACGAGCTTCGCATTCTTTCATATCAAGAAAATTTGTTGAAAGGCTTAAGTTGCCAACCTTTAAGCTAAAGAAACCCGTGGTACTTAGTTCGCCCGGGGGACCCTTGACTACCACCTTAGTAAGTCCCCGAGTAGAGATTGCTATGGGAAATTCTAGATTCCTAGCAAACCTTCTAGTACTTCAGTCCCAAACTCTGGATATCATCCTAGGGATGGATTGGTTGGCCCGATACCAAGGAATGATAGATTGTGCCAACTGAAAGGTGGTACTCACCAAAAACCCGGGCACCACAATAAGGGTTAATATAGACCGCTCCTCAGGTTTGGATCGTACAATCCATAACCTCGAGAAGGTGACCCTCGAAACAACCCCTGTAGTTCAAGATTATCCAGAAGTTTTCGGAAGAATTGCACGGCATGCCACGCATCGAGACATAGAATTTGTGATCAACCTAAAGCGTGCGACCCCAATTGCCAAGAGGCCATATAGGATGGCGGTTGATGAGCTTGAAGAGCTTAAGGTACAAATGGAAGAATTACAGGAAAAAGGGTTTATTAGACCTAGCTCATCCCCACGGGTTCGCGATATTTTTGTAAAGAAAAAGGATGGCACCGTCGGTGTGTGTAGATTCAGAGCCCTCAATGAGGTGACCATCAAGAATAAGTATCCCTTGCCCGCATTGATGATCTATTCGACCAAGCTGTCAGAGCAACAGTGTTCTCCAAGATAGACCTAAGGTCGAGGATATCATCGAGTTAAGATCGAGTGAGGACATCCCTAAAACACTTTTACCACGGTATGGCTTGTATGAGTTCACGATTATGTCGTTTGGCTTGACAAATCGCGACCTACTTCATGAACCTTATGAACAAAGTATTCATGGAATACGGATAAGTTTGTTGTCGTGTTCATCGACGACATCTTAATCTACTCCAAAACTAATGAGGAACATCTTGAACATCGCATTTGGTCTGGGGAAGCTTAAAGAACATCGGTTGTATGCCAAGTGCTGACAAGTGTGAATTTTGGCTTCAAGAGATCGATTTTCTCGGACATATCGTATCCATTGGAGGAGTCGCGATTGACCCATCCAAAGTAGAAACGGTGTTGGGATGGAAACCACCAACCTCGATGACGAAGTGCGTAGTTTTCTCGGAATGGTCGGATACTACTGAGGCGCTTCATTGAAGGATTCTCCAAACTATCGGACCAATGACCCACCTGCTCAAGAAGGAAAAGAAATGCGAATGGATGAAGCTTGTGAAAAGAGTTTCCAAGAGTTGAAGAAGAAGTTAACTCTGCACGGTGTTAGTCTTGCGGACATACACAAGGACTTTGAAGTCTATTGTGATGCTTCGCGCAAGGTCTTGGTTGCGTACTTATGCAAGGAGGAAAAGTCGTGGCATATGCATCCAGACAACTCCGCCCACATGAAGACAACTATCCAACTCATGATTTGGAGTTAGCAGCCGTAGTGCATGCCCTAAAGATTTGGCGGCATTACTTGATTGGAAATCATTGTAATATCTATACGGACCACAAGAGTCTTAAGTATATTTTCACCCAGACGGACCTCAACCTCCAGAAAGAAGATGGTTAGAAGCGATTAAGGATTACGACTTGGATGTTCATTACCATCACAGGAAGGCTAATGTAGTGGCGATGCATTAAGCCGTAAGTCCTCATCCAATAATGTTATGGTTCAAGAGTATCAACTTTGAGCTTTGCAAGGAATTAGAGGCACTTAACCTCGAGTTAGTAGAACAAGGCACCTTAGCGACTATGGAAGTTCAACCAACCTTGGAAGAGCAGGTCAAGACCGCTCGAAAGGACACCGGAGTTCGAAGTTTAAATACCTCATGGTCAAAGGAAAGGCCTCAAAGATGGTGGAAGACCAACAAGGAATCCTATGGTATGGGAAACGTCTCTTTGTTCCCCACCAAAAGGAGCTCAAAGAATTGATTCTAAAAGAAGCCCATAGCTCAGCATATACCATACACCCAGGCAGCACCAAGATGTATCAAGATATGAAGATTCTATATTGGTGGCGCGAATGAAAAGGACATCGCCGAGTTCGTAGCTTGTTGCGATGTGTGCCAACGGATCAAGGCGAGAACATCGAGACCCGCAGATTGCTGCAACCACCGCAAATCCCTCGGTGGAAGTGGGAAGAAATTGGAATGGATTTCATTACTGGACTGCCGAGAACCAAGACCGGATATGATTCCGTATGGGTCATAATCGACAGATTAACCAAAGTTGCCCATCAGAGACCCAAAGTTTCGGATTCGCAAAGTCTTCGTGTGTTCAAGAATCAAGGTTTTCAAACTTCGAAATTTGCCCAATTTGCTCAAGGATTCGATTCCAAAGCCCGAGCTCTTCTTCCCCAAACCCCTAACCCTAACCCTAGCCACGCCTCGCCATGCCTGCGTCGCCGCCCTGCCGGCGTGCCGCGCCGGAAAGCGCGCTCTCTCTGCGCGCCGTGAGTCGCGCCGCCGCGTCAACGCTCGGCCGCCGCGCCTCGACCGTCCCATCCCGCTGCCCGCCGCGCCCTCGGCACTCCGCCGTGCCGTCGTCAGCGATCGCCTCCCGGATCAAGCCCCTCCGGCTATAAAGCCGTGCTTCCTTCCTTCCCGAGCAAGAAAAGAGAGCAAGAGCACCGAGCAAGTTGGAGGACTCACCTTCGCCGTCGTCGTCGTCCTCCCGTCGCCGTCGCCGCCTCCCGAGCCGAGCCCTCCTCCTTCTTCCGTGCGCGCGCGCGCGCCCGTTCCTCCCTCTCCCTCTGCCCTAGCCCCTCGCCTCCCTCCTTCTTCGGTAGGTTTGGGCATGTGCCTCTCTCGCCCGTTCTGTGCTGGGCCAAAGCACCGGGCCGAAAAGTTGGCCGTGGGCCACTTTCGGTTTTTCTTTTTTTGGTTGATTTTCCTTCCTTTTTCTTTTTATTTTCAAAAGAGAGATTTCAAATGTTTATTTCTCCCTCATTTTAGCTCCAAAAATTGTGGTTTTTGTTTCTAAAAATTTCTAAAATCAAGCTCTTTCTTTTGGTACTAGTTTGGTTTATTTTGGAGCTCATTTGATGAGTTTTTGTTATTTAATTAATTTATTTGCTCGTTTATTTCTTTTAGAATGCGATCGTTCGCGTAGAATTGGAGAAGAGACCCCACTTGATCAAGCTCAAGAATATCAAGATCATCTAGCCAGTAGACCAGTGAGTCAACACTTTGATCATATTGAACCTACATTTTATGCAAATTATGTTCGTTAAAATATCAAATTGCATGCTTTAGTTTCCTTATGCAAATATATGTTAAACACCTAAGGTAGCTAAATGCCAATTTGATGTTTAATTATTAATACACCACCCTTGATAATTGAATTGCCTTAAACCCTTGTCACCTTAGTAAATATATGGTAACAATACTAGTTTTTAGGCTATACTTAAGCGCCATGCTAGCCTTGCTTAAGTATCGGGTATTATCTACCCCATTCATCATCTTTTGAAATAAACATGATTTTGGGCGATCATTTGGTGTAAATGACCGAGATGGTTGTGATCTTTGTATTTTTCCTACCTCTTAAAAACCCTAAAGAAATTGCTTGTCACATGCAGGCGGATGGTATGATGGATGGTATGTTGGTGGGTGCTAATGCAGCCCAAGGAATCTTGGTTTGTGGATGGTATGTGGTATGAACGCCTGGATGGTCCCTAAGGACTTAATCTGTGATGACCTCCCAATGTAAAGCAGACGACCACATGTCTATAATGGTGTCGACTGGCTAAATAATTTGTATCCGTTAGTATGAGTTGCACGAGCGGATGACCCGCTACGCCATAAGCCTATGTGGCTATGGGTTGGGGTGTACGACTTACTGGTCTATGTGAGCGTAGCCGTGTGGCGCAAGAGAGTGCAGGAAAGAGTTGACGGGTCTATGTGGCGTAACTCTTCTCGGTGAAACCTTAGCGGGTGTAACAAATCTGGTGGATGCATTGTAAAGGCCTTGTGGCGATCTCCCTTGACTCACATGTCTCACGGAAACATGTGTACATGTCAAGATGATTGTCTCTTGTGGGTAAAGTGTACAACCTCTGCGAGTGTGATAAGCTGTTCGAATAGCCGTGCCCACGGTCAAGGCGGACATGGGAACTTACAAGAGTTAGTTACATTTATAAAACCTTGTGGGCGGGATAAAATGTGTTGGGTCATTTGTAACCACTGGTTTTGGTTTTCCACAGGAGGATGTACCCAGTGATGTTAAGTGGTGGATGTAACCGCTATCAAAAATAAGCATGAGGTGGAGGTAACCTCTACTGTTTTAAATATTGCACAAGTAATCTCTTTAACAAATGCAATTTGGTTAAAATGCTAAGTGATAGGACTTTCTAATATTGGTACTCAAAATATTGCTTTGTGCAAATAAATGAACCCGAGCCATCCTTGTTAAACCTTGCATGTATAATATTGCATACTGTGTGTTGGCTCGCGAGCACGGTAGTTGTGCTCATCCTCGCTCTTTCCCCCCAACCCCCAGAACCCGCAGATCATGGAGACTACACCTACTACGAGGACCTGGACGCCGAAGAGCAAGGAAATGAAGAGGAGTAGTATAGTTCTTGTAGTCTAGGTCTCGCCTCAGTCTGGTTGGCTCCGTTGGTACTTGTGTACCTCCTATATTATCCAAGCCCTTGGCTAATATCGGTCGTACACCTAGTACCCCAGTCGCTTGCCTGTGGAGAGACTTGCTCTACCCCTTTTGCTTCCGCTAACGTACTCGAGATTTTGTAATGAACTCATTTGGCCCGATCGGCCTATTGTAAACTTCGACCGACGTGGTCTATTTGAACTCGGATGCTTGTATTAATGAATGGTTTGGTCTACGCGATGTATGAAATGGTTCGGCAATGTGTACTGTGAGCGCTATCTACTGATCCAGGGAATAGCGCAGCTTTATCACAGAGGATTCTGGATTACGAAATCCGGGTCCGACATAACTGTTATGTCCGTATCTTTCAGTTCGCGAACAAAAGATAAAGTGCAGAATACGATATTTGTATCTGGACTACTCAATTTCCACGCATGATGCATCCTATCCCATAAAAGAATACATGCAACACATTTTCTAGTAATCCTCCAAATATTCAAAATGCTAAAAAGGTAAAAGATACACGTGCAAACTGGAATTACACCTAAAAGGGTGCCCCCAAGAAAAAAAAAAGGTTACATGCTGTGGCTAGTTTAATTAGGAAGAATAAATATCGAAAGAAAGGAAAGCTCCAAGTATTGTTGGAGGTCTCGTCATCTACATGGTTTGTCCACAATATTGGCTTCTCCAAATTAGTTGGAGGAAGTTTTGTGAGAACAAGAAGCCAAATGGTGGGAACCTATGCGGTGTGTGAGAAAAGCTTTTTTTAACTATTGTAAGAAATAGTGCACTACCTCACTACATACCACAACTACTCTAGCTAACCGAATTGTTGATCTGAATGTCGCACTCTCACTCAAGGCTGCACATGACACTCGAAATGAAGTAATGTTTTTTCACCTTTTTTTGTAGGCTATAACATATGTTAGATAAAACATGACAAACTAATGATCAAACAACATACTCTATACTATTTGCAAATAAATCTCACCAAAAGTAGTATGGCGCCTTTCATAGGAGCAAACCCATTTTAATTGTGCCGAAGCAACTGAACTTTGCCTTCCTGCAATCGGCGTCTTCACATAACCTGCAATAACAAAATAATTAGCTATGAACACTATCAAAATAAATCAAATGCAAGGATGCAATAAACACGAGGAAGCGGAAAGAACAAAGGAAGGCTGCTCGTTGGCCTCGCCATCGAAATCGCCATGGGTGGTCATTGGCGCGGCGTGGTGTGTAGCACATGTAGCACCTAGAACGCCATTGGATGTTGGGGCATTTGTCGCTGCGAAGGGAGGGAGGATGATCGGCGGCTGCGTGGGGCGGCGGCTTTGGAGAGGAGAGGAGGCCTAGAGAGCAGGGGTTCACGAGGAGGCTTGTGGCGAGAGGAGGGCTGGAGGGTAGGCGGTGCGATGCAAGGCAGAGATGGAAGGAGAGGAGGTCTTGAGGAGGCGGTGGGAGGAGACCGAGGGGCGGGGAGGAAGAGGAGGCGGCGGTCGGCGAGGAGGAAGAAGGAGAAGCGGCGGTCTTTGGTGGAGGAGGCGGCGAAGGAGTAAGAGGAAGGGAGGCGAGGATGGACGGGAGGAGCGTCGAGGTGGCGGTGGGAAGGGAGATCGAGGCGGCGGGGAAGGAAGAGAGGAGTGGCGGCATCGAAGAGGCGGCGGAGGGCAAGAGAGGGCAGCAGGAAAGGAAGAGGAGGAGGAGCGCGGAGGCTGGTAGAGAGGGGTGACGAGAGGGAAAAGGAGAGGTGGAGCGGGAGAGGAGGCATCGAGGCGGTGGGTGGGGAGAAGCTCGAGAGGGCAGCGGGGTAGGAAGAGGGAGGGAGTAGTGGCACTGGTGGAGGAGGGCGGCGGAGGAGGGAGAGGAAGAGGATTGGAGGCGAAGGGGAAAAGGGGTGAGGGAGGCGAGGTGGCGGCCAGGGAGAGATCAAGGGTTGGTGGGGGAGGAAGAGGGAGGGCGGTGGCTCTGGCGAAGGAGGGTGGCAGAGGAGGGAGAGTAAGGGGACAGGAAGCGGAGGGGAAAAGGAGCGAGGCGAGAAGCAGCGCTGCGGGATGGAGTGAGCAAGGAGTCGAGATAACAGAGGCGGGTGGGATTAGGGTTTTCGTCACATGCGATACTACCCGTCCGAAGACGATCCGACGGCCGAAATGTGCCCGACGCGGCTAGGGGCTCCTCCACGGGATCAAGGTCGTCCGCCAATGATCTGACGGCCCCAGTTTTTTGGGGTGACGTGTCCCGCACGGTCGTCGGCCCTTTTCACTGGCTATTAAAGTTAGTAATTAGGCCGAGTGAGCACTGTATAGTCTGTATGTGCATATGGAGCGTCGTGAGGAGCACGGATGCCCAACAACATATTCAGAATTAAAATAATTAAAATGAAGAGGATGTTTAAATGACTCTAGTGTTCTTCTACTTTAAACCTCGATCTCTCTCTAATGACCTCACTCTTTGGATGTCGTCTATTAGGTCTGTCCCTGGGGATGGCGGTATATAACTTATATTAGCAGAGTGCCCGTGCGTTGCAACAGAAACACAAACTTTTCACGAGATGGGAGGGTAAGAGAGATGGGGATGGAAGAGTGGATGGAGTGGTGGCGACGGAGCCTAGGACGAGAGAGGGAGATGAGGAATGCCACGTGGGGGCTCTGCAAGCACCGGGCCGCGGGACACCGCGGGCGTCCGATGGCGAGGGTGGTTAGCGGCGGCGAGGTCGGCGTGCGAATCAAGGGTGACGGTGCTGACGTGGGTGTGAGGCGGGCCAAGGGGATTGAATCGGAGGAAGAAGAGTGGGGTGGTGATGGCGCAGATGCGAGGAGCGGCTACGTTAGAGACCCGTCGTGGCTGACACGGTGGTCCCAGTGTGGGTGGGGATTTTGTTGGTTTTTTTACGTATGTAGGGGTGAGATGATCCTCTCGCTACACGGAGATAAACTCCTTCTTTTATTAGTTATTAGGAATAAGTCCATATTACACCCCTGAATTATGGCCCGAGTCCAAAAAATACTTTCAACTACAAAACCGTTCACTTTACACCCCTGAACTATTGAAACCATAGCAAATCACCCTCGCCCTAAACCACCCTGGTTTTGGATGACGTGACGTCCACGTGTACATATTCCGCTGACGTGGCGTCCACGTGTACATCTCCTTTCGTTTTCTTTTCCTTCTCCTACCTTGTCCACTCACGCTCATGGCGAAGCTCCATGGCACCACCTCCTCTGGCTTGCTTCTTCTCCCGGCCCGCGGCCTCATTTCTTTGGTCCATCGCCGCCTAGGCCTGCTAGCCTACCACCGTCGCCGCCTCCCCGGCCTGACCTCTCCTCGGGCCCCCATGGTGTCGAGCTCCTCACGGCATGTGGGAGCTCGGTGTGCGGTCATGAAAGGAGCCAAGGGCGGGGCAAGGTGTCGGGCTCGTCGCGGCGATGGCAGATCCGGCGGCGACGCTAAGCGTCGGGCGGCCGGAGGAGCACGCGCCTCGCCGCCCCACTGGCGGGCCGAAGCCCGTTTTGGTGTCGCGACCTTCCGCCTCGCCGCCGGTGAGCCGCTGCCCCAGCCGACCCCGTCACGAGGTGCCCCAAGGCCGAGGAAGCCCTCCTTACCTCCATTGGTCCTCCCCCGTCAAGGACTTCCACAGCCGCCACCTCTTCTCCTCCGCCTCTGGCCACCGCCGCTCCGCCGAGTCGGCCATCCCCAGACTCCCTCGACCCCACCGCCGGCCTCCTCACCCCCGGGCGTAGCTCATGCGCGCCCTCCTCCTCCTGTGCCACTCCACCGCCGTCGCACATGGCTCGGCGCCCGTGCCGCCGCCTTCCGCCCCATGCCGCGCTCCTGGCCCGCGCTATCCGTCGCCGGTGCCCTTGAGGCCGCCACCCTCGGCGTCCCGCCCCCGCCCTGCTAACGCCGCGCGTCTCCTCCGCCGCGGCGAGCGGCCGTCTTGCGCCATGGCCTCCACACTGGCACTGGTTTTGGATCTCCTGTAGCCCTTTTAATCCCCCTCCTTTGACTACCAAGTGGGCCGGGGTGCAGCGTGGATGCCACATCATCCAAAACGGGGTGGTTTAGGCGAGGGTAATTTGATCTGGTTTTAATAGTTCGGGGTGTAAAGTGAGCGGTTTTGTAGTTGAAGGTGTTTTGGACTCGGACCATAGTTGAGGTGTAATATGGACTTATTCCTTTATGCACACGCACTTTCTTTCTTTTTGTCCTAAAACAAAAGATGGATAGGTGCATAGGTTAACTCGAAGTTCTTGCCCCGTTCGAAAAACTCGGGAAGTTTTTGAATTGGCGTGGCAACCAAATAAGGATGATACAATTGCTAGAAAACAACTTAGGTATTTAGATCCCAACACGATTCCAACTCTTGATTCGAGGAGAGACGTCTGCACTTCGATTTGCGACGAAAGGTGCCTTTCACTTCAGAGACATGTCAATTCCGTAGCAAAGTTGCAGCAGGTTACAAGCAAAAAATCATCTTGACCTCCCCATCATCGCCATTCAAACACCCCCTCCCCGCCCGCGCGCCTAAATTACTCTTTGAACCCGTCGTACGTACGTATACTAGTAAAACTTCTCCTTATCAGATTTTCAGGGCTGCGTGTAAATCTTCTTCTTAGCAACAAGATTAAAGGTGCACTGCAGCCTGCATTCATTGACTGCTTTTAGAACCGATCCAAGTAGCTACAAGACCAAGCGAAACAAAGGAAAACACCACACGCGCGCTGGGGGTTTGGCGATCCGCGTCATCAGAAGATTCAGAACCCAGACAAACCATCTAAAACGCTACCTGACCCAGCAGCACCAACTATGACTGCCTACCGCATGACCGCATGGAACAATAGCAAATATAATCAGCCAAGAACCGATAGATATACATCGATGGATATGAGAATCGGCATGCATGCTTACAACAAAACCGCTCACGGGCGTGTCAGTCTGTGTGCCATGCGTACGCGCAGAACCAAACACATCAGCGTCAATCCGTCAAACGGCGAATGGTCAATCATACACCCCTCAGTCGATGGATCCCTCGCGAGCAGATTAAGAGTTTGTGTGCCATGCGTATTTGATGGTACGAAACTTGGAAACAGAGATCGACACGGACATCGTGCACGCGTGCTGTGTAGTCGTGTAGATCAATCAGAGATGGTGGGCACGCAACGAAACCAGGGGAGGCGAACAGGTGGTCGCGCGTGTTGGATTCAGGGTTTTGGTTCCCAGTAGTGAAAAAAATACCGGGGGTCACTGAGATTTTCACCGGCGGCAACCAGAAATCTCGGAAAACTCTCGCTGAGATCCTTAAACAAACTTTGAATTCAGATTTTGATACCGGTCAACATCTCAGGAAAAGCTCGGCCAAAAAAATTTGAATTAAAAAATATCTATTGTTTTTGCCGGTTCAAGCCGAAATTTTTAAACAAATTTTGAATTCCAATTTTGCTACCGGTCAAGATCTCGATAAAATATCAGCCAAAATGTTTTGAATTAAAAAACATTGCCGGTTCAAAAATATACTGTGCCCACTAAGATTTTTGGTTACCGACGGTTACCAGCCGGTAACCAAAACCGTGATTCGATTCAGACTCCTAGCTCCACATTAATTCCACATAACCCCACCACCAGTCCACCACCACGTATGGCATGATGCCACCACCCAGCCGGCTTCTATAGGAAGGAAATTTGCTAGGAGAGGGTCTCGTCGTAAGGCCCTCCCATCAGTTGTTGTTTTCCTCTAGATATCCAATCAACAGCGGATGGAACATGCCTCATCATATTTTCTTATCTCTGTGTGTGTATATGGATATAGAACATATCTAGTGCTAATGGCCAATTGGGTGCTAATGCTAATCAGGAACGTTGAATCTAGCCCAAACGGCTTAGATCAAGACGGGTGGAAAGCCCCAGCCACTTATGCAGTTTTGTGATAGATTGTCCTCCATCTATATGGTTGTCGCGGTAGCCAACTTGGACGGATATGAATTTTCGGAAGGCTATCAGCATGTTTGGATACACCCAGTGGCTCCCTAATTCACTCAGCATTAATTACGGGTGATGTTGCTTTGACGGGTTGAATTTTGTTTTACCCGTTTAATCTAAGCCAAGAGACGCCGGATGAATCACATTCTCTGAGAAAGAATCGGACGTGGGGTTATCGCAAAACTACATAAGTGGCTGAGGCTTCCCACCCGTCTTGATCTGAGTCATTTAGTCTAGATCGAACGCTCCTAATTAGTATTAGCACCCAATTAGACATTCGCAATATGTTCCCATATATATATATTCTCTCTACGGTGGATCGACGCATTTGTTATCCCGCGCGAGGCGAGCGTCCGCTTCTGGGGCAGTGGTCTTCAGAGGCAGGCCTAGCTTGTGCACGCAGAACCGACGCCGCGAGCGCGGCTAGCTTTGGACATGTCACCATCGAATCTCGCTTTTTTACCGTGTGGTAAACCAGAAACCATTCGCGCTGTTTGAGTCAGCTAGTGGATTCGATCGGATTGGAGCATGCATGGAGTCGTGTTGGCCGTAGTGGATTCGGTCTACGCATGTCCGCAAGAGGACATTGCAGAGTTATGTGGTTCAGACTTCAGACTTCGGAGCAACTTTGCGCAGTTCAGTGATCTCAGCAAGCCACTAGTAATGTGCTTCAGTGTCGCTTCGTGTGGAGCACATATGTCCAGCTTCTAGTCGAATCCAGTCGAAATGGACATGTCATGCCGCATGCGTGCATCAACAGAGCATAGATGACACGTACTACCTGAGTATCCTTGACTGAAGCATATGACAAGCCTCCTCTCTGCGCATTCTTTTGAGTAGTAGAAAAGACGTACTACCGCAAAATGACGCTTCCTCATGTACACCGAGCGACATGCACGTTGTGTGTAATTGGATTTATTCGGAGATTGTAAGGGGACAAGCACTGCGCTGGGCTGCAGTCACACCGTCACCCACGCCACGCCGTGACGCCGCCGCTCCTCCAGAAAACCTTGCGCATCTGTCGAAAATTTCACGCCGCCGCTGGCGGAAACCCTGTGCCATGAGAGGTTTCCAGGCGGGGTTTCCGACGGCCGCAGCAGGGCGAACAGGAGAGAGAGACGGAAGGAAGAAAAAGGAATGTCTTTTTGCAAAAGAGTGATAGGGTGCACAAATCTCAAAGCCCACCCAAAAACTAAACGCAGTTTGATTTTCCGACTACTGCACCCCAATGTTCAGATTTATCCAAGTAAAAACAGTCTCGGTCGACCTGACCATCCTCTATAGTGCGTCGATCTTTCACCATCTAAAAGTAGACAAGAGCATACACGTAGTACCCTCCTGAATCATGGTGCCTCTTCATCACCGAAACCTGAATAATTTGACCTCTCGTATCACCTAAAGCCATTGTTTAGGATTGGTGTGGTGTTGTTCCTCCAGATGCAAAAAAGAGTTGGCAATCCAAAAGAAAAGGATGCCCAATTTCTTCTGTCCTGGCCTCTCAATACCAAATAGAGCCATATATTGCCAAATGGTTGCTTTTCCTTCCCACATGCCATTTGACTTGTCATCATGCATTGCTGGTATGATTTAGCTACAAAAAGATATGTATATTGTGTGGAAGTTTGAGGGCTATTTGGTAATTTCTCAATTAGAGAAAAGAAAAATAGATAAAAAAAGGAAAAAGAGATGGACCCACATGTCATTGAGAACAGCGGGGAGGTAAAAGGTTGGAGACAGAGCTCCAGCCCGATTTGGGGGCAGCACTAGGGATTGGGGATTTTCTGAGAGACCATGTGGAGGTCATCCCATGTGTGTGATGAGTAATTGACATTGGTTTAGATAAGTCGAGTCGTTGCGTGGTGCAATCGGACTCGATCTAAGTCGAGTTTGGTTTGGGTGGTTCGGAGTCGAGTCGTTGCGTGGCGCAATCGGGCTCGGTCGGACTTTAGTCAAACTTGGTCGTACGGGATTAGGTTGCATATTCAGTTTGTTCGACAGGTTTGGACTTCGACATGGTAAGTGTGATGGTAGTTACGCTTTCATGTATCGAGCTGTGCTATGTGATGTGGTTCTTGTCTGTGTGACTGCAGGACATCGGGTGAAGTCGTGGAGAGACATGGTGGACCGGACTAGGCGCAGGTGGCGCTAAGGTCAGAACGGTCAGAATGTGTCGAAGATGACGTGGACTCGAGGTGGTTGCGAGGCGTGCGAGATAAGGAGCGAGGAAGCTTCCCGGAAGGTGCAGGGGGGGCGAAACGGGAATTTCGCAAGGCTGCACAAGTGGGAGCGGGCTCTATTTCGACTTAGCGGGTGTAACAGGGTGGAGACCCGTTAGCCATGGGCTATAAATAGGTTGGAGGGGCTGCAAGCCCCAGTGAACACTTCAAGGGATTTTAGGGTTTCCTTTAGTCAAAAGAGGCGCAGAAGTGCTTTGGCTTCAGGCTTTAGTGGTTGAGAGTTGTTGGGAGAGGCAGAGTTGTGTTCCCTCTGTGTCCCCTTCGTTGGTCTCTTGAGAGACTGTGTATCATCTCCTCTCAAGCATGTATGGGTTGTGTTCTTGAGTTGGAGAGGGAGAGATTGGTTTGACGAGCTTGTAATCTTCCCTGTTCGAATGTCCATGCATATGGGGATGTATCTCTTTGTATTTCTCTCTTGATTCAATGAATGGAAATATGAAGTTTTCCTCTGTTCTTGCTCTCTGTTCTCTCTGTTCTTCGTTCTCCCTTTTGGGTTGATTCTTGAGATTTCGTGTTAGGAGCTTTTGCTTGATTTCCTTTCTTGATCTAGCTTGCTGTGACATGTGGGAACAAATCTAGGATCTTCTTGATCATCAATCACCCACGAGCAAGTCTTTAGATTATATTTCGATTTTGACTCGGTTTTGGAGCATCCTTCGTTCAAACTGAAAAAGATAGGAACTTTGGCAAGGATCTTGACGATCGTTGCATGGAATAGGTTCCTGACATCTTTGAGAAGGTGTGTGTCAAGTTTCGTGAAGTTTGGAGTTGTGGAGCAAAAGTTAGATCTTTTAGATCTCAAATTGTCTGAAATTCAGTTTCTTGTGCTGATTTTCACTGTAGCTACGAGTACTATTCGTTTGAGTTCTTGCTCGAGTCTTGTAGCATCAGTACAAATCTTGTAGCATCAAGTTCTTATTCATTTCGAGTGCTAGTTCACAGTCTTGTAGTACGACATTGTAGCTACAGTCTTGTAGCATCGAGTACTATTCATTTCGAGTTCTTGCTACGAGTCTTGTAACAAGACTTTGTAGTTTTGAGTACTACTCTTTGAGCCTTTGTTCATTTTTAGTACAAGCTCAGTCTTGTTCATCGACCATGTACTTTGAGTCATGTTCATCAGTTGTCTTCTGTGTTTGTGGTCATTTCTTTTGGGGTTTTGATTGGATTCAATACAAGTCTTCCGTTGTGCTTGATTGATTGATCTTCATAGCTTTCATAGCTATTGGAGTGATATTCGTATTGAATTTGATTTGGAGACAAAAAGAGTTTGTGCTCCTATTCACCCCCTCTAGTCGCCATTTCGGTCCAACAATTGGTATCGAGCGGTTAGCTCTAATCAATAGATCTTAACCGATCTCAAGAGCCATGGCGGCGGACAAGTACTTGACTAAGCGCGCGTTTTCGATGGCATCGATTACCTTACGGAAGAGCGAATGGAGACATACATCGGACCGGGGTATGCCATGCGGCGGAAGGTCAAATGCGATTCGTTGTTCTGCCGATGAGAACATCAATGCGGGAACATGGTGATGTTGAGGCGAATGTAAAGGCAAGGAACATCATCATCGAGTTTGAGTTGTAGCGAGTTTGACCGCATATCTCACTGTCCTCCGCCTCGACATCTGGGTGACCCTCGCGCATACCATGAGGCACCACCGGATCAAGACGATTCGGCAGGATCGGTTCAAGCGCGAATACAACAAATTCGAGATGCTTGCTGGTGAGTCCTGGGCGAGTGCTTTGCGATTTCACAAAATCTTGAGCAACCTCCGGCGGTCGGTCTCACATACCCGACTAGGACAACGCTCGTCGGATGCTCGCGGCACTTGATCTGCGTGTTTGGGAGATGAAAGTGACCACCATCAAGGACACGGCAGACCTCTCGACCTTGACTCTTGGCTTGCATTTGTACTCGCTCCTCAAGACTCACGAGATTAGCGTTGTCTCTCGTAAGTCGAAATCACGATCGATGGCTTTGGTCGCGATCCTCGTTGGCTTACGGTTCCTCTTCTTACGATTCTCTTTGCGGATTCTCTCTTCTTGCTCTCTGTGACATAGCGATGATCGATTAGAAGCGGTTTGCGGATGAGCGGTGGCCCTTCTTGCTCGAAGATTCTCCCATGCTTACAAGGGAGGAGGGGCGAGAAGAGAGGAGGACCGATGATTTGCCAGTGTGGTGGCTAACCACATTCGGGTAAAGCCCCAAGGCGGAGAAAGGCAAAACGATTATGGCGGTTTGGGCAAAACGACTACACCGACAAGAACGCAACAAGAAGCCTCCGGCTCTGCACAAGGCAACAAGAAGTTCGCGACTTTGGCAAAGCCAAGAAGCTCTTCCACGCGTCCTCACCGCCGGCGACCTCGACCTCGACCTCGGCGAGGTGGAAGGATGGAAGCGGCGGCGGCGGGGACGGGTGACCAAGAGCCCAAGGATGGTGGCAACGACTTCTCGGTATGTGCTTCATGGCCTCGAGCGGCGGCGACGGCGGTGTACTCCGACTTCGGACGAGGTAGGCCCCACCTACGACCAGCTCAATCATGTTTTCTTAAGCTAGGTGGTTTTCATGCTAGAGCAAGGGCTAGGTGTCTTGAGTTAGAGAAGGAAGTAGATAGACTATCACGGGAGCTTACCTCACTTACATCTGCTCCCTCCCGTGATGATTGTGATACATCTTTGTGCTCTGTTGGGTGAAATGGAGAAACTAAGGACCTCGCATGATAGTGTGTCCTCAGAGCTTGATATTGTTAAGGAGGAGAATGTTAGTCCGCTTGCTCGGTTAGAGTTGAGTAGGATGGGCACATTACCCTACTTACTCTGATGAGACTACTTCTCCCACCTCATGTGAGGATAAGGATATTGTTGCTAGAGGACCTTGTGCCATGCTCCTTGATCTGCCCAAGTCTTGTGAAAATTGCAATAACTTGAAGATGAACTTAAAGCGGGTAGATCATAAAATTGCTTTGAGCGCAAGCTTCTTTACTTGAGCCGATTGATTCATGCTTGAACTGTCCTAAGTTAAGCTGCTTGAACTTGAAGTCGTCTCTAAATGATTTCAAGATATGATTGATCATGATAGGAAGTTGGCTCGGTTTGTTTCTAAGGACCTGTTAGCTCACCATGCATTAATTGTAACAAACTAAAATCGACTTGATTGCTTTGGATGAGAAATGTGTGAAGCTAACTAAGGACCTTCTAGAAGCCACATTGTGCTTGTAATGTGATTGATGGTGTGGGAGAAGCCCGGTGTAAGGGTGAGGCGCCTAGAGGCGAACCAACTTTGCTAGTAGTAGGGTGTCCTCAGTCAGTGTGTGTGCACAAGCCATTCTTTCCTCTTTGTTGGTTCTTCCTCTGCTCCCTTACCTTCTGTGTCTCTTCTTCCCTCTGCTCTTCTTGCACCTCTCTCTTCGGGAGTGTCGGTACCTTATGAACACTCTCGAGAGATTTGTAGGAGGCAAGAAGAAGCTCAATCTTATTCTAGATCAATCTAAGATCTGCAGATTTAATCAAGGTCTAGGATATGATTTTTATGAGGACATAAGGAAGCATCCACCTGCCGTGCTTAGACCCATAGCACAAGGTGTGATCGAGACTAAGTCCAGGACAGAAAGTCCAATTTAAGTCGGCGGGCTATGTCGAGGGATTTACATCGAAGGTGATTCCACCTCCTGTTTCAGCCTCTCAGAAGGCGAAGCCTCCCCGTGCTGCTTCTACCTCTCAGAAGGTGAAGTATCACTGCACCTTCTATCGGAGAGATGGACACCTGATCGATCAATGCTTGAGCGCACCAAGATCGCGTAGAGACCGTGTTGAGTCTCTTAGGCGTATTCGAGTCGACCTCGGACCATGAGTGCACCTAGGACCAACACGAGGTCTAGGGCTGTTGAGTCGTGTTTGGGCGATGTCGAGGACTCGGTTTCACCGAGTTTTACGGTTTCGTCCTCGATATGCTCCTGGTCGTGACTTCGCCGTCACGAGGTAGATCTCGTTTTCTCCATCTAGATAGCTACCAGCGGCGTGATCGACTTGTTGCGGTGTTCCGACTCGCTCTCCCTTAGCGATCGGACCTAGCGCAGCTTCAGTCTGCTCATAGACATACGCTTTGAGTGACGAGGCGTAGGGTAGATAGAGGTCGATCGTGCTTGACTACTTCATCGCTCGGCGTATTACTCGGTATTAGGTGCCAAAATCACTGTTGATTTACAGTCTTTGAGACTTTACTCTCTTATTGACTCGGAGTTCGCGGGCGAGGGAAGGAAAGGTTTGGCTCGTCGACTCGGGTGTTCACGACACATGGCGGAGATTCTTGTTGGTTTTCTTCCTAGTCCGTGCTCGGTGATGAGAAGATCACCTTGAGATGCTTCTTACGGCGCGTCATCGCCAAAGGTCTTGTCTTGGCGTGAATGATTCTTTCATTTTGAAAGATGTTGCCTTGGTTAGTAAGTTGCGGTACAATTTGCTTTGGTTTCTCGGCTTACGATAGCGGTTTCAAGTGAGCTTTAAGAAAAACAATTGCAAAATTCTTGATTCTTGGGTGATGCGGTTTGCGGGATTTCGTTATGGGAGGATCTTTCGTCTTTGAGTTTTGAGTTTTGGCGATCCTCTCGGTGTTTAGTTGTACGAGTCCGCGATCTCTCTTTTCGGCATAGGAGGCGGGTCATATTGGATTTGACCATTTGACCAGAGTTAGCGGCCATGATCTCATTTGTGGTGCGCGAAACTCAAGATGGTCAAAGATCTAGTTTGTGCTCCATCTTTGTACGACAAGATGGTTGCCGCTTCTCACCCTCCGGTCCTGATTACTATGACCGATGCACGACAATTTGCTCCACATGGACACAGTTGGACCGGCTGAGTCGATCGGCGGAGAGGAAGTGGTATGTTCTTGTTGTGGTCGATGACTTCTCGAGGTTTTCTTGGGTGTTTTTCTTAGCCTCGAAGGATGAGGCGTTTTCACATTTCAGGAGTCTTTTAATAGGCTTTACGTTGAGCTTCCGGTGCCTTACGAGCGATCCATGATGACAATGGTACGAGTTCAAGAATTCCTACTTTGAGAGTTTACGTGGTGAGGCAGTGTAGAGCACAGTTCTCTTCTCCAAGCGTCCCTCGTGAGAATGGCGTTGTGGAGAGGAAGAACCGTACCTTAGTCGAGATGGCCGGGCGATGCTTGATGAGTACTCTACAGGAAGTTACGGGTGAAGCCATTGCGACCGCGTGCCATGTTTGAATCGAGTTTTCTTGGGCACACTTGCACCACACTTCTTATGAGTGAGATCGGGCGAAAGCCAGCGTCTCTCATTTTCGTGTGTTTGGTTGCAAATGCTTTATTCGAAATCGAGAACCTAGACAAGTTAGTCACGTTCTGTGGCGGTATCTTTCTAAGCTACTCGACTTCTTCGCGGGCTTTTAAGTGCAGGCTGCGAGTCTAGCAAGTTGGTAGAGAACTGCGAGGTGACCTTTGCGAGGCGGTCAGGGACTAGGCGGATATCTCAGTTCTTTAGAGCGATCGAGACCATCTTTGTGGATGATGAGGGCGATGGAGCGATGGTTGTTTACGATCGGCTCCTCATCCTCCTTGTAATGCCTTCTTCCACGGCACCTCAAGGTGATCGGCCCACCTCGCTCACTCGGAGCTAGTGGCTCTTCATCCTGCCTAAATGCACCACGAGGTAGAGGCCACTTCTTCTCCTCATCGGGACCTCACCGACATATCGAAAAGGCATCCTTGAGCGGTTGTGGAGACCTCTTGAGCGTGTCACACGCTCTAAGTGCAGCTTTCTCAGTGCTGTCTCCATTCGCCTTTGTTGCCTCCTTTGAGCCCAAGGGCGTTTGTCACACCCTTTACGATGAGTCTTGGGTCAATGCCATGCATGAGAGCTAGAAAATTTGAGAGGAACAAGGTGCAGTGGCTTGTCGAGCCCCGCAAGGTCACAATATTATTGGGACTAAGTGGGTGTTCAAGAACAAGCGAGCGAGGATGGAGTGGTTATTTGAAACAAGGCTAGGCTGGTAGCTCGGGGTTCTCTCGGGTTGAGGTCTAGATTTCGAGAGACCTTTGCCTGTAGCTAGACTTGAAGCCATTAGAATCTGCTTGCCTTTGCGACTTCTAAGGGTTTCAAGCTTTACGAATGGACGTCAAGAGTGCCTTTCTCAATGGCTTTATTGAGGAAGAGGTCTCGTCAAACGACCTCAGTTTGAAAACCCCAAATACCCAAACCATGTCTTCAAGCTTTTCAAAGCTTTGTATGGACTTAAGCAAGCCAGGAGCTTGGTATGAGAGGCTTAAGTCCTACTTGTTAAGTCATGGTTTTGAGATGGGTAAAGTAGATAAGACCTTGTTCATCCACAGGCATGGCACGACTTCTGCTCGTTGATTTATGTGGATGACATCATCTTTGGCGGCTCTTCCCATACTCTGGTTTCACAGTTCTCGGATGTCATGAGCACCGAGTTTGAGATGAGTATGATGGGTGAGTTGACTTTCTTCCTTGGCTTTGGATCAAGCGAACTCGGGAGGGTACCTTTCTTCATCGGGAAAGTACACTCGTGACCTCTGAGCAACCGACATGAGTGATGGTAAGCCTGTGTCGACTCCCATGGCTTCTACAGCCTATCTTGACCGAGATGAGGATGGCGAGCCAGTTGATCAAAAGGACTTTCGCAGCATGATTGGCTCCCTCTTGTACCTCACTGCCTCGAGACCAGACATACATTTTTGGTGTGTGCGTGCGCTCGTTCGAGCTTCTCTCGCGTTTCTCACCGCGAGCGGTGAAGCGTATCTTCGGTACTGCGAGCTACCATTGACTATGGTATCGGTACTCTTCCTCATCTGTCTTTCCTTGAGAGCCTTCGATGCGAACTTTGCATTTGTAGGATAGATAGGAAGAGCACTACAGCACTGCCAATTTATTGGCACTTCTCTTGTTTCTGGTCTTCAAAAAGCGATCCGGTGTTACCTGATCCACCGCAGAGGCGAAATGCGTTGCTGCGATCGATTCTTTGTAGCCAAGTGCTGGATGGCCGACCTGCGGGACTTTGGGTTAGTCATAAACAGTGTTCCACTCTTTTGTGATAATACTACGCGATTAACATTGCCAGAACCAGTGCAACACTCCGGACCAAGCACATTGATATTCGCTTTCACTTCCTTAGAGACCATGTAGAGAAGAGGCGATATAGTGCTCGATTTGTGGAAAGTGACCACGGTTGGTGACATCTTCACCAAGCCATTGGATAGTTCGAGGTTTTGACTCTCTGAGGGAGAGCTTGGGGTGGTCTGTCCTTATGGGTAGTAGTGAGGAGTTTCTATTCTTTCTTGCTTTATTATACTAATTATGCTCTTACTCCTTGTTGTTGTATTGCATTTTTGGTGCATTTGGGATTAGTCCTCTAGCATAGATTAGAGTGTTTCTCTAGTTTCTTAGACTTAGGCTCTTATCTTGTGATTCTAGGATCTTTGCTTATTATTGTCTCTCTTCTCACTAGGTTGAGCTCACTCACGCTTATAGGTTCTAGCGAGGGACGGGTCACCCTCGGGTAGGCAGTGCGTGTTTGCTCCCGGTGTGTTAGGTGGGCGATTGATAGTCCTAGAGTCATATGGGGTAGATGAGAGTCGGTCAGAGCCATAGTTTTCTCTTTATCTTATCTATGCTTTAAGGATTTGTCTTTTTCTTTATTTTCTTTGCTTGACCTCTCGTTTTATTGCTTTAGTTAGGGAGTTCATTTGGGAGCTTACGGAGCTTAATGTTGACTTAACTCAGCTTGAACTAAAGTTGCATCTCATGTTGAGGTGGCTGGATTTTCTTGCATTTCAACATTACGCATTGTAATATAACTACATTGAGCCTTGGTTATTATCCTGCTATGACATGTTTAACAATGCTTTACACCTTGCCATGACTTGTGCTTATATGCTAGATTTATCATGACTTCATATGTGTAGCCTAGCTTTTGCTATGATAAGTTAATTAAAATTGCTCAACTGAAATTAAAACTTGTCATGCTAGCATTTGAGTTTAATCTATCTTTAGCTATCCATGTATGATTCATGCCATGTCAAATAGGTTGAGTTGAGCCTTGAATCTAGGTTGAATCTTAGATTGAGCTATTTTAGTATCTTGATTCATCATAAGTTAGTACAATCTGTTAAAAGTAAAAAGATCTCTTTTTATGTGCGAAAAAACTGATTTCACCAATTCTTTCTCATGAGACGGCTTGCCATTGCACTAGACATGAACTCAGGGGGAGTTTTGGATGACCTAGACTATCTTCTTAAGCTTCTCGCTTGGAGTAGTCGCATAAGGCTTGAGATCTAGCACATGACAAAATTCTTGGTTGAAAACAACCATAAGCTTTAAAAGAAAATATGTCAAGTGTGCAAAATTTGCTTAATCATCTAAAGATGAAAAGTGCTTAAACACATGATACACTCTTGAGCTTGTAGCACTCTAATTGACTCAATATTAGCTTCCTTGTTCCGCTTAGCTTATTGACATGGCCTGCATCATCCTTGGATATCTCTAGTTAGACTTTGCTTATTGATGACTTGACATGCTCATAATATGCATTTCATTTCAGATCGTCATCTATGTGCTCAAGCTAGGATATACATGTCTTGTCATGATCTAGATAGCCTTTTATTGAGTTATGGCTGGGTGTAATTCATTATGGTCATTATGGATAATTCTCATGGCTCAACATGCTTAAAATAAATCGACTTCAGCCATTTTCATCCATGAACATGTCTTATTCTCTCTTTTGCATTCTTGATGTGTTTATTGCCAAAATGGGGAGAACAGTAAAGAAAAAGGGGGAGAATAGAGAAGAAAAAGCTAGTGTGGGATCTTTTAGAGCTTTGGAGAAAAGTTTTGCTCCTTGGTTGTTGCTCTAGTTTTCCTTACATGCGACATGGTCATAAGTTTCATTCTTTTCTTTGAACCATGTTGGACTTTGCAAATCAAACTCTACTTCATGTTTTTAGGTTTGTCAATATACTCATCAAGGGAGATTGAGAGACCATGTGGAGAGTCATCCATGTGTGTGATGAGTAATTGACATTGGTTTAGATAAGTCGAGTCGTTGCGTGGTGCAATCGGACTCGATCTAAGTCGAGTTTGGTTTGGGTGGTTGGTCGAGTCGTTGCGTGGTGCAATCGGGCTCGGTCGGACTTTAGTCAAACTTGGTCAAATGCGGGATTAGGTTGCATATTACTGTTTGTTCGCGAGTTTGGACTTGACATGGTAAGTGTGATGGTAGTTACGCTTTCATGTATCGGTGTGCTATGTGATGTGGTTCTTATCGTGTGCTGCGGGACATCGGGTGAAGTCGTGGAGAGACACGGTGGACGGACTAAGCGCGAGTGGCGCTAAGGTCGAAGCAGTCGGGGATGTGTCGGAGGCAGCGTGGGCGGCGTGGACTCGAGGTGGTTGCGGCGTGCGAGACAAGGAGCGAGGAAGCTTCGGAAGGTGCGGGAGGCGGCAGCAGGGAATTTCGCAAAATTGCACAAGTGGGAGCGGGCTCTGTTCGACTTAGCGGGTGTAACAGGTGGAGACCCGTTAGCCATGGGCTATAAATAGGTTGGAGGGCTGCAAGCCCGATGGAACACTTCAAGGGATTTTAGGGTTTCCTTTAGTCAAAAGAAGTGTAGAGTGCCTTTGGCTTGAGCTTTAGTGGTTGAGAGTTGTTGGGAGAGCGAGTTGTGTTCCCTCTGTGTCCCCTTCGTTGGTCTCTTGAGAGCGTGTATCATCTCCTCTCAAGCATGTATGGGTTGTGTTCTTGAGTTGGAGAGGAGAGATTGGTTTGTGAGCTTGTAATCTTCACTGTTCGAATGTCCATGCATATGGGGATGTATCTCTTTGTATTTCTCTCTTGATTCAATGAATGGAAATCTGAAGTTTTCCTCTGTTCTTGCTATCTGTTCTCTCTGTTCTTCGTTCTCCCTTTTGGGTTGATTCTTGAGATTTCGTGTTGGGAGCTTTTGCTTGATTTCCTTTCTTGATCTAGCTTGCTGTGACCTGTGGGAACAAATCTAGGATCTTCTTGATCATCAATCACCCACGAGCAAGTCTTTAGATCGTATTTCGATTTTGACTCGGTTTTGGAGCACCATTCGTTCAAACTGAAAAAGATAGGAACTTTGGCAAGGATCTTGACGATCGTTGCATGGAATAGGTTCTGACATCTTTGAGAAGGTGTGTGTCAAGTTTCGTGAAGTTTGGAGTTGTGGAGCAAAGTTAGATCTTTTCGATCTCAAAATCGTCTTGAAATTCAGTTTCTTGTCTTGATTTTCTTGTAGCCACAGTACTATTCATTTCGAGTTCTTGCTCACGAGTCTTGTAGCATCAAGTACAGAGTTCTTGCTCACAGTCTTGTAGCATCAGTCACCAGAAATCTGTAGCATCGAGTTCTTATTCATTTTGAGTGCTAGCTACAGTCTTGTGTACGACAATGTAGCATCAGTACTATTCATTTCGAGTTCTTGCTCGATCTTGTAGCAAGACAACTGTAGCTTTCTGAGTACTACTCTTTGAGCCTTTGTTCATTTTCGAGTACAAGCTCGATCTTGTTCATCGACCACTTTGTACTTTCAAATCATTCATGTTTGTCTTCTGTGTTTGTGGTCATTTCTTTTGGGGTTTTGATTGGATTCAATACAAGTCTTCCGCTGTGCTTGATTGATTGATCTTCATAGCTTTCATAGCTATTGGAGTGATATTCGTATTGAATTTGATTTGGAGACAAAAAGAGTTTGTGCTCCTATTCACCCCCCCTCTAGTCGCCATTTCGGTCCAACATTTTCCCCTTCTCTCTCTGGCGGCGGCCCGAGCGGTGGTTGCGGGAGGGCCGGGTGCTATGCGCACCGGCCGTTGGCAGCGGCGGCTCGGTTGGTTCCCTCCTCCTCGTCTTTGTATGGCGGCTCCTCTCCTCTCTCTTTCTCCTCAACCCGAAACCAAGTGAGTCCTCCATTTTTGGTTCGTCCTCTTTTCTGATTTGGCTTCGATCTTGGGTTGGCTGGTGCGCTACCGTGTTGGTCTTGGCTCCATCGGCAACGAGGTCCACCTTGCACACCCCGGTTTCTCTCTTGTGCTATCTCCTCTAGTGAGTGTGCGGTGAGGGATTTTTGGGTCTTGCTTTGTTGGCTTTTGACCCGGCTGGCTCTTGGTTGATTTAGGTGTGAATACCTCGGATCCGTGGTGGTCTCTTGCTCTACGGGTGCATTTGGTCGGTACATCTTTGGGTGGTTCTCGTGCGGCATCACCTATACCTCGACTTTGCAATTTGGTGTGTTCCGGATTGCAAATTGGCATTGTATCTCCGGCGACCTCGTCCGTTCAAGCAGCGGTACAGCAGGCGATTGGTTTTTGATTCAGCGCCTTGGCGTGCGCTTGCCTGTTCTTGCTCGGTGGCTTTGCGTGCCATCCACATCGTGAGTATGTGATGTGCTAGTAGAAGTCTCAAATTGATTTGATTTGATTGAAACTAGCATCGGGAGATATTGCTTAGTAATGTTTTTGGGATCGGTTTAATGCTCAATGAGGAGCTGCGTCATTGTGAAAATTGAATACAACAATCGGATATAAATTTGTCTTGAGCTTGTAGATTACTTGATGTCCTTTTATTGTGTCATACATTCTTGTCTGTTCATTGTGATTTTTTTACGGTCTCTGTTCACCATGATCTTTGTTCAATCTCTGTTCACTGTGAATCTTAGATCAATTTCTGTTCACTGTGACACCTTTTGGTTACTGTTATATATTATTGTTAATTGATTTCTTGAGAGGTAGAATTAATTACATGCAGTGAATTCAGATTTGATTATCTGCATTAAGTGACAAATTATACTAGCAAGATTTTATTTGAGCTCAAGGCACAATTTATTTTAGAGAATTGTTATATTTTATTTGTGATATTATCTTGACCCAAGTGGCGAGGAGGCCAAGATTACATCTTGGGTAACCCGACATTTGAGAGCAATAAACAACAATCTAAATCTGAGCATTATGTTGATTTCTTTTGTTGTTAAGATCTATCTTTTGAGCATTTTATCCTGTTTAATTGATATGAAAATATTGCATGCTTACATGATATTTCTGTCTTTTAAATACTGCTAAAATTATGCTTTAATTATCGTAGTTTATGCTAGAATTAATTCTGAATGTTTGCTAAAACCGCTAATTTTACAACATATTGGTGGTACTGCAACGCATTTGATTGATAGAGAAAAGTTCATGAGATGCACTTCTTTTTCGGAAAAAAGATATGATGAGATTAGAGAAAGGATTACACGTCTAACAAATTTGGATCATTGGTGGTTGTAGGTTCTGTTTTGTCACATAGTTATATGAAGTAATTTATAAAGATTCAAAGCCTATATAGTAGCCTCATCAATAAGAGGCCAAAAATATTCATCAAACAAAATATCGACACCATTGTTAAGACACTAGTAAAATATTCGCTAGAATATTACTGATAACACTACCAACATTATTCCCTGGTCTCAGTTCCCCATAATCTAAGTGCTAAACTAAATATTCCGATTTCCAACTTATTTGGGAGAAGATAGCATATGTTAATGTCCTCCTCAACACATAATGGTGTGCAGAATCTCTCTCTCTCTCTCTCGCCCCCCCCCTTCATCAAAGCTTACTTTGCTAGCTAGGTGATGAGAAATATTCCAAAGGGGATAATGGGAATGAGTTATTCATAACTGCTACCTGCTTGAACTTTAAGATGGTTGAGGGACAGTCAGTGATGGAGCAGCTTCATGAGCTATAACTTCATGCACGTGACTTAAGTCAGTACGATTGCAGCTTACCAAAGAAGTTCCAAGTAAATATCATCTTTGATAAGTTACCACCCTCGTGGCGTAACTTTGTGACCACTCGCAGACATATAAAGTAGCGCTTGACTCTCAATGAGCTGCCAGCTGCTATTAATATCGAAGAGCATGCAAGAGCAGGTAACGATACAGGAAAGATTCAAGTTCAGGCTCCTCAGGTGAAGGTCAAGAATGCTGGAGGCTTTAGGAAACAAAGTTCAAGAATCAGCCCCAAAACAAGCTCCAAGGAAAGAAAATGAAGAAGAAGAAAGAGAAATTATGCGCTTTGTTTGTAGAGTGGTTGGTCATAAAGCCAACTATTATGCATGTCGTAAAGGCAAGAATTCTTCTCTGATCGGCATAAAGGCGTGAAATTTGAAGTGAAACGTCGCAATGGCTAGTTCGAGTTCGGAAGGGTATGAACCTTAGGCCTTTATGGCAAGTTCATCTATTGATTGATGGATTGATACAAGTGCTACTAGACATATATGTCTTGATCAATTTTGTTTATCTTCATTTAAGGGTGAAGGTGGTGGATCTATCACGATGGGAGGCGGGCCGCTACTACGGTATGTGGGATTGGACATGTTTTCTTCAAGCTCACTTCGGGCAAAACACTTATCCTCAAAGCGTATTGTACATGCTTGTAATGACTCTCAATCTGATGAGTGGGTTTATGCTGTGTAGGCAAGGAATAAAGCTTGTATTTGAGTCCAATAAAGTTGTGTTGACCAAGTTTGGTAATTTTGTGGGCAAAAGCTATGATAGCAGAGCCATGTTCTGCTTATTCATTCTTGATTTCAATAATGTAAATATTTTTAATGTTTTCTGTTGCAATAAAATTTATGATGTTTGACATTCTCGTTTATGTCATGTTAACTTTGAAGTCATTATGCGGTTAAGCAAAATGAGTTTGATTCCAAGCTATAATTATGAAAAGGGTTCAAAGTGTGAAGTGTGTGTGCAAGAAAGCAACCAGAAAACCTATTCATTGCGTTGAAGGGAAGACACCTCTCCACTTGAGCTAATTCACTTTGATCTTTGTGAGATGAATGGAATATTAACTAAAGGTAGCAAACAATATTTTCTAACTCTCATAGATGATGCGACTAAGTACTGCTACATTTATTTATTTAAGTCGAAAGATGAAGCACTAGAACACTTATTTTTAAAGCCGAAGTGAAAAATCAACTAGAAAAGAAAATCAAACGGTTAAAGTCGGACCGAGGCGGTGAATACGTCTCAAATGAATTCTCTCAATTATGTGAAGAAAGTAGAATAATTCATGAAATTACTCCATCATACTCATCCCAATCGAATAAAATAGACGAAAGGAAGAACCGAACTCTTTGTGATTTGGCGGTTAATACTATGTTACCAAGTTCTGGTATGTCGGACTATTGGTGGGGTGAAACAGTTCTCACAGCTAATTATGTCATCAATAGGGTTTCGCCTCGCAATCAGGAGGAAACACCTTATGAAGGATGGAAGGGAAGAAAACCTAACTTATCATTTCTTGAACATGAGGATGCCTTGCAAAAGTGCATGTGTCATTACCGAATAAAGAAAGCTTGGTCCAAAGATTGTTGATTGTGTCTTTCTAGGGTATGCTAAAAATAGCGACTTATAGATTTCTAGTGGTCAAATCCGAGGTAAGTGACATCTCTACAAATGTAAGGATGGAATCTTGTGATCACGCGTTCTTTGAACATATGTTTCCTATGAGACCAAATGAAGTCTTTGACCTAATGGTTCAAATGAACACTCTATTCTTCCTAGTGTGGATAACACACTTTTGAGTGGAGTTGAGGAGGAGTAAGAGGCAAATGGTGAAAAATCTATTAGCGATGACTATGTCACCTATGTTGTGGATGATGAACCACGAACCCTTTGAAACATCGCATCACGGATGTGGATTACTAGAAAGAGGTAGTCAGTAGTAAGATGGATTCCCTCATAGCTAATGGAACATGGGAGGTTCGGATCTCCCATGCGGATACAAGCCGATGAGGTTGCAAATGGATCTTTAAAAAGCTTAGACTGATGATATTATAGAAAAGTGCAAGGTCAGTTTAGTGGCTAAGGGTTTCACACAAAAAAGGGTGATGACTACTTTGACACGTACTCTCCTATAGCTTGTTTACCCACAATTCAGTGCTTTTAGCACTATTGCAAAACATCAAATGGATGTAAAGACCACTTTCCTAAATAGAGAGTTGGATGAGAAGATTTATATCTGACCCAATGGTTTGTGGTTGAAGGGTAAGAGAAGAAAGTATGTCGATTGATTAAATCCTTGTATAGTATAAAACAAGCTCCCAAGCAATGGCTTAAGAAATTTGATAGTACTATGACCTCGGTCGGCTTTTGTGTGAGCGGGCGATAAATGTGTCTACTATCGATTTAGTGGGGGCGAAGGTGTCATTCTGTGTCTTTACGTGGATGACATATTATTTTTGGGGACCAACATGAATGTAATCAATAAAATAAAATCTTTCTTCTCCCAGAATTTTGATATGAAAGACCTGGGTAAAGCTGATGTTATCTTAAACATCAAGCAAATAAAGGTGAGAATGAAATTATTCTTTCACAATCCCATTATGTGGACAAGGTCCTAACGATTTGGATTCATAGGCGTAAGTCGGTAGTACGCCCTATGATCCAAATATTAAGCTACATAAAAACACTGGACATAGAAAGACCAGTTTAAATATTCTCAAATAATTGGATCTTTAATGTATCTAATTAGTGCAACGAGACCGAACATCTCATATGTTGTAAGCAGATTGAGTTGTTATACGGCCAATCCCGAAGATGATCATTGGATAGCACTGGAGAGGGTACTTAGGTACCTAAAGGGGACCAAAAATTCTAGAATACATTATTACGGCCATCGAGCGATTTTAGAAGTATTTAGTGATTCAAACTAGATCGGTGGTGGGATAACATGAAGGCTACAGTGGATATATTTTCACTCTAGCGGTGAGAATTGTTTCGTGGAAGTCTTCTAAGCAGACTATCCTTACATGGTCCACCATGGAGGCTGGTGGTAGCACTTGATTGGCCGTTGTAGAGCGAGAATGGATTAGAGAACTCCTTTACGACCTACCGTGCTAGAAAAGCCAATTCTAGTTGTTTTAATCTACTATGATAACCAAATCGTTACGGTCAAAGCGAAGAGTGGGAAGGACAATATGAAGTCTTCAAAACATATTAAAGCGACTTAGGTGGTAAGGCATGCTAGAGAGATGGGTGTTATTTACGTGGAATACATCGATGCTGAAAGAAACTTAGCGAGATCCTTTCACCTATGGATTGGCGCAGAAGGCCATCTTTGAAGCGTTAAGGGGAATGGGGCACATACCTGTGTAAAGTCTCACATTGGTGGTAACCTAGCCTAGTAGAACGGAGATCCCGTGAACTAGACTCTAGGACAACAAACTGTGGGATTAGAGAGCACAACTAAGGGTCTCATTAGCTGTAGTGCTCTTTCTGTATGGGAGATTGAACAATAGCTCTTAATGAATTCGATACCTATATGGCATCGGGAATCGTTCTACATGATTCCCTGAAGAATTCACCTACTTGAGTACGATCGTGAGGTTGCGATCAAAGGAAGATAAGGGTATACTTTCTTAAGTACTCATGAGATAGATACGAGGACATGACCGTTCGTCCCAGCAGAGAGGAAAGGGTAAGCCACCTAGTGAGAATGTAACTTGGATGAAAACTCTCACCTGAGGCATTGGAACAATGAGAAGTCCTCCTTTGTGCATGTGAGTCATAGTCCTTGTTGCTAAGCTTTGGTTTCAAACCGGAAGGTACTCATCGTCGAACAGCTGTATAGTAAACAAGACTTTGAGCATCTTTTATGAAATTGGTAAATTGGTGGGGATTGTTGAAGTTTGAGGGCTATTTGGTAATTTCTCAATTAGATAAAAGAAGAAATAGATAAAGAAAAGGAAAAGGAGATGGGCCCACCTATCGTTGACAACGGCGGGAGGTAAAAGGCTGAGACTTTGTCTCGGTAATTTGAGTGGCGCTAGGGATTGGGAATTTTCCCTTCTCTCTCAGCGGCGGCTTTGGCGGCGGATTTGCGGGAGGACCGGGCACTATCTTGCGCCGGCCGTTGGTAGTGGCGGTTGGTGGTTCCCCTCCTCCTCGTCTTTATATGGCGCTTCTCTCCTCTCTCGTTCTTCTCACCCCAAAACCAGTGAATCCTCCTTTTGGTTCCTCCTCTCTTCAGATTTGCCTTTGGTTGGCTTGTCTTGCTGCCATGTTGGTCTTGAGCTTGTAGATTACTTGTTGTCCTTTTATTGTGTCATACATGCTTGTTTGTTCATTGTGATTTTGTTTCTGAGTCTCTGTTCACCATGACCTTTGTTCAATCTCTGTTCCTTTGTGAATCTTAGATCAATTACATTCCTTTGTGATACCTTTGATTCTTGTTATATATTATTGTTAATTGATTTCTTGAGTGGTAGAATCAATTACATGCAATCAATGAATTGATTTGATTATTTGCATTAAGTGACTAATTAGACTAGTAAGATTTTATTTGAGCTCAAGGTCTAATTTATTTCAGAGAATTGTTATATTTAATTTGTGATATTATCTTGACCCAAGTGGCGAGAGGCCAAGATTACATATTGAGCAACCCGACATCGAGAGCAATAAACAACAATCTAAATCTGAGCATTATGCTGATTTCTTTTGTTGTTAAGATCTACCTTCGAGCATTTTATACTGTTTAATTGACATGAAAATATTGCATACTTACATGATATTTATGTCTTTTAAATACTGCTGGAATTATGCTTTAATTATCATAGTTTATGCTGGAATTAATTCTGGATATTTGCTAAACCCGCTAATTTTACAACATATTAGTGGTACTGCAGCGCGTTTGATTGATATATAGAGAAATGCTCATGAGATGCACTTCTTCTTTTTCGGAAAAAAACGATATGATGAGATTAGAAAAAGGAATACACGTCCAACAAATTTGGATCATTGGTGCCTGTAGGTTCCGTTTTGTGACATAGTTATCTGAAATAATTTATAAAGATTCAAAGCCTATACAGTAGCCTCATCAATAAGAGGCCAGAAATATTCATCAAACAAAGTATCGACACCATTGTTAAGACACTAGTAAAATATTCGCTAGAATATTACTGATAACACTACCAACTTTATTCCCTGGTCTCAATTCCCCGTAATCTAAGTGCTAAACTAAATATTCCGATTTAATTTCCAACTTATTTGGGAGAAGATAGCATATGTTAATGTCGTCCTCAACACATAATGGTGATCAGAATCTCTCTCTCTCTCTCTACTTTCATCAAAGCTTACTCTGCTAGCTAGGTCACTGGAATTATTCACGATTCATGACTTCCTACTCGTAGCTTTTTAACCACCCTGCTGAACAGGGAGGAAATCTGAAACACGAGCAAGGATGAAAGGTCCATCTTCTTCAACAGGAGGATATAATTGAGCCAATAATGCCAAAAGAGATATCGCACTTCCGTCGAATCCGACTCGTTCGTTCCAAAAACACCACACAATAAGAGCTAATGGCTAGCCCCCACAAAAAGAGAGTCGAATATTTTGCCGTCCTTGGTGGAATGTAGTCATTAGCCACCGGCGAATGATACCTCCCTCAGGTGAACTAAATAAAGCTCTGTAACAACACCGTATGACTGCAAGAGACTCTGGCTGCTCTCCACGGTCATGCATGACGGCATATGAGGCGTTAGAAAGTTAGAAACTGCACTCGCTTCTTGGCATGCCCTCACGTGTCTAATTGGTGATTTGCTGCTTCTTGACCTCACTTCTGACGAACTGCAGCACCAAAGTAGTAGTAATTGCAACTGAACTGCCTTATCCTTGAGAATGTCTTCCTCCTAATCTACTGCGCTTTCTCCAGCTAGATTATATACACAAATATAGTGAACTGAGATCCGGGAACAAATATTCAAGAGAGTGAAAGGTGAAGCAAACAACTTGGTCCAGATTGTACACATGCACGTGAATTTGGGCCAGCCAGTCCATTTCTAGAACCCCGATTGTTTATTTTGTTTCTTTAGTTCCTGAAAATAATATATATGTACACCAGAAATCTATAACCCGCAAAGTATATTGTTACACCTAAATCATCACGAATTCAATTAGTGACCCATGCAACGTTCAAGACTTACCAGCTGGCTTTTGAGTCTGGACTGATGGTTAGTATTAGGGGTGAAAACGGATCGGATAGTTTCCGATCGATTCGGACAAAAACGGATTCGGAATGTCTCGGATCGGATTTTTCTCGGATACTTTTCGGATCGGAAACGAATTTGGATTTTTGTGGAAGCGGAAGCGAATACGGTGGCCATGCTATCCGGCGAATCTGGAAAGCGAATACGGATTATCGGATAAGGCGAGTCGGATATCGGTTTCGGTCGAAGAGGATTTCAGCCCAAAAGAAAAGAGGATTTTAATTGATTTCAAAATTGGAAAATGCAACAAATCAAATAGTCTTTTAGAAAATAGCAAATAGAGTTCAAAAATCCTAGAAAAATCACGAAATTCATTGAATTATTTTTAACTTAATAAAATTAATTCCAACTTAAAGTTGGTTTTTATTTTTGTATATAAATTATTTTAAATTTCTAAAAATAGGAAAAACCTTTTAAAAATCAGAAAATGCAATAAATTAATTAAATTTCCTTTTCACTTTAAATCTAATAAAATCCCAGGAAACTCAATAACTTTTATTTTTACATTAAAAACTAGAAAATTAAATAATTGATTTTATTTTATTATTTTTTCCTTTTAACAAGGAAAACTCTTTTAAATCTCAAAAATCCAATAAAATAATAATTTTATTAATTTTATTTTTAGTAACATACTTTGGGATATTCGGTCATTTGCGTATAGATTAACCATCGGTCTAATCGATGTTAGTGTGAACTAAATTTTATGTATATGATGAACTAAGTGTGAATGCGTGATGACTTTGTGAGTTATGACTTATGAGCTAAATATGGTAAACTAAGTGTTATATTTGTAATGAACTAGTTAATGTAACTTGCTAGTGCCAATGTTATGTGTGGTTCTTTGAAAATATGAACAATTCATGAATGTTTATATCAAATAAATTAGTTATATATTTTCGTTAATTTCGGCATACAATTTAAGGGGTTTTCATGTTCGAAAAATATACGTGACCGTATTCGTTTGATTAAGTATTCGCTCGTATTAGTATTCGATACTATTAAGTATTAAATATTCGTATCCGGATCCGGGGAAAAAAATATGAAAACAAATATGGTAAAGCCATTATCCGTCCGTTTCCGATCCGTTTTCACCCCTAGTTAGTATGGGCATTACAGAGGTCAAAATACGTAGAAGACCAATAGACCATGCATGCATGTGCATGCAGGAGAACACAGGCCCGTCTCCTATTGTATGCATCTTTAGTGCATGGCTTGAAAGATGAAACTTATCATGAGAAAAATAATGAGCATGCATATACAAAGATGAAACGTATCATGAGAAAAATAATGAGCATGCATATACAATCTATCTAACATATTATTACAAGATAAAAAGAAGAAGTCGTAACGTTAGCTCTGTTAGCTGCTAGAAATTACCACGTTAAGGAAAAAAGAGAAAATCCATGCCGACGACTGTGTGGTTAAGATTATAATGGTACAGATTAAGATTAATATGTATATGAAAGCTATTGAAGTAGTATAAAAAAATACAATTGTATTTTCAGTCATATATAAGTATTGGAATTGGATAACAAATATAATACTCCCTCCGTTTGCAAATAATTGACGTTAACTAGTATACTTTAACACTAGTCAACGTCAAATAAAAAAAAATAGAGGGAGTACTATTTTCAGAGGTATCGTAATAGCAAGTCACGCAATTGCGCGGAGAATTCGGCTACTTGCAAAACCTAAACCAAAAAGCTATTACAAAGTTGAAGGCAGATACACCTGCCACTACGAGGTAATACTAGACTGCTAGTACTAGTATTACATATGTGGGTGGATTATGTCAGAAAAGAAAAGTCTAGCTATAGCCTAGCGCAACACTGAAATCAACAAGAAACATCAGATGGCGCACATCCCCTAATCACTGTTGTCGATAACATTCAGAATGGATCGGTGATGCATGATATGGATTAACCTACTAGAAGAATACGTGCATGCACCGTAAAGTCCACCAGCAGTCCAGCACTGGCTGCAATATTAAGTAAAGCTTGACGCTTGACTCCAAAAGGCAAAAACGAAGACTAAAACTTGTAAGTGGGAGAAACACAAGGATGATCAAGACGAGATTAATGTTCCAGTAATTTCGCGGACTCTACAAGACGAGAACTGAGAAGGATGGATCAGATCACAATTCTCAGAAAGGCCAAAATCAATAGAGATGTGGGATATCCCTGGGCCTGTATACAATATGGGCCGTGTGAATGTCGTGCAATTCTGATGATCATGTCTTTTTCGCCTGAATAACAACGTACTGATCCCAAGAACAATCTGAGCCATCAATTCTCTTTTATTGCAGATCATACTAACGATCGAGATCCCATCACTTAGCTAATCGCCGTCAATTCTCGCCTGCCACCCCTCTTAGCAAAATGCTGCCTGATGTCCTCGTCCGCACAAATCACCCCTGTCGTAGGACGCCCACCGTCTCCAACAACCAGACAGAGAGTCAAGAAAATGAGCTCATTCAACGTATAAGGAGGAATCAAACGAAAGGAGGAAGCAAACGAAGGGCCACCTCGATGTACCACCTTGGCTTTCGTCTGAAGGTAGTCTTCGGACAGGACGAAGGGGAGGTTGCGGCCCGCATAGACCAAAAGGGTGACACGACGGACACCGGCCACAGAAGTTTACCGTGCACGAAAGCTATCAGCGAAAAAAAAAAGACCACGAGATATTGTAGTAATCTCCTATCTTCTAGTTTGTAATGTTATAAATAAACCTCATGTGTATCAAGTGGGGACATCTTTATGGGTACAATAAAATATAATTCATTCATCTATATCATTTCCCACACTTGGAGAACCTTATACCCATACCTCTTTGCAACGGGTAGCGGTTATATGACTCATTTTTCTATTGTTTAGTCTGCTGACCACATGAAAGGCTGCTTTACGAGAATCTAATAATTCTTAATTAATTAAATTATTTATCTATAATAACAATTATAGATAGCAATATCTTATATTATTCGTAAGGATACCCTTTACAATTAATAAGGGAGAAGATTATCCTAATGGTCGTAAACTATTTTACAACCATTATATATGGTCGAAAGTACTTCTACGACCGCCTAATGGTCGTAAGATTTCCTACAACCACCTCATGGTCGTAAGCTTTACTATGATCATCTTATGGTTGTAAGCTTTACTACGGCGAAATCGAATATAACCACCCTTTAGTCAACAAATACAGACATGTTGGTCCAATCGATCAGAAACATTTATGCGTTGTGTTGAATGCACAATAGTTAATATGTACTGTTATTCTCTGGGATAACTGCACGTACTTAGCATCTGTCTCTGACATAATTGAAAGGCGACATTGAGTGGTTATTCTCTGACAATAACTGTCACCAGAACGTGCGTATTTTATCAGTCGATGAGGCGCCTCTTGATATGGACAACTACCACCCCCTCACGCGTCATATAAGGAGTAAAGCCGATGAACAGATAGGGGGATGAAGTAGAAAAACAACAACAATCAATGAGCGAGGGTCATTAAGTCCTAGTTCTAATAATTTCTTCTTTGTTATAAAAGTGTAGTAAATACAACGACACATGAATAGAGTTATTATTCTATCAGAAAAAAGTCCGAATTTGTATAAATTTTCTATATATTTTTCTGTGAAGATTTAATTTTTTTTTAGAAAAATTAATATTCTTTTATAAAATCGATACTAAACCAACAGCAGATTCCGGCAACACCAACACGAATACGAGTGAATCAACGCAACGATGATTTCGATGATCTGATCGAGTCAATGCGCATGAGCACGTGATCCATGCCTATCCGTCCATCTCGAGAACGGGCTGGGTGCATGGATCGGGATAGAGATGAAGCATATCAAGCATACACAAGTACCACGCAAGCAATAACACTCAAATCATACACGACACGTACGCACGAATCCACACATGTTGGTGATAGACTGATAGTAGTACAAAATCATACTCAAATCATACACCAGTACCACGCAAGCTATACTACTCAAATCATTCATATCGTGCAGCTTCTCACGCCACGGCACTGCTCCCCGCAAGCGCAGGTGGAGGCTGTGGGCGGTGGAGGCCGGGGCGTACGTGGCGGCATCTGCAGCGACGTGCGGTGGCTCTGGTCGGGGGTGGACCGGGCGCATGCACCACCATTCTTGCCCTTGGGGTTTATAAGAACGTGAAAGAAAAAGTCAGAGGGAATCGAGTACTAACTTATGTCAAATTTTGAGCTGTTCGAAAATTTTTTTGAGCATTTCACCCGTGTGTTTTGGGTTCTAGAGCTCTGATCATTTCCGGAAGTGCTTTGGGTTGTGTTCTTTCTGTTATAGGCTGAGCATCTTTTGTGCAGTTGGCCGCGAATAACACATTAATGGCATATGTGTTGTTCAGAATAAGAATAGACCCGTATGCACCTTATAGTAATATTATGTTATTTTCTATATAAGATAAAAACATTTTATTACATATATTACATTTTGTAAATTTAGTAAAAAAATGCAAGTAAATTAATTTTTACATCGAACTAACTCCTCTTAATGTAAAACACGCACACACAAACAAATAACTACTACCACTACTAACACAAAGCTCACAACTACAGAACAAATCCATTAGAGATAATCAATTATTTGCCACTACCTAAGGGTGAATTTTAGGATTTACCATTGCATGTGAGTATGACATGTGGGTCCTGAGACCACATATCAACCTCACATCAGTGGCAAATCCTAAATTACACATGTTTAGGTAGTGGCAAATGATAACCTCCCAATCCACTACTACTTCTAAGAGCTGACAACTATTTGAACACAACACAGCCACAACACAATTAACTACTACTGCTGCAAACATTAACATAACACAATATTGACAAAGATGGAGCGCTACTACAAGCACTACTGAGCGGATGACCAACCAAAAACAACACACAAAGATTTCACTGATTCACAAGGATTACAACACAATCACATCTTATACATCACAGCAAAACTGATAAAATACTAGAATAGGGAATAATTCTTGTAACAAGTGAAGTAGTAAGGGAAGCGAGAAAAGAATAGTGTAAAATTGGAAGGAAAAAGGAGTAGGAGGGCAATAGTAGCAGAGGAAGATGCCAGGGTCGTTGAGGGGAGAAAAGGTAGCGGTCGAGATCGAGGATGGGATCGTCGTGGTTGGGGAAGAAGAGCCCGAGGCCACCGGTGTAGTCGAAGTCGAGGGGAAGCATTGGGTCGCCACGCTGTCTTGATGTTGTCCCACAAGCGGCGGCTCAACAGTAGGGCTTGGCGGGGCGCGCGGCGTCGGTTGTTGTCGTTGTCAACCGCGGGGAGGAGGCAAACCAACACTTGGATCGAGGTCGAGGAACCGGGGATGGAGCGGCTCAATCGGAGAAGGTGAGCAGTGCGCACGGCGTCGGTCGTTGGTGGCGGCGTGATGGAGGAGGCGGCGACGACTTGGGATCAAGATCGAGGAGCGGGGATGGAGCGGCACAAATCGCGGCGGTGTGGGTTGGAGTTGGAGTTGGGTTAGCGGCAACACGAGGAAGGATTTGGGGATGCGGTGACTTGGTGGAGAGGTGGGAGGCGGAGTTGGTGGTGGCGGCGGGTGGTGAGGAAGTAGGTGCGGAGAATGGTGGTGATGTTGATGAGGCAACCAGACAGAGAAATGCAGCGTGAATCACAAAGCCATCACCCAACGAGAAAGAAAAATAAGTACTCGTGGACAAGAAAAACACTCTAGTACCAATTAGCAATTCCCAAGAGGAATATCTTGTGGAAACTTCCGAAGTGTCATGACACGCGAAGATATTCTTCGAATCTGACAAGGTTTTGAAATATGTGGAATATTTTGTGAAAAATAAAAAATAAAAACTAAAGACTTATGCATGTACTTTTTATGTAAATGAAGGATTTTGCCATGAACTTCAGAAAATCATTTTCTCAGAAACAAAATAAGGTCACCTTGAAAATATGAATAAACTATCCCAACAAGATAGCTTGTCTATAGGTTACATCATACTCCATATCTTATAAACATTAATCTGAAGGTTGCTATTTACTGCACACACAAAAAATCTCCTTTATCCGGTGGTATCCTCAGTCGGCGAATGCTCTCGTAGGTGTAGCCGAAGGGTAGTTGTATGAGATGACTTACAACTTGTTGTTGATCTCGTGAAGCCTTTGCTTAGTGTCACGGTCTTGGTTTCTTGCCCGCCATCTTGGGGACTTGATCGCCAAACCTCGTCATTCTTGGTCTTGCTCTTTGTATTCGCGGCAATGGTTGCGGCGGTGCGTGGTCGGCGGTGTGGGGAAAACACTGTCAGACCACGGGCGAGAAAGTATGTTTGCAGCTTTGGTTTTCGTGAGGATCGGCAGCGGCGAGAAGTCATTATTCTGGGAGGACTGTTGGCTGGATGGTCGATCCATCCACGGGTTGGCGCCATCCATTGCAAAGCTGGCCAATCAATCGACTCGGAAGCATAGAACGGTCGCCCACGCACTTTTAGGGCATTCTTGGATTTCAGACATAGCGGGTCGCCCAAAGGACGTTAGCATTTCGAAATTTCTTTGGCTCTGGGACACGATGCAGTCTATTCAGCTATCCCAGGACGAGAACGACTAAGTGCTTTGGCGATGGGAACCTTCAGGTTGTTACTCTGCAAAGTCGGCCTACCGAGTGTTCTTTGTTGGCTTGATAGAGTTCCCTTGTGCGGAGGCCCTGGCCATCTGGAAAGCAAGGGCTCCACTCAAATGCAAAAATTTCCTTTGGTTAGCAATCCACTGTCAATGCTGGATAGCCAACCGCCTGCAGCGTCGGGGACTGGTAAACCAAGGTGTTTGCATTTTCTTTGGGAATGGGTAGGAAACCATTGACCACATCCATGTTGGATCTTGTGATGGCCGGACAAGTCGGCGCGGTTCCTAAGTCGGTCGGACTCGAGCAGCGGCTCTGTTGGTCAGACCACCCTCCAAGATCACTGGATTGCAGCAAGGAACTCAGAGCCAAAGCAGCGCAGGAAGGAACTCGACTCATACATAATTCTTGTCTCTTGGATGATCTGGAAAGAGCGCAACTAAAGGATTTTCAATAACGTCGCCACTCCTATCAATCGGCTTCTTGTCCGGATTCATGAAAAGCACCACCACTAGCGCATAGCGGTGGCTACTGGTCAGGAGGCGCCTGGGGAGCATGAGTAGTCGCTTTTTTTTAACTAGAATTTCGTCCGCTCTCAGTCTGTCGCTTTCTTCCTTAATGTGTGCTCCATAGGGCGGCGGCCGTGTTTTACTTTAGTTCTCTTCGCAGGGCTTTGGTAGAGTCGAGGGCTGTATGTCCTTCTTAATGAAAGTTTAATACTTGTTGGTGTTTATTTCCTTCTTAACGAAAAGTTGTGCAAAGATTTTGCACTTTCTCAAAAAAAAAAACTTGTTGTTGATCGAGGTTTCAAAGATTAATCACCGAGTCGGATTTCCAAGGTTTCATCAGCTCGTGATTCGTGAACTCACGTCACAACACAGTTATCTGACGGAGATATTTACATACTATTGTTGATGATCGGAACATAGGTTCCTGTCGAACTTATACGAGAAGATGATGTGAGAATACTGTCAAAATGAAGATCATTTTATCGTTGTGGACACACTGATTTTTTGCATGAGAATACAATAAAGTTGCAGAATTGATCGAATGACCGTGACTGAAAAACTGACTGTTTATAGATGTTCTTATAGCGTATGTGGGCTACCTATTTTATAACTATTGAAGGAGTGACAGTTAATGTCACTAAACGTGTCTTTAATTTTCACACACGTTCTTCAACAATGTCTTAAACCGTCATGTCTTATAGTCAACTATCGTAAGTTGTCAGATGTGCCAATAATTGCTTTACCATTTAGTCATATGAGAAATTGCCATGTCCCCCGACCAGTTTGTTGGTCAGGGATTGCCCATAACCGTATAGCTAGTCGGATGATGTCCATAGCTGGTCGTCGACCAGTTGAGCCATATTAAAGGGTATTAAACTTTATTTAAATATTAGTTGTAAGTTCATAACCATTATCGAGGTAGTCTCTGACATGTGGATCTACTTTGACAAAGACTCTAACTTTAACCGAAAATATTGATTTGATCAAGAATCTCCGACTATTAATAGTAATTCTGGAAGATCCATCGAGTATAAGTTTTTGTTAGTTTTGATAAACTTCCACCTTTACGGGAAACGTAAAGTTTTTATCTTTCTAACAATCTGAAACCTTTGATTAGGGTTACAAGATAGTAGTAATCTGGTAGTTTGCATTAAGGAAAACCTGTAAATATGAGATTTTTGTTCATCCACGTCCATACGCCAAATTCACACTTGCGCCCAAACAATACGAAGGATAAGGCCAAAACCTCAGGCGCGGTATACGAGGCCAGGTCCACGTCACCCGAATCCTCTGGAAACCGTGTCTCCTCCGAAGCCGTTTAAATACCCTCCTCAGTCCTCCCCCTGAAGCTTCCCTGCCGAATCACTCACCACTCCAAACTCTCGCAGCCTTCGTCTCGTCCCGATCCACTCCCAATTCCCCAATCCACACGCACTCCAGGGATCCAGCCTCGATTCCGTCGGCGAACGGCTCGCAGAGGCGACCGCACCGTGCCGCGTCGTCCCGCCCACTCGATTCGATCGCGTGTGCGCTAGGAAGTTCGTCATACGCCTCGCGGTTTTTAAGTGTTTTGTTCTGATTTGTGTGCTATTAATTTTAGTTCGCTTAATCGATCTGTTTAGGTGGGTGGGTTGTTTTGATTGCGATTGCGTGCGCGTAGACGATGATGACTAATTGTTTCATACTTTCATTTGATTATGGTGACTAATTGTTTCATTTGGTTATGGTGACTGATTGCTTGATTTTTTTTTATGCGACTAATTGCTTTATTTTGTTATGGTGATTAATTGTCTGATTTGGTTGTGACGACTAATTGTTTGATTCGGTTTGGCATGCTCGCCAATTAGTAGATTTGGTGTTTGCTGTTTACGAGCAAACTGTAGGTGATGTCCATCTCCACAATTGGATCGCGAGCACTGCATGTATTTGATTCATTTAGAGCCCGTATCGAATGTGTTGTGCCTGTTTGGGGGGTCTGGGTTTGCGTTTCCTCTTCTAGGTTTGTCTGAATGATGTTTGCTCGGTTAATTTACTGGCTAGTACTGTTTGGACGCGTCAGGATCATTGTTGCACGAAGCATGTTAGTGGATTCATTTAGATATGAACGATGATGAAGCATTCCCTGTGCAATAGGACTCGTTATTTGAAGGAATTTTTCCTGTAAGCTTTGTGGATCCTTGTTTCATACGCTGTAAATGTTTAAAAGAAGTTCACAACTTATATATATATATATATATATATGCATCACATTCCGTGCTGTTCTTACCAATCCTAACTGCATATGCATACTGCATTTTGTTTCCTCTCCTTGTGGCAGAAACAGTACCCCATTTTGGTTCCTCGTTCAACTCTCCTTGTGCCAAAAGCAGAAACGGGAAAATATTTTTTTCACCAAATTAAAGAAAGCAGTATATATATTTTAACAACGTACTGAGACAAAAACCTTAAAGGGCCCCAACTTCCGAGATGACCTTGGGAAGGCTGCGATAGTGCGATTTGTGGACTACTTGCTGCCTGCAACATTGGTTACTAATTCTCTTTACTCCTTAGCAGAGAGTTGGTGAACTGATTTCTCTTATGCAGGTTCTGTCAAGAGTATACCATCACTAGTGATCGAGATGATCTCTATTTGTTATGCAAGTGTAGATAGGTTAGTTTGAGGTACAATCCTGTGAAGTCTTTAAGTTAAATCTTAGTATGACGGATGGAAGAGGAATGCTGGCTTTCTCATGATGTTTCTGATTGGAGAATTAAAGGAAGTTTAGTTTATATGTGGATATGGAATGGTTTTTAACCAAAGATTGGAGAAGTTTCTTTTGTTGAAGATGAATATGGTGGCTGCTGGAGGTAGGCTTCCTTGCAGTCTTAACGTCTTAAGGAACTTTTCAGATATATAACAACATACACGAACGGTATAAGCTAACACGTCAAAACCTTATCAAACCATCACGTATCTTTTTCGTTTCCTGGCATTTGATGCTATTACGTGTTCCTCTTGCCAGAGAATGGGGTCAGCACTGCAGCAAATTTGATGCCGATGGATCACTGTGTACGAATTGCTTGGAATTCTTCTCTGGATGGATACCTGTTGTGTAATTTCTTTTCACAGCTCACTATACAGATAGTTTGTGCTAGCTGTGATTGTTTGGTGATCAATCTACGGGGATTTTTCTGATTCGAGCTGCTCGATGTTGCTTTGGTCTTGTGTTGATATGCCTGGTCTTCGGCAGTATACAGCAATCCAGAACTGCATGCAGTGGTTTCCTCCGTTTTTAGGACCTGTGACTGCATTATGTATTGAGAACCATCCTGCTAAATGCATATTACTTGCAGGTATTTGTGTTGTTTCTGCACGTGATAGCTTTAGTGATACAAAACAGTCAAGATGGGCGCCATGGACCTGCAGGTCGAGTCTGCTGCTGTTCAACATGGGCAAGCTAAGCTAAATGTGGAGGCACATGCCCAAGGATCTTTGCTGTCTGATGGAAATTACACGGCAGAGAAGATCAATGGTTTGAACTCTGAACATTATGAGAGGCTTGAGAAGGGAATAATGCAGTATGGGTATGTCCTTCTGTTAGCTCCGAGTTGTCTTACCTGTTTGACATCAGCTTATAGTAATTGGTTTCATGATAAAGAACTAACAAGTATGTCTTATCGTAGATGTGCACATTACCGAAGGAGATGCAGCATACGAGCACCATGCTGCAATGATTTTTTTTATTGCCGGCACTGCCACAATGAAGCAAAGGTATGGTTTTAGAGTTGTTGTCGTGGAAGAACAATTTATATGAATATTTACTTTTACATATATTGTTAGTGGTTTCGATATAGGAATCAATTGTCATTTTTTCAGATGAGCTTTGATTTAAATGTTGTTTATGCTGATGTTCAATCTTACCAAGCGTAAAAGGCCTAGAAAAACCAGAAAAAAGAGTGTGTAGGCTGAACTACGCATCTTTTTAATCAAGATAGGAGATAGGGCTCAAAACTAGTGACCTCAACCACTGTAGCTAGGTGCTTTACCACCACGGTACATTGTATGTCTCTAAGCCTAGGAAAAAGCAGACAATGTCTGACTATTTTAGTTTGGAAATTGCAGTAAGTTATTTGATAGTTAGATTAATACGGTTTAGAAAGTTAATAGGTACTTGGTTGTCACAGAAGATACTATAGTGTTTATCTGCTCTGGACCACTAGCTTTCTGACTGCTGTCCATTATAATTTTACGCACAGTTATTGCACATAAGTTATTCTGACGAAGATCTGTAATGAGCTATTTATTATCCTTATTTTGAAACAATAAATACTACTCCCTCCAATTTTATATGTTTGACGTCGTGGAGCTTTAGTTTATACTCCAAAACGTCATCCTTTTGGAAACGGAGGGAGTACCTGTTATGTGCTGATAAAAGGGCACAATATATTGATACAAGCAGTTTGTTGGCAGCTGTAATATCCTGTGATATGTCACACCATTCACATATAAGCTTGACTGTTTATATAGTTAACTCTTGCTCTATTTCGTGGTTCCTTTTCAGATGCAAGTATGTACCTTTTCTATTTGGTTTATATTGCATAGAGGGTCATCCTTAAACGATTTTCATGTTCTATTTTACACATGTCCATTTTTGTTTTGGAACTAATTTAAAAAATGCAGAAAACTTATATAATCTGCATTGACAGAATTCAATTAAAATTGATATGATGAAGCGGCATGAACTTCCACGCCATGACGGGCATCAGGTCAGTTTTGTGGCCATAGGCCTACTACTAATTTGCAATGCGAGTTACTTTTACAGTTCTACTGAGTTTGTTGTTGATCTGTAATCAGGTTATATGCTCATTGTGTGGCACTGAACAAGAGGTACGGGACTGAACTATTGCTGTTGCTTCATAACACACTAAATGTTTTTCATCTAGTGTCATCATGGTGCCTTTTACTTATCTGCTGCCAGGTACGGCAAGTATGCATCAATTGTGGTGTATGCATGGGGGAGTACTTCTGTAAAGTGTGCAAGCTCTTTGATGATGATGTCAGTAAGAGTTCACATTTTTTATGTCTTAGTCTACCTTGTATTAAGTAGATGTTGGAAGTATGCCATGCTTACACTTCTTTTTATGATTTCAGGTCTCAAAACAGCAGTACCACTGCTATGGTTGTGGAATATGCAGGTATCCATTGTTTTTTCCCTGTGTTACTTCTCTAACTATCGTTTTTTTGTTAAAAAATGGTATTTAAAATTTGACTTATTTGCAGAATTGGTGGCAGGGAGAATTTCTTTCACTGCTCAAAATGCGGTAATGCCTCGATTTTGTATCCAACATTGCATTCTTGAAAATGTAGTGTATTGTCATTTAGGAGGCATTTTTCCAGCAACATTTTGCATTATGTTGTAATTTGAAAGTATACTTGGCAACTGTTTATCAATCGATATGCCATACTGTTTACTTAATTCTATTTTCCCTTGTTAGAAGAATTAAAACTTAATTCTTCGTTTACCCATTTCATGTAGGATGCTGTTATTCTACAGTGTTGAAGAACAGTCATGCATGTGTCGAAGGAGCAATGCATCATGACTGTCCAATCTGCTTTGAGGTAGGTGTTCAGTATTTCTATCTGATATGGTTCGAGGATTATATTGTTGATGAATGATCCAAGACACTGCTTTCAAATTGTTGTGGCTGATCATATTTCACGATTTTCAGTACTTGTTCGAGTCGACCAATGGTGTTTCTGTCTTGCCTTGTGGCCATACCATTCATGTAAACTGCTTGAAAGAAATGGAGGAGCACTGCCAGTAAGTTGATTCTGCTTGGTCCTTTGTTTACGCTGGTTTATCGTATGTAGTATGAGATTTTGACATGCCTAACATTATTGCTCAGGTTTGCATGTCCACTTTGCTCCAAGTCAGTTTGTGACATGTCGAAGGCATGGGAGAGACTGGACATGGAATTAGCTACTCTATCTGATTCCTGTGAGAATAAAATGGTAACGCTCTCTTTCTGTTCCTGTTTAGGAATTAATAGTAAGACCACAAGGAAGCCTAGTAGAATTTTTTGCCGACGAATTTGGCACTATTGGAATCTGTTTGCTGTTTTGTCATCCCTTTTAACATTTGTCAGTTATTACCCCGACATAGAAACTTTGTTCTAATATCTCAAATACTAGCCATGATGTTCTCAGTGGAGTAAGTTGAAATGACGTGTGTAATGTACTTAATGCATGCCAAAATCCATCATTCTTATCGGTTTTCACTGATGAAGTGCTAGATAGTTTCAACTGGAAGCTGAATTTGTTGGCCATTGCTAATTTGATTTATTTTCCACTGTAGGTCCGCATATTGTGCAATGACTGTGGGGCAATATCAGAGGTGCAGTTCCATTTGATTGCACAAGTGCCAGAATTGCAAGTCATACAACACCCGCCAGATCTGAAGTAGTGAAAGTCCTGAGTTGAGGGGATTCTACATTGTGCAACACAAGGACCGATGCCGTCTATTGGAAACCTGCTGAGTTATCGGCGCAGTTGTTCTGTTAAGTATATGTATATATATCCCATATGTATATATGGCCCATGAGGCCCATTAACTCTAGGGTTTTGTACTGCTACTATACATACCTTTGGGCATCCATCTAATACACTTGAGATGTTGATTCGTTACATGGTATCAGAGCAAGTCGCCGCTGCCTGCTGCCTTCTGCCGAATGGCTCTCGCCTTCGTGCGTCGCGGTAAGGCTGGCATGGTCGCGGTAAGGCTGGGCTCTCGCCGATTCGGGAGAAGAAAAGGTCGGAAGAAGAGGTCGGGAGAAGAAACCGAGAGAGAGGAGTCTCTCGGGAGAAGAAAAAGGCAAGAAACCGGTTGAAGAAAATCAAGTCGCCGCTGTTGCTCTATTTGTGGGCACACCGCTGCTTGTTTTTTAGTTGTGCTACTGCCTCCAAGCCGAGTGGCTCTGCCTTCAAGTTGCGACTTTGGATTTACGTCGTCATTTGGAGTTCTTCTATTTCTTTGTCTTCCATTGGTGACGATAGTGCTTTGGTAAAATGGTGATGGTATTTCTGTTTCTTCTCATTCTCTTGGTATGGGAGGTGCTCTTACGGCCTCGAATATCAAGTTGGATGGCGAAGTGTGTGAGTGGTCGTCATCGGTTCGCATGCTTCTTGGTCCATTGGTCTTCTCTCATATATTACGGCGAGATCCTCCGTGAGAAGGCCGATGTGAAGGAGGCTATTGCGTGGCGAAGTGCCGATGATTGCGTTATGGGTATCTTATGTCACGATGCTGAAATTTCAATTAGGATGGATTTCATTGATCTTAGAGTTCTTGCGAGATGTGGGAGTATCTTGCGGCGTTATGAGCGGACGGTGCGTAGCGTCAATTTTCTCTTCTACAAACTCTTTATGATCTCGTCAGGATATGTCTATTGAGAGTACTACGGTTCTTTCACTCGCATTTCACGGCGGTGACCTTCATGGTTCCTCTTTCTGTCTTTGGATGTCTTGTTTGTGCGAGCAAGGCGGTCATGATGCACGAATTTGATGTTCACCTTTGTTATGCGTCTTCGCGAGTTTGAGTCTATTCGAGCTCAACTCTTGGGGCGTCTTGTTCTTCCAACCATGGAGGAGGCCTGCTGCGTTGATTCTTGAGAGACTCGACTTCGCTCGTCGCCGGTTGACACCACCTCGATGCGTTCTTACGGCACCTCGTCGGAGGTTTATCACCTATTCCATTTTACGATGCTACAACCAACCAGTTTTATGCCCTCACCGCAAGAAGCTTGGTCATCCTATTCGGAGGTGCTACCGACTTCATCCAGTGCGACCGCATCTCATCGTCGTCGTCGTGGTGTGGTTCTTTGCCACCACTCTGCATCTGTTGGGGATTCTGCTCTTGCCACTCGGTTGGGTCGGCTTGATCCACGGCCGGGCTCTTGGACTCAATTTCAGCGACAATCTTCATCGATGCCGCTCCTAGTGGGTGCTGCGGTCTTGCTATAGCCTCCTCTCCGTGTCGGTACTAGTCTTCCACAGGTTTTGGACTCGGAGCTTCTTTTTCATATGACATCGGATAAGTCTCATCTTGCATCATGTCGACTGTTATGGATGGTTCACGTATGCAGACGACCGATGGCACCTCATGTTGATGACTCATCGGGCACTCTCTCTACTTCTCATTTCTTGTTCTGATGTGTCATTTGTACCTCGACTTTCTATGAACCTTATATGCATTGGTCGACTTGCGATATGCACTACTTTGTTGGGTTTGATGACTCTACTTGCTATGTGCGGGATCGTCGGACAGAGTCCTTGTTAGTGCCGCCATCGCCTTAGAGATTCTCAGGGTCTCTACTTCCTTGATCGTCTGAGTCTTCAGTTATTGCGTCAGCCTCTGTTAGTTTTCCTCAGTGGCATCATCGGTTATTGCGCCAGCCTCTGTTAGTTTTCCTAAGTGGCATCATCGGCTTGGTCATTTGTGTGGATCTCGTCTTTCTACACTAGCTCGTGAGGGTGTCCTAGGTCGTGTCATTGTCGACACTAGTTATAATTGTAAGGGTTGCAAGCTTGGTAAACAACTGCAACTCCCATATCCTACCATTACATCTCGGTCTAGTCATCCTTTTGAGTTAGTTCATTCTGATGTTTGGGGTCCTGCCCCTTTTGCTTCCAAAGGTGGTCATATCTATTATGTAATCTTTATTGATGACTATTCTCGATATACTTAGGTTTATTTTATGAAACATCGTTCTCAACTCTTGTCCATTTATCAGTATTTTGCTCGTATGATTCACACTCAGTTTTCCACTCCTATTCAGACCTTTCGTTCTGATTCAGGGGGGAGTACTTGTCGCATGCCTTTCGTCAATTTCTCTCATTGAGGAACCCTTCCTCGACTTTCTGTCACGGTGCCCATGCTCGAATGGTGTTCTTTGAGCGTAAACACCGTCATCTTATTGAGACTGCTCGTACTCTTTTACTTGCATCTCATGTTCCACGACATTTTTGGGTTGATGCGGTTTCTACGTCTGTCTATCTTATTAATATGCAGCCATCTTCTCGCCTTCAGGGAAAGTGTCCTGGAGAGCTCTTGTTTTCCACTCCCCCACGGTATGACCATCTTCGGGTTTTTGGTTGTACCTGCTATGTTCTGCTTCCGCCTCATGAGCGCACCAAGTTAACAGCTCAGTTTGTTGAGTGTGTTTTTCTTGGATATAGTCTTGAGCATAAGGGCTATCGTTGTTATGATCCATTGCTCGGCGTATCGCATTTCTCGTGATGTTTCTTTTGTTGAGATCGTCTCTACTTTTACTCTTCTACCACTCGGTCCTCCTCTCCATTGAGTCTCTCTTTTCTTTACCTTCCACCCATTGTTTCATCCGATACACCTTCTGTGGAGTCCTCTTCTCCATCCTTAGTCAGATCACTATTTCCTCTTCACTATACTCATCGGTCTAGGGTTCCTCCTGATACTCAGCCTTCTCTGTTTCCTCCTCGATGGCACGGCTAGTGCGATGATACTCTTTACGGTGATCCTCCACCGCACCGTCATCTCGGTATGAGCTTCGTGATCGTACTACTATTGCTGCTCCCGAACGGATATGGTTTTCTTTCTCTTCTTTGTTGTGCACGAGCCTCACACTTATCGGAGGCTATTGTTCATCTGAGTGGCGATTAGCTATGGTGAGAGTTGGTTGCTGGATCGTACTAGTGCGTGGGATCTTGTTCCTTTACTGCTCATGTTGTTCCTATTACTTGCAAGTGGGTTTTAAAGTTAGGACCAAATTTGGAGTTCTGTTGAGAGGTACAAGGCTCGACTAGTTGCTCGTGGTTTTCAACAAGCACATGGTCGTGATTATGACGAGACATTTGCTCCTGTTGCTCATATAGTGTGATTCGCACTCTTGTTCTTTGTGGCTGCTGTTCGCTCTTGGACTATCTCTTAGATGGATGTGAAGAATGCTTTTCTTCATAGTGATTTGCATGAGGAGGTTTATATGGCACCACCTCAGAGTGTTGTGGCTCCTACTGGTCATGTTTGTCGTCTTCGTCGTGCTCTTTATGGCCTCAAACAGGCTCCTCGTGTTTAGTTTGAACGGTTCAATTCAGTTGTGTTAGATGCTGGATTTTTCCCGAGTAATCATGATCCTGCATTGTTTATTAATACATCTCTACGTAGTCGTACTATGATTTTACTCTATGTTGATGACATTGCTGATTATTGGAGATGATAAGGAGTATATTGCTTTTGTTAAGCGGCTCGGTGGCGATTTTTATGTCGGATTTGGGTCCTCTCGTTATTTTACGGGATTGAGTTTACTTGCACGGATGATGGCTACTATCTATCTCGTGGCGTTATCTTGAGTTTGCTTGCTCGCTCTGGTCTCAGCGACGATCGAGCATTGCTACTCCTATGGGGCTTCATCTTAGCTTCATCCTCACGATGGAACTTTGCTTGAAGACCCTTCGTTATCGTCATATTGTTGGGAGTCTTGTCTATCTTGCGGTGACACGTCCGATATTGCTCATTCGTTCATGTGCTCGGCCAGTTTGTTTACGCTCCCCGTCATTCACTATGCTCACCTTTCGTGTGTTGCGCTATCTCGAGGGTGTTGATCGTTGTCTCTTTTATTCTCGGTCGACTCGGCTTGACTTCATGCTTACTCGACCGGACTTGGGCGAGTGATCTGTTGATAGACGATCATCTCGCTGTGCATATTTCTTAGGTCTTCTCTTATTGCACGAAGTCAAAAAAGCAGTGTAGTATCACGGTCTAGTGTTGGTGAGTTTGGCGTTGGCCACTACTACTTGAGATTGTTTGGCCGTTGGCTTTTGGTGATCTTGGTGTGTCATGCGATATTCTGCATCTCTTACGTGTGACAACACTAGTGCTATCTGATTACTCTGATCCGGTGAAGCATGAGCTTACTAAGCACATTGGTGTGGATCGTACTTCACTCGTTCTCATTGTCAACAGAAGACCATTGCTCTTCATTATGTGCCCTCTGAGATTCAAGTTGCTGATTTCTTCACCAAGGCTCAAACTCGAGAGCAACATCGCTTCTATATATCCAAACTCAATATTTCAGATCCTCTTGACCCATGTTGAGTTTGAAGGGGGGTGTTAAGTATATGTATATATATCCCATATGTATATATGGCCCATGAGGCCCATTAACTCTAGGGTTTTGTACTGCTACTATACATACCTTTGGGCATCCATCTAATACACTTGAGATGTTGATTCGTTACAATTCGCGGGATTCGTTCATTGGGTCTTTGCCTCATTGTGAAAAATCACTCAAGATTATTTATCTATCTAAATTCACTCTTTGTTGGATGAAGTTATTTGGTTACGCCTCCTCCTAGGGCCCTTTCTTCATCTATCTTGTCATTAGTGTGTTCGATTTGTCCTTGTTCCCTATGTCGCCATTGTGTTGTCATTGAAGTTTCTAGCTAGGATAATCGCTCGTTCTGCTCATTGCTCAAGCTTCTAGGTGTAAGATGGTACAGATGTAGTAGGTTTGTTTTTAACACGTTGAGCTTAGGGATGGGAATGGATAGGTTCGGTTCGAACCTGAACCGACCCTTAATGCCCAGGAATCCAGTTTAGAGTAATGGATCGCCCCCCTTGCGTGCCTCCCTTGGCCCAAATGACCCTTTGGGTCGCGTGGGTCGGCCCAAAGTGTCAAAGCGGAGGCCACAATTTTCGGACGAGCGAAGCGATGCACACGTTGATCTCTCGCTGGGTTCGTTGAAGTGACTGATCCATTGTTGCTATACTAGCTACATCTATCCCTCTACACAACAAGACAGACAGTGTCGTAGTGCCATGCACTACTGTGAATCTTATATTCTTGCGTCGATCCTCTCGACTCTTCTATTCCCTCGCAGTCTCTGCCGAATGTGATGGCATGCAGTACCGTAGAGGCAAAGCCTCTCTGCCTCGCCTTTCTCCTCTAGCTAGACGATGTTGACTAGCATGAATTAAGTCATCTCTCTCCATGCATCTCTGTTCTATGGACATGAATATACGCCATGGGCGAAGAGTTTGATGGTGAGTTTCGGCGCAACAAAGCTAGGGTCGAACCCTTTGGACCTATGGACCAATAGGTTCATTAACCTTTTGCCCCTAATTTCTTTTGGACCGAACTTCCAACCCATCTTGCTAAAATTTGTGGAGCGGATCGACGATCCAATGGACCGGCGTGAACCACTCCCACCCCTAGTTGAGCTGCAAATAAACTATTTTTTAGGCACAATCAGAACTATGATAGTTTCGAGACACTTGCTGAGCTCGCCCCGCCAGGCAAGGAGAGGCTAACCTAGCTTGGCAAAGCAAGGCGAGCTATTTGGTGCGTTTGGATTCTTCGTTCGCCAATCTCGTCGGTACGACAGAGTCGTCGGTAAGCATTGGTCGGCTCGGCTCGGCGCGGCGGCGAACAAGCTCGATCTGGTGCGGTGGACGGCACAGACGAGCTCAATTCGACACGGCGCAATGGAGGAGCTCGATTGAGACGCGGATGACCTCGATCCGCGAGTCAAGTAGAGCGCGGGAGAGCGATTTGGATCGCCGCCGAGCAATGATCTCCTTCCCAAGTGGCGAGATTGCCGAGCAAGGCAAAGGTACTCGTTTATCAGATTGACGAGCACACACCATGACCTGTCTAATGTAAATGGTAAAATTGGCTACACACTAAAATGATAATTTCGTGTCTTTGCCGAAAGACATGATAAAATATATCTTTGATGTGGGATTCTGATACCATTAAAATATTATTTTTAGACTGAAGAAAAAAGAAAACTAGTGAAAAGTATATTTTACCCTTCAGGTCTCCTTCCTTCTCTCCTATTCCTTCTCCCCCTTCTTATCTTCTCTCCTATTCCTTCTCCCCCTTCTTATCTTCTCTGCTGCACCCATATTACCCTCATATAATTGCTGCTTGGGCACTAATTAACCCACGTGGGTCCCACCACTTCTTCTCCCATCACCCCTGTTCGAAACAGAGGGAGGGATAGGGGAGGCGGCCATGGGAGGTGCGGTCCGATCTCAACATCGGTGAGGATGGCGGCGGCTAGAACCAAAATGAGACGCGGCTACCACGGAAACCTCAAGGGTAGTTGCGGCGTGGCGGGCGACCTATGGCGGTGGGATGGCTACGGCTGCGCGGCGGTCACCATGTTTGAGACGAAACACGGTAAAGCTTAGAATCGAGCATGTCTTGTGCATCAACGATTGCAAGGGGTTCTATTGGTGCCATACTCTAGCGGGGTCCTCCATGGTAGGTCGCCCATGGCGGCGGCGTCAGGACAAAGCGGCGATGCGGCGGCTCTAGTGCTCTATGGCGCGTATTGAGTAGCCTACCGATTTTCCACAAGCTAAAATGAGGTGGCGCAAGTGTCGTGCCGATTTGTGGTCGGGATGTAGAGATCGGGTGGAGGCAAGGTCGCGGCGTGGACACCGGAGTTGAAGGAGGCGATGGCGTTCCGATGACCTTGTGTGCAGAGAAATCAGCGTGAGGGGAGGGCGGCGAGCTCGAAGGACAAGGCGGTGGTGGTTGAAGCTCACGCGAGGCCGGATATCGTGGCGGTTCTTTGCCATGGTGGCGATGGTGGAGGTGCCCGTGCCTCCTTATCTTCGTCGGCGACACGCCCCAACCTCGCCATCACGACAACTTCTTGGTGCATGCCCACATGTTCCGAGCATGGCAATCCCATTTTACGAACCGAGGCGAACAAAGGAGGCGCTAAGGATCTTTGGCGACAACAATGGCCATGGCTCTATTCGTGAAGAATGAAGGAAGAAGAGAAGGACATTGAGGTCATTTAAATATATTAATTTAATGGTATCAATGTCTCAAAGCAAAGATACATATTTTTATAGTGTTTTTGGTACAGACATAAAATTTAGATGACTCATAGCTAGCGATATAAAATTATAGTGTTCTATAGCTAATTTTTGCCTATGTAAATACTGCAGAGAAGAGAGGAGTTCCCCGACAGCGGTTTCAAAAAAAGAGGAATCCCCAGCGCATTGGATTGAGTTTTAAGCCTAAATAGCACCGTTTGGCAACGTTTTTACCCAACTAGCGCCCCTCATGGCTTTTTTTTTTTACAAAAATGGTGCCAATTTCTATGCACCCGTAGCTCGGACGTGCCAACTTTGGCGACCCTTGTCTGCACGCCAGCTGTTCGGACGCGTCTCGTCGTGCCACCTGGCCCTCGTCTGTTCCCCTGTGCCCCGAAGCCGCCTGCTGTACGGACGGGTCTTATCGTGCCACCTGGCCCTCGTCCGTGCTACCTTGCCCCGGAGGCGCGCTGTTCGGATGCGGCGTGATCGCACGTCCCTGGCCCAGACGAACCACAACCGCACGTGTGTCGCGCGCGCTGCCGCCTCGCCTGCGCCGCTTGTTCGGACGCTACCCATAGTGGCCACGTTTTCGGGTTACATGTGCCCGGTGCATGCCCCTAGCGGCTTTCGGCGCCAAAAGCCTACTATCTACCCTTGTCTTTCTCCCATCACATCCGTCTTTTCCCGTCACATTGCTGCCTCCGTCTTCATGCATCGCTAATCTCGTTGCCTTGTCTGCGCACCTATAAAAGCTGGCGCTGCGCTCCCTCGTTCTCATTCTCGTTCGCGCTGTCGCTGAGAACAAAGAGAATTGAACAAGCAGTTTAAAGCGATGGTTACAACCGTATAAAATCTTGTGGCGTCAACATCAAGGCAAGGTAAATTATTTCGTATGCTTTAGTTGTAATTATTTGATCGTAGTTAATCGCAATAATTTTTAGTCATAGTTAGCTAGTGGCAATTGACATGTAGTTTGTAGGTGCTAACTAAATTAGTGGTAATTAGCGATCGTAAGTAAATACCCATAGTTAATTAGTCATAATTAATTAGTTGAAATAAAGTATTAACTAATTATTTAGTTGTAATTAATATGATGTAATTAAATTGCGTAGTTTTTAGTGCCAATGACATTAGTACAAAATAAGTTGTCCAATTTAGGTATCCGTAGTTAATTTGTTGGTAACTAATGACCCGTAGTTCATCACCGGTAATAAAATAAGCGTAAACAATTACAAATAATTATTTTATTGCTAAGTAATGACTAAATGCGTAATTAGCGGTAACTAATTAATCGTAATTAATTGATGGGAATTACATGGGCGTAATGAATTACTCATTAGTAATTTATTATTAAGTAATCAAATTGTTGCTAATTAATTATTTATTTGTATTAAACACTAGCATTTATTTGCTTATTTGTTTGTAATATGTAGTAATTATCTATGTGCTAGGTAATTAGTGGCATAAAAATTACGAGCAACTAATATTACCTTTTTGTTTGGACCTATTAAATTAGTGGTAATTGGAGAAATAATCCTATGTAAATAGTTGTGCACAATTAATTAATTAATTAGTAATAATTACATACCATGTTTGTTATATTACGTACCCTACTTAGGTATTTTTGAACATGCGAGACTTGGTAGTGTTTTATGGTGACGGTCTCGTACGGGCCAGCCCCGATGGGTTGGACTTGTCGAGATGCTAGCACAAGGTGGTCCAGGTAGAGGAGGGGATTGATGGGATGAATATTCACGAGCTTAGGAGCTGCATCTGGAAGGAGTTCGACTCAGAGGCAATGATGAAGAAACTTGTTATCGAGGCGATCACCTACATGCATGGGGTGTGGGAGCTAGTCAAGGTGAACAGAAGCGTGCATAGGGCCAATACATGAAGATTGCTTGCTAGCCCGAGGCGGCGATATACGAGAGGCCGATGGTGTACGTCAATTTCGTATGCAGACCGCAGGGAAACCTTGATGATGCTGGTGCCTTGGGAAGCGGGCAACTGCAAGCTGAGCTTGAAGTCGGTAGCACGGAATGTGTTGTTTTGGAGGAAGTCCACGAGAGATGAGTTGTGTATAATGAATGGAAAGGGTGTGGACGATAGAAGAGGTGCACCCCGATGAATGTACAGTTGCAGGACAACATGATGTTGGCACAACCTAAGGCATAATAAAAAAATAGGATATAAATTTGTACATAACTTACCTCTCCTCCGATCTGCAACGCGGATGACCGACTGGGAGCGCTAGGACACCCGCCGATCTGACTAGGCCATGACGACCTAGCAGGCGAGCATGGTCCACCAAATCGGTGTGCGGTGTGTAGGACGTCGTCTCTCGAACGACCGCAGCTCATGTTCTTGAGTACATTCTTCGACTCCGTGAAGATGTACTTCAAAGCGCTCAGAAGCTCCGGTACGGTGTGCTCTAGGCTGCGGATGGCGGCCTCAAATGCGCTGAGATCCGCGCAACCACTCGAGCGAAATGGCATACAACAAATATTCGATAGCAAGCGGTACAAATATCATAAGTGGAGCGAGCAAAGATTGTTAGTGTTTACGTAATGTCACACCGCGGTATTGTGATGATCGAAGGAGTGTCGGAGCCTCTCCTGGTATGTCACCTGGCCCAGATGCTCTGGAGGAGGACATGTTAGTCTAGAGCGCGACTGTGGTACGTACCACTCCATGTACTGACAATATGTTCGTATGTCGTGCGGTCTCTGCTCCTGTACGACCTCGACCTGCGTCGTCTCCGTCCAAGTCGTAATCATGCTAGATTGCTTGCCACTCCTCAGCGTGTTGACCCACCCTTGATTGCCTGCATTCGAGACATGTCAGAACATGGAATGTGGGTATGAAATGGAAACAATACTCACATGGAGTTGGACTCACAAGTGGACGGCTCGCTGCAGCATCCTGCCTTCGGGAGGGGGCATAACCTGGTACAAATCAAACTATCGCATTACGCGCTGTGACATGTAAGGCTCCACCATGTGGCAGGTCGTCACCTATAATCCGATGTTCTACGTGCATTGCGGACGGTCCATGCGACGCTACCGTGTTCCGCAGTGCAGGCTCCATGGAGCCTATATGATGTCATTATCGTGCAACGACTCGAACTCGTTATGGAACAATAAGTAGCATCTCGCTGGTCTGTCCTTAGCCCAGCGTAACTGGGCGACAGTCCATTGGTAGCTTATAGTGGGCCCATTGATCGAGTCGTGCAACTCGGGGTACGGGTGCACTGCTCTCCCGAAGGAGGGCCACCCAACAGGGAAGTGCTTCCAAGTCCACAACTGGAGGAGCACGTTGCACACGGCAAGAACCGGTTTTACACCAGTGTCACATCGTGAAGCGTCACACAAGCCCCCTGTATGTGGCGCAGAGGACGGCTGAACCCCAACTATACTGGGGTATCGTCTCAGCCTCCACGTCATCTCTCCCCACTGAAAGTGGAAGGTGTGCATTTCGGGTTTCCACCTGTTGACAAGTGTCGACATAAGACTGCCATCCAGGGTGAAGACATGCCCAACAGAGAGCAGTCTCGCAAAGGGCAATAAGCCGTGTCACGGAGGATTGGGGCGTCAGGCGTCAAGCGCGATGGTGCCTCTTGGACCGAAGCACGAGGGGTGGAGGGCCATCCGCGTCCCTAGTGAACCACATCTTGCACCGATGATGCTCGTCGTATAAGGGTTCCAGTAGCTCCAGTAAATGCATGATTTGTAAGAGATGAAAGACACATATTATTAGTGAGTAAATTAATAATGACGATGAGTTACTAGAAATTAAAAATTATGACTAAATACGTACAACAAATTAATACACTAATTGACTACGACCCAATTAGTTACGACTAATTAAGTACGACTAAATTAATCCGAGTAATTCAATGCCACTAAATTAGTTACAAGCGATTAATTAACTAACACTAACTAATTAGGACTAATTAATTAGTACCTAATTAACTATGCCACAAATAATTGCGAAAAATCAAAATAACTAAATTAATTACCACTAAATATGCAAACTAACTACGAGTAATTAACTACGACTAAGATACTAACTACGATTCATAAACAAAATACGTCGACCAAAGATCGCTAATATGGCGTTGATGATGATTTTAAATAATCATAATCGTCTAAAAACGCAATCAATAGAGCAAGTCGAATGAGAGAACGAGTGAGTTTGAGTTTTGGCGAAGTGTCTGTAGCGTCTCCTAATTTATAACCGCTCACAGCGAACCGCGGCCGACAGGGAAGCGATGGGAGGGAATCGGATTCCCTCCCGCACGGTTTGCATACATAGCATTTGCATGCATGAACATCCAAGCCGGTGAGTTGAGAGGGAATAGAGTTAACAGCAAAACAATTGACAAGGACTAAAGTTGATAGGTGACTCCACGGTAGGGGCGAACGGACGAGGTGACTCGTGGGTGCGAGCAGCGTCGGGCAAGGGCGCAAGCGGCGAAAGCGCACACGACACGCGTGCGGCTGTAGCTCGTCCGGGGCAAGGACGTGCGGTCGCACCGTGTCCGGATAGTGGACGCGTGGACAACGCGGCTCCAAGGCAGGGGGCACCGTCGAAGGCCAAGTGACACGATGAGACGCATCCGGACAGCGGGTGTCCGGACGAGGCTGCGTCGGGGCAGCTGACGCGCGGACAAGGGTGGCCTCTCGCACGTTCGGGCTACTAATGCGGTTCCATTTTTGTAAAAGGACCGTGAGGAGCGCTAGTTCGGTAAAAACTCCCTTGGATTCCTCGGGTCCCTTTTTCCTACGGCGCTTGTACTGGCCAACGCTGATTTAACCGAGCAGGCTTGCCAGCCCGCGTCCTTTCGTTGATGTTACAAGCCACTGGAGCTCAACAGAACCCCTACAGGCTACATCACAATGAATGGCAAGCTGATAATTGCACTGCAACGGTAGTTAGTGACTGACAGATTCACCAGAGTTTTTTCTTCTTTTTCTGAGGAGCATTTGTTCGTGAGCAGCAGAGATTACTGCTCGAGGGTAACAGGGGAAAATGCACTGAGATTTCAGCAAAGTTGGTACTATGATGAACAATTATGAGCATCCCACTGATAAATATTTCGAAAGAATTTAGAAACAGGGGAAAATGCACTGAGGTTTCAGGCCACACTGGTTGTTAGAACTTTGGTGAAATATTGATGGCACATTGATATTGCAGGTCTTGCATCCAAAACAAGGAAATAATCCCAACAATTCATGAAAATGGTTTAGCCATTGCACTATTGCAGAAACTGGCTAATTCGAAACATCTCCATTCAGAAAAACTAGAATGGGAAGTGTTTTCCTTCCTTCATTTCTCTACTTAATATTAATTTTCCAGCCAAAACAAGAACAGACGCTTGTGGGCAATACTTTCCTGCCACTACTAGCAATCTTCACCAAGATAGAGAGCAGAACTGCCAGAATCCAGGATCATAAGTTCCACCTCCTCGATTTCCTCCTCGATGTAGTCCTTCCTGCACTCGTTGCTGCAGAACGCCATCTCGCCCCTGCATTCCAAGAAGCCACACAAAACTCAACAACTGAACATAATATCCACATGTCAAGCAAATGCAAGCAAGGACGTAAGTTCAGGACTCACAGATACATGTAGATGTCCCTGTCCCCTTGCAGCCTCTTCCTGCAATAGCAGCATGAGCCAGAAGCAACACCAGCCGTTGTCGACGGCAATGGCTGCTCACCAATGGGCTCAATGGTGAAGATTGGCTTCTCGGAACCGTCCGGAACACCCTTGCATACCTCCCGTGTCTCATCCCCGAGAATGTGCGTCGTTCTCGGGTTCGGACCGTGCTCGATAACACAGGTGTACTCTTCAGACTGAGCAAAGTCTGAAATCTCATTCAGGGTGACACCAACCGAACCAGTCTTTTGGCATGCTACATCACTGGCCACCTTCGGCAACCCCAGCTCAAGAAACGGCCTAATGGATTCAAGAAACGAGTTCTTTCCTCCAAAGTACAAGGAGCTCTCATCGGCTGTGAGGGCATCGACGAGGCCGAGGCAGACTCTCGGAGGGCTAGTTCTGAGTTTCAGATCGGACTCGACACCCAGTAGCCTAGGGGACTTGAGATTGGTGCTTCCAATGTTTGATGACAGGTTTTTTAAATCCAAAGGAGAGGTCGGGCTCCAGACTGAATCCGGGTCCACTGCATTCAGGCCTTTGCTGCTTAGCCTCACAAAGAGGCCAGGGACCCTGAAGAATCCGGTGCTCCTCTGTGCAGGGTTCTGATCAGTGGATTCCTCCATGGCTTGCCCTTGAGCAGTAGCTGTTGTCTTGTTCCCAAACACCCAAGATGAGAGCAATCTGTCCCTGAAATGGCCAAATAGTTTGTTTTGTTGAGTATCGGATCAGTCAATGGGTGATAAAAGCAAGGAAAAAATGCTAGAAAATTCAACTTTTGCTCTTTTACCCAACAAGTCAAAGGAGCAAAGAAAAGAAAAGGGTGATGATCAATGCATCAAAAGTACAGAAACAATAAAAAACGAAAAAGCAAGTAGTTAAAAAGAAGGGTGTTTTTGTTACATCTATGTGGCAAGGTCGAAAGAGCAAGAAAAGATTGCTGATTCCAATCACAAACACCTCATCGTTGCAAAACTAAAAATAAGATCGGAAACAGCACTCACTTGAACATGATCGAGGTAAGAATAAACTAGAGCACGCCACCGAACAAACAAGAAAACAACACAAAACTCCCCAACAGCTCAGACCACACCAGTTGCGTCAAGAAGAATATATAGGGAATGCAGCATTAAATTCATAGCTCCATCACCGCTGGCATTGCGGGCAGAAAAGGAAGGCCAGCATCACCACCGACCCCAAAAACATCCGATACAAATCGCAGGCCCAATCAGCAATCAACGCTACCAAGACTAAATGGAACCCGTCTAATCTCAGGCCCGAGTTGGGAAGCCATCCAAGAACACAAACTACAGCGCAACAACTTACGGACCAAGCATACAAATCTAGGAAGCGCAGTAGTAGCTTTTTCCAAACAAGGAGTAGTGGCGTGTGTACCTCGCGACCGATTTGGCGGCCTGGTTCTCTTCTCTCCTTGGGCGATGGGGGTTAAGAAGAGTCGGGAGCCCTAGCCACGGAGAGGAGGAGGAGGCTTCCACAGCACACTGCTTCTTGTTCTAGACTTGCTTCCGCCGCTCAAACCTGCCTGCTTTCCTCGTGGTTTCTTGTGTGCGCTGGTGTGTTTACTGGGAGAAGACAAGTGTCCGCGGACACAAACATGCAAAAGCAACGTGCGGGTGCGGTGGCTTCTTCGGGGCTCAACACCTCTCCGCTTTAATGTCTCTCTCCTGTTTTTTTTCCCTCCTTTTCTCTCTTTTTTTTTTTTCTTTTGAGTCTTTCTCTCTCTCTCTCTCCTCGTTTTTTTGTTCCTTGGAAGGCACCCTACTGTTTGTCAAGGTGAGAAATTTTCTCTGGGGCTTCTTTGTTGCCACAGCGTGAAAGACTTTTTTTTTTATGTGATGGTACTAGCAAATGTCTTATGATAATCCAAAAAACATTTTTGTACTTATGCAATGTTGGTTTAGCTTTCTTATGCTTCGTGAGTGCGATGACCCATGTATTCTCATGTTCTATGAGATGATAAAATAAATAAATAAATCTTTCTTGTACTTGTGCGGTGTTAGTTTTGCCCTCATAGTCGTATGCTTGACGAGTCATGACTCATGTAGTCATGTACTCTCTCGTCCAATTGTAGTGTTTGTGTAGCTCTTATAGTCGTATGTCTCACGACTCGTATTACTCGTGTCCCCGAGTCACTTACACGTGACAAAATTGCTTTAACCGCAGTAGTGAAAAATGCTTGAAGTTATTATACTTTAATATCTCTTTTTAAGCACAACAGTTTTTGGATCGGATCAGAGTATGTGAAATACGACACAAACATGCATGATACGAAGAATAAAGTAGATGAATCTAGTAGAGAAAATTGAAATAACAATGACTAAGCAAACACGACGAGAGAGAAAATTTGGCAAAACCGATCGCAACTGCCTTAAGCACAACTTCAAAAGAGTACAAGAGATTGTCGCTCTTTCATAACCATCTCGAACCTCTTAAAACGCTTAGATCATTGTTCTATACAAAAATCTAGTGCTAAAAAATAACATAACCTCTAATCCTCTCGTGCACCTCTACTTTGGATGAGTTGTCTTGTGGCATGCTTTGTTGCTTTCTGGTTCCTATAGCCACCCCTCATGAGTTTATATAATCCCCCTAGTTCTTCTCAAAAGTGAGGTAGAAATCATACTCTCAAGAGAAGTAGAAGCCCTAATTCTATTAGCTTTCATCTAACTTTCCTTATAGCACACCTCCCCAAGTCCTAATAGATTAGGACACGAGTCACCATACTCAATAATCTCCACATTGACTATTATACTTTAAAGTCATTGTGCTCCTTCAAGAATTTGCTCCAAGTTAGCTCCGCCTTTTTTATTTTTCCTTTTTTTTTTTTTCCTCCCACCTTGGGAGTGCCCCTACTACAAGGGTTCATGCACATCACCACAATGTGATTGTCGGTATTTTGGCTTGGCCGCCCAGACACTCCACTGGGAGCTCTTTGTGTAGTTTCGTTAACCACATATGTTCCTACACTACTACAGAAAAAGTGTTCACAGACGGTTCAAAAACGTCATCATAGACGGTTCAAAAACGTCAGTCGTTTGAGTTTATGGGTCAGTAATGACATGAGGTAATCACAGACGGTTTTTGAACCGTCTATGATGCAGACTATCACAGACGGTTATTAAGTTAGAACCATCTTTGATAGCTGACTATCACAAACAGTTTGTATGTGATAGCTCATGTATCACAGACGGTTTGTAGACAAAATCGTCTGTGATAGCTGATGTATCATAGACGGTTTGTAGATGAAATCGTCTGTGATATATATTCTCTATAAAGTTTCCAAGTAGTGGCTGCTTGTGCCTTTAAAACCGGCTTCATATACTGCAGGTACTCCTACTAGGAAGTGGCTTCATGTACCAACAACCATTCATTCCTTGATGTCAAGTCCAATTACCTATTGACGACATACAGATAATTGTATGTCCACGCGCTCTCCTGGCAACCATGCTTCTTGAACTTGTAGGCTCGATGAAGTTGCCCGTGGCTGCTATTTCATCCTCCTCACGACCCCCCGAAAGTGGATGGGGGACTACGAACAATATATATATGAAACCGGTTTTAAAGGCACAAGCAGCTACTGCTTGAAGACTTTATAGAGAAAAGATCAGGAATGGAATGGTAGGGTGTACCTGGGACGCAAGGGGGGAGAATTTGACCAGCATGAATACGGTTATATAGACAAAGGTAAAATGAATGGTGAGAGACAGGTGAAAAGGTGTTGTAGTAGTTTTTGACTCGTTTGGTCTTGTTTTGGAATAGAATACACACCAATTAATAAATAATTGATGATTAGAGGCACAAGCTAGGCAAAAAAAGTCGAGAAATTTGTATGTTAATTGCAGCTTTACAAATTAGCATAACCTTTAGTTACGTGTACAAAAATTTATATGTGTAAAGACTGGTATTTTGCCCCCATCCGGACCACATCTCATGAACCAACATCATATACAGAGAACCCACCCATATCATCTAACCATCACAGAGCACCCACCATAGCCCACATCATTCATCACTCACGTCCACGAGCAAGGGACGGAAGGGATAGAAAGTAAAGGGGTGTAGTTACTCCAGTGCAACCGGCAAATCGACCACTGGCAGTAGCTCACCACATCCATCTCCTTCATGTATGCATAAGCAACAACAAGCCACATCAATAAACAAGTCAAACTTAAACCCAAAAACTGAAGCAACAGAGAATGAAAATTTTTGTATGTGTAAAGACTGATGTTTTGCCCAATCCGGACCACATCTCATGAACCAACATCATACACAGAGAACCCACCCATATCATCTAACCATCACAGAGCACCCACCATAGCCCACATTATTCATCACCCACATCACAGAGCAAGGGGACAGAAAGGGATAGAGAGTAAAGGGGTGTAGTTACCCCAGTGCAACTGACAAATCGACTACTGACAGTAGCTCACCACATCCATCTCCTTCATGTATGTATAAGCAACAACAAGCCACATTAGTAAATAAGTCAAACTCAAACTCAAAAACTAAAGCAACAGAGAATGGAAAATTTTGTATGTGTAAAGACTGATGTTTTCCCCCATTCGAACCACATCTCATGAACCAATATCATACACAGAGAACCCACCCATATCATCCAACCATCACAGAATACACACCATAGCCCACATAATTCATGACCCCACATCACAGAGCAAGGAGAGGGAAAGAGATAGAGAGTAAAGGGGAGTAGTTACCCCATTGCAACAAGCAAATCGACCACCGGCAGTAGCTTACCACATCCATCTTCTTCATGTATGCATAAGCAGCAACAACCCACATCAGTAAACAAGTCAAACTCAAACCCAAAAACTGAAGCAATAGAGAATAGAGAGGTAGCCGGGGGAGGTCGAAGAGGGGAAGGCAGATCTGACAGCATGGAGGTGGATTTAGCGGAGGGAGGTCAATTCGACAGACGGTGGTGGCGTCACCGTAGTTGTGTCATGACGGTGACACTTCACAAGACTCTTACGATAAGAGTGTCTTGTGCAGTGAACTATGGTGTCACAACCGGCGGCGACGGGAAGAAGGGCGGGGTCGGCGACGGGGTTGGGGAGAAGGTGCGACTTTGGGGCGGTCGTTGGGGAGGAAACTTCGGGTGGCGGTGTTGAGGTCGAGAGCACTCGGGTGGGGAGAGGAACAGGCGAGAGTAAGGGCGCTGGGGAGTGACGAGTTAGAGCGCAAACCCTAGCGGGCTCCTATGAATAAAGGGATATCACAGATAGTTCTATTATGGAACGTGAGTGATAATTATCACAGACTGTTCTATAATAGAACTGTCTGTGATATGATTATTCTCAAGTTCTATGTTTTGAGCATATTATCATATATACATTCACATGACATGAATAAATTACATGTTTATATGTTAATTTTGTCTGTGATATGGTAGGCCATCAATGCCGGCGATAAGGAAACAGAAGAGGGAGCCATTTCTGCTTTAGAAGTATATATAGTAGAGTTATATGTGGGGATAATCATCTTCGATGGTGGATGATCCTTTTTATAAAACAAGAAATAAATTCGGCGACGAAGAAACTCACCGGGGAGCTGAAGCGATATTATCACAGATGAAGATACACTAATATTCATACATAAATAAAAATTCAGAACATATGACACATTCACATATTAGTAAAGAATTATATATGAATATTTGCTAAAACTGCTAATTTCACGGTAACTAGTTCAACACCTCTTCAAAGAAATTGGCATACTCATGCCTAATCTGCGATC